>JANCRC010000004.1:30385000-31585000 GCA_024362995.1 Heteromeles arbutifolia
CAGAAACGCCCCACCGAATTCCGGTGAGAATTGAAATTTACAACGACCTGTAGTCGTCACGAGATAACTCGTACCTAAAAAATGGTTTCCAAAGATCCAGAAGAATCTCATCAAACTTGGAAAACCAGATCGCATTGTTCTCGACAGATCTCGAGGACCCACGGTAATTCTATCTTTAAGTTTTACGCTGCTCGGCCTGGCGCCTATGGCCACCGTCTTTTGATGGCATTGCAGTCCTCTGGCAGATGCCAACATCTTGGTCGTCCCCAATTTTGTGACTTCACGTCTAATATCCAACGCAGGAAGCGTTATCACCATTTTTTGTGAAGAGATCGACGACAACAAAGCTTTTTTCTGGTTTTGCTCCGCTGGCAAATTCCCGTATCCCAGCAGCGAGCCCAAATTTTGGGATTACCTTTGCTGACCAAAGGGCTTAAAGCCCATTATCATACCTAAATAAATAAATAGAATAAAAATGGGAGCCAGTGGGAGGGGTGTGGTTCTGGTTATGCACAGAAAAAGAAAGAAAAAAAGTGAATGATCAATCATTCACGTGTGAAAGAATAAAAAAGGGGAAATGGGGCCAGACTTTTGGAATGGTGCGTTGCACCAAAGAAGAAAAAACAAAAGATAGAAACTTAATCATTGTCTTTTCTATTTTGGCCAATTGATGTGAATAGTGCTGGTTTAAAGTCCTATTACAAGTTCTATTTATTTAAAACAATTTATTTACAGTGGGTGGAGTTATTATCCTTTGTTTTAAGCTTTGATATTTATGTGAATAATACTGAATCAAAGCCTTTGTCACAAGCTTTATTTACTTAATAGCAACTTATGGTTGGAATTACTGTTTATTGCTTTAATTTACTTATTGTGCTACATTTTGTTATGATGAGTATAATAATGACCCGAAATTCCTTGATCATTTAAGAACCTGAAGTTTATTGATCCTCATCATCTAAAATATATGACACGAAGTTCCTTGATCAAAATCAAAACCTGAAGTTTTTGAATCAACCGAGAAAGCAGCAATTCCTCAACTAAATTAAAATGACAGCCGTAAGTGTCTCTGTCCACAAACTATTAAATGAGGGCCAGAAGTTCCCTGATTCATGTAAATGAGGACTATAAGTTTTTTTTTTTAATCCATGTACAGATTAAGTATGGGCATGAATTCCAAAAATATGAACTTAAAGGTTCTAACGATGTCGATATTGAGAATAAATTTCGAGTACATATGAATAATGTTTTGACCTGAAGTTCAAAATATGAATAATGTTAAGAACTTGAAGTTCTAACATTTTGTGTAGACATATGTTATATGTGGTATGAGTTAATTATCACAATTTTCGTCATACTTGAATTTCTTCCTTTTGGGAATAAGAAAATGGTGAATTTAGCAAAACCTGATTTTGTGACCATCGACATCTTACACAAGAGATACTTTCATGAATTCATAATGCCCAAAAATCCATGTGGAAGCATATGATATTAGAAAACATCTATACTTAAAGGCTCATTGAATCATATTCATGGAACCATAAGTTTCCATTGTCTCTTAATTAATTCATTAATTATGGAACCAGAAGTTCTATGGGTTCCCATATATGACGAGCTAAAGTATAAGCTTTCAGACATGTATAAAATCAAATGGGAGAAATTTTTTTATATATACACATGAGTTACAACTACAAAAACAAACAATTGTGGGGGGGCCGGGGGGGGGGGGGGAGGGGGGCTTCACAAAGGTTGCTCATGTGAAGCTTCAGTACTTGGCAGTACCCCAGAATGGGGAGGCACTGGAGATTAATCATGTGACGTCCCAATACTTAGCAAAACACCAAAAAGGGAAGGCATCAATTGCCTTCAGAATCTAGTCACGAATCTTTGGTGATCACTTTGAATCTGACTTTTGGATTCCTGCAGCTGGTCGAGCTTTCTTTTCATGCTCGTCGAGTAAATATTTGCAAGTTTGTGCAACTCTTTATTCTCGTGCTTGAGCCTTCTAATCTCTTATCTAAGACTTGCCACCTCATCCATTAATGTTTCGACTTGGCGAGTTCGAGCTAGTAGGCATTGGCCCATGTTGGATACAGAACCAGCACATTGAACACTAAAAGCCAAAGAGTCTTGAACAGCCAATTCATCAAACCTCTTTGAAAGTATTCTTTTATCTCTGGGAGTGAGAAGGTTCATAGTTACTATTGTAGCCGATATGTCATCCCTCGTCACAGAGTCTCCAATCGTAAGAAGGCCATTAAAAGATAAGAATGATGGACGTCATATATTATCCTAAAGCAGGACGTGTGCATCTCCCCCAAGACTCAAATCTAAACAAAGTTTAGATGGGCAAGCCATTTTCAGAAATAATGAAAGAAAAAGGTTGGATAGAGTGAAATCTTGTAAATACAACAAAGACACTTTTCACAAGCGGGCAATCTTCAAAGCGTGCATTTTGGATACAATTGATACCTCTATAAAAGAAGAGGCAACACAACCACTTGTTCAAAAATAAAAAGGACACTGTTCTTTGAATTTCAAAAGCCAGATTTTCCTGCATAAAGTTCGTCAACATTTTCTCAGAACCAATCTCAGGTTTCTAAATATCAATGACAACTCTATCAAAATGTCTCTGGCAAAGTTAAAACGCGTAAAGATCACTATTCCAACTACACCACTATTGCCGACAAGCGTGTGTGACAAGGTCATAACCTCACCACTACCTGCTATTGGGAAATCCCTATATATGTCGACCTTCGTCCTTCATGGCAAAGGACACCTCCAAAATGCCTAACTCATCTTTCTTACCGAGAATGCATATGCAACTAAACCTCTCAACAAATTCAGTCTTCTTTCTCTCTGAGAATACCTCTTCAACCAAGTTCCTCAAAATGCCAAATTCATTCTCTCAGCAAGAAAATATTTTTGATCGAGAAGTTACACATCAGTATCTAAGTCTTTTATTGTTTTTCTTCAAGAGCAAAAGTATCTCATATCATCAGGTTCGAGAGTAAGAGTATCTCATATCATGCTCTTTCCCTGTCTTTTTCTTTGCCTTTGCTCTTACCTGCAAGACAAAGAGAAAGAAAGCAATCAGGCGAAACCTGAAATAAAACTTCCAGTCTAAAACCGATTGCCTGGAACCTTTGCCTGGTTGTTTACCTTGCATTGCTCTCACGTAGTCATCTTCAACTGTTGTTGGAGCCGGGTTTCAAGTCACCAATGTCGTAGAACAGTTGATATGTTGTTAGTTCTTTACACTGGAGCTGCCAAGCATGGACGAGTCACCAAGAAATGATGGACTATCCAAGGGCAAAGGTTACGCACCACTTCTATTGGGCAAAAGACTGAAGCAGAATTATCAACAATGAGCCCATAGAAGTCCAAAGAGAGAAAATTAGTGGCTGAATGAGTGAATGGAAGACCTAAATTCAATGATGGGAATCCTGCTCATAACCTCAACAAACACTACTAGTTTATATAATTCACGTGATGTACAAAAAGGTAATGAAATTTACTGAATGGTTACAAGTTACAGAGATGCCGCATGGATTGAAGTCTCAATCAGACTATCCATATACTTGGCACTACTGGACTGTTGCATGCCCGAAGCATAACAATCGCTGCATGGATTCAAGTTCCACAATGGAAAATCCATAGACATGGTAATCTTAATATATCTCATGCTTGAAGCATAATCGATGTATAGGTTCCAATGATTCAACTCCCTAAAAGTGGAGATTAAAAATCCAAGCTCTATAACGCTCTAGAGGAGGTTATGATCCAAATTCTCAAACAATGCTTCTAAAAAGAGACGATTGTCCTATAAAAGACAATGTAAAGCCCCTGAAAAGGCAAGGATATCCAAAGTAATGAAATGCTTATAAATACGCATGCGCATGCACATGAGACTTATGGGATCACGAATTGATGATTACCAATGTTAATTTTGGTTTTACAGTAGCTACTAAATTCATCAATGAGTTGTGTTGATATTGAGACACATTCTTTTGTTCGTCAACAAAATGCAAAATTATTGGCCAAAATGGAGAAAGGCAATTCCATTACAATTTATTAAAAACGTGGAAAAATGGACCTATAGTACAAATCACCAAATGATGTTAAACCCAAAAAGTTACATTTGGGCATTTGTAATACAATGAACTACACTCACATGATATGATGCAAGGTTCCTAGTTGAAACCTAAAATTGTGATATACTCCTATAAACATGGTTTAACATTGTGAAACTTGTTCATTTAAATGGAAAATTATATATTACACGAAACTTTATGAGATGCCTAAAGCATATCTCCATAAGCAAATCCCTCAAGTATACATGGAATGAAGTTGCTCTGTATAAATTCCAAAAGAGAATTTGTCATGAAGCGTAGAAAATCCCTGAATGATTCAAATTGCTTGAAATAAGCCCTAGAAGGGTAAAGCATAAATTAGGTTCTCAATACCAAAAGATAGTATAAATTGCCTTAGTGAGTACTACCATTATGATGATGTTGTTGCAACATACTAAATCTCTTGCAAGAGTTGATAATATTAGAATGGGACTCCTGAAGAGTTTAGAAAGATTATAAAGTGTTGAAGTGAATATTGTCTCGAGCTGCTGATCGAACAATATGCCAACACAAATCTTATCCACAATGTTTATGGTATTAAAAAATCATATGGATTGAAGATCATGAGTTGAACACTCAAGTGGTTAATTAATATTTAGACACTAAGAAAAATCATTCACCCTTGTGAGGGAAATGATGAATTGATATTTGGTCTAGGAGTACCATATCTTAGTGAAGTATGTGCTTTACTGTATTGAGACAATATTTTGAATAAGATGTTGCACTTCCTGTGGAGCATAATACCAACAAATAAGTATCGCAATGAAATAAAGTTTATTTATTGATATCTCCAGGAAATTATAGACATGTGCTTGTTCTATTCCAAAGAACTCACTAATAGCCATGGTCTTATTGGGCAAGCAAAATTTGAATACCTCTCTAGCCTGCATACAAATCGCTCTAAGAAATGATTTGTATTTACATAAGGAAATAGATTAACTCTGAAACGATCAAGGAAGTAAGGATTCATTGCTGCATCTTCATATCTCTCATAAATACATATCTCCATGAAGCTAGTCATGAATGTATTTGGCTAATACTTGCGGCCCATTTAAATTTAGAGCACATGTGAATCACCTTCAAAAGCAAACACTCCAACTATCATGCATGGTTTCATATTACATCAATTTAGTAATCAGCCAGATTGAAGAACTCAAAATCAGAAGCAGCATCCAAAACAGATCAAGGTTTTAATGAGGCAACCGAAATTGACATATGGCCATTCAAGGGGGATTGTTGTCATGTAATATGTGGATGGGCCACATGAATAGTTCATTACTATTCATCCAAAGAAAAATCAGATGGGTTATTATTCATATAAAGAAAGTTTGTAAAGCAAATAGTATTGCTACAGTAATCTTTTACCTATAAAATGAGAGCATACGGAGGAAGGAAAAAAGAGAGAAAACAAAAGAGGAGAGAGGAAAGGAAGAAGAGAAAGAAGAGAGATACAGAAGAAAATACCAGTTAGCTGGGCTAGAGAGAAGAGAGAAAATAGTGAGAGTTATCTTTGAACTCTTATTATTTCTCATAATGAAAGAAAGTACTACTGCTACCCCAAGAACGTAGGCACACTTGCCGAACCTCGTAAATATTGTGTTTTATTTACTTTATGTTCCACTGCACACATACCGCCGATTTTACAACACATTCAATTCTAAAAACGTCGCCGTTGCAGAAGATCGAACCCGAGTCACCCACGTGACAGACGGGTACTTACCACTATACTACAACGACTAGATTGTGCATTTTGAATGTTTTATATATAAATTTTGTTGTTTGCTTTTATGGCATGGTTAAATGAGTTTCTCATACTAGGCGTCCAATTTTGTAATTTCAATACTAGCTTCTTTTACTTGAATGTCTCTGGTCTAAAAACTACAATCTAGTGATATTTCTCTTCACTTGTAAGTGAGAGATATTAGGTTCAATTATCGCCAAAAGTAAATTTGAATCACATTATTCCTAGTCCATTGTGAGGCTTAGCCCAATCCCCCACCCCTTAGCCTAGGGAATTTCAACAGTTCAGTAGTAACTTCTTTTACTTGAATATTCATGGTCTAGAAACTACGTATTTTTTTTTAAATGATTTTCACAATCTTTTTCTCCTTTCGTATTCCTTTTATATTCTTTGTTGGAGTGTATAAACTAAGGAATAATTAACTGTAAAAACAAAAAAGGAAGAAGTGCAAATGAGGAAAGTAAAGTGCATAGTATTTTCCCACTTTTGTTATGTGCCAAAATGATGTCAAATAGCAATAGACTTAAACTCAAAATAATTAAAAATATTCAGCACTTACAATGGAATTGTGTTCGGTTTTGATTTCTCGATATCACTTGTATTGTGTCACTTAGTACTACAGTCTAGTAATATTCTTCTTCACTTGTAAGTGAGATGTCATAGATTTGATTCTCGCCAAAGGCAAATTTGAACCATATTATTGCTAGCCCATTGTGAGACTTAGTCTATTCTCTTTTCCTATAGTGTAGATAATATCGTTTGTTTAAAAAAAAAAATACCGCTTGTATTCAAGGTTCTAAAAAACGCTAGGCGCTAGTCAGGTAGTGGACTGGGGCCTAGCGCCTAGGCGGATTTAAGTAAATTTATTATTTATTATTATAAATATGTACATATTTACTCATAAAAAACTATACTTCCATTTTCATTAGTTTTTAGTTCACAAAGAATATTCTTTAATTAATAGGTAGTATAATAAACAATTAATTGACAACTCTCATTAACAGATTGACTAGGTTTATTTTGGACTTTACTATTTGGGTGGACAAGCCCATTAAAGTGTGCGGAAACCCATTAAATTCACACTTAAAAAAAAAAAACCAACCGACGACGTCGTTTAACCTTAGGTTATTTTAAAAGGTTACTATTCATCATCTTCTTCTTCTCTTCTCGACCTACGCAAACTTTTTTTACTCAGATGGCAGAGAAGATGAAATGGTGCAGCTCCAAAAACTTAGTTGATATGCTGCCTCCCAACGCCGCCTTGTCCTGCCTAGCGCCTCGCCCCACCTAGTCCCTCGCCTAACGCCGGCTAGTGGGTGATCCCATTTTTCTACCGATTAGGCCTTAATCGAAACGGCAACCAGTCGTGGAGCGCCTAGACGCTGCCTAGGTGGCTGCCTAGGCCTTTTTTTTAGAACACTGCTTGTATTGTAAAATAGGATATTTGTCTTTAAAACTAGTTACTTTTCCAATTTAATTTTGGTTTATTGAGGTTCGGTTAGGTTGACGAGGGAAGTTAGTCTTTTTGTATGTAGTGTTTATTGTGAATTTCATGGGAGATGGCCCATTGAGTAAAATGCTCTGCTTTGCATGTTTTAGTTTTGGCCCATATTGCTCCAACATGGTGGGAAGACCCACACACTTTGCTCCACCACATCAAGGGAAAATAATATCATAACTATACACCATTTCTTTTCACCCTACATACTTTATTTATTTCTAGTCGTCAAATTAAATAAAGAT
This sequence comes from Heteromeles arbutifolia, assembly GCA_024362995.1. Lineage (NCBI taxonomy): Eukaryota > Viridiplantae > Streptophyta > Magnoliopsida > Rosales > Rosaceae > Heteromeles > Heteromeles arbutifolia. Next base: position 30,392,618 of record JANCRC010000004.1, read on the forward strand.
AACATATAAGATTAAATAAGAGTCTGTAATACATCAAGTTATTGTTGAAGAAATCAAGAGTTTGGCAACCTCTTTTGATTCCATCTCCTAGCCTCACGTTTTTAGATAAGCAAATTTTCTTGCAAATGCGAATAGTAGTGCCAAGTTTCATTTTAATGATCTTCACGTTTGGGATAAATTGTTACCCATTGTAGCTCACAAGGCCTATTTATTTGAGTGTATGAGAACGGGTTGTAATCATTAGGGGTGGGCAAACAGGTACATGAACCGCGGGTCGAGGCGGGTAATGGCGGTTCGGGGTGGGTACAGGCCGGTTCCTACTTTTAAAAAAGAGAAACGGGGCGGGCCTTTGTGATTTTTGGTTCGGGCCGGTTCCTGGAGTATAGGAACCGCGGGTACTCGGACCGGCTCGTTTGTGATTAAAATGGACGGACCAGATTGATGAATGAGCTACCATATCTAATCTAAACCGTTAGTTTTAGTTTTACCCTAAGTTCTCTATCTTTCTCTCTCATCTGGACTCTCACTCTCTCACTCTCAGACTCTCAGTCCCTCGATAGTTCCCTCGACAGTTCCCTCGACTCCGATCGTCCTCCCCCTCACCAACCGTTGATTCTCCTCGGCGAAGACAACGGCACCACCACCCATCATCTTCCTCGACAACATCCCAGAGAACCCAGAGGCCAGGCCATCACCCCTGTCGTCGGTTCTCTCATCTTCGACAGCAACCCCCGTCGTCGTGACCGCCATCACCCTATCACCGTCGTCGAGGACACTGGTACCAGCCATCATCCCTCTAAAATTTAGGTAATTTTGAATTAGGGTTTTGTTATTAATTTGAAATTTTGAATTTTGGGTGTAGGGATTTTAGGGTTTTTAAATTAGAATTTGGGATTTTAGGTTTTCGAACTAGGTTACTAGAGTTAATTTTGCAGTAGATTGATGATTGAATTGATAATTTTGCAGTAATTTGGCAAGCTTCTCGCTCTGAAGTCTGAACTTCTCAAGACTCAGGGAATCTCTCGTGTCCTAAATGTAAGATTTTGTACTTTTGATTTGTATGCTTTGGTTATAGAATTGTGAATACGATACTGCCTTTCTGGTTTGATTTTGCTATTTGGAATGGATCAGTTTGGTTTATAAGTTCGATTTCTACAGCCGAATTTGTTTTCGTATGTTGATTTGTGCAAATTAGTTGTGCTTTTGGAGAATTGTATTTATGATGGATAAGAGATGCCAAAGCTTAAATTTTATCTGCGGTATGAGGAAGTGCTTTTGTTGCATTGTTTATGTAAATAATAGGGAAGTCAATGAGATAGCTGCAAGAGCATCCATTGTTAAACGGAATGGTTGAGATCAAAAGTTAGCTTCTCTCTTAGATTAAAGTAGTTGGCTATTGTGATAGATAGCAGAGCATGAACCAGAAACAGAATAGTTGGCTGTTGTGATAGATAACAATCTGTACAAATTTTATTATTATTTGAAAAAGTGCAAATCTGTGCAGTTTGCAATCTGTACAAATTTTATAACTATTTTTTTTTTTCAAAAAAAAAAAAAAAAAAGGGACACGTGTACTCGGCCCGTTTCAACCGGACCGGGTAAGGTCCGGTTCTTATATTAGAAAATTTAATCCCCGGCCTAGCCTGTTTACTTTGAACCCAGGTTCGGTCTGATTCCTTCAAAATTGGGTCCGACCCGGCCCGTGCCTAACCCTAGTAATCATGATCATTCTCTTTAATATATGCCTTTCTTTCATAACAAAAAAAAAAAAAAGTGTAAGAGGAAAAATAGTGTGTACTGCTTGATTATCATTTTAGAAATGTATTGTAGGTGAGTATAATACAACAAACCACTTATAAAATTATAAGGGTAAATTACCCCTCAAGTATGAGGTCAATTATAACATCATACAACATCTTTAAAACATTACAATTTTATACATTAAATATGATTTAATTGCAATTTCGTACAATCCGTTACATAATCTGCTAGATTGACTGTTAAGTAATGATGTGGTAGATATGAAACCCAATTTTTAATGAGGTGGAAGTCAACTTTAGGCCAAGTGGATAAACTTTTTTATATAATATGTTATAAAATATAAAAAATTATTATTATTTAAAATATTTAATAAAAAAATCAATTTATATTATAATTAAAAACTAAAAAAAAAATTGAAAGGGGATCTGGGCAAAGCTTAGCCCAGTAACCCCATCTCGTCCTCGACTCCATCCCATCTCCTCAATGCTTGTCTGCAACCAATAATCCCATCTGGGTTTGGGAAGCTTTTTCCGCCGCCCTATAGAACTTCAACCTCTTCTTCCTCGTGCAACCTTCTTCCTCCCTGCAAATCTCACGCATTGCAAGAGACTCCCTGAACTTCCTCCCTCCCTCGCCACACACCAACACACTGCAAATCCCTGCAATTAAATAAAACCCAGCAAATCCAAATCGAAATCTCTCGCTGCAACATTTTCCCAAACTAACCCAAAACCCATCACTCTCTGCTCCACCCTATAAATTTTCATTTTTTTGGCTTCTGAGATGGAGAGACCGACGAATCTGGAGTGGGATGTGTACATGTGGGGTTTCAAAGAAAAAAAAATCGACACCATCTGGTTCCAGATGGGTTCGAAATTGAAGGACAAGAAGAACACCATCTGGTCCCTCCCTCAGAGTTGTCGCCATGGCAGAGCCGCCACCTCGTCCTTCAATCTGCCACCACACCCACCGTTCTCTCTTCCATGTGACGACTTAGGTTCCCTATTTCAACCACGGAGGCTCCCGATTTCGACTGATTCGCGAAATAGGTTCCCTATTTCACCCACCGTTCTCTCTCCCATGGGTTTCAATTGCTGCGATTTGGTTGTGGGTGAGGGTGTGGTGTCGAGGGTTAATGGTGACGGAGAGGCGTGTTCTTGGTGGTTATGGAAGATGGGGTTGATCAGAGAGAGAAGAGGTGTCGGGATGGTGGAGGGAGCGGATGAGGAGTTGATAAGAGAGAAGAGGGGTCGGGGGTGTGGGGTTGATTTATTAATTTGGTTTTTTTTTTTGACATTTTAATTACTTATTAAATATTTTATAACATATTTTATAATTTTTTTATTCACGTGACCCAAAGTTGACATCCATCTCATTAAAAACTGGAAATCAGGATCCTCTCCAGATCCATTCCCTAGGGATCTTACAATCATGTACGTTCATTGTGCGATAAAAAATTATTTAAAATTTAAAATTTAAATATAAATAGCACCTAACGAAAACTGACTGCACGATATAAAATGAACGGACAGGATTGCGGGATCCCTAGGGAAAGATCCGGCGAGGATCCTGGTTCAAAAACTGGATCCCATATCTGCCACATCATCACTTAACAACCAATCTAACAGATTATGTAACAGATTGTATGAAATTGCAACTAAATCATATTTGATGTATGAAATTGTAATGTTTTAAAGATGTTGTATGAAGTTATAATTGATCCCATACTTAAGAGGGTAAAATGTAATTTACCCAAATTATAACTACTTATTCAACATATGCAACAAACACTACTTGATTCTTTATATGTTAAACATATACAACGTAATTTTGAAATTATTAAAACAAATATTTTTGCAAGACATGTCAAACTATAGTTTCACTTGAGTGACTTGTCATAAATAAAGAATCGAGAAATGATTCGCACACTTTTTTCTTTTACACACGTGTGCCAAGTATTTTCCTTATCCAACTCCAATAAACCTTCCCACATCTATTTACTTAGAAGTCGTTTAGAAATGTTTTTAAAATGATTAGAAGCGTTTTTAGTGAAAATATTTTTGAAACCAATTATTCGTAAAAATTCAAGTGGATCCTTAAGAAACAATTTAAGTACTTCCTACAAGAAGCACATATATGATACTTCTTCCAAAAAAACACTTTAAAGTGTTCGGAAAACCAAAATTTTATTTAACAAAAAATACTTTTAGTCATTTTTAAAGCACTATTCGTTACCTGATTAAACAAGACTGTTCATACACAGGAGTCAATCTTTTCATGGAGAAATTTTTTATTGTGATGGAAATATGAGTAGTACATCACATGTTTTTATGTAAGTAGTGGGAAATTTTACTTTTTAAGTTATAAATTTTTTAAGACACATATTTTACCATTTGTATAGTGGCACGTGGTGTACCATCTCGTGTGCCGATCACACTGAAAAATCTCTCTAGAAACTAAAAGGTCATCCAATCTGCTTGTCCACCAACCATCCCCCTTCTCACCTTATCCATTCATCATCTTTCATCCCCCTTCGTACAAACCTCCCCATTTGAGTTCCCTTCATCTTTCCACCTGCACAAACCACTAACCCCATCAGAAAATAAGGTAACAACGTATTCCTCAAAGGGTTCTTATATTTTTCTCTTAATTTTGTGTAAATATTTGTGGGTTTTTCTTCAGAAAATTGCAGCAATGGCAGCAGCCTCCGCCACTGTCTCCCCAGCAATGGTTGCTGCCACCACAGTGGCCAAATCAAGGAGGAGGATGTCATCAGCAAACAACGTGACTTACCTAACAGGACTCAATGCCTTCTCTGGACTCAAAGCTCAGAGCAGTGTGGCCTCCCTTGGCCTCCCACGGACCACTGAGCAGTCCTTTGCTAGGGTTGTGAGCTCCTTGAGAGCCCCATCAAAGGGCAACGGCAGTGGTGGTGGTGCACTGTCGTCCACCTGCAATGCTGTTGGTGAGATTTTCAAGATTGCTGCCATCCTCAATGGACTCACTCTCGTCGGAGTTGCGGTTGGATTCGTGCTTCTTCGGATCGAAGCCGCGGTTGAGGAGGCTGCTGAGGCTGAGTAACAAGAGTTTTCGGATGCCTTTTTTATTAGGTTGTTCTGTGTTTGCATAATATCATCTCTCTTTCAAAAATACTTCCATTCTATACAGCAATCGTTAATATTTTCATTTTCTTGTGCATTAAGCCAAACTAGGAATAGCCATCCAATCTATTTTCTGGTTTGCTCAACAACCACATCCTAATTCGAAGTGGCAATAACGTATTCCTTTGTTTAGTGTTTCGACTTCCCTTTCAGTGTCTATATTTTTCTCTTTCAACCTCTAAGGTTAGGACAACCGACTTCTCCATGTCCAATTCTCTTACAAGAATCACATTTGTTTCCATATCGACAAATTTTACAATTTTTCTAGATTAAAGATGAAGGGCCGGCCCTAAAAATTTTGGGACCAAAAAGCGAAAACAAGAAGCAAAGCTGAGGTTCTTTAAGGAAGAAACAAAAAGAAATTGGCTAATCTCCACACAAGAAAGAAGAAGGACAAAGCATTAAGCAACACATATATGTGATTGGCGCATGCACTCTAGTGGAATTAGTTTGGCAGAATTAGGACAAACTTACTGAAATGTTACCTTTTTGGGTTTCCCTATCACCAACGAAAAATTATTTCTGCACACTATTTTTCTTATTTTGTAAACCTTTGTTTACTTTTGTTTCTTGATCCTACTTTGATTTATTCAATGTAAAAGGCGAAAAACACATGGGACAAAATGAGTGTGCGGAAATTAATTCCCTTGAGAATTAAGAAAATGTTAGATAAGCATTTGCTACAGTACAAGAAATTATTGATCACAAAAACTAAACATCGGCAGGGATCGAACCCATGACTTATCATGTTCCTCGAAAGGAAGGCTTGCCCCTAATAACTAGTAAGTTTACTAAGGCTCTGCTTCCTTGAAATCATTCATGGCTACAGGGATATCTGCTCCTCTACTCTGGAGTTGCTCATACTCTATTGACAGCTCCCTTGGAATGCATTTGCCTGCAAATTTCAGGCATGTGCATCCTGTGAATATCAAAATTCCAGAAAGTATCCAACTAAATTGCAAGTTCGCCAATGCTCGTGCCCTAAAATCAGCCTCACTTGTCTCACAAGTTACCGCTCCAAGCATGCTATCACCGGTACCCTCAACAAAGTGGACAACGCAACCCCTCGGAACAAACCTAGGAACCCAGAGCATGAATCCCATGTTCATAAACCAGCAACCCTGAAAAACAACTGAAATTGAAAGAACAAGTGCTGCAGGAAGACTGGTTCGGAAACAAGTTGCTGCCAGAGCTGCCATGACAGAAGCAAACACTACGAGCTGCAGCAACCAGTGGTAATGTCCTTCAAGCCCAACATGGTCGGCAGAGTGGAAATGGAGTAGGAAAAGCTCTTGGCAGAAAACAGAGGCTACTAGTATTCCAACGACCCCGGATAGGATGTGAAGTGAATGAATCAACTCAGCACAAAGCGTAAAGGCTGCAAATATGACGAGGTGGAGGAACATGGTTGCATGCTCCAAGTTGTGGAGCTTGAAAGAGAATTGAAGAAAAGGGAAGTCTATAACTTGCATGAGAATTGCCCATACAGAGAAAGATAAGATGAAAATGAGCTCCAAGTGTTTGAGTTTCGAAACTGGGGAATTGAATGGGTACCAAAACCTTATTGTAAAGTTACTAGGGCCTTTGAGAAAATAGGATATAATAGTGTTGACGGTGTGCCATAAACCAAGGAGGGTAAGAGCAAGGCCGGGTACTATGTGTGCGACAAAGGTCCCCATTGAAAGCTAATCTTCACGGATCAGAGTTTTCGGTGCATAATCTGCGGCAGATAGAGCTTAATTCACAATAATCTCCAAACAGACCTTAAATACATGAAGTCACAGCAGTGGCAGATGACACTAAAAGCATTTGGTGAATGATGCACGTGTGTCCACAAACAAAATAATTCAGAAAACGACACTCGGCTTAGTGTGACACCAAAATGGATATCTGAAAAATGGAAGTGTCAACCCATGAGAAGATTAACGGTGTTACTTCAAGCCCACGAAAAATTACAATAACAATATACTGAGATTCCAAGCTGATTAATTTAAGATGGTGCTTATTAGTCGATGCGCAACTAGTGGAGAGTGAAGTGGTTTCAATTATAGCGAGTGTGGAAAATAAGATGTTCCCACTTGTTAAAGATGTATCTTTATTCATGTGGTCCTTGTGCAACTAAGGAACTGTAGAGTGATGGTAAAATTTGTAAGATTCCTGGAATATTACCTTGCCACTAAACGAGTGCATGGAAGATGGTCGTCTTCTGAGTTCCCCTCGTACAACAGACAGTTGAACTTCTCAGAACCTGGAAAAACAACGGTTTGAAGTAAACTAATCCGTTATGTTGCAGGTCTTCTTTTGTTTACCTTTTTATATTTAGACTTTCACCGTGATCAAATTTTCAGATTTGATTAACTAAGGCATAGAACGCATCTATATCAAGCAGCAGTACCTCAAACCGTTGATCATGTGAAATCTAAGCAAATGCCAGCAAGAACCAAGAAGTTGGCTTCGGTTACGACTAAGATATAGCAGTGACCTTGCATTTCAATTTTCAATTTATCCCAGTAAACCGAAGAAAGCGAACAATTCACAATCCAACTAAACTAACATGGTGATTGCAATTTTATGCAGTTTTTAACCTAGTGTTCCAGGTAGAATTGAAAAGGAAACAGGAATCAAGGATGTGGCTGCTCCAAAATATGTATAAAGATCATCAATGAAGACTATCTAAATACAATAAAATTCTAAAACACATTTATTAACCAAATATGACAGACATTAACTTGATGACAGTGCTCTCTTTATGGAGACGCATGACATCATTTACAATCAAACGAAATTCAAGTCTAATGTATGTACATGGTATAGCTCACTAGTCATGACCAACAAGTAATTATAGAACGACAAAGGAAAGGTTCAATAATCTTACAGCAGTGCGTCCTTTGTGAACCCATTCAGTTTATTTCGAATCAACTACAACATAACTATTGAATAAGATGGATATCTGAGCTGAGTATCTGACGGGCAGAATTTTGGTTTGAGACCACCCTTTTCTCCTTGAAAGTAGAGAACGTGGACGGAAAATTCATGAATCACCCTTCCTCAAAAATTCATCAACATTCCCAATGCCCTCAATCAGAGAGTAATATGTGCTGTCATTAGGTCTGATGCCTCTGCTCACCATTTCTTTCAGGAGCTCTTCCGCAAGATCGCCTTCTTGGTTTTTGCATAGGCCTTGTATGAGGGCATTGTAAGTTAGAACAGTAGGATTGAAACCTATACTCAACATCTCATCCCGAACTTTAAAGGCATCCTTCAAATCACCTCTTTTACTGTAACCGCTAATGAGGGTATTGAAACTAATGTGATCGGGTTTAATTTCCCTTCTCTTCATCTCCTCCATAAGTTGACGGGCTTCCTCAACTTTCCCCTCCCTGCAACGCCCTTGCATTAGGGTATTGTAAGTCACTTCATCTGGATGAACCTTCATCTTATCCATCTCCTCCAAAAGTGCAAATGCACGCTCCATGTTACCGTTAGCACAGTGACCATCAATCAAGGCATTGAACATCACAAGATCCGGCAGAACACCCTTTCGCAGCAATTTCTTAAACAAGTCATCTGCCTCCTGCATTCTTTTCCTTCTACTTAAAACGTAAATAAGTGATGTATAAGTTACCTTGGTAGGCTCTACCCTTTTAATCAACATCTCATCACGGAGGCTAAAGGCTTTCTTTGCATCCCCACTTCTGCAATAGCCGTTAATAAGGATATTATATGTAATTGCATCAAGATCCAAGCCCTTATCCTTCATTTCTTTGACCATATCATCAGCTTCAGCCATCTTTCCTTCCATTAACAATGCATGAATCAACATATTGTAGGTTGACACAGTTGGTAGTATACCCTTCTTCACCATCTCGTCTCTATAACCGAAAGCCTTGTCCAGGTCACCTTTGTTGCAATAACCATCAATCAAGGTGTTATATGTCACAGCGGTTGGAACCAGCCCAAGTTCCAGCATTTTATCGAAAAGCCCAGATGCTTCCTCAAGTCTACTTTCCTTGCACATGCCGCTAATAAGCGAGCCATATGTATAAGAATCCGGCTCAACGCCTTTACCTTTCATTGCACAAAAGATCATCTGAGCCCCTCCAACTCTCCCAATCGAACAATATCCGTGAATTATAGTATTATAAGTGACAACATTAGGCTGAATGCCTAAAGTCTCCATAAACCCAACAAACTCCTTTGCCTTTTTCAGCTTCCCTTCTTTACACAACACATTGATCATTATGTTAAAGGTAGAAACGCTGGACTTGATCTTCAACCTAAACATCTCGGCATACAAAACCCACGCCCTATCCGTTCGATTCATCTTCAAGAACATATTCAACATGTCATTGCACGTCAAATTATTAGGCAAAACACCTTTGCCTTTCATCAAGTAAAAGCACTCAAGAGCATCATCAGCCCTATTCATTTCACAGCAAGCCTGCGCCAGCAAATCAAACCCAAGGCTACTTTTCACACCCAAACGCTCTCTCGAAAGCGCCAATGCCTCAAAAATCTCCCTAACACTAGCATTGCCACTACCAACCACTTGCTTCAGGAACTCCAAAGTGCGTTTTGGGGAAGGTTGGGCGACAATGGCGATGGCGAGGCAGCGGGTGTCGACATCGAGGCGGTGAAACTCGACGTGGGAGATGAACTCGAGGACAAGTTCGGGGCTTTTGCGGAGGTCGAAGAGGGCGTCGGAGATTAGAGACGGGGGAATGTTGGGCGGAAGGTGTTCGATGAAATGCCACTGAGAAGAATGGATGGAGGTGAGGAGAGTGTGGTGGGTGATTGGTGGAGGAAGGGTTGTGGGGGCGATTGGATGAGCGACGGAAGAAAGAGGTGCGGCGGAGGGAGGGTGGTTTGTGGGGAAAGTGGGTCGGAGCTTGTAGGGTTTTAGGGTCTGAGGGTTGAGGAGTTTGTGGGGCTTCATTGTTGAGAAGAGAGTGGAGAGGAGAGGCGCGAGCAAGGGCTCTCGATTCTAAAACGAACAAAGGCCGAGGCCCCACGAGGGTTAAAATACCCGCCAGTTAATATTATAGTTTATTGACAGTTTTATATTTATTCTCGTCAAAGGTAAAGTTGAATCACGTTATTATAACAAGGTCATTGTAAGGTTTCTCACTCCTCCACTCTTTAGTATAGATATTATCGTTTGTAAAAATTAAAATAAAAAAAAAAAAGAAGGCAAACCACCCAACACTAATTTTGTGGCGGATGCCGTCACTTATTGTGGGCATAATTTCAATAATTTTCATGTTTGGGATGGTTGTGTACCTTTCGCAGATGTCAATGCGTTGTTGTTTGACTCCAGGGGCCTTGGGTGTTCCTGGAGTTTTCCCCTCTCCTAATTATTTCTTCTCTCAAAAGGAAAAATTAGTGATAAGAGAATAAGCCATAATATCGAGTAGAGTACTCGCTCAAAGCCCTTAGAAGAAAAAAAAATGAAATAATATGTACATTAGTGAATCCGTTATAAGCATACATAATGTGGGCCATTACCATAAATTTTAAGTCATTTTTTCACATCGTTAACACAATTTTTACCATTATATGTGAAACTCATTGGTGCAAGCATAAGTAAAACGTAAAGTTATAAAATAACTAAAAAAAAATGTAATGCTATTTGTATGCCTAAATAGCTTTATTGCATCAATGTAATGCTATTTGTATCATTTTAAGTGAACATTATGGTCTACTGAATTGAAACAAATTAATAGCTTATTAACACAGTATATTGTGGAGTATTATACAATCCAAAGGTATTTAACCATCAAATTTTTAGTCAAAGATGCAATGACTAAGATTTAATGATTTTTCAACAGCGAAGTGTACGATACTCCCAAACGCTCATAGATATTTCGGAAAACCCTTTCCCGTTGTTTCCCATTGCAACAGGCGCATCTTCTCCTAAATTAAATGGAATCACATTAGAGACGCACTTAAGAGTTTTATTCTTTTGCTCCCTCATGCAAATTTTCCCTGGAGAAAATCTAATAGTCGGAAGATCATCTTTGAAGTGAGCTGCAATGGCAACACATTCCTGAATCCTGATACACTAGCTGAGTAACATGGACTCGTGAAAGGTATTTGCCATGGATGGTTGCATTTTGGGTGCTACTGCTACTACAAACGCTGGAGCAATAGGAGAGAGGCATTAGCGTTGTTTTGACATGGCGTGTTTTAAGTATCGTTTTGGGCTGGTCCGTGTAGATGATGAAAATGGTAGCGATGAACCGAGGGAGGAGTAAAATCCAGGGTCTGCGCGAACATGGTCGACAGGCATTTCCGTACCATGGTAACCATACATTCTATACGCCGTTTGATTGCGTGTGCCAGCAATGAAGTTGTAAAAGCTGAAATCGGAGTCCTTGTAGGAGAAATTGGAGAGAAGGAGATTAACGTTGTATTGAAACTCGCAGTTCGGAGTTTCATATCAGTGGGTAACGAATTGATATCAAATTGTTTTTCTTTATGACACGTCTCATGACAAGAGAGATACTGATAGGATAATATATACATGCTTACATGTTATAACCTCTCCCACACCAGCCACGACGGGGTATCTGACTCCCCATCAGAAGAGTAATAATACATTGAGATCCAAACACACATTCAGATTCGTTTAAATGACTAAGATGATTTCTCTTTTTATGTTTACTAGTGTTAGAATATCACATTCTACTTTTTCCCTTGCAGGTTGAATACAAAAATATTACTCACCCTCAATTGGACACTTCATATCTAGTTAAATATCTAACAAAACTCGGGAAGAATCCTTCCGCCCACTTTGCAGTCTCCAGATAAGGTCATCTGCAAGACAGAAGCATTCGCAGAAGAGCATAAGACTAGACCAAACTGAAATTATTTCAAGTAACTGCGTTAAAAACCCATGTGCAGCGCACAATGCAGCAATTCTATTTGAAAGTGAAGATTTCCAATTTAATTTTCATCCTGTCAAACTAAATGCTGCAACACAACCTAAAAGGAAACTGAAGTAATGGCAAGTTGCAGTGCTGCTGCGATTTGTGCTCAAAATGCATTACAAATTATAACAGCCCTTATTTAGAAGGGCACAAAACTACCAAATACATTAGGTTTTACTCTTCATTGCTATAAACGGAACTATGTTAACCACCTCTTTACTTTCGGACAATCAACTTACAGAATTGGAATACTACAATGAAAGGAATCCCCTAAGTGCACTAACTAGCTCATTTGGGAAAAATATTTGAAGAAATGAGTGAAACTGCTCGAAAGTCATAGTTTTTCTCAACAGAAGCGAAAGGCCATAGATGAAACAAACTGCAAGCAAATCAATTAAAGCCTAGTGACCCAAATCAGGTTAGAACAACCTTGACTTAAATGGGCAGAAAACAAAGTCCAGACTCTTTCCAGTGAGAGCCAAAGGCCACACTATTAACTACTGTCAGGGACGGATCTATTAAGGGACCAGGGTGGTCCCGGGAGCACCCGAAGCTCGGAAAAATGGCTGTGAGGATCTTCAAGGACCACCCAAGTCTGGGCAGTGATGGAGAAGAACAGCAGCCATGGCTGCTGCTCGCTGTGCATTTCAGGATGAGAAAGAAGAAAGCCAAATTTTTTTTCAAAATGACTTGGCCAAAACGACGTCGTTTTGAGCCAAGTCATTAAAAAACTTTAAAACCTCACTGCTCACTCACGTGAGAACCCTTAGACTCAGCTCCTTCACACAGCAATCAGAACTTCACTTTACCAAATTACCAATAATACCAAATCGTCTGCTCAGTCCGCTCTCGTTCCTTACGGCGTCGGCATCGATCAACTCTCTGCTGCACTGCACTTTAGTTTCTGTTCACCGTTGCACCGACGGGCGAGGTGATGACATCTCTGGTGAAAATCTGTAAGACCCTTCTGCATTTTTTCTCCGTGTAAAGCTCTGGTAGCCACTGGTCCTCTTCTTCTTGGTCGAAGAGGTTTCAGGTTTGTACTCTGCTCTCTTTAACTCTGTCCATTAAATGATTTTGCCATCCACTATCTGAATCTGATATTAAATTATTTGTGTTTGTGGTGTTAGATATTTAAATAATTTTACTCCACCATTTACAGTCGGAGATTGCCTTATTATATTTCTAATTGCCTTATTATTATCTATTAATTGAATTTCTTGGGAAGCATTTTAGGTTTACATTGTAATCGGATTTATAAAATATTGAGCGTAAGTAACTCATTAGTCATTGTCAATATGTTTGCTGTGGACCCGTGGTGTAATGTAAATGATGGATTTTGAGCATCAGTGCATTCCTTCTTTGTGAATTTAGCCTCAAATTAGTTATATATAGGGATAGGGTTGATACTAATGCGCCAATCAAATTTTGTTTAAGCCGAAATTTTCAACTGGAAATTGGTGTCATCGTCGAGTTATTGACTAGGAAGTTCTATTTCAAATTTGTAGTATCTACCAATTTGTTTGTTGAAGTGTGAAGGATGGTTTGGAAGACACACTGTTGCGTGTCACAAATCACCATTGGTGTGAATGCACAATGTGTGCCTTCTTTTAAGTATGATAGTTTGTGTTGTATAGAAACAAGCCTGGTGAATATTTAGTGGTGTTAGATATTTTGTTTAAGAAGTATTTTTATTTTTAATGTTTGGTGGTTAATCTGGTGATGAATTAAACTTTTAATGTTTCTTTGAAGTGATGGCAGTCTATTTGTGGCATGCATCTCTTTCCGCCATGAATATCATTAAGAGTCCACTCCGCAACAGAATGGGGGATCAATGGTTAAATGATAGCTTAGTTGTTTACATTGAGAAAGATGTTTTTTCTTGTATTGACAATGAAAATATCATGACACGTTTTCAAAGTATGAGATCCCGTCGTGAACAAATTTAGTATTTCTAGCTTGTTTAGCACAAGGATTATAAATGAAAATTGTAGTTTGCCATTTATTTGTTTAATGATATTTTCGTCTTGTTTTTTTTTTGGAGCTTTTATATTGGGACCACCCTAAGTTAAAATCCTGGATCCGCCACTGACTACTGTTTTACTTTCCTACACGCATGAGAAAGACGAGAGGACACTTTCCCATTAGAGTGTTACAACAAGTAACAAGGCTTTCCAAAGGGCGATGATCTCCAATACTATGCCACAGCAACACTGACTTTAGCAATGTAGTCCGCCCTGACAAACTAACTACAGAACCATCCACTTTTGTGTCAAGTTTTCACAGTTGAAAGTGCCAACAACTCAGGCATCATGCTCTCTGAACTAATATACTGTCTAAAAGGGTAGATTTGAATTTCCATTCAAAGGCGAATAGACTCTAGAAATAACACTAATTTCCTTGTAAGCACTCATCCCAAATCACACTTTTTAAAGAAGAGAAGAAACAGGCAGAGAGCTTCTTGTGGAGGTTTTACAAGGGCATAGTTTGAGCCCCATTTTACATGCATCCGAAAACTAACGGAAACAAACGTCTGCAAACCCATCCATCCCAGCTTCAACATCATAATGGGTATTCCCAGAAAATGGGAAACAATCTCGAAACTGAACTGACTAATTGATAATAAACATTATGCCCCCCAAAAAACAAAACCCACTTTTTATCTCTAAAAATAGGCATCACCCACCTAATTTGATAAACGGAATAAACAGTAATTCACAATAATTATTAAAAATAAATAAAAAATCTCTGGAAAGGAACATTCAATTGCTGAGTGTGATAAACAAGTATGATAATTCAAATTAGAGAACAATTTAGGGCAAAATTAACCTGAAATTTTACGCGACAGTGATTGGTTGCTGCTTGGAGGGCTCGAGGGGCTTGTTACTCTTCTTATCCAAGAAATCTTCGATGTTGTAAATGACGGTGATGTAGAGAGAGCAGCTAGGGCACCGAGCGATCTCTTCCCCCAATTTAAGGTCGTCCTTTGTGATCTGAAACAAGTCCCCGCACGGGCACGGGTACGTGTACGCCTGCAGCTCCTCGTTCCACTCCATGTCTTCGATCTCTACGTCGTCGTACGACATAGTTTCAGCTTCTGATTCAGCGAAGGCTCCCCTGAATTTTGGATTTAGGGTTTGGGCAAGCTTGGTACCTTGCAAAAGCTTAATTGAAGAATGCCAAAACCCTAATTGGAAATTTGATGAAGTCGCCTGGAAGATCAGCCGTTGGTATGCCTTCATACAATTTAATGTCGTATTTATATCCGTCAAAAAGAAAAGAAGGAATAAGGCGGTGATTTTCTTAGAACATCACCAAACTTTGGGGCTATTTGCCAAATTTCCCCCCAAACCCAACCCAACCCAACCCAAGGAAAATCTTTGGGCTAAATGCTAAATGCTAAATCTAGGCCAAATTCCCCCCAGGATTTAGCCCAGAAAATGGCATGGGCACCACCAGCAGGACCCCACCCACATGGGCATGTCTCTCATAATTTATTGAATCCAACGGCTGAGATCGAATATAATTAGATCTAACGATAAAAAAAAGATCTAATTGCCCAAATTTAAATCCATCAGCTAAAAAAATTATTTAACTCAAAATTCACTCAAATTTAGTGATTTTTCAATATTTATCGGAATTTAAATATTTTTAGGTTAAAATGTTCATAAAATTAAATTATGATAGTATACATAATTTTTTTTAAAAAAAATCACTTTAAAAGAAAAAAATTAACCTAAATTTATTCTTTAATAATCTCATGCTAAAAAATTTAGGCCAGAAGGGTTGGAGCAGAAAAGCTGTTTCTGGGCTAAAAGCTAAATTTTTCGGGCTAAAAAATTTGGCTTTTAGCCCAAGGGTTGGAGATGGTCTTAGGGAAGAGGGAAAAATGAAATACGCGGTAATTAATTTCAGCTGTCTGTGCATTTCCGTCATTTCATGTTTTTAGTATGTAGAAATATTGTAATATTTTGGGTTAAAAATATGGGAAGGTAGAAAGTGCATGAAGAGTTCTATTTTGAAAGAGACTCGTTAGCATTTCTAAAGATATTTTATAGGACTATAATTTAGAATGGTATTTTCGATTTCGACAAGTAAAATTTTAAATCTAAACTGAAAATTTCGAATTTGATATTTTCTAAAAATTTGAAATGAAAACAATATTTTCAATAGGTTCTAGTACTTTTTAATTTTTATGTAATTTTATTTTGTCATTTATGTCTCAATACAATTATGTTTCATTTTTAAGTATAAGTAGACAATTATTTATATATTATATAATAAGTTTAATTAAAATAAATAAATAAAGGGTTTAAGCCCCTACCTCGACCCTCGCCTATACCCTAGATGTCTAAGTGCTATATCCCTACTCGCTACCAAATAAAAAAGGAGTAGGATTCTCTCCCCTCCTATTTTCATCCCCTTCCTTCCCCTCCTCTCACAAATTGTTTTTTGTCTTCTTCTACCTATGAAAAAATTAACACAAAACGTTGACGTGACTTAACTGTAACCATTCAAATAGAAGGGGAGGAAAGGGGAGAGAGACTAGGAGAGGAGAGAATTCTACTCCGATAAAAAAAAGGTCTAGACCCCCACATATGTCCTAGCCGCCTAAGAGCTAGATACCTACCCAACTAGCATCTAACTCATTTTTAGAACCTTAAACAAAATAACAGATTACTTTTAGAGCTCATAAAAATTTGATTACAATTTTTATATATAAACCAAACACGAAACAAATTTGTATTAAACAATTAGGACACATCATTTGACATAAGAAACTAAAAAACACGTAACAGAATTTCAATGAAGATGATCATACTCCCAAATTCATAACGCTTTTGTGGCTGAACTTCAAGTCTTTTTTTTTCTTCTTAATTTGTTAGTGTTGCGGATAAAAAAATATCTCCAACGCTAAATGGGAAAGACCATATGCCGTCACTAAAGTCTTCACCAAAGGCGCCTACGAGCTCTCCAACGCCAACAAAAAAAAAACACATATAGACCCAAGTGTCAACAGAAAGCTCAAGAAGAAGTTTTGGGCCTAAATAAAGCCTACCGAACTCCAAAGGGAGGCATATGCAAAGGAAGCAAGCAAGGGAAAAAAATCCTTTCCTCTATTAGTTTCATAGTTTCACTCATTCTCTATGTCAATGTAAAATAGTCTCTTAAACAATTAGGACACATATATTTAAACATAACAAACAATCATGATACATGAGCAAGCATGGCAAGGCACTTCGCTTCATCGGCATCCACAGGATGCGTGCCTTGTTTGGCACTCTCTTTGGTACCATCCTAAGACCATATCCAAGTTCAACACCGCATAGCGACCCTTGCTAGGCAGAGGGGTATTTTGGGCCAACATCATGTATGCTTTAACGTTTGGACGCACACTGATGGTCATATAACATCTACCTTGTCTTACCAGTAGGCTCACAACAAGCTCCTCCTATTGAGGCCATCAACCTCGAGCCTGTTACGTTAGTATTTAAAAATCGCTATGCAACTCATTGATCCAATTAATGCTTTTTATCGTTTGTTTTCGCACTTTTTAGTGTTCCTCATATTTTCAATATGATCTAGTACTTTTGTTTGGGCCCAAAATATTAGTTTGGGCCGAGTTTAGAATTGTTCTCGGCCTAAAAGCTTTGTTCAATAATCTTTATGGGCCATCTGTTTCGTGGGCCGTCTAGCCGAGGCTGGCTGAGCCTTATCGGGAAGTGGAATGTTCTAGATAAAAGGAAAATGAGTAAGTCCCATGGATGGGGTATTTGAATCCTGATGCAATAAGGGGTCTCAGCAGGATGCGGAGACTTGGAGATGAATACGGCCTAATAGAGGGTCAGGTTCAAAGTCCTAATGGAAGTAGGAATGGCTGAGATAAGATTGGATCGAGATAAGGAGTCCTAATCCGGATGTAGTTTGAACTGGATCGAGAGAGGGTTTGCTACTATAAATAAAGGGGTGAGTGCACTATTGAAGCCTATCCAACTCAACACACAAATCTGCCCTGCGCAAACCCTCGCTCTATGCGAAACCTCTCAACAACCTTAAGAACTCTATTCTTACCTCTTTTCTCGCCAACACACCTTCAGTTTGGAAAACAGCACTGTGAAGGCAACCGGTGACATCTTCAGTTTGGAAAACAGCACTGTTACCGTAGGATTAGCCGACTGCGAAGCACCTTCAGTTTGGAAAACAACATTGCGTCGAGGCCGATTGATTACTTATCCAAGTCTCGGTCGATAAGGATTTTCGAATCCATATTGGTAGAGGTCATCTCATCAGCCTTCTCGGCGAAGTGAGGTGTTACAGGTTACCAGGCTCGGCACTTTGAACGCCAAGTTGTTTATGATTGGATACTCACAAGTTAGTTTTAGAGTTCAGCATTCTAACGGCCGAACCACATTCACCATCAAGACATATATCTCTTTCGAGTATTTGTGTCCATATAGTTTGGTATCAGTTCGGCGTGCTTATACTCTTACGAATATAATCAGCGTGACCGAACCCGGTGCCAACTATCCATGAACTTCACAAGACTAGTAGCCTTATCTTCAGCCTTGTCTTCGGTCACAATCGCAAGACGCGAAAGTCATCAAGCGTGCTCAATGCAACATCAACACATTTTACTCTTCGGTCGAGCTCAACCGACGAGTTGGCACGCCCCGCACATAACCGAATGACGTAGTTAGCTTATTAATTACTCGGCCTGCGCACCACGTAGGCTTGGTAGTATTTAGGGTCAACATTTTGGCACGCCCAGTGGGACCAAAGTGCTAGAACTACGAAGTTCATGTCCGTTGAAACACGATCAGTGAAGAAAAAAATAGCCATGGGAAAATCAAGGAATTTTTGTCGAATGAATAGTGGAGGATTGTGATGAGGACGGTGGTGATGCATCTGACCCACCAACCAAATCATTTTTTCGATGACGGCTCGACGAGCAAACTCGACAATTCAAGCAATGGTTCAACCGAGAAATAAATATACTCACAGAAATTCGAGATGCCCAAGTTGGTAGAGGCCATGATAATGAACTTGCCGACCGAACCAGGCCATTTACTTCTAAGAGCAATCTATTACCAGTTACACAAGCCGAGACAGGATCTGCTCGGCTCAAAATGATCGATTTGGAAAAAAGTGGTGGATCGACTAGCAGGTCAGACATCTCTAACCCAAGGACAGAAACACCTATTGATGTGGTCGAGGTCCATAGAATGATAGATTCAGCTTTGAAAATGGGGCCGAAATTCCCAAAATTTATCCATCAGTACCCAGCTTACGTGGAGAAGTTCGAATATCCTAAAGGCTTTAAGATCCCAGAGTTTAGCCTTTTTGCTGGAGAATCGTCTTTGTCCTCATTAGAACATGTGGTTCGGTTCACTGCGCAATGCGGGGATGTTAATAGTGACTTCTATAAGCTATGGCTATTCAATTTCTCGTTAAAGGGCTCGGCATTCACGTGGTACATCAATCTCTTATCTAATTCCATCCAAAGCTGGGAGGAGCTTGTCGAGAAATTCCATGAGCAGTTCTATCGGCCGGGAATGGAGATGTTAGTGTCTTCATTGGCCAGGATGGCTCAGGCATCTGACGAGTCATCCATGGAATACCTAACGAGGTTCAAGTCGGCCAGAAATTGGTGCCGAGTACCTTTCCCTGAAGCCGAGTTCGTGATAATCACTTTGAACGATTTAGACATGGAATACAAAAAGAAATTCTTGGAGACAAACTTCCGAGATATGTATGAGCATGTCAAGCAATATGATTACCTTCTCCGAAAAGAAAAGATTTCGAAATCCGTATCCCGAGAAACAATTTACAAGAATCCCACGGTTAGCTACGCATCGGTCGAAGGCGAGGATTCCCAATACGCCAGTGTGGACGCGGTCGAGATAATAATAGATAAACCATACGTATGCGGCATTGGCTCAAATTAACTCCAAGGATGCCAAAACCAGTTCTGCCTCTGAAGAGACAATTAAAGCATCAAAAGTTTACACTTTTGATATCACCAAGGCTGATGCAATTTTCGACTAGTTGTTGCTAGCAAAGATTATCAAACTTCGGTCGGGACATAATATTCTCAAGGCCGAAAAGCTGAAAGGTAAAACATATTGCAGGTACCATAACTCAAATAAGCATACGACAAACAATTGTGTTGTGTTTCGAGATGCCATTCAGAGCTGGATTGATAAGGGCAAGCTAAAATTTCCTGAGAAATAGATGGTCGTTGCCATCGATCCCTTCCCTTCGATGACAGTTGGCATGGTGGATGCTTATTTGCCCAAAAGTAAAGGGAAATGGAAGTCCAAGTTTGTTCCAATACAACATGTCCCAAAGCAGAACTCTCGGCCGTGACTCAAGATTGATCTATTTTCAAACGAATCGCCTACAGAATTTTCGGTACCAGCCATAGTCGAATCTATGTCAGACTCCAGTGCAGAAGAAACTGATGGAACGATGGTTTTATGCAGTCGTTGTAAAGCACGCGTCGTCCTAACCGAGCCAAAGGAGAAACCACCTCAGGCTCTAACATCACGGCAACCATCTATGGCCGCGATAACACCTCCAACGATACTTGGCGCATGCCATCGCCAGAAGGTGTTCGATAGGCTTGGCCCTTAAACGCGACCTGATGACCCATCCTCGACTAGACGATGTCTTGACTTCGACACGTCTTTTTACAACAAGGATTATTACTCTCGTAACTCTAGCAGCTCGAGTTCATCGACGAATCCAAGAACTTTCAAGCCACCCGAGCCACGCGACCAACGGTGGTATAGTTACAATTCCCTTACCTGCGTCTATACCTCATTATCTAAGTCTCAGAAACGTCGACGCCAACGGATAGACTGCATGGCCTGCAGACAAGCTGCACAGGCTACTTTGGCTATCAAATGGCAGCCGAAAAATGTACCAGGTAGTGAAGATGATCGGCAACCCCCTACAATCATGGCCGAATTACTTCAAGGAAAGAAGGCAATCGATCGCGACTTTGAGACTATAATCGAGGAATCCAAGAAGCGCATCAAACTTTTTCTTCGACCTGGGGAAATGAAAGTTCGTTTTGAGCAATTCAGAAAAGAAGCGGAAGGCAAATTCCTTTTGTTGCCTTCACCATAGCCACTGATTAAAGTACGACGGAATCTGCACCTTCCGTTTCTCGGCGAGGCCTTAGGGTACATGCGGGAGTTTCACAAGAAATATTCCGTTAACGACTTATACGGCTTACCAAGGGAGTGTCAGAAAGCTCTCGACCTGGCCCTAACTTGCCATGACGCCGAACAAATTATCCAAAAGACCACCGATCCAACGATGAAAGCCAGGTTCCAGCACATACGTGAAGCTCGAGTTCTTGACTTTGAGGTCGATCCGTATACCGATATAGACATCGCCGAGCTCTCTTTTTCTCTTGAGGACCTTCAGTATCTACGGTACCATTTCAAAGTTTTCTTGGTAGTGGTTCTTTTCGGCCTTACGGCTGATGAAAAAAAGTGCGTAGCACGTCTGGATACGTACCTCGACACAAGGAACGCTCGAATTGCCTATCAGGAACAAGCTTCTAAAGCAGCACAAGAACAAGACCAACTTCCAACGTCAGGTGAGCTCGACAGGAACAACCAAAATGACACAGAATCAGAGGATGTACCACAGCAACCACCTGCTGCAACAAAGGATAGTCAAGCCGAAGGTACTCAAGAGCGGGATATTCTGGTCGATAACCTGGAAAACGACGATCATGACCCGATGGGCCCTTCGATTCTTGAGAATATGGAGATTAGCATGGTCCACGTTTTACCTGTCGAGTTTCAGCCAATCACATCTCAACCAAGTTTCTTAGATGGCGATGTGGTATCCGAGGAAGCAACACAAGTTGACTTCATCGCCATCGAAGATGACGGGCCAAAGAGCAAACAGGATAAACTTAAAGCCGTTCTTGCTGAATTGTTTCCCCACTCTTCTATCGATAATCTTCAGCATTTGAAGCCGTTGTATGTTACGGCTCATATCGAAGGATACCTAATCTATAAGGTATTCTTTGATTGTGAAGCAACAGTCAACATCATGCCCATGTCCATTATAAGAGCACTACGATGTTCCAACGACGAACTCATCCTGTCAAGGGTAACCATGAGCAGCTTCGTTGGGTACAAGTCCCAGACAAAATGTATGCTTCATTTGGAAATGAACGTTACCGGTTGCAATCAGATGACTGTATTTTTTATAGTCGATTAAAAAATAGGATATAATGCATTACTCGGCTGCTATTGGATCCATCAAACAGGCTGTATTCCCTCGTCGTTATACCAAGTTCTTGTCTTCTAGGACGGCAAATCGGTCTTAGTTCACCCGGCCGATAATCAGCCGTTTGAGGCGAACATGTTTCAAGCTCGATACTATGACGATCACGTCGGCTACATCACCCTGCAAGGCTTTAATGAGGAAGGACGGCTGACTCGGATATCAGTACAAAAGGCCATCGAGGTAGCCACCGAGATTGTGCACCAGGATTCGGTAAGACTTGGGTTGGCCAATCTGATTGCCAACACTAATGTCTGAACCCGAAAAGTGCCAGACCGCGGTTTCATCAACTATGGAACGATTGCTGGGTCATTGGTATGCTATTTCTAAGCAACCAAATTTGGGCGTGAACTTAGTGGAGTTTCTTGCTGAAGGAGATAATGGTCCGGATCTATCGTTAGACAAGGTTCAAGCTGCTTCAGCCGAGCTGGAAGATAGTCGGCCCCAAGTTAAGGACCTTTTAGAGGAGATAAATGTTGGAACAGCCGACGACCCAAGGCCTTTATTTATTAGTGCTTTGTTACCCCACCATATGAAAATCGAACTTTGTAATTTACTTAAGGAATTCAAAGATTATTTTGCCTGGAGCTATCATAAGATGTCTGGTTTAGACCGAACTCTCGTCGAACATGAGTTACGCATTAAACCTGGGTGTAAACCATTTCGTTAACCACCTCGACGATTCTCAACTGAAGTACAACTCGGTATAAAGGATGAGCTCGTTCGACTTCTGAAAATTGGGTTTATTCGGATGGCTCGATATGTCGAATGGTTGGCGAACATCGTCCCAGTTTTAAAGAAAAATGGTGCCCTACATATCTATATCGATTTTCGAAATTTGAATCTGGCGACTCCCAAAGATGAATATCTAACGTCGATTTTAGATTTGTTAATCGACATGGCAGCAAACCACGACATCTTATCCTCTATGGATAGACATGCTGATTACAACCAGATTTTCATCGCTGAGGCCGATGTCCATAAGACCGCCTTTCGTTACCCGGGGGCACTCAACACATACGAATGGGTTGTCATGTCGTTCGGCCTCAAGAACGTCGGTGCCACATACCAACGAGCGATGAATACTATATTCCATGATCTAATTGGAACCATCATTGAAGTCTACATTGACGATGTTGTGATAAAATCAAAATGCCGACATACACATTTGGATGATCTTTGACAAGCTTTCTTACGTATGCACCAGCACATTCTGAAAATCAATCCTGCCAAATGTGTTTCCGACGTCACAGCCGGTAACTTTTTAGGATTCCTTGTGCATCATCGTGGCAATAAGGTCGGTGAAAACAAGGCTCGAGCAATCATCAATGCTCCACCCTCTACGATCAAAAAATAACTACAGTCGTTGTTCGGCAAGATCAACTTCCTCCGCCGATTCATTGCTAATTCGGTAAGAAAAATGAAAGCATTTTCTACGCTTTTGAAACTCAAGGATTGCGACGCTTTCAAATGGCGTTCGGAACACCAAGAGGCGTTTACACAGATCAAAGTCTCCCTCACGACTTCACCCGCCCTTGTCCCACCACGACGTGGCAAAACTCTCAAGTTATACATCTCCGCGGTCGAAGAATCCATCGGTTGCCTCCTCACACATGATAATGACGCTGGCCGAGAATAAGCCATTTTTTATCTCCGTCGGAATCTCAACCAACTGAAGATCAATTATTCTGCCATCGAGAAACTTTGCCTAGCCCTATTCTTCGCCGTGTCAAAACTCAGGCATTACATGCTTCTATCGGTCACTTAAGTCATCGGCCAAACTGACGTTATTCGTTACATGCTCACTTGGCCAATAGTGAAAGGCCGAATTGGGAAGTGGACAATGGCACTATCTGAATTCAGTTTGCAATACGTGCCCCAGAAAGCCGTCAAAGGTTAAGCTTTAGCCGATTTCTTGGCTCAACATCCTTTACCTTACGGTTTTGGGGGCAATGATTTTGAAATCGGTATGGTAGATACACGTGATAATTACTGGACAATGTACTTTGATAGCTCTAGTACTTCAGCTTCGGCTGGGGTTGGGATTGTCATTCAATCCCCTGATCACAGCTGTTGGTATTTTTATCTCAAACTTGATTTCGATTATACGAATAATCAAGCCGAATACAAAGCTCTTGTCATCGGCCTTGGTGTCCTTCATGACTTACGAGCAACTCGTGCCCTCATCCTCGGCGATTCCGAACTTGTGATTAACCATCTCAATGGTACTTTTCGTTGCATGAGTTGCACTCTGGCGCCCTATCATATGCTTGCCAGCTATTTGGCCGAGTCTTTCGATGACATTACATTCGAACACATCTCTCGAGTTTGAAACACCGACGCAGACGAATTGACTCAAATAGCCTCCGAAATACAACCCTTAGGGGGCAAGCTAGGCTGAGAAATACATGTATTACGACGATCATACCCGGCCTTGGTTAATCAGCAAATTCTCCAACGCGACAGCGTAATCCGTACGCGAGTCATATCCCTGCCTTCGTTATTAAAGCAAAATGATCTTATAGACGTCTGCACAGTCGAGGCAATACCAAATGACTGGAGGAAGCCAATCATGCAGTATCTTGACAGCCCCAATGGTAAACACGATCGCAAGACAAAGGTTCATGTAACGAACTATGTCACGTACCAAAATGAATTATACCGAAAAGGGTGAAGACGGTCTATTACTGTTATGCCTCGACCTCCAAGAAGCTGCTCAAGCAATCGTAGAAATTCATGAATGAATTTACGGAGCTCATCAGTCCAGTCGAAAGATGCGATGGTTACTTCACCGACACGGCTATTTCTGGCCGAGTATACTAAAGGATTGTATTGAGTTCGCACAAGGATATGTACAGTGTCAAATTCATGGTCTTATACAAAGGGTTTCGGCCGAATCACTACATTCGGTCACTAAACCATGGCCGTTTAAAGGATGGGCCATGGACGTAATCGGTAAAATTACGCCATCTTCCGGGTCAGCAAAGCATGCATGGATACTTGTCGTAACGGACTACTTCACCAAATGGGTCGAAGCGAAGTCATATGCCGAGATAACATCTAAAGAAGTTTGTAATTTTGTCGAAGAAAACATTGTAACTAGATTCGGCGTACCAGAAACAATGATAACAAATAATGGTATGATCTTCACATCCGACAGGTATAAGGAGTATACGGCGAATCTAAGAATTCGACTCGAGCAGTCTACGCCGTATTACCCGCAGGCGAATGGGTAGGCCGAAGCAAGTAATAAGGTTTTGAACGGTATTCTTGAAAAAATGGTAAGAAAGAGGCCTGGTATGTGGCATCTGAAGCTAAATAAAGCGTTATGGGCCTATCGAACTTCACTCCGATCAGCCACTGGAACGAAACAATGTTGTCAGTCGAGCTAAGTGTAAACTCATTGCGAGCAATTGAACAAAGTATTTTGTTCAACGTCGAGTACAGTCAAGCCATGAGACAAGAGTTAGAAGATTTAGAAGAAGCGCGACTTGACGCTTATAACTTACTGGTGCCACAAAAGAAAATTATCGAGCGAACTTATAATCCGTGAGTCAGACAAAAAATGTTCGACGAGGGAGAATTGGTTTGGCAAACCGTGCTACCTGTGGGAATTAAAGACCCTAGGTTCAGCAAATGGTCGTCGAATTGGGAAAGACCGTTTGTTGTTCACAAAGTTCTCAGTAAGGGGGCATACCATCTCAAAGATCGAATTGGTTTAATGCATAAGTTGCCAATCAACGGGAAGTTTTTAAAGAAGTACTATCCGATAACTTGGGAAATGAGAGAATAAAGGCGCGTTTCATTAAGATTTTAAAGTTACAAATTACAAGGAATTAAAACGGCCTACAGAGATACACGATCTTAGGGGGTCGAAGGAAGGAAAGCTTCGAGAGTGACCTTTAATTCCAGCCACCTTACTTCACCCATGGTAACCTCAGCTTGCCGCGTCTTCTTGTCAAGCCTCATTCGTTCAATCCGTCTCATGCCAGCTGCAAACACCGTCAACTTGGTTTTGTTTGATTCGAAATTTGCCTCAAGTGCAAAAGCAACGGCTGATCTCCGACGTTGAAGTTCTGCAATTTAATGGTCGAGAATGGCCAGCTCATTTATCGCCTCGAGCTCCGGTCGAATCGTTTCTTGGGTGACCATTGCAGCTTTTAGGTCGTCCTCTGCTCGAAGAGCCCTCTAAAAAATGATAAAGTATTCTCGAGTTCTCTCCAAGATATAAGACAATTGAACAATAGACTCATTGTTCAATTGACCCTCAGAAGCAAGGGCGTTCAAGCATTTACCAACAGAGTCGAGGCCGTTACGTTTTAAGATTTGGAAAGCCGAGAGGGATATGAGTTTTTGCAGCTTGGCAAAGACAGTGGATTCGGCAACAATTTCAGCCGGCTCAGCTGAACTAGCAGAAGGCCCAGCGACTCCAGAGGTACTAGAGAGTAAGGCGTCGAGCTCGACTTCCCATGAAGGCTGCACAGAAAGAAACTTGTCAGAAAAAGCCAAATCACAAGAAAGTAAGGAAAAAGGAAAATATTATACTTGCCAAGAAGAGACTTCGGCTATGTCTGCTGGCTCAGTGCTCAAGCCCAGAGAGCTTAATGGCTGAGCCTAGTGTTTAAGACTGCCTTTTAATTCACGCGGCCGATAAAGGTTATCTATGTTCGATGGCCACTAAGGTGGTTAGGAGATATAGATAACACATTTATGTGCATAAAATTTTCGATGAAATAAGAAAGTGGGCACCTGACATTTAATATTTTCTGGTTTAGAATTCTAAGGCAGAATATTGACCAAAGGAAAACAATAAGGGTACTTACGAATGCCGAAATGGCTTCTTGGGGGGGGGGAATGTCAAGGTCCTGATCCAGCGGGTGAATCGGTGATCCCGCCATCGCTTCAGACTCGATAGGGAACCCTTTTCCACAATCGGCTGTAGAAAGATTGACCTGGTCACCCGTCTTCGACCACAGGAGGTGGACTGACCTGGTCACTTGCCTCGACCACATAGGAATGATTGGCGGAAAAAGTTTTGGTTGGTCGAGGGCGACTAGTCAACGGAATCTCGTCGCCTTCGTCATCCTAAAGAAATAAAAATCGTTAGTGTTTTTGAATTTAGTAAGAGAAGAGGATGACCACAACATAATTATACCTCTTCCAGGATGATCGTTGATCATTTTAGATTCGGGGGGAGGTTCTTCTCGACCAAATAGGGCACATCCTCCAAGACAGATGCCGTAGTCGGCCCTGGAGCGGCAGTGTCTTCGATCGGCAAGGCAGCAACTGGTTCGACCACAACTGGAAGAATAGGTTGAATTTTGAGTGCTTGATCAGTTGGAGTTGGCCGCTTCTCCATCGGAGCCTGGACGACAAGAGCAGAAGGAGATACACTAGGAGTGGTCGCTCATGTGGTCTGGCTGGAGATAACGTGAATCTCCCGTTCTCCATTCTTCGCCAATTGCTTGACATTTTTTTGGGGGATGGGGAGATTCACCTGCCGTCTCGGCCTCATGGCCAGGCCGTTTGCTCTGCGGGGCTGGCGCGGCGGCTTTAGTCTTCTTGGAGGAGAGGGCCAATTTTTTCTTGGCCGCAACCGCTACGATCACATCTGCCTGATTCTGTACTCGACCGCCTGAGAAAGCGAAGCCGAATTAGTAGAATTAAGTGGGCGTTTGAAGGAAGAAGGTTGAGATAGACATATACCTTGGGCTGTCTCTTTGGATTGTGGGACATGAGGTTTTTTGGACCAATCGCCAAAGAGTTTGTTGACAACGTCTTCAACCAGTGTGCCAAAGAATTCTTGAGTGTATTTTTCCTACCAGTCGCCGAAGGTGTCAGTGCTGAGAAATTCAGGAACAGTTAGTCGAAGGCGGAATTTTTTGCATCGTTCCTAAAACTCTTTCTTGACATCTTTGCACTCTCTCTCTGAAGAGCCAGAGAGACATCATCGACTTAGGAGGGAGCGCGAGGTAAGAAGGAGCACCAGGCAACCTTGGAGTAGCCGAGCTGTCGAGTAATGAAATGGGGGTGGTAGACCTCTCAGCTTGCTCGGCAAGCGTCGCAGCTAATGGGAAGGTCGCGTGTTAACACAAACGACCCCCAAGCCTGACGAAGATCAGTATCTTTAGCTTCATTCCATGCTGATGTTGGGAGCCTAATCAATGATGGGTATTCTTGACGACGACAAATTAAGAATTCGTCGTTAGAGATGACGTTTAGCCCGAAAAAGTAATTGAAAACCTTTTCGGCCTGGTGAGGAGGCGCGGGTCAAGATGATAATTGAAGGCCGAGGGCTTCGGTAAACTGGAAGTTGGAAATCTTTGGCCAAAGTGTGGCAAAATAGACCTGCAGCCAGAGTTAGAAAACCCAGAGGGGTCCGTTCTGGTGTGGGTCGATCTTGTTGATGGTCGCTTCAGCCAAGCAATGCAGGAGGTTGGCGATGATGGCTGGATGGAGCGCCAGGGTATGACCGCTGGCCAAGGTTTTAGCCACTAGCATGTTTTTAACCAGGCATTTGTTTAACTTGGTACAACAAATAAATTTGTTGTACCAGTAAAAGAGGAAGGCTTCATGTTCTCCTTTCCGTTGGCTCGCCTCCCCTCGACCAACAAAGTGGAGGATGAGGGTGTTGTAGTTGAAGAAGTTCTTGTGCAACTTTTGAACTTTTTCCTTTGAAGGCTTTTGACCTTCTGTGCTCAGCGTCTCGACGGTCCGTTCGTCGAATAGTGCCTTGAGGTCGAGATTCGACGGGTATCCAGAGAGAGCGGTGTCGACTGGAATGCCAGAAGGGGAAGTCCCAAGAATGGCTAAGACATCGAGGATGGTGGGGCCGATATGGCCAAAGGGAAGGGTCATGGTATTGGTGGCTGAGCACCAAAAGCTCAAGGCTGCCATAAGAAGTTTTTTGTCCATGGTAATTTTCACGGACGAGAGTCTGATGACGTCATAGATGCCAAGAGCTTTCCTTTTTTGGCCGAAGATTTTTTCCATCTGTTCGACCCAGGTCGCCCAGGTTGCAGTAGTCGAGGGCCAGGCTCCTTGGGGCTTCGCCAAGTCCCACTTTGACCAATCAAGCCCTTGCAGCAAGGGTGCAAAGCATTGGGCCTTGAAGAGGTTGGTGACGGACGGTGGCACTGCGTCCTTGAAAAGTGGCCTTAGAATTTGATGAGAGGCGCTCAAGTCACTCTCGAAGCGCAAGGCCTTGATGGTGTTCCGATTGATAAAGTCCTTGCACTTGTCGCATTCGTCAGAGAGTTTAGAGATGAAGGAAGCCATTGATGAAGCCTTGAAAAGTTTCTGGGTTGAGAGTTTTTGGGATTTCTGGGTTTTTGAAAACAAGAGGCAAGAGGAAATTCAAGGGTTTTGGAAGCATAAAGTGCGAATGAAAGGGATTCGAGTATTTATAGGCATTTTTAGGGGAAGGTCAAGTGGTTGATTTCAAAAAATTAGGATAGAATCGACCGGGAAAGTTGCTAATCATTATGAATATTTGAAGAATCTAGGTGAAAAGACCAAGGATCTAGTGAATTGAAGGCGCACGATTGCGTGTGGCGATGGTTTTGATGATGAAAGACGTTTCAATGGCTGCACATCTTAAGGGTCATCATTAAGGGTTGCTGAGTGAGCTAGGGCGTCGCCACGTGGCAGAGGGTTAAGGAGAATGGGAACGAGTAATCATGCTTCATAAATGCGCGTGATTAAGGTTTTCGAGGTGTTTAAATGTTTTTGGAGGATATGCCAGATGATGTTTTCGCTTCTTCAAGGCCGATTCTCGACCAAGGATTATAGGTCGGCAGTCTCAGAAGCGATGGGGCAATGTTTGGGCCCAAAATATTAGTTTGGGCCGAGTTTAGAATAGTTCTCGGCCTAAAAGCTTTGTTCAAGGATCTTTATGGGCCATCTGTTTCGTGGGCCGTCTAGCCGAGGCCGGCTGAGCCCTATCGGGAAGTGGAATGTTCTAGATAAAAGGAAAATGAGTAAGTCCCATTGCGAGACGGATGAATGTGGTTTTTGAATCCTGATGCAATAAGGGGTCTCGTTAGGATGCGAAGACTTGGAGATGAATACGGCCTGATAGAGGTTCAGGTTCAAAGTCCTAATGGAAGTAGGAATGGCCGAGATAAGATTGGATCGGGATAAGGAGTCCTAATCCGGATGTAGTTTGAACTTGATCGAGATAGGGTTTGCTGCTATAAATAGAGGGGTGAGTGCACCATTGAAGCATCTCCAACTCAACACACAAATATACCTTGCGCAAACCCTCGCTCTACGCGAAACCTCTCAACAACCTTGAGAACTCTATTCTTACCCCTTTCTCGCCAACACACCTTCAGTTTGGAAAACAACACTGTGAGGGCAACTGGTGACATCTTCAGTTTGGAAAACAGCACTGTTGCCATAGGATCAACCGACTGCGAAGCACCTTCAGTTTGGAAAACAGCACTGCGTCGAAGCCGATTGATTACTTATCCAAGTCTCGGTCGACAAGTATTTTCGAATCCTTATTGGCAGAGGTTATCTCATCAGCTTTCTCGGCGAAGTGATGTGTTACAGGTTACTAGGCTCGACACTTTGAACGCCAAGTTGTTTATGATTGGATACTTACAAGTTAGTTTTAGAGTTCGGCATTCTGACGGTTGAACCACATTCACCATCAAGACATATGTCTTTTTCGAGTATTTGTGTCCATACAGTTTAGTATCAGTTCGACGTGCTTATACTCTTACGAATATAATCATCGTGACCGAACCCGGTGCCAACGATCCGTGAACTTCGCAAGACTAGCAGCCTTGTCTTCAAACTCTAGAACCTAAAGGCCGATACGTGTTCCTTCCTCGGCCGCAATCGCAAGACGTGGAAGTCATTAAGCGCGCTCAACGCAATATCAACACATTTTACTCCTTGGCCAACGAGTTGGCACGCCCCACACACAATCGAAGGACGTAGTTAGCTTATTAATTACTCGGCCTGCGCGCCACGTAGGCTTGGTAGTTTTTAGGGTCAACAACTTTATAATTTTTTTTGTCGTTCTATTTTGCCATTTATATATCCCGATGCAATTATGTATTTTTTTTTAAGTATAAATAGACATTTATTTATATGTTACATAATAAGTTTAAAATAAATCAAAAAACGCTTAGGCCCCTACCTAGACCCCCGCCTATAGCCTAGATGCCTAAGTGCTAGATCCATACCCGTTACCCAACTAAACACCTAACTCCTTTTTATAACCTTAGATGAAATAATAGACTACTGGTAGAGCTAAAAAAAAAACACAGATTACCATTTTTATATAAAAACCAAACATGAAACAGATTTGTATTAAAATTTAGGACACATCATTTGACATAAGAAACTGAAAACACATGTAACAAAATTTCAATGAAGATGATCATACTCACAAATTCATAGCACTTTGTGGCTAAACTTCAAGTCTTTTTTTTTTTTTTTTTTAGTTTCACGATTTCACTCATTTTCTATATCAATATAAAATAGCTTCTTAAATAATTTAGATACATAATTTGACATAACAAACAATCATGACACATGAATGAGTGTGGCAAGTCACCTCGCTTCATCGGCATCTACATGATGGGTGCCTTGTTTGGCACTCTCTTCGGTACCATCCCAGGACCACATCCAAGTTCAACACCGCACAACGACCCTTGCCAGGCAGAGGGGTATTTTGGGCCAGCACCGTGTATGCTTTAACGTTTGGACGCACCCTACCAGAAGGCTCACTTCAGCGAGCCTGTTGGGTTAGTATTTAAAAATCTATATGCAACTCATTGATCCAATTAAAGCTTTTTATTTTATATAATGCTTTAATTTTGTTTGCTTCATAGTTCATACTTTTGGTGACCTAGGGGATGAGGATGCATTGGTTAATGGCTGATTCAAGGACGACTTTATGACCGATGGTGATTTCATGAGGTAAATGCCAACTTGATTGTCAGATGATGATTGTATTAAACACACATATTTACATCAATTATATAAAATCGTTACATAATGATTGTACTAAATATATGTAAGTATTGTATCTAATTCTACAAATACCATCGATTTGCCAAGTCCAATTTAAAAATGGGTTTTTAAGTAGGGATTAAAAAACTAAATTTGTAAAACAGATGTGATTGTTGATAATTGAAATATTACTTAAACGTTAATTAACTATTTATTTCTATTAATGACAGATGGTTTAGTTTGCAAATGTGATTTAAGATTTATGATCTCTCCTTGCCAAGGCAAAAATAAAAGAAAGCCTTGCGAAAACAGAAAAAGCAGAAGACGTGTCACGTTGAGTCCAGAAACACAGAGAGGGCGCAGAGCAACAGCAGCTGCGGATAAACCAACCAGAAAAAAACCCGAGTCAGAGTTCCAGAGCCGACTCAGTCGAGTGAGAGAATGAGAGATGCTTCTAGTGTAGAAGCAGCATCAGCAGCAAGATAACGATGCAAGGACTCCATCACCAACAGCAGCAACTCGCGGCGCTTCTCTCCGTCGCCATCCCCAAGGACGATTCCGCCTCCGCATCCGCCCCATCCTCTAACTCCGACGACGACGACTCCGCTCGACTCGCCGCCATCAATTCGCTCCACCGCGCCGTCCTCTACCCGCCCAACTCCGTCCTCGTTACTCACTCCGCCAATTTCCTCGCCCAGGGCTTCTCTCAGCTCCTCTCCGATAAGTAAATTCCTCTTCCACTTCACTTTCGTTTCTTTCTTTAAAATTACAACTTGGGTTTTTGTTTCCTTACTAGTTTTTTTTTTTTAATTATATATTAAATTGGAATTTGCGTAGCATAGACGAGGTCCTACTGGTTTTGTTTGGCTGTTAAATTAAGGAATTAGACAACTAAAGCCTCTGGAATTTTAGTTTCGATTTTGTGTTGCTGCTTTGTTTTGGTTTAAATTTTAATTATCTACTAAACTGATTTTCGTGGTACTTCTCTTGTGAATGGTTTTAGTTTAGAAAAGTTGCTGGTTGTGTTTGTTTGCTGAAAAAAAAGTGTAAAATAATTAAGGGATTCGAAGTATGAAGCTTGCGTAATTCAGTTTCGGGATGCATATATCACAGTAGATGTTCGAACTCTAATGCAGAACGACAAAGAGATAGAGGAGATGTCAAAAGACACACGAGGCTTGACAGAAAAATGATAGAAGAGCAATGCTCAATTCTTCATTACCATAAAATTATAATTCCCAATTCTCTCCTTTAACATATCAAACTCCCTCCCTAATATACTAGTGTGCCAAAGCATCTTCATCAATGCAAATACAACTCCCTAAGCCATCGAAGCATATTAAATGGCAATTGTTCCACCTAGCCACTTAATTTAAAACACAACTTACAATGCATCAAAATTACTACAAAATATTAAATCACAACCTAAGATACATGAATCTCAAATTAATAATTAATGGACTGGCCAAATACCAAAATACCAAAAGCCCCGTTGAATAAACTCCTTATGCACTGCATCAAACTCACAATGCCGAAACCCAAAAAACTTACTATTCCTGATTAAGATTTATTGGATCACCACATAAAGTGGCAATATTTTCGACTCAAAACATGAAAAAAAACTATTTTGGGTAAAAGGGTTTTGAATGGTAAAAAGTGGGAAATTATCTATTGTGGTTGAAAGCATATATGTTTATGTCATCTCTCTGGATTTTGCATTGTAGATCGTATGCAGTGAGGCAAGGGGTGGCTGTAGCATACGGGGCTCTTTGTGCTGTGGTTTGTTCGATCCCTATAACGTCAAATGGAAGACAAAACCATGTTATGCTCGGAAGCTTGGTTGACCAGTTCATTGGTTGGGCCTTGCCGTTGCTTAGTAATGGCGGCGCTGGAGATGGGACCATGGAACTATCATTGGATAGCCTACGGGAGTTTCTCAATGTTGGGGATGTAGGTGGGATCGAGAGATATGTTTTATCAATTCTCAAAGCATGCCAAGTACTTCTGGAGGATGAGAGAACCTCCTTGAGTTTGTTACACCGGCTTCTGGGTGTTTTGACTTTGATTTCGTTAAAGTTTTCTAGATGCTTCCAGCCTCATTTTCTTGACATTGTTGATCTGCTTCTTGGCTGGGCATTGGTACCAGACCTTGCTGAATCGGATAGACGAATTATAATGGATAGTTTCGTGCAGTTTCAGAGTCATTGGGTGGGTAATTTGCAGTTTTCTCTTGGACTGCTGTCAAAGTTTCTAGGTGACATGGATGTTTTGCTTCAGGATGTAAGTCATGGAACCCCACAACAATTCCGAAGGTTGCTTGCATTGCTTTCTTGCTTTTCAACAATTTTGCAGTCCACTGCTTCTGGGTTGCTGGAAATGAATTTACTTGAACAAATCACTGAACCTCTTAACAGAATTGTTCCTAGGTTATTGGGATGTTTATCTATGGTCGGAAGGAAGTTTGGGTGGTTGGAATGGATTGGGAATTTATGGAAGTGTTTGACTCTTTTGGCAGAAATACTTTGTGAAAGGTTTTCCACCTTTTATGCTCTTGCAGTTGATATTTTATTTCAAAGTTTGGAATTGGACAATACTAGCCAACCAATGGGAACTGGAAGAATTACCTCCGTTCAAGTTCATGGAGTTTTGAAAACTAATCTCCAATTACTATCTTTGCAAAAGTTTGGCCTTTTGCGGTTATCTGTGCAGAAAATACTGCAATTTGATGCTCCAATATCACAGCTGCGTTTGCATCCTAATCACCTTGTAACTGGCAGTTCTGCTGCCACTTATATTTTCTTGCTTCAACACGCGAATAATGAAGTTGTTGAACAGGCAGTTACGTCGTTAATAGAGGAGTTAGAGTTGTTGAAGGGCATGCTAGAGAAAGCCATGGGTGATGGAGATGGGTTTGTTGCATGCTCTAAATTCTTTTCAAAACTTGAATTGTTTGCATTGATTAAGTTTGATTTGAAAGTTTTGTTGACATCTGTTTTCTTGGGTGGGGATAATAGTTTGAATAGTCAACCAGACATTGCAAGCCTATATCTTATGCGGTCAGAAAAGTTATTGAATTTTATTATGGAGAAATTTAATCCTTTTGACTTACCAGTTCTGGCATATGTGGATTTGCAAGTCAATGTTATTAAGACATTGGACAGGCTAACAACAGTTAAGTTCTTAAGCAAGTGTGCTGTTACATACCATAGCAGTGGGAAATCATCTACAGTTGCTACTGCTGATAAATTTCTTAATAGTAAGTACTTGACTAATGAACAGTCAGTTGTGGTTGTTGAGAATCTGAGGAAGTATAGTGCGTTCTTTGTGAAAGCTCTCCATGTTTCTTCTCCTCTTGCAGTTAAAACAGTTGCGCTAGATTGGGTTCAAAGAATCTGTGAGAATGTTATTGTTTATAACGAGAAATCAAACACAGAAACTCATTTCTATAAAGTGTATGGCAATATTAAGATTATTGGGAATATGCTTTTCTCAATTTTGGATGCCGCATCTGACAGGGAACCAAAAGTGAGGTCACATGTTGCATTAGTTTTGGAGTTTTTAATGCAGGCAAGGATTGTACATCCTCTATACTTTTCTTGCATGGTTGAAGTGGTCTTAGGAAAACTTGGTGATCTAGATAGTGAAATAAAAAATGCATTCGTTAGGCTGCTTTCTATTGTTGTGCCTACAACACTGTATGCATGTGGGATTCATGATTATGGGACATCTACTTCATCTAGGGCTGTTGTTCTTTGGTTAGGCAACAGTTCTAACTTGCACTGGAAGCAAGTATTTGCCTTGAAGCAGCTCCCCCAGCAACTTCACTCGCAACAACTTGTTACCATATTGAGTTACATATCCCAAAGGTGGAAGGTGCATCTTTCTTCTTGGATTCAACGACTTATTCATAGTTGTCGAATTTCAAAAGATTTTGCTTCAAGTCAACTTGAGGAAACTGGAAAATCTGGTGCCACTGGTGTATGGTTGGACTTTAAAATGGATGAAGATTTTCTTGAAAAGCATTGCTCAGTTAATAATCTGGCTGGTGTTTGGTGGGCTGTACATGAAGCTGCTAGGTATTGTATTACCACGCGCCTTCGGACTAACCTTGGTGGGCCTACCCAGACCTTTGCAGCCTTGGAACGAATGCTTTTGGATGTTGCACACCTGCTGCAGCTTGACAGTGAGCAAAATGATGGGAACTTAAGTATGATAGGGTCTTCTGGTGCTCATTTGTTACCAATGAGGTTACTATTTGATTTCGTTGAGGCGCTGAAGAAAAATGTATACAATGCATATGAGGGGTCTGCTGTTCTGCCGTCTGCTACTCGCTCAAGTTCCTTATTCTTTCGAGCCAACAAGAAAGTTTGTGAAGAGTGGTTTTCTCGTATATGTGAGCCAATGATGAATGCTGGATTAGCTCTACAATGCCATGATGCCACGTTTCAGTATTGTGCTCTGCGTTTACAGGAGCTCAGGAATCTTGTGGCTTCTGCTTTGAATGAAAAGTCTAGGGGACAGGTAACTGAGAACCTCCAGAATATCAGGGGCAGGTTTTCTGCAGACATCTTGAGGGTTTTACGGAACATGGCGTTGGCTTTGTGTAAGACTCATGAATCAGAGGCTTTAATTGGCCTTGAAAAATGGGTTTCAATGACACTCTCTCCCTTTCTTGTGGAGGAAAACCAGTCCCTCAGTAACAGTGGGATGCTGGGACCCTTTACATGGATCACTGGGCTTGTATATCAGGCAGAAGGTAAATATGAAAAGGGTGCTGCACACTTTATTCACTTGCTACAAAATGAGGAGTTGTTGAGTTCCTTGGGTTCGGATGGTGTACAGTTTGTCATTGCACGCATCATTGAGTGTTATACTTCTGTTTGTGATTGGAAATCTTTAGAGTCCTGGTTATTAGAGTTGCAAACACTTCGTGCTAAGCATGCTGGTAAGAGTTACTGTGGTGCTCTGACGACAACTGGGAATGAAATCAATGCAATTCATGCCTTGGCACGGTATGATGAGGGTGAATTTCTGGCAGCATGGACATGCCTTGGTTTGACACCTAAAAGTAGCAGTGAGCTCACACTTGATCCAAAATTGGCCTTGCAAAGAAGTGAGCAGATGCTTTTACAGGCAATGCTTCTTCAGAATGAGGGAAAGGAAGATAATATACCCCATGAATTACAGAAGGCCAGATCATTGCTGGAGGAAACGTTGTCTATTTTGCCGCTTGATGGGTTAGAAGAGGCAGCACCACATGCTACCCAGTTGCACTGCATCTTTGCATTTGAGGAATTTTTCAAGATTAAAGGCAACCAAGACAAACCCAGACAACTTCAGTCAATATTAAGTTCATATGTCCAACTTATGCAGCCACAAATAGGCAGGGTCCATCTGGACTGTAACCCTTGGTTAAAAGTTCTTCGAGTTTATCAAACCATTTCCCCAATTTCTCTAGCTACTTTAAAGCTCTCTATGAATTTGTTGAGCTTGGCCCGCAAACAAAAAAACCTACTGTTGGCAAACCGTCTGAACAACTTTCTCAAAGATCATATATCGCGTTGCTCCGGGGAAAGCAACCATGACTTTCTCATCTCATATTTGCAGTACGAGGGTATCCTGCTAATGCATGCTGAAAACAAGTTTGAAGATTCTTTAACGAGCCTGTGGTCTTTTGTGCGTCCTTGCATGATTTCTTCGCCATCTATAGGTTCTGATGCTGACAATGGTATTCTGAAGGCTAAGGCATGCTTGAAACTCTCAAATTGGCTTAAACAGAGCTTTTCAGATTCAAGGGTAGATGACATTGTTCTTAATATGTTGTCAGACTTTGATATGACTGATTCCTCTTCTCCTGGCAGAGGTAGTGCCTCACTTGGCAATGAGATTCTAATCTCTAAAACACGTTTGGGTCCTATTATTGAGGAGATTGTGGGCACAGCTACAAAACTGTCTACTCAACTCTGCCCCACTATGGGCAAATCCTGGATTTCTTATGCGTCGTGGTGTTTTAGTCAGGCCAGAGACTCTCTCTTAACGCCAGATGAAAATACCCTTCACTCATGCTCATTTTCTCCCATCCTTGCTCATGAAGTTCTACCTGAGAGATTCAAGCTAACTGAAAATGAGATCGTAAAAGTAGAATCTTTGCTTTTACAGCTCTTCCAGAATAAGGATGACAGTTTTAGAGCTGAAGATGGAGAGTGGAACTCTTCTCTTGATTCTTCTGAACTGAGAAATGACAACCCTGTGATGGCTTTGGTGCAGCAAGTAGTGAATATTATTGAAGCTGTTTCTGGGGCACCTGGTGAAGAAATTTCTAGTGATGATTGCCTTTCTGCTACTCTAGCTTCTCAGTTGAAGATCTTTCTTCGTGGAAACTTTGGCCTAAATGAAACTGCTTTAATTTCTGTAGTTGATGAGTTAGTTGTTGTTTGGTGGTCTTTAAGGAGGAGAAGAGTGTCACTCTTTGGGCATGCAGCTCATGGCTTTATAAAGTATCTTTCGAATTCATCTGCAAAAATTTGCAATAGTGGCTTGTCTGAATCTGATTCTGAGTCTCTGAAGCAAAAAACCGGCAGCTATACTTTGAGGGCTACATTGTATGTCCTACATATTCTTCTCAAATATGGAGCTGAGTTGAGAGATGTACTTGAACCTGCTCTTTCAACTGTTCCTTTGTCCCCATGGCAGGTAAGCAGCTCTTCCTTGGTTTATTTCGTTCATACTAATTTTCGGTGCAGGAAGATTTGATTGCACTCTCATTATGATCTCATTTCTAGGAAGTAACACCCCAATTGTTTGCGCGGTTAAGTTCTCATCCCGAGCAAGTGGTTCGGAAGCAGTTGGAGGGCTTACTGATGATGCTGGCCAAGCAATCTCCTTGGTCCATTGTCTACCCAACACTAGTCGATGTGGATGCTTATGAGGAGAAGCCTTCAGAGGAGCTTCAGCACATACTTGGTTGTCTGGTAAGGAAATTTCTTTCACTAATGTGCATTAGATTCAAACTTCGGGAATAACAACGAAGGGAACACTTCCATTATAACTTTACAGTTTTTAATAATAACAAATTAGTAATTAGTTTATGCTAATGCTTCTTTATATTTCAAATGACGTATTATTTTTTATAAAGAAATTGCATTGGTTATATCATGCAAATGGTGTTACCTGTCCCAAATTTTGTTCATTTAAGATTCTGGTTTTTTTTTACTTACTCGTTTAACATGGAATATAATACGCTTTACGCATACTCATGTTACATGCAGAGTGAACTATACCCAAGATTGATTCAGGATGTTCAGCTCGTGATAAGTGAGCTGGGAAACGTTACTGTTCTTTGGGAGGAGCTATGGCTCAGCACCCTTCAAGATCTTCACACAGGTATGTTTGACCTCGCTTAAATGAGGTTTTTGCTACTTTTGATGCCATTTATTTGAACATCTTTTGGGTTTTAGATGCCAAAAATTATTTGGGAAGTAAATCTTCTCTCGTCAGTTTTATGCAAATTGGATATGAAATTATATTCTAGTGACTAATGTGCGGGCATTACTCACAAATGAGGTGCTGCATGTTGGGACCTGAATATGCGTGCACAAGACATAAGCATTGGTGTACTGTTTTTCAATCTGACCCATTTGTTTTTATTGATTTTCTTTCAGATGTGATGAGGCGCATAAACGTGTTAAAAGAGGAAGCTGCACGAATTGCAGAAAATGTTACTCTTAGCCAGAGTGAGAAAAACAAGATAAACGCTGCTAAATATTCAGCCATGATGGCTCCTATTGTTGTGTCCTTGGAACGTCGTCTGGCTTCTACATCTCGGAAACCTGAAACTCCTCATGAAGTATGGTTCCACGAGGAGTATAAAGATCGGTTGAAATCAGCCATCACAGCCCTCAAGTCTCCTCCAGCATCCGCTGCAGCACTTGGAGATGCATGGCGTCCATTTGATAACATTGCTTCATCCTTAGCATCTTATCAGAGGAAGTTATCAATTCCCTTGAGTGAAGTTGCACCACAATTGGCTCTACTGTCATCGTCTGATGTTCCAATGCCTGGTCTTGAGAAGCAAGACACGGTCTCTGAATCTGACAGAGCTCTCAGTGCTAATCTCCAAGGAATTGTCACCATTGCATCTTTCTCTGAGGAAGTGGCTATCATATCAACCAAGACTAAACCTAAGAAACTTGTTATTGTTGGTTCAGATGGTCAAAAGTACACGTATCTCTTGAAAGGCAGGGAAGATCTCCGCCTTGACGCTAGAATAATGCAGCTCTTGCAAGCTATAAATGGTTTCCTGCATACATCTTTTGCAACTCACAGCCACTTTCTTGGTATTCGCTATTATTCTGTGACTCCAATTAGTGGCCGTGCTGGTCTCATCCAGTGGGTAGACAATGTAATTAGTATATACAGTGTCTTTAAGTCTTGGCAAAGCCGTATCCAACTAGCTCAGCTATCAGCAATGGGTGGTGGCAGTTCGAAAAGTCCTGTTCCTCCAACTGTTCCCCGACCCAGTGATATGTTCTATGGTAAAATCATACCAGCACTCAAAGAGAAAGGTATAAGGAGAGTAATTTCACGAAGAGACTGGCCTCATGAGGTGAAGCGTAAAGTTCTTTTGGAACTTATGAAGGAGACTCCTAGACAGCTTCTTCATCAAGAACTTTGGTGTGCTAGTGAAGGATTCAAAGCCTTCAGTTCGAAACAGAAGAGGTAACTAAGACCCTGGAAAAGCTCTTCGTTCCTGTACTAATAATCTTTGTTGCATTAATTTATATAATTTACTAAGCTTAACAACCTGCTTCGGTTCTATTAATTGTGTTGTTGGTGGAGCTTCCTGTTCTTCAAACGAGTCATCATACATTGGAGCATTCTTATTTTAGCATATATATTATTATTCAAAGGCGATTGCTCACGTGGTATCCACTTCTCTCAAATCGCATATACCGTTAGCAGGTATACGGCTCATGGAGTTACGAGAAGAGGGTAATACACATACACACACACACACATATATATATATATATATCTATATATAAACATTGGAGTACAAATTAGTGATATGCTGGGTTTAATGATCAGTTTATCTTCCTTTTTTTCAGTATAGTAAGTATAGCATTTTTTCATTCTAATATATGGTGGTATTCGACTATTAGTTTTTTTGGGCGATCAGACACTCTTGTTTCATAAATAAAATATAATGTATATTGTAGATTTAGCTTATAATGCGTACTTCATTTTGTAGGTTTTCTGGAAGTGTTGCTGCCATGAGCATGGTGGGCCACATTCTTGGCCTTGGGGATAGACACTTGGATAATATTCTAATGGATTTTTGTAGTGGTGATGTAGTCCATATTGATTACAATGTCTGTTTTGATAAAGGGCAAAGACTAAAAATTCCAGAAATCGTTCCCTTCCGCCTTACACAGACCATTGAAGCAGCATTAGGGATGACGGGGATAGAAGGTACCTTTAGGTCAAACTGTGAAGCAGTTATTGGTGTTTTGAGGAAGAACAAAGACATACTCTTGATGTTACTGGAAGTGTTTGTTTGGGACCCGCTTGTGGAATGGACACGTGGAGATTTTCATGATGCTGCTGCAATTGGTGGTGAAGAAAGGAAGGGCATGGAGTTGGCTGTCAGTCTCAGTTTATTTGCATCTCGTGTACAGGAAATTCGTGTTCCCTTACAGGTAATCATTCTGAAACCTAAGCTTCTGTGCATTTGCACTGCAGTGATTCTTTGGCACTCCCTTAAATTAGTTAATTATGTCTGGATGGCTAGAAAGCATCTCGATGTACCTAGAATTTATACCTGGCACATTCTGTGTGATTCTCACAATTTTTATCATGTGTCTGCAAATATCCTGAAGTTGCAGTCATTGTCCCTATACCTTTGTATCTGACAATTAAAGTAATGTTTTCAGGCTTTCTCTAATTTGTTTGTACCTTTATCTTTGGTTATGTGTGTCCAACTGTCCATACATATATGTTTTAAGTATTTATATGCAGTGGAAGTTTGATTATTTGAATAACACTTTGATACCATTTAACTGGGAGCAGGAACATCACGATCTTTTATTGGCTACTCTACCGGCTGTTGAATCTGCTCTTGAGGTGGGTACATGCTTTTCACTTTATTTTGTTTCTTATTTTTGTTCTGCCGACATTTGTTAATGACATTTGGGAAATGTTGACCAGAGGTTTGCTGATGTTCTAAACCAATACGAACTTTCATCTGCACTCTTTTATCGAGCTGATCAAGAGAGGTCTAGCCTAATTCTGCATGAAACGTCTGCGAGATCAATGGTTGCTGAAGCTACTAGTAATTCAGAGAAAATTCGTGTATTGTTTGAAATTCAGGCTCGAGAATTTGCTCAGGCAAAGACCCTGGTTACTGAGAAATCTCAAGAGGCAGCAACCTGGATGGAACAACATGGGAGCATCCTTGATGCTTTACGAGGCAATTTACTTCAAGAAATAAATGCGTTTGTTAAGCTGAGTGGTATGCAAGAAACATTGTCTCTTACATCTGCCGTTCTGGTGGCTGGGGTTCCTCTGACTATTGTTCCTGAGCCTACACAAGCACAATGCTATGATATAGATAGGGAAGTCTCTCAACTAGTATCTGAACTGGATGATGGTCTCTCTTCTGCGATAAATGCACTTCAAGTATATTCTTTGGCTTTGCAAAGAATTTTACCATTAAATTACATTACAACGAGTGCAATTCATGGCTGGGCACAGGTTCTGCAACTATCTGCCAGTGCTCTTTCCTCTGATACCCTATCTCTTGCTAGAAGACAGGGTGCTGAACTTATTGCCAAACAACATGGGGAGAATTTTGATTCTATCACACTCAGTCGTGATGATCTGTGTTGTAAAGTGAAGAAGTATGCCCTAGAGATGGAGAAGCTTGAAGAGGAGTATGCAGAGCTGGCAAACTCTATTGGCTCAGAGACCGAATCAAAGGCTAAGGATCGGCTTCTGTCTGCTTTCATGAAATTCATGCAATCAGCTGGTCTTGCAAAGAAAGAAGATGCCATTGTTTCCATTCAATGTGGGCAATCTAAGAATGATGGAAATGGGGCAAAGGATTCTAGATTGCCTGGGGATCTGAATGAAAAAAGGGAGAAAGTTTTATTTGTTCTGAACACAGCATCCAGTTATATGTACAATGAGGTCAAACATAAGGTGCTCGACATAATTAATGATTCAAATAAACTTAGAAATGCAAATAACCAGTTACAGATGGAATTTGAAACTATTTTCTGTGGGATTGAGGAGCAAGTAGAGAAGTGTATACTTCTAGCACGGTTTGTTAATGAACTGCAGCAACTGATTGGTAGAGATTTACCTAGTGATGACACAGATAAAGGCCGCCCAGGATATTATTCTGATGGAAATTGGGCTTCCATTTTTAAAACCGTTTTACATTCCTTTAAGAGCTTGATTGGGCAAATGACTGAAGCTGTTCTTCCGGATGTAATAAGATCTGCAGTTTCTCTGAATTCAGAAGTCATGGATGCATTTGGACTAATCTCACAAATTCGCGGTTCTATTGATACGGTACTTGAGCAACTCATAGAAGTAGAGATGGAGAGGGCATCTTTAGTTGAACTAGAACAGAACTACTTCATTAAAGTTGGTCTCATTACAGAGCAGCAGTTGGCTCTTGAAGAAGCTGCTATGAAAGGTAGGGATCATCTCTCATGGGAAGAGGCAGAGGAGCTTGCTTCCCAAGAAGAAGCTTGTAGGGCACAGCTGGACCAACTCCATCAAACTTGGAACCAAAGGGACTTGCGAACTTCCTCTCTTATAAAGAGAGAATCTAATATAAAGAATGCCCTCGCTGCTTCTGCACACCATTTTCAGTGTCTAGTTAGTGTCAAAGAGGAAAGAGAGCATGTCTCGAAAAGCAAGGTGCTACTGGACACGCTTGTTAAGCCCTTTTCTGATTTGGAATTGATTGATAAAGTGCTGTCTTCATTTGGAGGTTCTTATACTTCTTACTCAACTGAGATTCCTAATTTAGCAGATTTGATGAGTGCCGGGTACCCAATGTCTGAATATGTTTGGAAGTTTGGCAGCTTATTGAGTCAACATTCTTTCTTTGTTTGGAAAATTGGTGTTATTGATTCTTTTCTGGACTCATGCCTAAATGATGT
The DNA here is from genome assembly GCA_024362995.1 of Heteromeles arbutifolia. Taxonomy (NCBI): domain Eukaryota; kingdom Viridiplantae; phylum Streptophyta; class Magnoliopsida; order Rosales; family Rosaceae; genus Heteromeles; species Heteromeles arbutifolia. The sequence continues at coordinate 30,436,922 of JANCRC010000004.1, forward strand.
AGCTTCATCTGTTGATCAAACTTTAGGGTTTGACCAGCTCTTCAATGTTGTTAAGAGAAAGCTTGAAATACAACTTCAAGAACATCTTGATCGATACCTGAAAGATCGAGTTGTCCCTAGTTTATCGGCTAGCATTGATAAAGAAATTGAGCATCTGAAGCAATTGACAGAGTTTACGAAGGAAGCTGCTCTTGATGAAGTAAAAAGAGATGTTGGGGCTTTAAAAAGGGTTCACCTTATGCTTGAGGAATTCTGCAATACACATGAAACTGCCAGAGCAGCAAGTTCCGCTGCATCTCTAATGAAAAGGCAGGTGAATGAGCTGAGAGAGGCTCTTTGGAAGACTGGCCTGGAGATTGTTCAGATCGAATGGATGCATGATGTTACTTTGACCCCTTCACACAGTAGCAGGGTCATGTTTCAGAAATTTCTTGCTGGGGATGATAGTTTATATCCTATTGTCTTAACACTTAGCAGACCTAACATGCGGGAAAGTTTGCAGTCTGCTGTGTCAAAGATAGCCAGGTCTATGGAGTCACTGCAAGCTTGTGAACGAACTTCTCTGGCAGCTGAAGGGCAGCTTGAGAGAGCAATGGGGTGGGCTTGTGGTGGCCCAAACTCCAGTGCAGCTGGAAATGGTTCAAGTAAGAATTCTGGAATTCCTCCCGAATTTCATGACCATCTAATCAGGCGAAGGCAACTACTATGGCAAGCTAGGGAAAAGGCATCAGATATTATTAGAATTTGCATGTCTATATTGGAGTTTGAAGCATCAAGAGAGGGTATTTTCCGATCTCCCGAAGAGATGTACCCATTCAGGACTGGCACTGATGGCAGAACATGGCAGCAAGCTTACTTGAATGCACTAAAAAGATTGGATATTACTTACCATTCTTTTGCTCGTGAGTTTGTAATGTTGTTTGATAATCAACTTGTTTCTGATACCAACTTCTCATCCATACGAGTCCTTAATGTGTGCTTTGGTGTTTCCTGTATTAGGCACTGAACAAGAATGGAAGCTTGCACAAAGCACCGTGGAAACTGCTTCCAGTGGATTGTCTTCTGCAACCAATGAACTTAGTATTGCCACTCTCAAAGCAAAGTCCGCTTCAGGTCATACCTTTTTTTCCACATATACCAATGGATACATCCTTCACTCTTATATGCTAGGAGCCTAGGACACACACACACATCTGTGGTATACATACTATATATCTGTAAATCATGTGAGACCTCCTGGTTTTTGTCATTTACAGGTGATTTACAAAGCACTGTTCTTGCAATGAGTGACTGTGCATGCGAAGCCAGTGTTGCAGTTGGGGCATATGCCCGTGTTTCAAATCGTCATTCTACTTTGACTTCTGAATGCGGTTCCATGCTTGAAGAGGTATTGAGTTAAAATTTTGATGCTAATTGATATTGCCATTGGAGCAGTATTACTAATTTTACGGTGGTTGGTCTTGTTTATATGCTGTGATGCACGTTACGCTGGAATTTATATTTCATGTTTGAGATATGGTAATGCGAGTGGCGGTTTGATTGGGTACATTAGTGTATTGGATCAATATAAATCAGTGTATACCCACTAAGCAGAGACTATATACGCTACATTGGTGGGTAGTCACTGTTTAGTTTTGCTAGTTTACTGCTATTTCTATTAGCAGGCCAGCACCGGATATGAAGATCTACTAAACAATATCCACTAATACTCCCTTCATGTGCAACAAGTAACAACTGTACCACACATTGGATTTTGGATGTGTTAAATAGAAATTACCAAAAATGTGGGTCACCAATGTTCAATAACAATATACACTAATAGTCCTTACAATTATTCAAAAAACTCAATTGTAATAGTTAGTTTCAATTGTAATAATTAGTTTCATTAGGACAATAAAAATACACAAGTGGACAGGAAGTCCACAGAAAACTAGCAAAGCAAAAATGAACCCCTAACATGAAAACAAGTGAGAAAACTCAAGAAGCTAACTGATAGCAGCTTTCCAATGAAGGCAACTACATGAAAATCACAAATATTTAAAATCTGACACACCGAAACTCATAATGAAGACCAGAAACGAACTTTCTCCATAACTCCCTCTGCTGCCACCTACAGATTCCTCAAAACCATCCTATTATTCATAGGACCTGCTTCCCTTTGTGGTACCCAAATCATTTGATTTCTTATTTTTATTTGAGGTACCCAAATTGTTTGGAGGACCTCTTCCCTCTTTTAGTTTGGCTATTCTAATAAGTTGGCAATGCCTTACATTCTGGCATTGTTCTAATTCTTAGTCATCCACACGGTTTATGATTTTATAGTGAGCAGGAATTATAATGGTCATTTCCTCTTTACTTTTTGTAAATGTTATTGCTCTGATTTGTCATACCTATTCTAGAAAGTGGGATTATGTCGAGGGAAATAATGGTCATCCATTTTGCTTATTTTTGCTCCATTTGCACTTACTTTTCTGACACAACCTATTTAACCAAAATCATTTAGTAATGTGTAGATAGTAACATACCGATGTATTATGACATTGGTTCTGTATGAATGCTGTTTCTTTCAGCAATCTAATTATGCATATGAAATAAAGTTGATGGATAAATTGCCTATGATCTTTATGATAGATTATTGAAATACCATTGCATCTTCCTGTTATCAGGCCTTGTATCAACTGAATTTGCCTTTCCTTTCCTTTACTTCTGCAATTACAGTTTCACAAGGATTCTATCAACTGGGACTCAATTACTCTTGTCATTTTGAACTTTTTGTTTGATTGGGGACGGCTTCATTATATGGCTAATGCGTCTCCTTTGGATAGGTGCTTGCAATAACTGAAGACCTACATGATGTTCACAGTCTGGGAAAGGAGGCTGCTGCAGTACATCGTTCTCTTGTGGAGGAACTTTCAAAGGTTTTCCTCATCTCACGATTAAAGTTTTATATCCTTTTTACAGTTTTATTTATTTATTTATTCAAATACAACGAGATCTGATTATTTACTATGTACATAACCATACATGCTGTTTGCGACATCTTGGACAGGCAAATGCAATTCTTCTTCCACTGGAAACAGTTTTGTCCAAGGATGTTGCTGCTATGACTGATGCTATGGCTAGGGAAAGAGAGACCAAGATGGAAATATCTCCCATTCATGGACAAGCCATATACCAGTCGTATTCTTTAAGAATTAGGGAGGCTCGTCAGGCCTTAGAGCCTTTGGTGCCCTCCCTCACATCATCCGTCAAGGGGCTCTATTCTATGTTGACCAGGCTTGCACGAACTGCAAGTCTTCATGCTGGAAATCTTCATAAAGTATGTCAACAGTATTGACATAAATCATCTGTTTTTTTTATTTTTTATTTTTTATACAACAGTATGTTGACTAAATGTAAACCCTTTCTCTCTCATCTTTGATAGGCTCTTGAAGGACTAGGAGAAAGCCAGGAAGTGGAATCACCACTAATTGATGTATCGAGGCCTGATCTTACTTCTGATGCTACTGGATTTGATGAAAAGGAAGAGAGAGAGAACCTCTCTATGTCGAGAGAGAACCTCTCTATGTCAAACAGTGAAAGCAACAATGATTTTCTCGGCGTTACTGGACTTCCTTTGGAATCTAAAGGATGGTTATCTCCGCCAGATAGTATCTGTAGTAGTAGTACCGAGTCTGGCATTACCTTAGCTGAAGAGAGTTTACCAGGTAGCTTCAATGATCCAGAAGATATAGGACAACAGCTTTTGCATGGTCCTAGTAGCAGAGAGGGTACAGATTATCAAAACACTGCTCCCGACTCTATAAATGATAGCCCAGAAATCTCAGGTTCTGTACAGTTGGAATCAAAGTACGCAGAGGTTGATAACACTCATATTGGCTTTTTTAAGTCGATACCTAGTGACCCAAAGTCAACTCCTAGTGACCCAAAGTCAACACCAGGTGATGAATCTGCAGCTGTCTGTCCTGATATTTTGTGTCCTTTGAATGAGAACACACAGGAGATGTTTGGGAGTAAAGATGAAATATCCTCACTAAACAAGGCCAAAATTAAAGATGAAAGTTGTTCTACCCGAGTCGGCAGGGGTAAGTATCGTGCCTATCCTATAAAATTTTCTACTTGTCTTTTTTTTTCTCTCTTCTGCATGGATATCTACTGTTTCATTTCTTGCCTCTTGTTTATCTACTTGTTATTTCTTCTTTATGAACAAAGAAGTAATTTGATATTATATATATATATATATGTATATGTATGTATGTATGTATTATATAGGAAATTATTGTGTAATTATAGCATGGACACAATTGCTGAAACTAATAAGCTTATTAAACACTAAAAAGGTCTCTGAACAAGTCGAGCCGAAAGGAGAAGAAAAATGGGATTGGGCAGAGCCGTTAAGCTTTTGTCCAGCTGAACACAGCTGAAAATGTATACTCAATGGGAAAAGACAAAAATATAGAGAGATTAAGCGATTTGAATTGAAGTTGGAATGAAGATATTTGTGTTCTAGGGCAAATAAACTGAAGGGATTCTTTAATTTGATATGTAGGATAAACGGATGATACATTCTGAGTACTCATAATAAATTCTGGTTCTACTAGGATTATTTAATAACTTTAGCCCTATTTTGACTTTTCAAATAACATAAATGAAACATGACAAATAAGAAAAGAAGCGGCGTGAGAGAACATGCTATGAATTGATGAGAACTCTTGAGACCAATGTTATGATCCCACATCGGCTACACAAGAAATTGTGTATTGGTACTTCAGTGCAAGGGGTCCTCCCACCTATTGGACTAGTCTTTTGGGTTCCCTTGGGCTTGAGTATCTAACATTGGTATCAGAGCCTAGGTTCCCGAAGCTGCGGAGGGGGCGACCTGGAAAGGGCTACCTTAACGAGACGACCAAAAGGGTGCGCCGCCATTAAGAGTGAAAGCCACCAGAGTAAGGGCCGTCATGGGCGTCGGGTCCCGACGCTGCGGGACTTGGCGACGTGGTGCCGCCTTGGGAGTATGGGCTCCCAAGGGACTTGGCGACGGGGACTTGGCGACGTGGTGTCGTCGTGGGCGTCGGGTCTTCCGAAGGGTGGTGTAATGTTATGATCCCACATTGGCTACACAAGAAATTGTGTAGTGGTACTTAAGTGCAAGGGGTCCTCCCACCTATTGGACTAGTCTTTTGGGTTGGGCTCTTCCCGACGCCCAAGGCGGCACCACGTCGCCAAGTCTCGCAGCATCGGGAACCTGATACCAATGTTAGGTACTCAAGCCCAAGGGAAGAGCCCAACCCAAAAGACTAGTCCAATAGGTGGGAGGACCCCTTGCACTTAAGTACCACTACACAATTTCTTGTGTAGCCGATGTGGGATCATAACATTCAGTAAAGATTTAGGTTGAGAAATCGTTATGCAACTTTATTTTGTGGAAGAATCTTTGCATGTGGTCCAAAAGAATGTGTAATTTTTATAATATGATGATGCATCTTCAATTGTTCTTGCCTTTTAGTTGAAACTATTGTAATTCATTTTCCATTCACTGTCTGAATACATACTACCTTTGTTCTGGTGATTTTCAGGTTCTTAATACTTGAAATTAATAATTGTCATTGTTACCTAGGAGTGTTTAGTCTAATGGTCAGGCCCTTGGTTTGTTACCAAGAGGTCTGGGGTTCGACACCTCCCAAGGTACCCACCTAGCAATTGCTAGAGTTTCTTGCTTACCAAATGTTGTGGGGTCAGGCGGGGAGCCTAGTGATTAATTGGGACAAAAGATCTGGAGACACTAGATTAAAAAAAAAAAAAAAAAAAATTGTCATTGTTACACTTACCTTTGTTACTTTTGGTTATTTTTATAGGTAAAAGCCCTTATGCAATGTCAGTCTTAAGACGAGTTGAGATGAAACTAGTTGGTCGAGACATTGCTGACAATAGGTAACTGCTGCTTCTGGGGATCTGTATGGGTTCTTGGTCATAATTGGTATTGACATTGAATCTTGTGTGTATTCTCAGAGAGATTAGTATCGGGGAGCAAGTTGACTATCTGCTTAAGCAAGCCACGAGCGTTGACAGTCTTTGCAACATGTATGAAGGTTGGACACCATGGATTTGAACTTGTGAAGATGGTCTGTTTAAACTACATCAAGTCTTATGTTTACAGAGCAAACGACAGGGTCAGGAATGTTTGGTGAACTCATTCACTTTTGCCATGAATAATCACACTTCAGGATGGAACTTTTTACCTCCTGGGCAAGCTTCAGCAATCCGACTGTCTTTTGGCTTCAAATTTTGAGGTTCCTGATCATTAAATTCACCATGAGGATTGTTTTTTTGAGCAATTGGCCACGAGTGTCTAATGGCCTCATTAATTGGCAATATTGAAACCTGCTCAGGCCTGTGCGCACCCTATGACAGTCAGCAGTTTATTGGGCGGAGGTCATGTGGAGCCTTGGTAAAATTACTGCTGCGTGCGAACCACTCTTCCGTTGTGAAGCTGAACTCGGTTTCCAAAAAGTACAAGGGCATGCTTAGCCGCCTCTACTGCTTTAATTCAATCATAAAGATTGGAGTCTGGGACGGACAACCTCACAGAGTATTATGCAACTAGAATACCGCGGGAGGTTTGAGAAAGGTCATTCCACATCCACAGTACCCCATTGACAGTGCAAGGATAATTCAATTCAAAGTAGTATCAAGAGGATATTGAGTTCTTGGCTGCTTGCTGTCATGGTGCATCACGTTCGTGCGTGCATCTCTGTTCAATTCTCAGTATCTACGCACAAAGCCAACATCAGTTCTGTATCACCAATTTTCTTACCAATGTGAGTAACATAAATCTCTTTTTGCTGTAATTTATGCTCAGACAGGTCGACCAGTTCTTTCTGACTTACTGATTTAGGTTGTCTATCTCATTGGGTAGGCAATCAGTTTACTTTTCCGCAGGTTGTTTCAGGAGGTGCAGGATCCTACCTCTGCCGGAATACCAAATGAACAAGACTGACATGAAACGTTTAATTCAGTTAAAGTTAGATGCGCTCCGTTGTCGACCGGATTTTATTTTTTATTTGGAGTTTTGGGCCACTGTGAAACTGACTTTTCTTTTGCGTATTACCTTCCAAATTTGTGTGTATCGTTCGTTCTATTTGCTGGTAAGGAGGTTTGAAGCTAAATAACGCAGCAGTATTTTCTTGCTATTTACTTGAGTTTTTCGACACATGATACAATATATACGAAGACATTTGGAAAATTGGCTAAAATGAGGATTATCTCACATTTTGAAATCATCAAATTCAAGTAACGATGACATATCTATGAAATATTGATTCTATAGGCCTTGTTTTGCACATCGTATAGAGCATCGGATATGTCTAATTATACAGAGTCAGTTGTTTGGTGCGTTTATGTATTAAATAGTCACCGGATAATTAATTCGGACCCATCAGGTTTATACGGCACATGCCCGCTTATCTATCCTCTCCACAACCTTGGTATTATTTGTCGGGTCCTCCCCATGGACTGGATCTAATCAAAGGACTAACAAGTGCAGCAATGGAAAAAATAAAGACTGGATTGGCCATCCCAGAGATTCCATTGCCACCCTTCTCCTTCGTCTCCTCCTCCACCTCTTTGAATTTGGAACTGAAAGTTATGGCAATGATTTGGGATTTCCACCAGCCTTCTCTCTTCTTCATCTTTTGTCTCAATTTGAGTTGTTGGATTGGCAAAGTTTTTCTTCACTCCGTTCGCGGTGAGGTGTGTGATGGTGACCCAGCCCCTTTCAGACTCTTAAACATAATTAATTCTTAACAATGAATTAATTGTTAGGAATTGAGATTTCCACCACTGTTGTCAATAGTATGGTGGCGGTGGTGATTGTTGGGCGGCGACCTGGGTTTGTTTCTTCTTTTCTCTGGTTTTTTTTGCCGGTATAATGGATTTTTTATTGTTTATTTATTATCCTTTTTTTTTCATTTTATCTTTTATTATTTTTTGAAATTTGATTTTTTATTTTATCATCAAATTTGCATTTTAACATCAATTATTCTGTTAAAAAAAAATTGAAATATTATAGTTCGGGATATTATCCGACATATAGATTAATCCAATACAGCACCAAACGCCTGACTAATTTAGTCAGTACTATCCGACGACTATTTATCGTATCTGACTAAAATAATCAGTATAGTCCGAGCTGCCAAACGAGGCCATAGTGTTTTGAAAAGTAATCATTTAGCAATTGAGGTTTTGTGTTTTCATCATTACTGGTCAATTTCTGGATATATCCTTACCACCACCCACAACCCACGTACTTCTCATCTTCTAACAAAATGGAGACCATTGCCTTTTGACCAAACAGAATTGAAAAGAGGCCCTTTTAGAGCACTGTCACTCCTCTCAAATCCCCTAGAGGATAGTCCTCCACCCTATTCCAGTCCATTGGGCTCTGGGGGAGCTCAGTTGCTCACCCAGGCTAAAATCCACTTAAGTAGATTGAATTGCCTACGGACCAGAGAGCTTTTTAGGGGTGGAAAAGCTCTCATACCAAATTTGACTGACTCGAGATGAGACTTTTTCGAAGGCAATTACCACTCGATAAAAAAAATGGTAGCCTGGAAATTGTACCACCTCACTAATTTTTTTTTTAATTTTTATTTATTTTTTAACAAATGATAGTATTTTACACTAAGTGAAGGGGTGAACTTAATTTCATAATGGGTTAGTAATAATGTGGTTCAAATTTGTCTTTTGCGAGAATCGAACCTATGATCTCTCACTTACAACTGAAACAAAATACTACTAGACCGTAATCTTAACCGGCATCCCACCCAACCCTTTGCTATGGTAAAAAATTTGGAAAAGGATCCTCTCCGGATCCTCTTTGTGAGGATCCGGAGATCAATCAATCATATCCATTCATTGTATATCGTGCGGTCAGTTTTCGTTAGATAATATTTATATTTAATTTTCAATTTTAAATTTAAAATGATTTCTGATCAAACGATGTACGATGAATGGATGTGATTGATTGATCATCGGATCCCTATAAAAAGGATCCGGAGACGATCCTTTTCCAAAAAAAATTACCCGATGTTTTGATTCCCATAACGTCCGCTTAAAACAATGGTAATACTAATACCACTAGCTTGCAGTGGTTTTGGAATTAACATGCAGACTGAAACCGACCATTGTGGGTACTTGTTTCCTATCAAAATTTAAAGCCCACAGACATACATATTTGCACTTTTTTTAATATATAATATAAAAAGACCACCTGAGTTTCCTAACTTCCAAAATATCCAACCTTCAAAATATTCCCCATTGAATTTCACAAGAAGCATTTCAAGTTGAGGAATTTTCTTCAACACTCTAGCCATTTTGGCTGGTGAGGAAGGTGTACATGTGGAGTAATGAGATGAAGAAAAGGGATAAGACCCTTTCCTCTAATGGCTCGGCCTCAACTCAGTCTGCTACTGTTGCTGTTGGGTTTGAGCAGGATGTACTGGCAAAAGAAGGGATGAACTCGGCCGTGTTAGCTCCCGTTTTCGGCCGAGTTGCGCGTGTCAACTCGCTCTTGTCACACTGTTCTGAGGATTCAGTTTCCATGCTTGTAGAGTGGTTTAGCCCTTGATTAACTGTCATCTTTTCTCTCTTTTTTTCTCTTCGCTTTGCAATGTAATTATTTCAGCAAGTCTTTTTCAGTTTTCTGTGGCTGTGTTGGAATAATAAAATATAAAATATAAAAAATGACACCGTATTTGACGTGTCTCCACCAATAAAAAATAATCATGTTAATCAACATTTAAATAATAATTTAATCATTAATTTCCATATTATTTAGTCTTACTGCAAGCATTAATATTTTTCTTCCAAAAACAAAGAAAGACTCTTTGTAACTATTCGAGCAGATGATATTAGTAATATGATCCTCGAGCGTATAACGAGATGAACAAGCGGACCCAAAAGGATCAAACCCTTTCCTCAAATGCCTCAGCAACTAATGTTGGTTCTAGCCAATCACAAGGAGGGTAGAACTCGACTGTGTTAGCTCCTGTTTTCGTCTGAGTCATGTGTGTCAACTCGCTTTTGACACACTATTCTGAGGCCTCAGTCTCCATGCTTGTTGAATGTTTTTTAGCCCTTGAAGAACGTAGCTTTGTCAGGCTTTCTTTTTCTTTTTCTTTATCGCTGGCTCTTGAAGCTTTTTCTCTGCTGTAAAAACGTCGTAAGGTTTGAAGTTTTAACACTGAAATTATGATTTAAGGCCTACTATGTTTGTCTCTATCAATTTCCCCTACAGTACTAGCTGTCTGATGGTTCCACAAAAAACAATATTTAGCAAGTGTGCAACCAAGGATTTCGACTAAAATGTCGCATATGTCAAGTATGATTACAGCACGCACAACACTAACCCCACAGCCATGTGCACATGACACTGGTGTCACATGAAAAACCAAGAAAACTATATTCTTAGTGGTCAAATGTGACTGCAAAATTAGTATAAGAAAGCTTTGATGAAGATGTATTGGGACCCAAAAGAAAATTTGATTTGATGTTTGCATTGGATTGTACTTAAAAATATCAATGAAAATATCATCTTCGTTAAAAAATAGATGTATTATGCATATGGAAGACTCATATCTAGTAACTTTCAACATGCTATGCTGATGAAAAGTGTTAAAAAAGAGAAGATGGGGTGGGTAAGAAGGTAGGTTAGTTTAAATTACTATACCACCTTTAGTTATATATATATTTTTTATGTTGAAGGGCTCCAACTCCTACTAAGGAACAAAGAATTTTAAAAAAAAAATGTCATATGATCTTTTACATAGTTTTTAATTTGTCATATGAATTAAAATTTTAAGCAATTTGTCACATGAATTTTCTAAAATCATTAATTTGTCATATCACCTTAATTCCGTTATTTTGGGGTGTGCTATTAACACACCCCTTTTTATTTCTCACACACCCTTTATTAATTTCTATATTTTGATATTCTTCAATTCATCCGATCCGATGACTGAAAATTAATAGGTTATGTGAGAAGTAAAAAATCATGTGTGGATAGCACACCCCAAAGTTTTACATCCAAAAGCAGGTTATTTTGGACCTTTGACCTTATTTTTCACAAGTTTATTCATTCATTATATTTATACAACTATATATCTGCATTAGGGGCGAGCGATAAATTGGTTTTCAGCTTTTGACTTCCCTTGTACAAGTTCTCTACTTATCTTTTGATAGAAAAAACATGTCACGTTTGTTTCATAAACTTATGGTGAATGTGGGACCATGATTTTCCAAGGCCAGAGTATGACGGATCGGAATATGAATACCTTAGAAGTTCGGTCATGGACTCAACAACTCCTATCAGAGTGAGTTGCACAGACGGACTAGTGATGCCACCACATTCTATGTACCGGAAAGGTAGGTAAAGTATGCCGACTTCAACGAAATTAACCATACTTGTTTCTCAAGATATGAAAACTTGATCCGATTGGGGATCAGATCAATTTCCTATATTCTTGGAGATTCCCACAATTTAGGGATTGGCGTGTGTTATAAGTAATTACACTTCTAAGAGGATACAATATCTACTCCTAGTTATCCTCTGACATTCTCCTAGTTTAATACGGATTGTATATACTAAAAGGACTATATCTCGATTAGTATAAATACAGCCTTTTAGAGTTCATCTTTGGTAACACAATTATCGCATACTCAATTCCCTTACCTACTACTTGAGTCTCATAAATTGCTTAATAACTTGACCGTCAAAGAGCCTTTGGCCGGTACCCCACCGGTGCAAAGGTGATCTTATAATCGTTTGTTTTTCTACAAGTATTCGAGTTTGTGTATCTCCTTCACACATGGTGGTGCAGAAATTTGGTTTCTTTTTTTACAGCTTAAAAGATAACATCCATGACTCAAACTCTAAAGTTGGTTTACTTTGGAAATATGGTCGGATTGAACTATATTCTGCAGTAAGGAAGCAAAGGATGAAAATTTCTAAGTATTCTGCTCTAACAGGCTTAAGGATTTGAGTAGAATTACTTGACTAAAAGATATGCAAGGAGGTCCGATCCATAAACTTAAACAGCCAAAGTCAATGACTAAGGCAAAAAGTCGAGTATTCAATTTTGGAAAGGACATGCCCTCTTCCTAGCAAAGTCTGCTCCAACTCCTCTATGAACCTAGTTAGTATTGCCTTAAGGTTAGTGGCCTTGTTCTTTTCATAGACTAGATGCTCAACCAAGCCGTCCTGCTCGACCTCATAGGAATGCTCTGCTGTCCGTTTGTCCGCCAACATCTTCTCTAGCTTCATGGATCTTTTTTACAGTTGCCTCTCCAACTGAAATTTGCATCCAAGTTTGCTTTTGTTAATCGTCTCTAGCTTGCGAATCTTTTCGGTCTGATTAACGAGTGTTGCCTTCGTCCCCACATGAGCCTGTTTTCACAAGTTTATGGGAATGGGGAAAAAGTACAAGAAATCAATACAAATTTAATAAAAGGCGAATAGGGACTTACTGCATATTAGTGTGAGCGATGACTGCACAGATCATCGCTTAGATATGCTCCATGTTATGTAGACCACTGTATTAATGGAAGAGCGTGCCAATTCCAGGAATGTCTGAGGCTCATGGGAAGTTAAACTCAGCTTGCTGCTGTAGCAGAAGAACATGCTGCTCCGGCAAACATCGAAGGGGGTTACATAGAATTGACTACCAACGTATCTATTGGAACGGCTGTCAGAGTCGGGGCAGAGTCAAAGTTGGGACCCATTACCTCACTTAGATTCAGAGTTGAAGTTGAAGCATGTCGCTACTTCTTGTTGCTGTCGATGTTCTTCTTGGTGTTGTTATTGCTAGTCTTGCTGCTGTTGTTGTTTCGATTGGTATTGTTAATGTGATAACTCTTTATGTTTTCTTGCTGGTGTTGTTCTGCTGCCTGGAAAATTGTGTTCTCAGGGGCATCGAAGAAACCTCGGTCTTCACTTAGAGATAACTTTCTTTCTTCTTCCTCTCTAATCGCTGAGAGCAGTGAGGTCTACCGTTGTTCCGCCTTAAGAAGCCTTAACTCAAACGGAGTGGATGTTTGAGTTTTGAAAGCCTAATTGATGTTCGCTTGCGGAACTGAGGAGCTCCCCTCCTCAACGGATTTCCTTTTTAGCAGCCTACCCTTGTTGGATTTCTTCATGGCGTCATTGAACCTTTTCCTCATCTTCTTCTCCATCCCAAGCACTCTGGGGTTTCGTTTGAACATATCTCATTTTTAGAGTCTTCCACGCTAATCTAGAGTGATTAGGAGATGGGATATTCAGAGTAGCGCTTGATGATGGCGTCCATGCTGTGCTCTATATTCCAGTCAAGAGCAATAAGTCACTTCCAGTTGCGGTTTACTGTAGGAATGAACTTGAAGCCCTGGTCGATCAGCTCTGGCTGACACAATCCGATGTTTTTCACATCATTGTCTCATTGTAAATTAATAGACGTAGAATTCCAGACTTGAACCTAGAGATGTCACCTTCTCAATGTAAGCTCCCCATTGAAGACTTGGCCGTGATTGGAAGAAGTAATGTGTCTCTGAACTCTTCTGTATGGTGTACATCAGGCAAAATTCCTGAAGCCTAAGGTCTACTTCATACCATTTATTTAGTAGCTCAAAACATGTGATAATGTGAAAGGTGGCAGGAGTGAGATTGCAGAGCGTGACATTGTAGCATACCATAATCTATTTTAGAAGGGTTGACAAAGGGAATTTCAAGCCTGAGTCTAAATATCGCGTGCATATCTTACGCGGAAAATCAAGATCTGAAGATTTAGGCAATGCTGCCTAGGTATTATGTCCAGCTTCCCACCAGACCTTACAGTCGTTCTGAAAATCCCGACGAGGTCAAACAGAAACTTAGCCCTCTCCCTTGCTTTGCACTTTGAAGTCATAATTGGCAATAGGAGTAGGAAGAACACTGGAAGAAGATATTTCTCGATTTGAAAGGTTTGGAAAAAGAAATTAAAGGTGAGGATTTCATGTAAGAAGTTTATGCTAAAATTTCAGAATAAAAGTGGAGGCTTCAGTGCTTGGAAATGTGAAGAAAACAAAGAAGAAATCTATAAGAGATATTTTGGAGTCATCTTACCGTTGAATCCAAATCGTCATGCCTTGAGATCTATGAATTCGACATCCATAATCGATTGGAAACGTAAAAAGTAGTACCTCGTTTCTCATGCACACGTAACTAAGACATCCTCATCATTGCAACATTTATGACACAATTCTCAAGAGCATATGCTTGAATCGAGAACGTCTCAATTACCTTGCAACGATTATGAAGTAAGGCTGTTATGTGTCAGGATAACTTTAAATAGTATATAACTTTAAATAGTATATATTATGATTTACTTTGAAAGAAATAGTTTTTGGATAACTATCCATCCTCAAGCAGAACAACCATTTCAGATACATAGTTACGAAAAATTGCGGGACCATGATTTCCTAAGGCCGGAGTAAGACGGGTCGGAATATGAATACCTCAGAATTTCGATTATGGACTCAACAACTCCTATCAGACTAAGCTGTACTGATATATCAGCGATGCCACCACATCCTATGTTCCGGAATGATAGGCGAAGTCCGTTGATTTCGCTGAGATTGACCATTCTTGTTTTGCAAGATATGGAAACCTAATTCGAACATGGATCAAATAAGTTTTCTATATTCATGGAAATTCCTATAATCTAGGAATTGACATGCGCCATAAATAATCACTCCTAAAAGTATGCAATATCTATTCCTAGATATCCTATAGGATTTTCCAGTTGACATGGATTCTATATCTTAAAAAGACTTTCTCTCAATTATTATAAATACACCCTTCTAGGGTTCATCTCTAGTAGTGCAACTATCTCATACTCTATTCTCTTGATTGCTGCTTGAGTCTCATAAATTGCTTACTAACTTGACTGTCAGAGAAACCTTGCCCAGTACCCCACTGGTGACAAAGTGATCTTACGATCGTTTGTTCTTTTACAGGTATTCAAGTCAGTGCATCTCTTCTACACACGATGGTGCGTGAATTTGGTTCTAATAGTGAACTAGTAAAAAAATACATTAGGCTCACTAACATAGAGTTTAACTAATTACAAACTTTGAAAATTCATAGTGACCAATCATGTTCATTAAAAAAAAGAGGGCGTTGAGATGTCCGAAATAACCTTGAAATGTATAGAATAATCTTAAAGAGGAGTGGAGTAGGGAGTTGAAGTGTTCAAAATAACCTTGAAAATAAGTCGTGTGCAAGGGACATGGCTTATTTTAGATGGAAAACCTAATGGAGTTATGGTTAGTGGCTGGGCCAGGATTTAGGTGAGGAGGGGTCTCACATAAATGTTAAAACATTAAGTAAAGAGAATTGTAATTGGCACTTCGAAATTCTCGTTTTGCACTCCAAACTTTCTATATTTAGAAAGAAAAATACGTTTGTGGGAGTTAAAATGAGATTTGTGGAGTGCCCATAACAATTCCCTATATATTTAGTATTTACAAGAGAGTATAATATATGCTTGGAGTTGTGAGATAATTAAATTTTTTGAGGCTCTAAATGTTTTCTCTATGTTGAAGTTAACCTTCCATTCTCAAGTCAATATAGAAAGTAATTAATACACAATTAAAAAGGATTAAGAGAAATTAACCTTTAAATATCAAGTCAATAAAAAATGCTAGGGATACTATGTTTGTAGATCATATTTTGGAGACCATATAATGTGACCCCGTTGATGAATGGATTCCTTCTTTAGTGATTTAAAGAAGTAATCCAACCATTAACTGTTATATAATCATGTGGTCTCAAAATATGGCTCAAGTAGACACTATCTCTAGCATCACTTCAAGTCAATACAGGATAGATTGGGAATTTTCGAACAAAAATGAGAAGAATGGATTGGGAATTTGGTGAACAAAATATATGAAACTTTAAAAATTTAGTAAAAAGTTAAAGAGAACAAAGAGAAAATATATAAAATTTCAAGAAGCGGAGTAGGAAAAACTCAAAGTTTATTATTCCTCAATTGGCAATGTAAAAGAATATTTTTTTTTTGATAAAATTAAATTAGATTTTAGATTTTAATTTTAAGAGTTATTGATTTATTTATAAAATAAGATTGTAAAATTTATTTTTAGGATGAGTGCTGTTGTGATTAAAAAGAAAAAGAGACCTCTTATTTTAACTATTAGTGAATAGAAACGAAGAGTGTTGTGTAAACAAAAAGAAGTATAATATTAAGTTTATCAAAAAAAAAAAAAATTATGTAGAAAGTTAGTTAGGGGGATCTGTAGTGAGGGGAGGCCTAGGCCTATGGTGGCCTTAGAGTGTGTCCGCCCTTGGTTACGATGAAATAACAAATAAATGATTTTTAAAAGTTGATATGACAAATTGCTTAAACTTTTAATTATATGACAAATAAAAAAAAATGTATTCATATGATATTTCAAAAAATTTTACTTTGCATATACACTAATTTTTTTTAAGAGAATCATTATTTTGGTAGTTATGGACCACAAAATACCCTAAACATAAAAGGCCATAATAGTCATTTCAGATACAGTAATTTTATTAAGAGAAGTATTATTTTGTTTATGGAACATAGATTACTCTCTGTGTAAAGGGGGAAAGAATATTTTGTTTGTTCCAGCAAAAATACAAAAAGAAGCATGTTTTGTCCGCGTACATGGATAAAAATAGTAAGGACAGATTAGCAGGCAATCCAAATTTTGTTTACTACACTTGTGGTACACATCATTTCACGCAGAGCACATATTGTCCGTGCGTTTCACATATGAAATAACACGGAAGTTTCACTAGAGAACCGGTTGACAATAGAGATAGAAGCTTAACTTCTTATTAGCCAAGAATGTTAACTTTCTGCCGCGTGATTACCCTCCTATTTCAGGCTTAATAAACTATTTTTAGAAAGACTTTATTGCCACCATGAAATAGTCATCATTTACTCTAAAAGACGCTAGGCACTAGTCGGGCGGCAGGCTGGGGCCTAGCGCCTAAGCGGCTAGACATGGCCTAGGCGGAATTAAGTAAATCTATCATATTTCGTATAAATAAGTCTCTGCTTATACTTAAAATATATATAATTTCATCATAAACTATAAAATAGAATGATATTATATTATGAAGTATTAGAACATAATGAAAACATGGGGAACAAAGATATAATGTGAGTTCATTTAAGTATGCAACAAGTCTCTTACAATTTATAGAAAAAAATCAAATGCAAAATGAAAGTTATCTATTTTTTGTCTAAGTGAGTTGCGATCTAGGTGGGTGTCTAGGCGGGTCTGGGCGGGTTAGGCGGGTGTCTAGACGGACGTCTCAATAGGCCTAGGTGTCATTTCTTAATTTTTAAACACCTAATTATTAATCGGGATGGTGGCCGACCGCATAAGCAGAACAATCATAAGTAGTAATATACCAATTGCCAAGTCGCCCACAATCTAAACAAGCAAGTTGCGTGCGCCACGGGGACGCTTTACATTCACCGGAACCCCTATACCCCACGTCTCCTCTCTCTCTCTCTCTCTCTCTCTCCCCTCGAATATCCCTAAATTTATATCCTGTGTGCGACCGTATATCCAACGGCCGTGGCGGCACACACTGATTTTTCTTCCGAACCAGAGGAAGGCCACGACTTTTTCTTCTTCTATATAAACCCTAGAGGCATGGTAGCCAGCTCTCCTCATTAGCTTTGATAAACCAAAAAACCAATAGAGAAAACTACACACCATATTTCAAGCATTCAAGTAGTTTCAAAATTATGGCTGCAGTGGTAGAGGTTTGGATGAGCGAGCTGGGTAAGCTGAAAGAAAAGGTAGGGGCTAAGAAGCGATTGGTGTTGTCATCGAAAGCCAAAAAAGGAGACGGGGATGAAGTCGAACAACAACAACAAGAACAACAAGAGTTTAAGGAATCAAGAAAGGAGAGCAGCAGGATGGTTCAGATCCAGAGGGACTTGGACTCTTCTTCGCTTTCAGAAGACACCGTGCGTTTGCTTATGGATCGCTTTGTGCCTTGGTGACACCTAATGATATGCATATATATATATATATATATATATAAACATGTTTTTGGTCGTACTCTTGCATATAAATAATGTACCTTTAATTTGTTTAGTTCCATTTCTCATTTGGCCATGAAGAATGATCCCTATGCTTTTCTTCGAATTAATTTTGTTTTTGTAAACTGTAGCATGTATTGATTTAATGTCTGTTTTTTTGGTTTGCACCGATTAATGGTTCTTGTTCTTACAATTGAAATTGAGGGAAGAAATTCTTCATAAACTAAAAAATTTAATTAATGTACCCAGAATTTTAACAGTTTTTAATGACAATGATAGCCCTTTTAGGATTTATTTTGTTTCCTTAAATTTTAAAGTATAAGAAAAAAAAAATTAACTGACGGAACTGTTCTGTTAAGCATCAATATTTAATTAAGATTGCATTAACTATTTGTGAGACACAAAAATAAATTGAGGTACTAAATTGGTACAAATAAAATTTTGGATACTAAAGTGAAATAAGAGTCAAAGTTTATCAGGTCTTATTTGAAGAAAAATGAAAAATAAAAAACGTAATTTTTTATTACAAACAATAGTGTTAGTGAGTTAAATTGTTAATTGTAGGAGGGAGAGTCATCGGTGAGTATTGAATCTGCACTAGAATGCATAGACATAATTATTTTTTATCATTGCAATAAAGTGTCATCCGCATGAAAAAAACATCCTCTTCAATAGCATCCTCTGAAATAAGCCAAACTGACAAGTAGAAAAGAGATACCACAAACCTTATGTGATGGATATGACGAGGGATATAATCGACTGAAACCAACCATTGTGGCTACTTGTTTCTATCAAAAGCAGACGCATAGACAATACGTATATGTTCGGGATGGTAATTTTCCCCAAAAGTTTTGGGTGTCTGTGGGGCTTTGCTCTAGGCATCAAGGATAAAAACCGGAGATGGAGACTGGTTTGGGAAAACTTTCGGGTATGGTATTTGACCCAAACCCGTCCCGTTTGAAATACATATTAATCTTGTATATAAATGGATATTCAAAATTATATATGTTATAAAAAAAAATAAAAATGTGGCTTGCTTGCAACTTTTTCACATCAAAAAATGTTTTGTGGACTTGATTAAGCTCTTTTTGGTGATCAAATTTGCTATTATGATTATTCTTATAGTTATTAATTTTTCTTAATAGTCTAAGTTTATGTTATAAAAATATTAATTTTTCTTAATAGTCTATGTTTATGTTATAAAAAATATTTTAATTATAATTTTTGGTAATGGGGCAGGGTGGGGAAGTTGTTCCTCAATGGGGATAGGGATAGGGATGGGGATGGAGAATGGTCAAAGTTTTAAATTTGATTTGAGGGTTTTTCCTAAAACATGTCAATGCTTTGTGGGTTCATATCTAATTTTCTATTATAAAAAAAGGTCTATATTGAAAATAAAGTATCACCTAATTATTGTAACTGGTGGTTAGGATTTTCATCTTCAACTCTCCTCTTGTCCAGCCCTAGTGTAAATTAAAAGTAGTAATATCGCTTGTATTAAAAAATTATAATCGTTCATTAAAGACACCAAATAGGTTATGATAAAAATCAAGTTGCACTAAGCCACACAATTGAATGTAATAATGTGATATCAAATTCACTGTCTACAGAAATCGAACTTGAGACCTTTTATTTACAAGTGAAAAGAAATATCATTAGCAAGATTGTAATACTACGTATTAGGCCTACGTCAAAGTTTGTCTTTATGCAAAACCACCCAAAATAAAAAGTGAATTAGCCACCTAATTATAATTGTTCATTAACATGTAGTTGAATATTCTAGTGAATAGGGTGTTGGGTTTCTACCCATGCATCCCTAGTTATTGTAATAGTTTCGAATCCTTCCACCTCCCCTTAATAATAATAATAAATTAAAAAAAAATTGGTCTAAATAGTGAAGTGGTTATGATCAAGGTTCTAAAAAACGTTGGGTGCTAGTCGAGCGGCGGGCTAGCGCCTAGCACCTAGGCGGCCTAGACGGATTTAGGTAAATTTCTTGTATATCTTGTAAATAAGTGCATATTGACACCTAAAAAAAAAACTATACTTGTATGGGTAATAAAATAATGATAAAATGCAAATTAGGTATACTATTTCCATAAGTATTGGAAGAACTTGTAGTAAATCCATCATTAGCAAATTAGATACACCATTTCCATAAGTATACCATCATGAAACCAAAAAAGAAAAAAACACACAATTAATAAAATAAAAAATAAAAAAAACCTCCTAGGACCGCCTAGCCCGCCTATCCCACCTAGCCGCCTAGCCCGCCTAGGCCCAGCCCAATTTTCCGCCCGATTTGCCCAAAAAACGCTTCGGTTGCTAGGTGTCCAGCGCCTAGGGCGTTTTTTAGAACACTGGTTATGATATATAAAAACCAATGGCTTTCACGATTTTTTTCGTTCTTCAAGATCTTTTAAAATGGATCTTCAAAAATGTGTTGTTGAAATCATGAAATCACGTTGAGCAGGGTGGGTCCTAAGTTTTCAATTGCCCAGGGCGAAATTTCAAATGGTGCCCTTTGTAGATTGATGAATAGAAATTCCTTTTACAAACTAATTAATTTTATTGACGATGATAAAATATATGTGGACTAAAAAAGGATACAGCCGAATGGGAGGAAACTTATGGGATCTAGAGAGGACAATTGAATACATAAACGATCCCAAGATTAAATTCAAAATAAAATAAATTGAAGAGCTATAGATTGAGAGATCACCTTCTAACATTTAAAACCCTAGATTTGGACAAAAGATATAAGCATTTGTGCATATTACACTCAATTTAAATGTTGAATTTATGGATTTATTTGTTCTTATGTTATTGTTTGTAATGAACCGGCTAAGACTAGAACTAGCTCATAGGCTATATAAATTACAGCTGTTATAGTAGATGTGTGTCTTAAGTTGTGCACGTGAGTTGAGTTATGTTGTAAGTGTGAGTGGGTATGCAACGGTTATCTTGCTCATTCCTATTTGCTATGTACTCAAATCTAAAAGGAGCAACGTATCTCATCTTCATCGATCAACTAATTTAATTTTTCATCGATTTTCAGTCACTAGTAATAAAAAACTGTTTGTGCGACGCAGGCCTTTCGTCGCACGAAGACAAAAAACGTTGTGCAAAATTAGCGCAACGGCACCTTCGTCGCGCCAAGGCAGTGACGGGTGGCTTTGCGCGACGAAGAATTAGCCTACGTCGTGCAAAGCGGCTTTGCGCGACGTAGGGACATGCGTCGCGCAAAGCCACTTTGCGCGACGCAGCGTAATTCTTCATCGTGCAAAGCCTTTTTTTTGGCAAAAATATTTTTTATTTACATTTTAATAAATATTGTAATTAAATTCTAAACAATAATTAATAAACCAAGAAAAATTATTTAATTATAAAATATATGAAAATGTATATACAAGATATCCGAACAAAAATAGAAAAAACTACAATAACTGTCTTATAGGTTTGATACATCAAGCTATTGGGTATCGGCTGGGCGAAGTGGCTAGGAGGTCAAAGGTGGAGCAACATCAAGTGCTGGCATCGGGATTTGAAGACCGGACATCGGAATTTTGCTTCAGTCTTCATAGTTAGCCTGCTCAGCTCCAAGGCGTCAAGTAACTGCAGGAAATTGTGAGGATCAAATATCCTACACAACAGTGCTTATTCTATGAAAAGAAAGATAACTACTTTTTCCATCAGTGCTCCACCAATCAACATTATGCAAATTTTTCAAATAATCTTTTATAGATGGTGAAAAGAATTCCGCTGCACTCTTCAATTATTCATTCATAGTTGCGGATGGTAAACGTCTAAAAGAAAATTTTGCTACGACAACATGTAATCCTCTATAGTTTGGTTTCCAACAACAATACCATAGAATCTGATACGTATTTCTGCTTTCAAAAACAACCCAGGAGGTGTTCGTGCAAATAATCCTACTACAATGTTATATTTTTAAGAAAATTACCTGTGAAAGTCTGTTGCCCAACACCACCACCCATGGCAATTCCAACATGCGATGAAGCCAATGCTGCAACATCATTAATTCCATCACCAACCATTGCTACGACGTTCTGATCCTTCTGAAGTTCCATTATGAACTTCTTTTTCGTCGGTTTAACACCAGATATCACCTGCAACCCACATCATAGGCTATACAATTAAATTCGATAGAGAAAAAAAATCTGGGATCGAGTTAGATACCGGGCAACTATTTGGGCATCAGTTTCAAATGAGTTTAGGGATTGAGTATTCTCACTCTTCTATGACGGATGTGTTAACAGCTGTGATTAAGTTTAGGTTTCAAGTCTTGAGGTTTTTGTATTATAGGCTAGGTATACAGATTGTGGATACCTTATCCAAAAGTTGTATTGTTTATGATATTATTAAAAATCTATTTCATTTCAAAAAATAAATTAAAATAAAAGATAGAGGACAAGCTTTTGGTGTTCTGCTTAAAGTTGTTTCACTAGTTTTTACATTTTTCCAAATTGATAAATTTTTTGTTTCCCATCAAAGAAAGAAGTAATTAAGAACTCTTTACCTTCTCTTTCAGAATAACAACAGCAGATGCGACGTACTCTGCGTTATTGCTTTTGTCCCTAAATAGCATGTATACATCGATCCCTTGCTTACATAAAGATTTAACAATTTGTCCAGCATCTTCCCTTATCTGATCCTCAAAATAAATGAGACCGGCAAGAGTATTATCAATGCCAACATATACAATAGATTGACTCGTATGGGCTTCTACTTCTTCAAATGGATTCTTAGTAACTCCATGCCTGCATATATTTAGTTTTTCAATTGGACCTCAACACATGATCCAAGATTAAATTATTTGTCATATTAAGAAGGGGAAAAAAAAACAAAAGATATCTTTTTTGGAAGATGAGAACAACTAAGCCTTTGGTTCCCAAAATTAATTTCCATGGTAAGCAAAATAGTCAATCCATCTTCTGGGGTCATTTTAGAGTTCGACAAATAATCAAGAGTAAAATTTAGAATTGGTCCATGAACCAAAAATCTGTTAATTGAGATCCCTAAATTTAACAAAACATGTGCCCTTGGTTGCCTTCAATATACCTTCAATTCCCTAACACCAAATGAGCCCTAAAAGTTTTCTAAGATTCTACATATCTTTAATGAATCTCTAGGATTTTCTTTTAAAGTCATTTTGATGCCAAAAACCTTTAGAAAATAAGGCTCACTTTTGTAAGCCAAAGTCAAATTGGAGTGAAAGAAATAAGCATCTGTTGAAGTACGCCTATATCTTCTTAGTCTCTCTAAGCTGCTTCTGTTTTCTACAAATTGTGCTGCTTATAGAACTTCATTTTAGTGCTCCTGTAAGTCGAATCTGTCAAGCATTACTTCTCCATGTACATTGTTATTTATATCCTAAAGAGTTCATCATGATCATAGACAGCACTCTATGTTGTCCTATATGAATCTAAATTTTCAATAATAGGATTCTAAATTCCCTTAACAATGGTCCAGGGCCAATGCCTATCAGCATTACACCTTTACAAGAAGCAAATTCACATTCAAATATGCAATGATACAAACTATTATATTCCATTATACCCTGTAATTACCTTTGAACCCATTCCAAAGTCCCAACATAAGCCCTAGTAAGATTAGGTGCTGGGTCAATTTTTTTTAGGGTAATTAGCATAACACTAAGTATTACGATGACTGAACAGCAACACTGCTATATAGAGAAGTCCAATACAAGCCTGAAGTTTTTTTTTTTCTTTTTGTTTCAGAAATCAAGTGATAGATAATTCCCTCTCTTTGAGATTTCAAGTGATGCATATGAATTAAATTGATCAACGCAAAATAAAGATTCGTTGAACAATCACATCTGCTATTACCTTAAAATTATCTTTCATCTTTTCAAACTTGCACAATTGAAAGAAATTTCACATTTCTGTGCCCTGTGTGTGTAAGACAGAGAGAGAGAGAGAGAGAGTACCGTGAGATGAAGTCGAAGTTGGGAGAGTAGCGAAGGGTTTCTGCACATCAGCCGGAGAGATGGCGAAAGAGAAGGCAAATATGTGTGATTTAGGTTTCGATTTTGTAAGAACAATGATTATAAAGGGTAACACGCTACCAAAACCCATGGGTAAGAAACTCACAGATTGAGCTATCAAAAAACAAAACAAAACCGACCCATATGAAAAAAAATCAAATCTAATGGTAATTATCTCATTCAACCCACATCAATCCGAGTCCCAAAAAACCCTAATTTCATAACCATAACAGCGAAACCAGCACGAAACGACTAATATCAAATCAAAACAACAACAACCATATCCATAAACAAAAAATTCTAATAAGCAATTACCATCAATCTAATTAGACCGTATACTTACATGAACAAAATCGAGCGGCGGTCGGAGAAACTGATGGGCGATTGGGCGGGAAAGCCTTGTGCGAGCTGAGCTGAGGAGGAGAGTCAGCTGGAGTGGAGAAGGATTAGGGTTTGGGTTGGGAAGAGAGAGAGGATGAGGATGGAAGGAAGATGAGGAGGAAGGCTACGGGAAGAGAGAGACCGAGTGAGAGAGAGGGCGAGATGATCGAGGGACAGTTCGGGTCTCGGAAATATTTGTCCGGGAAAATTAAAAAAAAGCGCTTAATGTTTACAATTGCACGGCCAAAATTATCGCAACTAGGGCGGCGCAGGTATACATTACGAATTTTGCGCGACGACCACATTGTGGCATTGCACAAAGTATTTATTTATTTTTTTAAATATTACAAAATTTATTGAAAATGTGACTTTACTCTTTTCAAATTCAATTTTTTTAACAGAAAACCCACAATAATATATTTTTCTAACAAAAACCCGACCAAAAATACAATAATAATTAAATTTAAAGCTACTTAGTAAATATACATATCATTCAATTTCTTAAGTGTTATATGTACAAAATAAATAAATTTAAATCTACTTAATAAATATATATACCATTGAACTTGATGGGATACGCGTTGTACATGTATTCAATTTGTTTGTATATGCTTCGAGATTGCATACGCCAAAAATCGCAAAAAACAAACATTCAGAGCTCAAGTAACGAGACAAAACTTTTTGACAGTTATAAACGAAAAATCACGATTCAACGGTAGTTTTAACTCCGATTTTGATGATTTTTTACAGCTACACTCCTTCATCCTATATGAATACAATGAACTAATTCGGTCGTCAATTTAAAATATTTACACAAGTGGTATACTTAATGAAAATATAAATAAACTCTTAAGTGTTAGTGAATCTATCGTTTTGATGAGAAACACATTTTACGAAACTAGTTTCAACGATGCAACCGTCAAACTTGTTTGTATATACTTCGAGATCACATACGCTAAAAATCGCAAAAACAAACATGCAGAAATCAAGTAATAGGACAAAACTTTTTGACGGTTATAAACAAAAAATCATGATTTAACAGTTATTTTAACTCCGATTTTGATGATTTTTTTACAGCTACACTCCTTGACCCTATATGAATACAACGAACTGATTCGATCGTCAATTTAAAATATTTACACTAGTGGATACCACAAAATTTTATGTTATACTTAATGAAAGCATAAATAAACTCTAAATGTTAGGGAATCTATCGTTTCGATGGGATATGCATTGTACGAAACTAATTTCAACGATCCAACTGTCAAACTTGTTTGTATATACTTCGAGATCGCATACGCTGAAAATCGCAAAAAACAAAAATTCAGATATTAAGTAACGGGACAAACATTTTTTACGGCTATAAACGAAAAATCACAATTTAACGATTGTTTCAACTCTGATTTTGATGATTTTTTATAGCTACACTCTTTAACCCTATATGAATACAATGAACTAATTCGATCGTCAATTTAAAACATTTACACAAGTGGATGCCACAAAAGAAAAAGGCAATGCAAGAACCCCAAAAGAAAAGCAAAAGGAAAAAAAAAAAAAAACTTTGCGCGACGTAGGTAAAACTGCGTTGCGCAAAGCTGTTTTGCGCGACGCAGGTACAACTACATCTCGCAAAACTGTTTTGTGCAACGCAGTTTTACCTACGTTGCGCAAAGTTTTTTTTTTTTTTTTGCCCTTTTGCTTATGAGTACAAAATAAATAAATAAAAATCTACTTAGTAAATATATATACCATTGAACTTGATGGGAAACACATTGTACGAAATTAGTTTCAACGATCCAACCGTCAAACTTGTTTGTATATACTTTGATATCGCATATGCCAAAAATCGCAAAAAAAAAAAACATTCAGAGATCAAGTAACGGGACAAAACTTTTTGACGGTTATAAACGAAAAATCACAATTTAACGGTTATTTTAACTCTGATTTTGATGATTTTTCACAACTACACTCCTTGACCCTATATGAATACAATGAACTAATTCGATCTTCAATTTAATATATTTACACTAGTGGATACCACAAAATTTTATGTTATACTAAATGAAAGTATAAATAAACTCTAAATGTTAGGAATCTATCGTTTTGATGGGATACTCATTCTACGAAACTAATTTCAATGATCCAACCGTCAAACTTGTTTGTATATACTTTGAGATTGTATACGCCAAAAATCACAAAAAAAAAAAACATTCAGAGATTAAGTAACGGGACAAAACTTTTCGACGGTTATAAACGAAAAATCACAATTTAACGGTTATTTTAACTCCGATTTTGATGATTTTTTACAACTACACTCCTTGACCCTATATGAATACAATGAACTAATTCAGTCTTCGATTTAATATATTTACACTAGTGGATACCACAAAATTTTATGTTATACTTAATGAAAGTATAAATAAACTCTAAATGTTAGGGAATCTATCTTTTTGATGGGATACGCATTGTATGAAACGAATTTCAACGATCCAACCGCCAAACTTGTTTGTATATACTTCAAGATCGCATACGCCAAAAATTGCAAAAAACAAACATTCAGATATCAAGTAACGGGACAAACTGTAACAGCCCGTCCCGGAGTTTTTGTACGACGGATGTGAAATGACGAAAATGCCCCTAGGCATTAATGAAGGTATGTGTGTGTATCTACATTGGATGTTTCTTGGAGGTATTTAGACCACACACACACAATCACTCTTCCTCTCTCTCACTTCCGCACACTCTCTCTATTTCTCTCAGACCTTTTATCTTTCTCTCCCTCTCGACTTTTGTACGGACAAGCACCAAAACCCTTTCAAACTTCACAGATCGAGGTCAAAGAAGGTACCATCGTGTTCCTCACAAACCTAGGAACACATCTATACCATTTTCAGGTAAGAACTCTATTGTTTTCATCACGAAACCATAACCCCAGTTTCGGTGCACTGTTCATGCACACGTAAATATGGACTTTTCAGGAAATTTCAAGGTCATAGTGAGCTCTAGGAGGTCCTCACGAGTCTCGGGGTACTTCGTTGGAAGGAAATGGACGTCGGAGGACCGAGATCGACGTGTTTCTAGGTTTGCTGAATTATCGAACTTCCTCAGGTAAAATCTAGTGGATTTTAAGCTTTGAAACTTGTATGGTTGTGTTCTTCATGCTCGTAGCTTCATTTTGGTACCAATTTTGTGAAAAATGGTGGAAAAATGAGTGAGATATCAAGATTTGAAATTTTTCCAGTTTTCTTCGAGTTGCAGACGGCGGCGGACGGCGGCGACCGGCGTGGTCTATCGGAGAAGGAAGTAGAATATTCTGTCGGAGTTGACGGAATATTCCTAACAGCGTCAGGTAACACCGTTAACTTCTGTTAGTATATAATGGAATATTTCGTGGAATATTCCTAACGGCGGTTAGGGTTTCCGTCAGGGTCCCCTGCGCGTGGCCGGCGCGTGTGGCCGTGCACTTGCCGGCCCGTGGCGGCGCGTGGGTGGTCGAAAAATTATTTTAAAAATATGGGGATGATCCTGAGATTGTGTAGATCACTGTGGTATATTTATATACCCAAATTGAGAAAGTATGAGAAGTTATTAGCTAGAATTGTGTATGTGCTTAAAGTAACGTTGTTATAGTTATTTCTCATATAGGCGAGACCTATTCGGAGGACGAGCGTAGCCAGGCTAGATGTGGGGGTTACAACCCGACTACATACTAGTGAGTGAGCAGTTATTTTTAGTATATATATGTATATACTTGACGTTTTTCCCAGATAACGTATTTAATGGAATGTGATTTAAATGCCATGTTATGCCTGCATTTTTTTAGCATGTGCATTATCATAATTATGCATATTGTTGCATGGTGCTGCAGAGGCCCAGGTAAGCCCAAGTGAGTATATTATGTTGGTAATGAATATGAAATAGTTGGTGATATTGTGATGCATATTGAGCTCATTAATCTGCACCCCGGTGTTAGTGCTCCCGCCCAGAGTTAGGGGCATAGCTTCACATGATCGTTCACCTCCCGCACCACACGCTCACCTTGGATCCAAGATAGGTGCATAGCCTGTCGTATAGACCACTTTTAGTGGGTTCGACTTGTAGGTGACCCGCGATTAGCGCATAACCTTCATGTGACTGTAGCACTTGAGCGTATTCATTATACACTTAGCCTGTCGGTCAGACCACGTGAGGTGGTACCGACTTGTGTGCAGATATGTATAAATATATTGAGATATGAGATTGATATATGACTGAATTGAGCTCTAGTTCTGCGGTATAGATCACGTCAGGTGACTTCGGCTAGCAGATTATTTATATTGAATTGCATCACCTGGCTCATTATTATTTATTATATTGTGATATTGGGCATAGCATATACATGGCATACATTCAAATGAATCTTGATTTACTGAGCATGACTTGACTTATATTTACGTATTCTATTTTCTGGGAAAGTTATACTTGTTTTACGGCGAGGGGTTAGTATATTCAAAGGAAAATAAAGTTTTTATATAAGCGTTGTTTTAGTGACCCACTCAGCTTTGTTTTGTGCCCCTCCAGGTATTAGGTAGCTTTGTGGTGGCTCACAAGGATTCGGGTGGAAGTTTTGATAGTACATCATCCATGTATGATTATTAGTTACTGTTTGATTTATTAATTTCTATGCTTGACTGCACTTAGACTTAATTATGCTCTGAAGGTGTATTAACACTTATTTCCTTTCTAGCCATTCTGGATGTTTGGTTTTATTCATTCGAAATTTCCTTATCTTCACGCTTCCGCTTCGTGCACATGGCTTACGTCACGCTCACGTGACGGCCAGCATGCCTCGATCTAGGTTGGGGTGTGTCACAAACCTTTTCGACGGCTATAAACGAAAAATCACGATTTAACGGTTGTTTTAACTTTGATTTTGATGATTTTTTACAGCTGCACTCTTTAACCTTATATGAATACAATGAACTAATTTGATAGTCAATTTAAAACATTTACACAAGTGGATACCACAAAAGAAAAAGGCAGTGCAAGAACCCCAAAAGAAAAGCAAAAGGGAAAAAAAAAAAAAAAAACTTCGCGCAATGTAGGTACAACTGCGTAGCGCAAAACAGCTTCGCGCGACGTAGGTGCACCTGCATCGCGCAAAGTTAGGAAAAAAGAGGTAAAGCATTCTTGGTTTGGTGCCAAAATCTTGCGCGACGCACAAAATGTCACGCAAAGATGTTCTGCGGGACGCAGGTGTACCTACGTCGCGCAAAGCTGTTTTGTACGATGCCAACCTTCGTCGTGCAAAGTGCCGTTGCGCAAAGGCCGTTTGTGCGATGTTTTGTTTTTTGCGTCGCGCAAAGATACTTTGCGCAAAGAAATTTGCTCCGTCGCGCAAGTTGCCGTCCCGCAAACATGTTTTTCTACTAGTGAGTTTTCAATTTATAAAATCAAAGCCTAATTCAAATACAAAACACTAACACCTTTTGGCAGTGGCGCAATTCCAAAAATCAAGTTAACAAGGTTTTGAGCTTGGATGTTAATTTGATGCTTCATGAAAAAAATTTGGCATTGAATCACTAATGAGATAGAGAAAGAAAGTTTAAATTTAAAACTTTTTAGAAAAAAAAATGTTTATGTGTCTGTTAAATAATTTAGAAAAAAAGAAGAGACATTATTAGGAATCAAACCCACAATCTCATAAATAATAAATGTAGCAAATACCAATGCTACTAAAGAAACAATTTGATAATTAATCAAACTGTTTACTATTTACACGAATATAACATAAACTCATATAAAAGTATGCTAATATTTGTGGTGCTCATTTTCTAGGGCCTGGACGGTCGCCACCCGACCTGGGCCGGCCCTTGAAGTTGAGTCATCTTTATAATCAGCCCCTACCTTTGTCTTATTTTCGATATTTCAAACTCCCGAACTTCCAAACTACCAAGTTTAATAGTTTATTACTCATCAGTCACCCCCTTGAAATTGCAATTTGCAAGGAAAGTGCACTGGCTTTTCGTAATTTTATTCCTTTTTTTGTCTTATTTCTTTCGTCATCTTATATTTCCTTGACTTCACATCAACATGGAAGATGGCAAGGAAACTGCTTCGCATATGTGATGCCAAGAAAAAGGCCTTAATATTGTTGACTATACATCTATGACTCACCTATGCCAGCTCATCAGTCCACCTCATCATTCCAGCTCAGCAATAGTTAGTTAGGCTGTTATCAAATTGGTTAGTTAAATAGCTTAGGCTGCAAGCTAGTCATTATGGCTATATAAACTGTATTCTCATAGTTGTAAAAATTAATTCAGTATCAATGTAATCAATTGCTCCTCTCTCTCTAAATAGTCATAGTGTTCTTAGTTAAAATTTTGCATTCTTGATACTGTGTTAACATGGTATCATCGCCAGGTTGATTCTTGGTGACCTACTTCCGCTGATTTGTGATCGAAACAGAGGTGAAGATCTTCGTTCATATCTTCTCTAGTTCGGGTACAGATTCAAGGAAGCAGAATTGTTAGGGTCGCGATCAGCTCCAAAGTTGTCGTAGTCTATCAATGGCTTCCCATCTTCATCATGATACGGATTGTGTTCGTATGCCATCGTGTGGTGTTTGTCAAGAATCAAGTTTTGCTCGGGGAAGAAAACTCAGTTGGTTACAACTTTTCATTTCTTGCTTATCTGGGTAACTACCGCCATGTGATCTGAACGGTGTTGGCTAATGGATTCTTGCATATCACATGTTCGATCTACAAGTCAATAAAATTTCAGAAAGATTGGATGTTCAACTGCGTTTTCTGGGTTTCAAGATTCGAGTCATCAGGTGCTGTTTCGAGTATTTTTTTTAGCATATCAACTGTTTGTGTTAATGTCTCAGTGAAGATTTTTCTATGCATCTTGTAAGTATCAAGGCCAATGGCCGTATACTTACTTTTTCAAGGCCGATAGTCGTATCCTCAATTTTCTTTTGTGAAGAATTTCAAGGCCGATAGCCATTTCTTCTTTGTGATTGGAGTGTTTGACAATTTTTGAGGCCGATAGTCATTTCTCTATGATTGTATGCTGTACTCCCTTAAGGCCGATTGCCGGAGTATCTGAAAGTTGTTTTCTTGCTGCAAGGTGTTTGTTGGGATAGAGAGGCCGATAGCCATTTCCCTTTTATGTCCCACTTCAGAAAGGCCGATAACCAGAAGTGTGTGTAGAATTCTTGCTGTGATTTACTTACGAAAGTTGAGATTTTATCGCTTCAGAAAGGCTGATAGCTAGAAGTGTTTGAAGGGTTCTTGCAAAGATTCAATTTGTTTGTAGCGACTAGTTTTTCATTTCTTGCTAGAGTTGATACAATGGTTGATTCAAGTGTCAAGATTGAAGGGTTGTTGGGAAGATTGAAGTGTCAAGATTCAGTGTTTTCAAATGAAAATGGACATGGTTTTTCTGCTGAAGATAATTGGATCAAACTGCAGACATTCTAAGGGGCTGCATAGTCCTTCGTTTCTCAAGCATTGTTACAATCTAAAGCTTGGAAATCCCAGCTTAGATTGAGGGGGAATGTTGACTATACATCTATGACTCACCTATGCCAGCTCATCAGTCCACCTCATCATTCCAGCTCAGCAATAGTTAGTTAGGCTGTTATCAAATTAGTTAGTTAAATAGCTTAGGCTGCAAGCTAGTCATTATGGCTATATAAACTGTATTCTCATAGTTGTAAAAATTAATTCAGTATCAATGTAATCAATTGCTTCTCTCTCTCTCTAAACAGTCATAGTGTTCTTAGTTAAAATTCTGCATTCTTGATACAGTGTTAACATGACACAAGAGATAGATCAGTCTTTGACATGTTCATTAGCATTTGATCTCTCGGCATCTCATCCTTTTTAGTAATCAAATATCATGGATTCAAGTTCAACAACCAATGAAGGAGCCTCGTCCTCTTCTTCTTACACCCGTTCATGGACATATGATGCCTTCCTCAGTTTTAGAGGTGAGGATACCCGCAACAATTTTATAGGTCATTTGTACAATAATTTGGTTCAAGGGGGAATCAAAACCTTCATAGATGATGAGGCGCTTAAAAGAGGAGAGGAAGTATCATCAGCGCTTCTCAAAGCAATTGAGGAATCGAGGATTTCAATTGTTGTCTTCTCTGAAAACTACGCTTCCTCAAAATGGTGCTTAGATGAACTCGTTCACATCCTTCACTGTAAAGAACAACAGCAGTAGATGGTTTTTCCAATTTTTTGCAAGGTGAATCCATCCGATGTGAGAAACCAAAGAGATAGTTTCGGTAAGGCACTTGCTGACCATGAACTCAAATTTAAAGATAACATGGACAAGGTGTTGAGATGGAGAAAAGCTCTTACAAAAGCAGCAAACTTGTCCTGGTGGTCATTCACGGTCTACGAGTATTTTTCTGACCTCTATATACTTGCAAACCTAACATTCAAATGTAAAATAAGCTTAATATTTGCTTCAATTCACAAGCATAACATGAATATATAATATTTTGGTATTATTCACTCACAATTATTATAGGAAAACTTGTTTGTGTTGTATTCGTTATTAGTATGTGAAGCATTTATAAATTTTTTTTAATAAAAAAACCTAGAGTCTCTGGTAGTTTGCTCACAAAATTATTATTGTATTAGTACAAGTAGTACTGGGCTATAATTCGAGCTCTGATGTTAAAGACAAATAGAGTAAGACAGAATGAGATGGTTTCTTTTTAATCTAGCAAAATTCAAGTAATCTTCTGCTTATGTATGTTTTTGTTTATATATATCAACTTTTTTTATCAAACACACGTTGGAGAATAAGATCTCACATCCGTCATATGATAAAATAATATACAATTACTATATGAGAGTTTCCACCCTCAATATCATCAAGACATTTTGTGATAAAGCCCAACACCTAGTAATAGGAGGTTAAGTTGGGACAATATCGGCTATGTTGGTGTTGGACTATGTTGAGCCTATAAAGTTTATCAACACATAGCTAAATGCCATTCATTTATATTATTAATGTTCTTTTTTATGCTTTTGAACTTGTAGGCATGAATCTAAATTTATTCAAAACATCGTTGAAGAGATTTCGGTCCAAGTTTTAGATAGTACCTATCTGAATGTGGCGAGTTGGAATAGAGTTACGTGTTCGTGATACATATAAACTTTTGAATGTTGGAGCAAATGATGTTCACATGATAGGAATATGGGGGATCGGAAGGATAGGAAAGACTACAATTGCCAAAGCTGTCTATAATTTAACTGCCCATGAGTTCGAAGGAAGTTATTTCTTGGAAAGTGTTAGAGAAAAATCAATGCAATATGGAGGCCTAGTCAAACTCCAAAATTACCTTCTTTATGAAATTCTAGGGGTGAAGGAATTAAAGTTGACCAATGTCGATAAAGGAATCAACGTGATCAAGAAAAGGTTGAGTCATAAGAGGATTCTCCTAATTCTTGACGATGCCAATCAATTGGACCAACTAAACAAGTTAGTTGGAGGGTGTGATTGGTTTGGTTCTGAAAGTAGAATTATCATAACAACAAGAGATAAACATTTGCTAAATGCTCATCAAATTAAGCTAATATACAAGGTCAAAGAGTTAGATCGTCATGAATCACTTGACCTCTTCATCAGTTGGAATGACTTCACACGGACTAGACATTTAAATGATGATTATGTAAAATTAGCAAAATCGGTAGTATGCTATGCTAAAGGCCTTCCATTAGTTTTGATTGTTTTAGGCTCACATCTTTGTGGTAGAAGTACAGATCAAATGAAACTGCATTAGATGGTTACAAAAGAATTCCTAACCAAGACATTCAAGGAATTCTCAAAGTAAGTTACAATGCACGAGAAGATTCGGTGAAAGAGGTTTTCCTTCACATCCATGTTTCTTTAAAGGGAAAAATCAGATTAATGTCATACCAATACTTGAGGGTTGTCACCTTAACCCGAAGTACAGCATTAAAGTACTCACAGACAAGGCTATGATAAACATTGAAGGAAATAATATTTGGATGCATAACTTGTTAGAAGAGATGGGTAAAGAAATCGTTCGTCAAGTGTCGCCAAATAAGCCTGGTGAACGTAGCAGATTATGGTTTCACGAGGATGTTTACCGCGTTTTAACAGAAAAAACGGTAAGCAAAGTATGCTATAGATATTTACCTAGTATTATTTTATTCAATTTCACACGCATCACTTTATGTTACTATTTCTACATTGTACAAAACTTGTTTGTTAATAACACTATTGCGTTTACATACTATAGGGAACAAACAAAATCAAAGGGATCATGGTAAATTTGGTTGAACCAGATGATGAGATATGCTTGAGTGCTAAAAGCTTTTCAAAGATGAAAAATCTCCAACTTCTTTTCATATGTAATGTACGCTTTTCTGGGGACCACGTTGCTTATCTCTCTAATGAGTTGAGGTTACTTGATTGGCCTGAATGTCCGTTACAAGCTTTGCCATCCACCTTCAATCCAAGAAAACTTGTTGAACTCAATATGCCTCGTAGTCGCTTGTTGCAACTTGGAGACGGGTTGAAGGTACTTTAAATTATTTCATCTGATGGTATCTTATATTTTATTTTTTAAATTATGGTTTATGTTTCTGTTGACCCTAAAAACTACCAAGCCTACGTGGTGTGCATGCCGAGTAACTAATGAGCTAACTACGTCATTCGGTTGTGTGCGGGGCGTGCCAACTCGTCGGCCGAGCTCGGCCGGGGAGTAAAATATGATGCGTGGCGTTGGGCGCGCTGTTGACTTCTTGATCTTGCGATTGTGGCCGAGAAAGGAACATGTCTCGGCCTTTGGATTTTAGAGCCTGAAGACAAGGCTGCTATTTCTACGAAGTTCACAGACAGTCGGCGCCGGGTTTGGTCATGGTGATTATATTCGTAAGAGTATAAGCAC
Organism: Heteromeles arbutifolia; assembly: GCA_024362995.1. NCBI lineage: Eukaryota > Viridiplantae > Streptophyta > Magnoliopsida > Rosales > Rosaceae > Heteromeles > Heteromeles arbutifolia. The sequence continues at coordinate 30,472,371 of JANCRC010000004.1, forward strand.
GCCGAACTGGTACCAGACTATATGGACATAAGTACTCAAAAGAAATGTATGTCTTGATGGTAAACGTGGTTCGGCCGTCAGAATGCCAAACCCTAAAGCTTACTTGTGAGTATCCAATCATAAAATAACTCGGCGTTCAATGTGCCGAGCCCAGTAATCTGTAACACCTCACTTCGCCGAGAAGGCTGATGAGATGACCTCTACCAACAAGGACTCGAAAATCCTTGTCGACCGAGACTTGGATAGGTAACCAGTCGGCCGAGCAGCATTGCTGTTTATCCAAACTGAAGGTGCTCATTGATCGGCTGATTCTACGGCTCCAATGCTATTTACCCAAACTGAAGATGTCGTCGGTTGCCTTCACAGTGCTGTTTATCCAAACTGAAGATGTGTCGGCAAAAAGGGAAAATAAAAATATCAAGGTTGTTGAGAGGTTTCGCGTAGAGCGAGAATTTGCGCAGGGTAGATTTGTGTGTTGAGTTGGAGGGGCTTTCTTCGTTGCTACTGCCTCTGTATTTGCAGGGATGTGCTGCTGAGTATTGCATGAGAATTTTTTGGCGTGGATCAGAGTCATCACGCAATTATCCAACCAATTTAAAATCTCCATCATTATCTTCTTTTCACCTTATTTTGTCCATCATTATCCAAATATATGACAATCTCTACCCGCTGGAACCAAGGCATGCAAAAGATAGCATGCAAGTTTATCTCTTATTAATTCATCTTTCCACCAAATCTGACAACATCCATCACTACTCAAATAACCTAAGCTACTTAGGTTTCCTATTCATTTGACAAGATCCTAACCTACTTAGGTTTTCTATTTCACCATTATCCAAGACTTGCAAATCCCATTTTTTACCACGTGAAGAGTCCAAGCCGAGCCACTCTAATCCACACGGTACACTGCTAACAAATCCAAATTAAATCAGACTGTTCTGCCTGTCTCTACGCTGGGGCTATGATTTTTATCCCATTTATTTTGTACAAGAAAATCAAGATAATTTCTTAAAAGAGAATTATTATGATTAAAAAACCATAATATTATCTCTTAACAATAGCAAATTATCTTAACTTTCTTATCCGACGGTTAATAATCATGCTCACTCAACAACCTCAATTACTCGAGCCGATGGTGTAAAATCGGGTCTAAACATTGCCCCCCAATTTCCTTGAGCTTCAGCTTATAAGCTGAATGGTTAAGGAAATTAATTATTCGTAGCCAACAAAATCCCGTCGTTTTGCAAAAAAAAAAAAAAAAAAAACAACTTTGTCCCCAGGCAATAATACCTCTATTCAGCCAACAGTGTGATCTTCCTCGGCTTCCACAATTCTAGACAAGGCTCGGCAGAGACTCCCCCTTCATAAGCTTTATAAGTACTTTGGCCGTCTACCTCATCCAGTCACCTTAAATGAGGTGGAGAAAAATTAAACTTGATTCTCAATAACTAGGCCTACCATCCATCCTCAGCCATTCTTTCGGCGGCATACATTTACTCCAACCATTGAATTTAATGGCTCATTTGAATACTACGTGAGGGCCAATTGAACATCACCTTCGGCTAAAAAAAATGGACATCATGATTACGCTTATCGGTTTTTTTTGTTGTTGTTGTTGTTGTTGTTGAGATTGATGAAAGAGAGCAGCCGAAGGTGAGAGAAAGTATGCACCATCTGTGAGATAGCCGAAAAGCATTCAATTGGGAGGAGAGTAGTCGAAGGTGAGACAAAGTATGCACCATCTGTGAGATAGCAGAAAAACATTCAATTGGGAGCCGAGACATCCTGTAGCTCGGCCTGTTACCATTCAATGGCAGCAACGTGGCAAATAATCAAACATCGACTATAAAAATTGGGAGTCGAGACATCCTGTAGCTCGGCATGTTACCATTCAATGGCATTAAAATTCCATTCATTCCATTCATTCGACCAAAATTGTCTCGCTTCGGCTAAGGAACAACTGTTTAAACTGAGCACGCCATAGTTCAGACAAAATTTTGCCGAGCACACCGTCTTGTTGCCCCCTTTATTTCTCAAGTATCGGCCCATAAAGCCGAATAGTCGAGAAAATAATTTATTCTTTTCGTTTTTTTTTTGTATTACTTTTTTTTATGTACGAGGCATTGCCCTCTTATTTTCTTATGCATCGGCTTAATTAGCCAGATGATTAAAAAAATAATTTTTTCCTTTTCTTAATAAAAGAAAACAAAAGTGGCCGAACTAATAAAGAGGAGGAGGCCAACAATGCTTTATTCTAAGCCAAGATCTTAGGCCGAATAAAGAATTTTCTCCAAATATTTTTCATTTGACGAAATATTTTTCATTTTCGACCGCCGAATGTGTTGAACAATTATTATGCCCCCCGGGCATAATTACTTCGTTAATTTCGGCTTTTAACTCAAATAACTTAGCCAAATGGGATTTTTCCATATTGGCCTTATCGCCAATAATCATATCGATTGATGTGATTTTTTCGGCTAGGCCTATATCTCCAATTACCATATCAATTGATGTGGTTTGATGGTTTGAAGCCGTGTATCGGTCTTGTTCGTCATTGGAACACTCATCTGACGAATCATTTTCTGAGTCAATTTTTGGCTTAGAAACTTGAACTCTTTCTTCTAGGCCTACCACACTTTCAATCTCGACCAAGAATACATGTGGCCTAGGCGTTTCTTCGGCTGTCTTGGCAATTTTCTGAGGCTGAATTTTGATTGTGGCCGGAGCGAAAAATTGCCCCCCGGTCTTTTGATCCAACCATTCTCCAAATGGAATTGATTTGAACCTATGACAAAAAGGCGTTTTCTTATCGAGCCACTCATAAAATCGAGCTCTATCTTCATTTAACCATTGATCTTGTAAGCTGTGATGAACCTTCACATTTACCATTTGAGAGAAAGATTTTTGCCTTTCTTCATACGCTTCAAGGATCCGACCAAGGCATTTTTGTTGCTCGACACTTTCCTTAAATAGGTGCCGAATCTCATCCTGAATGAGATCTTGATATATCATGTGAACTTCGTAGTTTTAGCACTAAGTCCCACTAGGCGTGCCAAAATGTTGACCCTAAAAACTACCAAGCCTACGTGGCCCACAGGTTGAGTAACTAATGAGCTAACTACGTCATTCGGTTGTGTGCGGGGCGTGCCAACTCGTCGACCGAGCTCGGCCGGGGAGTAAAATATGATGCGTGGCGTTGGGCGCACTGTTGACTTCTTGATCTTGCGATTGTGGCCGAGAAAGGAACATGTCTTGGCCTTTGGATTCTAGAGCCTGAAGACAAGGCTGCTATTTCTACGAAGTTCACGAACAGTCGGCGCCGGGTTCGGTCATGGTGATTATATTCGTAAGAGTATAAGCACGCCGAACTGGTACCAGACTATATGGACATAAGTACTCAAAAGAAATGTATGTCTTGATGGTAAACGTGGTTCGACCGTCAGAATGCCAAACCTAAAGCTTACTTGTGAGTATCCAATCATAAAATAACTCGGCGTTCAATGTGCCGAGCCCAGTAATCTGTAACACCTCACTTCGCCGAGAAGGCTGATGAGATGACCTCTACCAACAAGGACTCGAAAATCCTTGTCGACCGAGACTTGGATAGGTAACCAGTCGGCTGAGCAGCGGTGTTGTATATCCAAACTGATGGTGTTTCTTGATCGGCTGATTATACGGCCCCAGTGCTGTTTATCCAAACTGAAGATGTGTCGGTGAAAAGGAAAATAAAAATCTTAAGGTTGTTGAGAGGTTTTGTGTAGAGCGAGAATTTGCGCAGGGCAGATTTGTGTGTTGAGTTGGAGGGGCTCTCTTCGCTGCTACTGCCTCTGTATTTATAGGGATGTGCTGTTGAGTATTGCATGAGAATTTTTTGGCGTGGATTAGAGTCATCATGCAATTATCCAACCAATTTAAAATCTCCATCATTATCTCATTTTCACCTTATTTTGTCCATCACTATCCAAATATATGACAATCTCTACCCGCTGGAACCAAGGCATGCAAAAGATAGTATGCAAGTTTATCTCTTATCAATTTATCTTTCCACCAAATCTGACAACATCCTTCACTACTCAAATAACCTAACCTACTTAGGTTTCCTATTCATCTGACAACATCCTAACCTACTTAGGTTTTCTATTTCACCATTATCCAAGGCTTGCAAATCCCATTTTTTACCAGGTGAAGAATCCAAGCCGAGGCACTCTAATCCACACGATACACTGCTAACAAATCCAAATGAAATCGGACTGTTCTGCCCGCTGGGGTTATGATTTTTATCCCATTTATTTTGTACAAGAAAATCAAGATAATTTATTAAAAGATAATTATTATGATTAAAAAACCATAATATTATCTCTTAACAATAGCAAATTATCTTAACTTTCTTATCCGACGGTTAAGAATCATGCTCACTCAACGACCTCGATTACTCGGGCCGATGGTGTAAAATCGGGTCCAAACAGTTTCTTAAATAGATTATCACTAGAAAGTTTGCCTGCGCGTTGCTGCGGGAATGTCAAATATATTGTAAGTATTGTATATAAATGTTACATAAGGGATTGTAAGAATTGTGTGTAGAATTTATAAAACATGTACCAAGTATTTGCATAAAATATATAGTTGTTACTTTGTTTAAATTATAACAGCTTGTACAAACATGAGTTTCTGAAATTCACCTGCTTTAACTTCTCCACAGTTTACACGCAGAGACCTTTATCTTTTTGAGAATTTTAACGAAAAGCTTCCGGTACTGTTCATTTTAACGAAAAACCACATTTTTAGACTAAAAAGTTAATCCTGGTACTATTCACTTTACCCTTTATTTTGTCCTTATCGTTAAAACTCAAAGTTTTCAAGTAATTTTCATTAGTTACAAAGATGCAGAACTAAAATATATATTTTATTAATTTTCGAAAGCATAAATGGACAGATTAAATTGTATGTAAAGAATGTATAGCAAAATATCAAATAGCAAAAGAAATCTCAACACAACTCTACCACAACAATAAGAAATCTCAACCATACGAATGATTTTTAAAATGAATAAAAGACTACCCTATAATGGAGAGCTTATGCCTTTCACTTGCTTACTGTTCTTCATGAGTTGCAAAACACAACCAGCAAAAGAAAATCAAACAAACACCAAAAGAAAGGTCATGTCTAATAAGAAGGTTTCATTTATAATTATTTCTATTTCCACATAAATACTAACAAATTAAGCTCCCAATGATCTGCATAAACATTTCAATTCCTTACAACTATTACAACAATATATAAAGCATTATTTCATTGAATTTGGGATTTCGAAACAAATAATTCTATTTATAAAAAATTTAAACTCATTTTCATATATATATATATATAGGGATAGGATCAAAGGACAAATATTTTGACAAATATTTTTACACTTCTTTTGACAAAGGTCCATATTCATTCATTAAATGACATGGATGCTTAAGTGGATTTTAACTAATATTAAACATAAAAATAAAATTCAAAAAGCATAAAATATGGAAGGTAATTAAAATTCAAATTAAAAAGCAGAGAGGAAAATAAATCATACTTTAGAAAAGAAAAGAAAAAAAGATTTTTTTTAATGGATTCCTTTAAACCTGCAGATGACTTTTAACATGAAAGATGGTTAATCCATCCAAACCCATCATCTGCAGTATTGCCTTCCGTTTGTTCCGGACTCGGGTGAGGTTTTGGAAAGTTTCGACCTCGGTTGGATTTTGTTTTCGAAGTTAGATATTGTGTTAGTTTTAGTTGATTAGGAGCTGTGGTTTTAAGTGCTAATGGTAGCAAGTAAAAGGGCGAGTCTCAAGATATCGATGCTTTGATTTATATTTTTATATCTACTCTTGTTCTGTTTTGATGTTGCTTCGAAGGGCTTATCTTTGAGTCTTCTTTTTTATTGCAGGTATTCATGAAGTAAGTGCATTGCGCTTGGATGCAAACTGGTTCTGTATTTCGTTCTGTTCAGTCCCTTGAGATTGTTTTGACAAACTGAGTATTCTGCTTACTCATTCATTGTTTGATAAATGCAGTAATAACAGTTCTGAAGGGGAAGATTGAAGAACTTGAGCTTCCCGTCCCTAAAGTGGATATAATTATCTCTGAATGGATGGGATATTTCTTGTTGTTTGAGAATATGTTCAATACGGTCCTCTATGCTCGTGATAAATGGCTTGTAAGTAGTATTTACATTCCAAATTTATTGTTTGTGATATGTTGTTCAAGAAGCAAGATATGATGGATCCCCTTGTGGACACCGTTGACCAAAACCAAATTGTTACAAACAGTCAGCTACTCAAGGTGGGAAACACATATCCTGTTTTCACCCTACTGCACTACGTGAATTAAGTCTTTCCCCTCTTTATGCTGTCAATTGTTTCCCTTAATTTCTGGTAATATCATTCAAATATTCAAGTACCTTCCAAGAAAACAAAACTAATCCACATCGTTCAACATCCACAACAAAATTCAAACTGAAATAACAATGAACAAATATAATTGATTCAACTTTATGTAATTGCCATAGAAATTAAAAACTTGATTATTATCTTGACCATCACCGAAAATTAGCATCATTCTTTGTAGTTGTCATTCTCCAAATCCTCTGATCAGGAACATTCTTCATGGTGTGGAGAAACTATAAGATATCGAAAAAGGTAATGTGAGTTGACTAAAACATGAAAACTAAAACTAATTCAAAATAAATATGTTCACTTGCCTTGGTTTAATTTGCTGAATCAATCTTTTTTTCTCTTTGGACAGTTTATTGTATCATGTCCACTCCCAATCATCTTACATGTTTGACATTGCCTGCCTTTTTTCTCCTGGGATAACTCAAGACTGCTTTTTATCCTTTTGGAACTACTGGATTTTCCTCGACTATTGTCATCCTTTTTTCTACCCTTGGTCTTTGAGATATTTGGATCCAAAAGCAAAGTTTGAGAAATGTTGTCAATAGACTGATCGAGATCATCACCAGAATTTTGTAAATCATTGGTTGGAATCTTAGAAGCTTCTTCGTTCGACCCAATACTAACTTCAACTTGAGACAGTTTTTTAGACAATTCATCCAAAACTTCCATGCAGATTGTATATGCCTTATTTGAAGATGCTGCACAACATGCTAATTTAGTAGCTCTACGACACGTGGCTAAGTCTCAACGCCTCTGCTTGTTCTTGACCATCATTTCTTACCAATTCTTCTAAATCCATAACCCTAAACTTGTTTGCTCCTTGCTTCCATCTTTCCATAATGAAGTGGGATGGTATGACATCAATGTCTAGACGAACAAGAACTTTAATAATATGTCGACAAAGAATTCCAACGAACTCAAAATTTTGGCACTCATATGTGCCCTCATAGGTTTGTAGATTGAACTTAACTAAAAATTCTTCAACTTCACCAATTTTTTTCCTGACCACATACATATGAAATTGATTGACACTTCCCCTATCTTCAACTTTTAGCCGGTTGACATTTATCCATTCTTCCTTGAATTTTTCAAACATTTTTCGAGTATAAACTTTAGCCTCATGCTTCAAAAGGAAGTCATCATCATCCACAATACGGTATTTATGCTCCGAAACAAAATCTTCCGCACTTTCTCTTGTCACAATCTTATTAAGGGCTTGCTCATACTTGACAACAAATTCTTTAAGATTTGTCGTTGATGTAACAAAGTCATCGAAAAATGTATTGATACCCTCACTATGTCCAGTTGTATTCATCCCAGCAAAAAATGTGCCACGATTACAAACTGGCACCCACAACTCACGTATTTCATAGAGTTGGGCAAGCCATTCATTTTCTTCCAATTCATAGTCCTTTATCAAGTTTTTCCATTGTTGTTCAAATTCCTCTATTCTGTATGTCGACCTAATACACTTTTTCATTGCAATCTTAAAACTTGATTTCTTATAGTATATATGTGACAGTTTTTCAGCAAATTTTTTCTTTATATGCCAAAGGCAAAGGCGATGGCGAGTCTTAGGAAATACCTGTGAAATTGCTGCTCCCATTGCCAAATCTTGATCTGTGAGTATAGATACAGGATGACAACCTCCCATAGCTTCCAACCATGTCTCAAATAACCATAAAAATGTTTTCTCTGTCTCATCTTGTAAAAGGGCACATCCGAATTGTATTGACTGAAAGTGATGATTTACTCCAGTAAACGGAGCAAATGGCATTTCATATTTGTTTGTTCTATATGTGGTATCAAAACTGACTACATCTCCAAAATAATGATATGCCATTCGTGATCTAGAATCCACCCAAAAAAAATTGGCGGCCCTTCCGTTTTCATCACATTGGATTGCATAAAAGAACTGTGGGTTCTCTACTTGCTTTTTTTTGAAGTAAGTGAGAACTGATTGCGCATCTCCCCTTTCTAGCTCTCTATGCCTGACATTTCTTAAATGGTTGTAACAATCCCTATTATCGAAACCGACATTTTGGGCACCGCCAAAAATTGATGGAACTTTACCAATCTGCAAATTTTCTCGGTGAAATGCTTCTGTCAACTCCTTAACTACATCAGGCATATGTCGGTTGGACTTCATCATTATCCTTCGAGATGGGGTCACTGGTTTGTGATTGTGAATGTCACTAAAAACTGACACTTTCCACTTGTTAGTCCATTTATCATGAACAACACGCATGGTAGCCTCACAACCGCATTTAACCGTGGAGCAACTTCTCTGTCTTTTCTTCCCTTTTTTCATGTCACATATCTCTTGTTCATCATTATCCTTCATGTCATCTTCATTTTCATTCTGCATGTTGTATTTTCCTTGATGTGAACAAACAAATTGTGCATTTGTCACCTCATTTGAGCGTCGTCTAGACTTTGATGAAGTTCGAATACGAATCCAAAACCCTTCTTGTCGGCCATAATCTTCATAATAATTTCTTGCCGCTTCCATTGTTTCAAAAAGCATACCCACATATGGCGTTTCTAATGCTTGATCATTTCTTTTTGGAGTGTGACAATCACCTGTGTCACTAGATATTTCTTCAGCTGGTGCTATCTCGGCATCGTGGAGTTGAGGATCCATTGAGGCTGGAAAAATAAACCTGAAAATACAAACATGTATAAAAAAAAAAAAAAAAAAAAAAAAAAAAAGAAGCAATTTTTTAATTAATTCGTTCAAAAATCTACAAAAACCAAATAAATGAGGCAAATTTTAAAAGGTTTTGAGGGCAGAGAGTGTGTACTTTGTATTGTTTGAATAAACCGAAATTCCTTAATTGGTTGCTTCTTAATCTTTCTTTCTTGCTCCCTGCGCAAACCAAATTGGGAAAAGAAAAAAAAAAAATCAGAAATATACCCAAATGGCATTATGTGGTGGGAGGCTTTTAAAATTGAACGTGAAAGCCTTCTTCTTCGACTATGTTAATTTTCATCCTCACATTATAGGAATTCAATATACGATAAGGACATTGAGCCTCAACTTCAAAAACATGAAATTTCATCCCAGAAACACAAACTAAATGAGTACCAATTAAATTACTTAAACAATCATTATAAACATAAAAGAAGAGAAATATCAAGAAAAAATTTCAGTGTAACCTACCGAGAAACTTTGCTGAGCATTAAGTTATTTTCCAAAGCCCAACGTTCAACCTAGCTCTTCAGTCTGCAGAAAACAAATCCACCCAAACTGTCAATTTAAACCTTCAAAAAGTTCAGCAATGATTTTGTCGAATCGGTTTTTGGACGAAGCAAGATACCAAGGCCTCTGAATACTTAAAATTATAAATAAATAAAATAAAATAAAATAAAAAGAAGGAGCCAAAACTAAGGAAGAAAGCAACACCAATACTGGCGCCTTTGATTTGATCCTCTGGTAATCTATGAGATGAATAAGACAAAAGTCGTGAACTGCTTCACTTCGACAAAACTAAGGAAGAAAGCAACACCAATATCGTCTTTGGATGTTATAAAATATAAAGAAAACCCTAGAACTGCTTCAAGAATTGGAACAGATTGACCAAATTCACAGGCCAACAAAGATACAAGAGCACCAAATGTGTAGAAAAATCATCAAACTCATGAACTGACAAAACGAAAAAAAAAATTGCGAAAACCTGATTAATCTCCCTACATATGTGAACAATAATAAAGAATATAGGATTGTGTTTTGCTTACCTAATGGTGATTTTTCTGTATATATTAGGGAGACTTTTGGCAACAATCTCATCCAAGCTTTGCAGACGCCATCGGCAAATTGAGAATAGATTTCATTGTTTTTGTTATTGGCTCAAAGTCTGCCGTTAGTTTGTTATCATGATTACAACTAGTTAGGGTTTATTCCATTTTTAAAATTTATTTTTAATTTTCCAGAATTTTTTTTTTCAGTTTTAATTTTTATCATTAATATTAGTTAAAATCCACTTAAGCATCCATGTCATTTAATGAATGAATATGGACCCTTGGATGTTTTGTAATCTAAAGGTTTAAAAGAAGTGTAAAAATATTTGTCAAAATGTTTGTTCATTGATTCTATCCCATATATATATATATATATATATATATATATATATATATCAAATCATATCATCATTCTTTTCAATAACATCTGCAATCCTATCAAGCAGTAAAATGGTAAAGTATAAATTTTGTATTCGGCAGTCAAACTTATAAAGTAAATGAGGAAAAAAAACCTACTCCTTGCCTTTTCAGCAAAAAGCACGGAAGGACAGTTGTAGTTAATAGTTTACACACACACATACAAATATTTTTTTTTTTTGTCATTTAAATAGTTTTCTATTTTATTTTTCCCAAAATTATGCAAACTAAATATTTTAGAAAATAAAAATGATCTGATTTAATTCTATGTGATAATAGCATAATGCATATGTCGATAAGGTTTCATAAAGTTGAATAAAAAATAATTCGTTATGATTATGAATGTTTAATTTCACGTGTTTACATTAATAGTGTAGAAGGTTAAGTAAAAATTAATTTAGGAGACCATTTATTGTAAGTGAAAATTACAATAACGGCAATCACTAATCCATATCCCCTTATTTCTTGCATCATGAGACTAATTAGAATTAGTTAACCCTAGGCATTGTTCCAACTAAGGATACGAATTATATGATTAAGAGAAGCCCATCTAAGCTGGGTTTTGTTCCTATGTTTAGTTTATTATCCTATTGTTTGGCATTGATGGCAATGTATACATAACAGCTCGTCCATACATACATATATACTGTAGACATGAAATAAAAAATACTTTAAAACAGCTAAGTATTGCTTTTCTAAGACATTATAATTAGGGCGGACGACATTGAATTTATAAGAAAGAAAATGAAACACTTAAGCTTATAAAGTAAATGAGAGAAAAAAAATATGCTTGTCGCCTTTTCAGCAAAAAGCACGAAAGGACAATTGTAGCAGTACCAGAAGAAGCAAAGGAAAAAAAATTGAGTGAAAACAAAAAGAATAGTTGAAAAATTATAGAGATCATCAAAATCAATTAACATTTATTTTGGCTATTTATACAGATTTTCTTTTAAGTAGGAAAAATAAGCGAAAAACAGTACACGCATTTAGAAGTTTAAATGTTACGTATTAACATACACAAACTGTAACAGTCCGTTCCGAACTAAGGAATATATTAGTTGTGAAATGATGTTTTTACCCTTGCGGGGGTGTGAGAATGGTTAAGTTGGATTAATGTTTTTATGTAGGTGTACCTATATAATTATTTTATTTTATTTTGTTTTGTTGATTTTATGTGGATGGGGTTGGATGAGAGGTATATACTCATACACACATGCACAACACGTGTGCAGCCTTCCCTCCCCGTCACCTTCTCCTTCCTCTTCTCGAACTCTCTATCATTTTCCCGTGCAACCTTACGGGCACCTTCGTTCCTTTCGATTTGGTCACAGATCAGAGCCTTAAGTAACATATTTGGAACCCCGGTAACTTGGTGAGTGCAACCGTACCATTAGTTTAGGTTTAGACCGTCGAAAACCCTAACAATCGTGAAGTACCAAGAATGGTACTGTTCATGCACTCGAAATCTATGGTGTTTTAGCCTATTTTGAGATCATAGAGAGGTTTAGAATGGTCTTGTGAAGCTCGGAGGACAAAGTTAGAGGTTTTTGGACGTCGGGATCGGGAGTTCGAGGTTTGGCTGGATTTCGTGGTTTTTCTCCGGCGAGATTCACGCGGATTTTGGGTTCAAAATAGGTGAGACGTATCCTGAGGACGAGCGCAGCCACGCGAGGCTCGGGGGTTACGACCCGTCTACTTATCAGTGAGTGGGCTTTTGTTTTCAGTATATATATATATACTTAATTGATTCCCAGAAATATGTTTTAAAATGCTTTTATGAAATTGAATGCCTTGTCGAATGTCATATATATTTCTATGTCTATGATTATATGTCGATGCACTGCGGGCGCCAGGTAAGTCAGGTAAGTATGTGATTGTGATATGATGATTAAGGTGATATTGATGATATTAAAATATGGCTCATTTACCTGCACATCGGGGTTTGTGCCGCCAGAGTAGGGCTTAGCTTTCACGTGATCGTTCACCTCCCGCACTGTACGCTCACCTTGGATCCAAGGCAGGTGCCAGCCTATCGTACAGACCACACTAGGTGGTTCCAATTCGTAGGTGACTTGCGATTCGTCGCCAGCCTTCACGTGATCGTAGCACAGAGCGTTTTTTATATATACCCAGCTTGATGTACAGACCACATTAGGTGGTTCCGTCATGGGTGCAGGTTATTGATTGAGAGATGAATTGAGGATTTGGTTGAGGAGCCATAGATTCAGCCGTACAGGTCACTAGAGGTGACTCCGGCTGACTGATTTATATTGCCGGCATGATTTGAGTTGGGATATCACCTGATTGTTTTGATGTTACTTGATGCATGCTTATTGCTGATTATGGTTCATTCGATCATGGCATTAGTTGAATGATGATTTTCCAGCATTAGTACGTATATATATTTTCTGGGAAGTATACATGTTTTACAGAGAGGGGTTACAACTTTTATATAGAAGTGTTTTGATAAAGCTTTGTTTTTGCCCACTCACACTTTTGTTTTGCTCCCCTCCAGGTATTAGATAGCGTTGGTGGCAAGCGAGGTTTCAAGGCATATCTGACAATACACTATCCATGTAAATATTCTGGCTTTCCTGTTTATGTCTTTCTGGACTGCACCTAGGATGCTTGAACTTTGTAAATTATGTTGTTAACTTTCACAATCTTTTATGCTCTTGTATCACTAGTTGTGCTATTCTAGTACTTCTTATCTATATTTATTCTTCCGCACTGCGCACATGGCTTTGTCACGCTCACGTGACGGCCAGCACGTCCCGATGTTCGACCCGGGGTGTGTCAGTTTGGTATCAGAGCCTAGGTTTGGCAGTCCTGTGTACTTAGTGAATATTCTAACTATTTTGGTGTCTTCTGTCAGAATTATGCCGCCTCGACGTGTGCCACGTTCGATTTCTGAGCCTAGTTTTCCTGATATAGCTCAATTAGGGGAAGCTATCGCTAATGCTATTTAGTCGACGTTTCGACCTCCCAGAGGACTCATTTGGAAACTGTTTATAATTTGAAGTTGAATACTTTTGTGGGTAATGAAGGGCACGAGGGTGCTGAGAAGTGGTTGAATCATGTTGATAAGACCTTTAGATTGATGCAGAGTCAGGGGAGTTTACCTGCAGACAAGTGGGTTGAGACGGTCTCGTGGTTTTTGGGTAAAGAACCAGCTTCTTGGTGGGAACAGTCGGCAGAGGAGTTGTCCCGAGAAAAAGCTGTAGATTGGGAGATATTTAAGCAGTTGTTCCATAAAAGATTTATTACTCCTGCGTACATCGACAGTAAGAAACAAGAGTTTACAAGTTTGAAGCAAAAGAAGATGTCTGCTAACGAGTACTACAGGAAGTTTACAGACTTGTCTAGATGTCACCCTGAGGTGGCAATGAATCCAGTAGAGATGCTTCGTCGATTCAAGTTGGGTACTCGTAAGAAGTGGCGTACTTTGGCTACCAGGATTCCCTGTTCGACCTATCATGAGTTTTATGAGATTCTGCTGCAGATTGAAGATTCTAAGAACTTGCCGAGTGACAGTGATGAAGAAGAAAAAGATGATTCCAAGAAGAATGATAAAGGCAAGGGTATTGTATCACAGGGGCCTAGAAAGACGCAAAATTTTAAGAAGAGTGGGACTAGTTCGAGTTCATCCAGTGGAGGATTTAGTTCCACAGGCCAGCGTAGAGGTGGTAGATTTGCTGGTGGGTCGCGTTTTCAGAGGCAGCGGAATGTTGGTGGTTCTGGTGGTTCAGGAGTTCCTTTTTGTCGGAGGTGTAATAACCGACATGCAGGCGAGTGTAGGGAGGGTATTCGAGGATGTTTTACCGGTGGACAGTTTGGTCACCGAGCTGCTAATTGTCCACAGAGTCAGCAGAGGCCACGGATGCCTTCTTTCCCAACACCAGTGCCGAGTCAGCAGGCTCCAGCATCGAGTGGTTATAGTCAGCCGAGTCGGGGGAACACTTATCATTATCAGGGTGATGTGCCTTATCCAGCAGCACCGTATCCCCATTCTCAGGATCCCTATTATTCCAGTGGCTATCAGAGTGGATATCCTCAGTATTCTGGAGGACATGCTCCGTATCCTCCCTATTCAGCAGGTGGATCACAGTGGTATTCAGGTGTGCAGCCGCAGCAAGGTGAAGTTACCTCGAGTAGTGTGGGTACTTCAAGACAGTCTAGTCATTTGGGACAGAGTCGTGGTACACCTGGGCATAGTGGCCAGTCTAGCAGAGGTCGTGGGGGACGTCAGCAGACCCAGGGACGTGTTCATAATCTTTCAATGCAGGATGCTCAGAATAACCCCGATTTGATAATGGGTACGTTACATGTTCTTGGACATTTTGCTAAAGTATTGATTGACTGTGGTGCTACCCATTCGATTATTTCTCATACATTTGCTCAATTGACGCAACCTAATCCCACACCTCTTGGTTATGAGATAGAGTTTTCTAGGCCTAAAGGTGAGACGTGCCAGGTAGGGTGGATGTATCCAGGATGCCCTGTGTTAGTGGAGGATGTAGTTATGCCCGCTAACCTTATTCCGTTAGATCTTGCTGAATTTGATGTTATTTTGGGCACTGATTGGTTACATTATAATCGAGCTAACATTGATTGTTATGAGAAGAAAGTTATGTTTCTACGACCGGGCTTACCAGTGGTTACATTTTTTGGTGAGCCTAGTGGCGTCAGGCATGGTATTATTTCAACGGTGAGAGCCAATAGGTTATTACAGAAGGGTTGTCAAGGGTATCTGGCACATGTGGTACTGAATGATGAAGTTGCTAGCAGAGCGGAGGATGTTAGAGTGGTTAGACATTTTCCAGACGTTTTTCCTGATGATTTGCCGGGGTTGCCGCCAGATCGAGACGTTGAGTTCACCATTGATTTATTGCCAGGTACTGACCCTATATCTTTGACTCCCTATCGAATGGCTCTTGCAGAATTAAAGGAATTGAAAATTCAGTTGCAAGAATTGTTAGATAAAGGTTTTATTCAGCCTAGTACTTCACCCTGGGGAGCTCCAGTTTTATTTGTAAGGAAGAAGCCTCGAACTGGGAGCAGCCTCGAACTGTCTCGGAGGTACGTAGTTTCTTGGGTTTAGCAGGGTATTACAGACGGTTTGTTCAAGATTTTTTAAAGGTTGCTTTGCCACTTACTAAGTTAACAAGGAAAAATGTTAAATTTGAGTGGGATGATAGTTGTGAACGGAGTTTCCAGCAGCTGAAATATTGTCTTACTCAAGCACAAGTGTTGGCACTTCCTGACGACAGTGGTAATTTCGAGATTTATAGTGATGCTTCATTAAATGGTTTGGGCTGTGTTGATGCAGCGTGGCAGGGTGATTGCATATGCCTCGAGGCAATTAAAATAGCGTGAAAGGAATTATCCTACTCATGATTTGGAGTTAGCGGCGATTGTTTTTGCATTGAAAATCTGGAGGCATTATCTCTATGGTGAGAAATGTAAGATCTTCACAGACCATAAGAGTCTCCAGTATTTGTTTACCCAGAAGGATTTGAATCTTCGTCAGCGGAGGTGGATTGAGCTGCTGAGTGATTATGATTGCACGATTGAATACCATCCGGGTCGCGCAAATATGGTAGCTGATGCACTTAGCCGGAAATCTCAAGGCAAGATTAATGCTATTCACGCGAGCCGTGTTCCTCTTCTGGCAGAGTTAAGATAGACTGGAGTGAAGCTAGTTATGGAAGAATCAGAGGATATTGATCAAGAAAGTGCTTTACTTGCTCACTTCCAGGTTAGGCCAATCTTGATTGATCGGATACTTGAGGCACAGATGAAGGATGACGAGGTTCAAGAATTAATTCAATTAAGAAATGATGGGAAAAAGAAAGATCTTCGGATTCGGGAGACTGATGGCATGCTCATGCAAGAAGGTACGACGTACGTGCCGAATAATGCGGAGTTAAAGAAAGCTATTCTTGATGAGGCGCACATTTCAGCTTATGCTATGCATCCGGGAAGTACAAAGATGTATAATACCATTCGACCATTTTATTATTGGCCAGGTACGAAAAGAGAAATTGCTGAATACGTGAGTAGATGTATTCTTTGTCAGCAGGTTAAAGCCGAGAGGAAGAAGCCATTTGGACGGATGCAGCCCCTTCCTATTCCACAGTGGAAGTGGGAAGACATTACCATGGATTTTGTGTATAAGCTTCCTCGTACAAGGAATGGTTATGATGGAGTTTGGGTGATTGTTGATCGACTTACTAAATCAGCACATTTCATCCCAGTTCGAGAGAAGTTTTCTTTAAATAGGCTAGTTGAACTTTTTATCCCGAAGATTGTTAAGTATCATGGCGTGCCAGTTAGCATTGTGTCAGATCGAGATCCGAGGTTCACTTCTAAATTCTGGACGACATTTCAAGAGGCTCTGGGTTCGAGATTATTGTATAGTACTGCATATCATCCGCAAACTGACGGACAGTCTGAGAGGACGATTCAAACATTAGAGGATATGTTGAGGTCTTCTGTTTTGCAGTTTGGTGATGCATGGTATACACGCTTGGATTTGATGGAATTTGCCTATAATAATAGTTATCACTCGAGTATTGGTATGTCACCATTTGAGGCTTTGTATGGTAAAGCTTGCCGGACACCCTTGTGTTGGTCAGAGGTTGGAAAAAGAATTCTGGAAGGCCCAGAAATAGTGGATGAGACTACAGAGAATATTCAGGTAATTAAATTTAACCTGGAAATGGTCCAAGATCGTCAGAAGAGTTTAGCTGATCGACACGCTACTGATCGGACTTATAATGTGGACGATTGGGTTTTCTTGAAGTTATCACCTTGGAAGGGTGTTGTGAGGTTCGGTAAGAAAGGGAAATTGAGTCCCAGATATGTCGGACCATATCAGATTTCTGAGCGGATTGGTGAAGTGGCTTATAGACTTGAGTTACCTCAGGAGCTGTCTAGAGTGCATAATGTATTTCATGTGTCGATGCTTCGCCATTACATTTCAGATCCATCACATGTTTGGCCTCCATAGCAATTAGAGATTAATCCTGATTTGTCTTACGAGGAAGAGCCGGTCACTATACTAGATTGGAAAGATAAGGTCTTGAGGAACAAGACAGTGCGTCTAGTGAAAGTCTTATGGAAGAATCACTCAGTGGAGGAGGCAACCTGGGAGACGGAAGAAAAGATGAAAAAGTTGTACCCACGACTGTTTTATGAGTTTTAATGGTTTGTACTTGTTGAGTAAATTTCGAGGACTAAATTTTATTAAGGTGGGTAGATTGTAATATTCCGTTCCGAACTAAGGAATATATTAGTTGTGAAATGACGTTTTTACCCTTGTGGGGGTGTGAGAATGGTTAAGTTGGATTAATGTTTTTATGTAAGGGTACCTATATAATTATTTTATTTTATTTTGTTTTGTTGATTTTATGTGGATGGGGTTGGATGAGAGGTATATACTCATACACACATGCACAACACGTGTGCAGCCTTCCCTCCCCATCACCTTCTCCTTCCTCTTCTCGAACTCTCTATCATTTTCCCCTGCAACCGTACGAACACCTTCGTTCCTTTCGATTTGGTCACAGATCAGAGCCCTAAGTAACATATTTGGAACCCTGGTAACCTGGTGAGTGCAACCGTACCATTAGTTTAGGTTTAGACCGTCGAAAGCCCTAACAACCGTGAAGTACCAAGAATGGTACTGTTCATGCACTCGAAATCTATGGTGTTTCAGCCTATTTTGAGATCATAGAGAGGTTTAGAATGGTTTTGTGAAGCTCAGAGGACAAAGTTGGAGGTTTTTGGACGTCGGGATCGGGAGTTCGAGGTTTGGCAGGATTTCGTAGTTTTTCTCCGGCGAGATTCACGCGGATTTTGGGTTCAAAACAGGTGAGACGTATCCTGAGGACGAGCGCAGCCACGCGAGGCTCGAGGGCTATGACCCGTCTACTTATCAGTGAGTGGGCTTTTGTTTTCAGTATATATATATATATATATATATATATATATATATATATATATATATATATATATATACTTAATTGATTCCTAGAAATATGTTTTTAAATGCTTTTATGAAATTAAATGCCATGTCGAATGCCATATATATTTCTATGTCTATATGATTATATGTTGATGCACCGCGAGCGCCATGTAAGTCAGGTAAGTATGTGATTGTGATATGATGATTGAGGTGATATCGATGAGATTAGAATATGGCTCATTTACCTGCACATCGGGGTTTGTGCCGCTAGAGTAGGGCTTAGCTTTCACGTGATCGTTCACCTCCCGCACTGTACGCTCACCTTGGATCCAAGGCAGGTGCCAGCCTGTCGTACAGACCACACTAGGTGGTTCCGACTCGTCGGTGACTTGCGATTCGTTGCCAACCTTCACGTGATCGTAGTACAGAGCGTTTTATATATATACCCAGCTTGACGTACAGACCACATTAGGTGGTTCCGTCATGGGTGCAAGTTATTGATTGAGAGATGAATTGAGGATTTGGTTGAGGAGACATAGATTCAGCTGTACAGGTCACTAGAGTTGACTTCGGCTGACTGATTTATATTGCCGGCATGATTTGAGTTGGGATATCACCTGATTGTTTTGACGTTACTTGATGCATGCTTATTGCTGATTATGGCATTAGTTGAATGATGATTTTCCAGTATTAGTACGTATATATATTTTCTGGGAAGTATACATGTTTTACAGAGAGGGGTTACAACTTTTATATCGAAGTGTTTTGGTAAAGCTTTGTTTTTGCCCACTCACACTTTTGTTTTGCGCCCCTCCAGGTATTAGATAGCGTTGGTGGCAAGCAAGGTTTCAAGGCATATCTGACAGTACACTATCCATGTAAATATTCTGGCTTTCCTGTTTATGTCTTTCTGGACTGCACCTAGGATGCTCGAACTTTGTAAATTATGTTGTTAACTTTCACACTCTTTTATGCTGTTGTATCACTAGTTGTGCTATTCTAGTTCTTCTTATCTATATTTATTCTTCCGCACTGCGCACATGGCTTCGTCACGCTCACGTGACGGCCAGCACGTCCCGATGTTCGAGTCGGGTTGTGTCACAAACTTTCAACATAAACGTATGCATTGACAAAGCAGGAGTATAATCTTATTTGTTCCACTTCAAATCTCTACTCTATTATTCATGTTCATTCCTTTTCTACATATTGTTTTTTCCTCATCCTAAATGTACAATGGCAAAAAGAACAAAAGTTTCTATGTTAAAAACCAATAGAAAACTTACTGCCCCCACACCGATGCAAAAGCATTCACATGAGTCTTGGGGAAAGTTTCCAATATTATTGCACCCTCTAAAGCTTTATGAAGCATTGTAGAAAATTCTTTGTGGTCTGACCCCTAAAAAATTTGGAGTTCAAATATTATTAAAACATGGTTCCAAAAAGAGTGGTTAAAAAAGAGGATTAGAAGATACATAAACACAAAGTTATATACCTCTTTACAAACTGGGCTAGCAAAAGTTGTATAGTTGACATCGCAATTCAAGCGTCCTATATCACTGTACATTATTGCTTTCTTACTCTCTTGGGCCAAATCTAAGCCAACAAAGACAAATAAAATATCAAACACGATTTGTCTCTCTTTGCATTTTAAATCATGTTATGCGATTCATAACATATACATAATCGACTTCTGCTGCACATTAATGATGTTCAAACATACCAAAGTTAATGATCATATATTAATCTAGTATTGTATATAAGTTTTAAATACAATATGTTAGAGAAGAACACAATATTTGGTATATGCTTATATACAAATTCAAAACCACGCTTAGTAAAAGATACAATCATGACTGTAATTTCTAAATTTCTGAACTTATACTAATTTTGACACACAATACGTTAGACGAATTTATTTTTATATATTTTGACATTGCTTATTGAATCAAAGCAGTATATGCACTCATTTGAATGAAATAGCACAATTCATCTCTTGAATAAATTTATCTCCTGACATAGTATCTACTCACATTCATATAAGTAGCTAAATATTCAAACTTTACTCCATTTTCTTATCAACCAAACAAATATTAATACAACCCATTTTTGTCATCAACCAAACAAAACATAAAACAACCCAATTATCAAATGGAGTGTTAGTCATTGGAAGATATATATTGACCGCACAACATAGAAACATGATAAACAATTGGAAGCCAACACACGGTGAACAAATTATCTCATAAGCGGAATCAAAAAATTCCTCAGAAGAACATAATAAACCACAATCTTACCAACTGAAAGGGACAATTGTCGTAGAGACTCAACGAGTGACATTGATTCAATGTCACCTAAGAAGAAAGAAGATTAATTATCTTTGTACATAAACACAGAGAAAGAATAATGAAGAATGTAATGCATCTATGTATTGACTATTGCTTACCCACAGTCCCTCCCAACTCTATCACGCAAACATCTGCTGGGCCCTCTTTTCGATCCACGGAAATAACTGAAACAGATTCGACCCATGTCTTAATGGCATCAATTACGTGTGGAACCACCTAAATCGACTCAAATCATGGAAAAAAGGCAGTCATCAACGTTCAAGCAAGTGAAGCAAAAAAGAAAAGGTAGGATAAATGAACATTGTGATTTTGTACCATCACTTGGACAGTCTTGCCAAGGTAATCACCTCTCCACTCCTTCTCAAACATAGACTCCACGGAACAAAACAATAAAAATAAAACTGATAAAATAGAAGACAGACAACCAACTCTTGTTGTTTATTAGAAGCACCTGATATATCTTGCCAGTGCTAATATTGTTATCCCTAGTAAGAGTCACATCTAGGAAGCGTTCATAGTTGCCCAGGTCCAAATCAACCTACAATTATGATTAGAGTTTAAATAAACTCAACATCATAAAGTTTAAAGATAAAACTAACACTCAACATGATACCAAGATAGAATCCAAAAATAAATTAAAGATAAGATTAAAATTATTTGTTCTAATCGAACATATTTTCTAGTTTTATTATCCAATTATACAATTGCAGTTCCTAAAACAAAAAATAATTTGCAGAAAGAAAATCAGAAAATTCGAACTTGATAACAGTCTACCTTAAGAAACCCCATGACCGAGTAACAGCAACAACAACATTGAGATATAATTTGGATATATATGGTGGACAAATTTAACAACTCTAATACTGTTAAGAAAGCTTCAACCAATGCAACAGAAATCAAATCAATATATACCTGCATATCCCCAGTTCGAATTGTACCCTCATGCCCTGCAATGTCTTGGTGAATGATTCCTGCTTGAAATCCAAACAAAACAAAATTTGGAATTTCAGTTTCCAGCACATTTAACCTTCACAGCACCAAAAAAATCAAAACTCTCATCAATAGAAAACCAAAAGGAAAACTTGAAATTATATACCTGAAGCACAAATGGTTTCCAAACGCGTATACAAAATTTTCAAAAAACGAAGACCACCATTTCCTGAAAATGAAAAGAAAAGAAAATCATAGAGCCAAACTGAGAATCCAAACATAGAAATAAAACCCCCAAAGTTACAAAAACAAAATTTAAATGCAAGACGCATCTGCAAACGGAAGACCACCCCAAAAAAATTTAAATTTTGTTCGACAAAAAGCCCAAAGAAAAAGTAGATTTTATATACATACCTTGAACACAAAGGGCTTGCAAAGTTGCATACGAAAGCCCCAAAATTGGGATAGGAGCGTTTCCTGAAACCAAAAAACTGAACCAAATAAGCGCACATATCAAACCCCCAAAATGAAAAAAAAAGAAAATTTAAAGACAACATTCATCTGCAAATCGAAAACCACAGAAAAAAATTAAATCATATACACTAAAAAAAACGCAAAACTCATTGGAATTACACCAGAGTGGAAGAGAAAAAAAAGCTAGGTTCGAAAATAAGTAGAAGGTGAGAATGGAGAGAGAGAGAGAGAAGCGAACAGAAAGAAAAAGCTAAGAAGAAATCGGTGAAGAAGGACCAGTGATAATAAACGCGTGGCCATTGAGGTCAATGGTTTCGAATGAAAGAAATTCGCAGGAGTCGAGCAGTTTTCCGGCAAGAAAAAACGGCGTAGATAATCGGCGCAACAAAGAAGGCAAGGCTGGATAGCGAGGAGAACCGCGATGTGGGAGAGAAAAAGTTCCAAAATACCTAAAAGCTGAGAATGGCGAGAGGTAAAAGAGAAATCTAGAAGAAGTCGAACAGGATGGCCAGCAATGACTGACGTGTGGGCAAGGAGGGCAAACCTGTCATTTAACTGTGCACCAAAGGGAAAACACGCGTGTGAAAAAACCAAACTGAGGGCATTACCGCCATTTCACTGTTCACAAACAGTGAAAAACAGTGCTAGGGGGAATCCAATTTTAGTATGTGTATAATTTGATCGTACTTTTTCCTCTTTTTTTTTTGGCTGATAGAGGTTACAAAATCTAAAATCCATAAATATGGAGAGCTGCATGTTCCTAACAAAAACCCCAAACTTCTCTGGGATTCCGAACTTCGAAATCTTGAACCTTGAAGGCTGTACAAGTTTGGTTGAGGTTGATCATTCGGTTGGATTCCTTCAAAAGCTTATTCGCTTGAATCTTAAAGGATGTCGTAACCTTACATTATTTCCAAGAAGTATTAGCTTGAAATGTCTCGAGTCTATCTACCTTAGTGATTGTGGAAAGCTTGAGCATTTCCCTGAAATTGCTGGAAAGATGGGATCTTTAACATGGATGGATGTATCTCGCACTGCCATCAAAGAAATGCTTCATCAATTGGATATCTCACTGGTCTTCAAACTTTACTTTTACTCGGATGTGAAAACCTTACTACTCTGCCATTCAGTATTTATGAGTTGCAGCATCTAAAGGTTGTTTATCTTCATGGATGCCCAAATCTAGTCACATTTCCAAGTAAGGCGACATTTGAACTATCATCGAGTGCAGAACCTGATCCTTTGCTGCTTCCAACGAACTCAAACAGTTTACTTAGCAACTGTGGCTCTTTATTGCTTCCAAAACTGGAGGAGTTTGATATCAAAGGAGGCAATTTATCAGAAATTAATTTCCTTGGTACTCTTGACAGTGTGTCTATCTTATTCAAACTCGATCTATCAGGAAGTAATTTTGTTACTTTTCCGGTAAGCATTATCAGATATATTAGCTTGCGGATACTTGAATTGCATGGCTGCAAAAGGCTTGAGGAAATTCCAGAACTTCCACCAAAAGTAGGGTGGCTAGATGCGAGTGGTTGCGTATTATTCGAAAGGTTTTCGAAATTGTCAAACATAATGGAATCTAAAGAGTTACAGATGATTTCTTGGATGGACTTGTCCAATTGCCGGAGACTGTTTGGCAATTTGGCTCGTGACAGGGAAAAGATGCAAAAATAGTTCAGTGAATGATCAGGCTTCCCCCCACTCTGATTTCCTTCTGATGTCTTCTCAACAATCTAAATTCCAGGAAATGAAATTCCAAAGTGGTTCAGCTGTCATAAGGATTTGGAGGAGCTTGGAAGATATTGTGAATTTTATTTTGAAATTCCTGAAAATTTCAAATGGGAGAACAAAGGATTGGCTCTTTTTGCTGCTCTTGAAAAAACACAAGATGAACCTTATCCTTACTACAGCAACTTTAAAAGTTCTCCTTACTTCATAGCTGAATTCCACGTCAATGAGAAATGCATTCACACAATTAAGTCTGATTTTGGTTTAACAATATTTGAGTCAGATCATGTTTCGTTGTACTACATTCCATTCTGTGAAATGATGAAGGAGCTTGACGAGTCTACGTGTCCACAGCCACCTTCACAGTGTCGAGTTAGTTTTCAACTTCCTTTCAACAGTTCTTTGTGTGTTAAAAGCTAAGTGCACACCTTGTAATGCCAAAGAATATCTCAACATCTATGGAGGTATTGGTCCATGAAGATACTGCTAAAAGAGAAATGATTGGTGAAGAGATTGGTTCTCCGGTGGTGGTGACGAAAGAATCAGATGATGATGATGATAATGTAGGCAATGAAGAGTTGGAAGATGACTACTTCAGCTGTGGAGATGAGGAGGAAGACTTGGAAGCCATTTTTGAAAATTCTCTTGTGACTTTTTGATTGCAAGTCGACATCAGGTATACTTAACTTTATTAGTCATCCCGTGTGCCTTAGGAAAAGATAAAGTTATAAATATATATATATATATATATATATATATATATATATATATATATATGTTTCATTTACAAACTTCTAGATTTAAGCGGTTCTTGTATATGGTTCGAAAAAGTCTTAACTAAGTTCTGTTTGGCTGAACTTCACAATATTGCGGTGTCTCTAACGGTAAAGATATAACCTATTTGACAATGTGCATTGTGTGGGTTAGATAAATAACCTGCATTAGCATAACCAACAAGGAAAATATCATTTTAAAGACCAAGGGGGTTTGATCTATTCCGAGATTCATAAGGATAGAATAAGCCCAAATCTAATAATATCTTTAAGGTAACAAAGGATTTCTTAACACCATTCCACTGTTGGCCTGTTGGCGCATTGCTATATCTTACCAAAGGATTAACGGTGAATTGCGTTAAGTTTTGTACAATAAAGCATCAGTCATATATGGAGCTTCCGACTCCAACCCTCTTCCTCATTGTATTTATGATGGAAAATTTCTCGTTTTGCATCCAGCATTCGAACGACCATAGGAGTGCTTGAAGGCTTTGCATATCCTGATTAAAACGACCCAACACCTTCTAGGTGTAGTTCTACTAGTGTACCAAATTACCGTAAGAATGACGCTCGATCTCAAGGCCGAGACACTCGATTATTTCCAAGATCTTTCATCTTAAATTTCGAGTTCAGGTGATAGGACTGCTTCTGCAATACAAGTTTATCCTTGACTTTTTTTAGAGCGTATCCCCTGATGCCGCTACAACTGCTTCTATTAGGGTGATTCCTCCCATTGAGAAGAGAAGGCAAGAGCATCCTGTCTTGTTTTTGGAGGTTCAATGGTTGGCTTCGGTCAAATAGATGCGTTGGGGCGAGAAGCATAATAGTTTATTGAACAACTACTTAGATCTTGATTGATTTGGATGCAATGAAATTTTTTCATTACTCCAAAAATAAGTCATCCCATGAGTACACATGACTCCACTACCTGTATAAAGCATACATCTCTGCTCAGGGTGTAGGTCAAAACTTTTTATAAGAAAAGTAAAAAGATGGAATACAAGGACCAATTATTCGATCTGGAGATCCCAGCAAGGTTGTCGAAGAAATCACTAAACCCAGTGATGTTTTTCTCAAGCTCTTTGATAATCCCAATAAGATTCATGTCATCAACATAAACTGGTATTATCACAGGTCCGGAATGTGACTTCTTTATAAACACACAAAGACATATTTTGTAATTCACATCTCCTTGACCAATCGGATACCCACTTAAATGGTTATACCACATCCGCCCGAATTGTTTCAATTCGAAGAGTGAATGCCTCAATCTAATCCAGAGGGTGTTATGTGGTCTGGAACTATTTCTCAAGGTTGCCTCTACCTATAACGCAGCAGATCCATTAATGAGGCCAATGTTTCAAGTCCAACTTGACCGCCATATGAAAAAGATTGGTATTAGATATATGGGACTGTGGCTTTGAGTGCAAGTAGAACATTGTTGGAAGTATGCTTATAAAGCCACTCATTGATGTAATAGCTTTTGGAATACTCATTATGTTAAACTTTTATTTGTTTAATGAAGGGCAAAACTTATTTTTAATCACTGTTTATTGTATCATGTGTTTAACCAATAAGGGAATCCGAGGAATGCATTCTATCTAAGAGAGAAGTGATATAAGTAAGTCAGATTAACGAGACCTTTCTCTTATGTTCATTCCTAAAACGTTCATAGCCATAGGGTTGGGCATGACAATCCGCTAAGGTTAGTATGTGTTATATTGACTCGAGCGTGAATATGACTAGTCTCAAGACATTTAGTGTTGGACACTAAGACAAACACATAGGTGCTCAAAAGGGTAATCGAGTACACTGAACTACGATCAAAAGAGAGTTCGAACATATATGCCATGTAAGAACTCATAAGTTGCAATATGCTAAGTATACTTTGACCTGAGGCATCATAGTTGTCTAATGGTTAGGTCATTTGACTATGTCAAGACATTCCATTGAGAGTGTCCAAGGCATTGTTGGGGTCAAGCTATCTAGTCATGTAGGCATGTGAATGCACAACAAAGGATCTCTAACCTTTCATGGTGGAAGGAGAATACTCTTAGATATGATTCAGGAGTCTTTTGCCAAAACATATGAATATGACTTAGGAAGAATGTTCCAAATCATATTCTATTGAATCACAGAGAGAAGTATCACATTGGATAGTAGACATGAAACAAACTATTACATAAACAATGTGATCAAGACTATTGAATTAGAAAATGAACCGTATTGCATTGTAGTTGTAATTGGATTGGTTCTCCAACCACTTCTACTTAGCTTGGGTAGCCATGAGATGCTGCTAGTTATCACTCATGGTTTGTGGAAGTTCTGAAGATTAGCAAACACTAATCTTCATCAAAGAGAGAATTGATATGCGGTTTCAATTCACAATTGATAGTTAAGAGTAACAGTCGCCCACAACCTTGCTAATTGGAACCAAATGGATCGTACACCGAGTAAGGATGAAAGTAAAGAAATGTAAATAAGATGGATAAGCAATAAATAGTTTAATTGGGAATGGCCATTCACTAGCAAATATCCAAGGAGCAAAGAGGTGACTTGAAGGCCTTCCACTTGAGTAAATCCCTTGTGTCAACAAGGATGAGCTTCAAGGGTAATGAAACTCAAACTCTCTTTTCTTTTTAATTTGTTAAAGAGTCTTATGGTTCACCATTCACTAAGCTTTGAAAGTCATGGTTTTTAGAATTGTTTTGAATCCATGCCTACTTTAAAGTGTTATATGTATGCTTATGTGTTCAATGTTCTTGTATGTTCTTAGTTAGGACAAATTTTTTTCCTTCATTCTAATCAAAGTTCTTAGAAGTGACAAAGGAGTACACATCCACATAATTTGATAAGTCTTTTCAAGATATTGGTTCAGAAAGGCAACTCATTATCAGCTAAAATCCATAACAAAATGGAGTAGCTGAGAAAAAAAATAGAACCATTGTCGAAATGGCTAAAGCAATGTTGCATGATAAGGGAATGCCTCAATATTTGTGGGGTGAGTTAGTTAATATAGCAGTCTACTTGATGAATAGGCATCCGACATGAAGTTGAAGGCAAGGCATCGTTTGAGGCATGGAGTGGAAGAAAACCTTCCATGAATCACTTGAGTGTGTTTAGATCAATCTACTTTGCGTATGTTCCAAAAGAGCTAAGACAAAAACTTGATGAATTAAGTGAACGATGCATTTTCGTAGGCTATACTTCACACACAAAAAGGTACAAACTTTAGAATTTTAAAAAGGAGAAAATGGTGACCTGTAAAGATGTTCTCTTTAGTCAGAAATTTTCTTGGGATTGGAATCAAACTAGCAGTAGAGAAAAATATGTACTAATCAGCATTAAAGAAGAAAATCAGTTAAATGAAGAGAAAATTGAGCTTGAAACTCGCAATTGTTAATTGAAAACAGCCCTCAAGTTCACTCTCCCACACTTTCAAGTCAAGTTTAACGCTGGTCCGGTTAAAGAGCTTAAATGAAGTTTATGAAAGCTGCAATTTATGTGTTGTAGAACTAGAACACTTTGATGAAGCAGTGAAAAAAGAGACATGGAAGGCTACAATGCAAGAGGAGATCAATGTTATTGTGAAAAATAAGACATAGGAGCTAGTGGACAAACCTTGTGACAACTCCGCCATTGGAGTGAAGTGGATTTATAAGACTAAGCTCAATCAAGATGGTTCCATTCAAAGGAACATAGCTAGATTGGTAACAAAGGATTATTCTTGGAAACCTGGGACTGACTTCCAAGAAACCTTTGCACAAGTAGTTAGGCATGAAACCGTCAGAGGTTTTATTTCTATAGCTACAAAGAAGTGGTGATGATAGATCTTAACTTTCAAGAAGTGGTGATAGAATGATCTTGACTTTCAAGAATGACATGATGTTGAACTGTATCAATAAATGATGAGCAAGAATGACATGATCTTGACTTTGCACTTATATGTTGATGATTTGGTTTATACATGAAGTGGTGATAGAATGATCTTGACATTTAAGAATGACATGATGAGCAAATATGAGATGAGTGAACTACCCATGTTGCATTATTTTTCAGGAATTGGTGTCATTCAATCAGAGGATGGTATCTTTATTACTCAAAAGAAATATGCAAAAACACTTCAAAATGGTTGGTTGTAAGCCTGTTGCAACACCTCTAGTTGTGAATGAAAAGTTAATGAAAGAAACAAAAGAGAACACAATTTAATAATTCAAATAAGTTAATGAAAGAAAAAAAAAGGAAAAAAAAAAAGAAAAGCATCAAGTACATGACTGAACCAAAATTTGAAATTCCATGCCTCCTATGCATCACTATTGGTATCATCTCCAACAATTTTTGGTATAAACATCAAGAGCTCCCCTCACTGGTCCTTGGCTAAGTACCAACCGTACTGCGCCCTGGCGGATGAGTACCCTTGAAAAAGACAAGGATACAGCTGACGAAAATGTTGTTCAAATGTTGACCGCCTTGTCCAGGTGTTTCAGGGAGGCTGCAAGCAAAAGCTGGACGCCTGCAATCCACAATGTCACATGTACTACTTTGAGAATTAATCAACCACTGCCACTTCCAAACATGCCAATTCTATTAGGTGAAATGAATAGTTTATGCCTAAATTCTAACTAGTAGGTTATTATTAATTACAAATTAAGCTAGCTAATAGCTTTTATTCACATGTGTTTATCTAATTATTAGATGTGAAATATTACTTACTGAAATCATTATGTTTGATCTACAAGTGCAACGTATATGGATATTGAACTGTATCAATAAACCACAGATCAAACGCATGTATGAAATCCAAATAAATTACGACGTATGAGATGGGAATAATTATGTAGTTGAGCTAACACAGGAATCCGGCTAATCACACATTAACTATAGACCTAAGACATGTTAAAGATCTGTGCTCCCCAGGTAGACATTTTTTATAACAGATATCATAGTGTGCATCAATGGAAGAAAATGCAGAAGAACCAAAGAAATTTTGGAAAGGAAGAATTGAGAGAATTGAGCTTTTGATATTTCTTAAACAATCAGATTACATACTGAGAACAATACAAGCTATATATATAGCTGAGTAGTGGTAGCTTAGCGTGCAAGCTAGCATTGTAACTACCTAACTAACTTGAGAACTGACGCGGCATTCCTTAACTGTCATAAATGATGATTTGGCAGTACTAAAACAATTAACATTCCCCCTCAATCTTAGCTGGGATTTCACAGCCTGAGATTGTAACAATGCTTGATAAATGTAGGACTGTGTAGGCCATTAGTCAACACATCTGCAGTTTGCTCTTCAGTTGGTATATATTGTGGCTGTAAATTCCCTTGTTGCACTATTTCTCTTACAAAATGATAGTCTGTGTCAAGGTGTTTGATCCTTGAATGAAACACTGGATTTGCACTTAATGCTATAGCAGACATATTGTCCTAGTGAATAACAGGTGGACTAGGAATAGATACCTTCAAATCCTTCAATATATTCCTTATCCAGGCTATATCTGCTGCAGTGTGTGCCAAGGCTTTGTATTCTGCTTCAGTTGAACTTCTAGAAACTAAGTTTTGTTTCTTTGATTGCCATGAGATTGGATTATTCCCTAAGTAAACCACATACCCTGTTATTGATCTTTGAGTATTCAAATCCGCAGCCCAATCAGAATATGAGAATGCATTGACCAAAGTAACTGTATCTGCATGAAAATTTATTCCAGTATTGATTGTCATTTGGAGGTACCTTAGAATCCTTTTAAGAGCTCTAAAATGCATATCAGATGGTGTAGTCATGAACTAATAGACAGTGTTCATTGCAAATGCAATATCTGGCCTAGTAAAGGTTAAATATTGTAATGAACCAACTAAACTCCTATACATTGATGGATCTATTAGTAACTCTCCCTATGCTTGCAGCATTTGATGATGTGGTTTACATGGGGTGTTTGCAGGTTTACAAGAATCCATTCCAGCCTTGTGTATTAAATCCTTTACATACTTGGACTGGTTCACAAATATGTCTCCATTGCTTTGATATTGAACCTGCAATCCCAGAAAGTAAATAAGTTGTCCCATATCCTTCAACTCAAAGACTTCTAATAATTCTTGCACCACTTTTTGAACTTTTGTAGAATTCGAACCAATCAAGATAATATCATCCACATATAATAACAAGATGATAATATCTGACTCATCTTGTTTAACAAAGAGACTAGTATCTGAGGCTGAATCTTTGAAACCCAAAACTATCAAATAACTAGTGAATTTCGAATTCCAGGCTCTTGGTACCTGTTTCAATCCATATAAGGACTTAATCAACTTACATACATGAGAAGGATATGATGGATCAACAAAACCTTGAGGTTGCTTCATGTACACCTCTTCTTGCAAATCCCTATGCAAAAATGCATTTTTGATATCCAATTGCCTAAGATTCCAATGATTAGTTACAACTAAGGCTAAGATGATTCTCATAGTGGGGCGTCTTACAACTGGGCTAAAAGTGTCCAGATAGTCAATACCATGTTCTTGAGAGAAACCCTGAGCTACCAATCTTACTTTATACCTTGATACACTACCATCTGGGTTTTTCTTAACCTTGTATACCTATTTACTCCCTACAATTGCTTTATCTTCAGGTGGTGGAACTAAAACCCATGTCCCTTGAGCTCTGAGGGAATCATACTCTTCTTGCATTGCTATTTGCCATTGTGGTATAGCTGCTGCTTTTTTAAATGTTGCAGGTTCAAGTATATCAGAAATCTTATAGATAAAGGAACAACCACTAATGCATGGTTTTTCATCAGTAATTTGCAAAGATTTTAACTCAAGACAAGAAGCAACCAATGCTGCATAATTTCTTTTTTCAATTGCTCCACTCTTCAATCTAGTGAGCATTAAGTAAGTTGAAGATTCAGGTTGTTGAATTGCATCAGAATGAGGCAAGTTTGGAAGACATACATTAAGTTGAGATTTTGAATGGACATGCAACATAGATATTGTACCAGAGTGATGATGAGATGAAGAGTGATGCTGTGAAGATGTTGATGAACTCTCATGATGTTACTCACACTATGTGTGATCTCATTGCTATTATTCAATACTCCAAAACTGTCAACTTCTTCTGCATTTTGAATTGTGTCATGAAAACTAGGTCTACCAGAACCTGAACCTCTATCATTAGTTATGATAGACACTGAATTGATTGACTACTATGTTGTATTTGTGCAGAAGTAGGAGATCTAATACCTGGAACTTGTAACTGGATCAAAACTAGAGATTGTAATGACCTTTGCATAACATTTGAGTTATTCTGTGTTGAAACTTGCCTGAATAGATATATATATCTTCATCATGAATTACATGTCTAGACAAAATAAGTTTTCTGGTCTTATTGTCATAACATATCACTGATGCGATGTAAAACAACACACAAATTAAACCCTCTTGTTGACAGTTGTAGTAAAGATGCAAGTAGAGATCGTTCTAGGCCAGGGATTATGAGGGATTGCTAATCTACTCTAAACTGACTTAAAAACACAAAATAAGACTTAACAACACTTAACAAAACTCACAAGACTCAACATAAACTTAAAAGACTCAAAACAGCTTAAAACAACCAAATAGACTCAAAACAAACTTTAGGGAGAAATTTGGACGAATTTAAGACTAGTAAGACTCAAAACACTAAAAACACAAGTTTGGACAGATTCTAACTAATTTGACACAACAAAGTAAAGGGGAATTGGGTTTTGGATGACATTAAGCTAAAAACTAAACAGATACTAAAACTAAACAGATTTGCACGAAATTGGATTAAATTGGATGGATGATGGACTAGCTAGAGGGTTCTTCTCCACACATGACACACTTGCATACAAATCGATCTTCAGTTGCTTTTTCAATAAACCATGAATAACAATGCCCTAGATTAACCGTGCCATCACTAATTAACCCTCAGATTTTCCCTTAGTTATTGGATTGGATGGACATCATTCGACAACCCAAAGCATTCTTCAAAAGTTCCCTACATGCACATCATAATAGAGATACAATCAAATATCATTACGTTCTATGAAAATCATAAGCATTGACAAAGCATTCGTAACTATGACGTCATGATATTCATGCTAGGAATTTAACTTAAAGCGATCGTGACCAGCAACCTTCACTACTTGTGAATATAAGTTTGTAATGATTATGTGAAACTCCCTTATATTCTAGCATCAGATTCAAGCATGCAAACTAAGTAGGCCTCCTTAATCAATCAACATACAAGAATAAGGTTTGAATAAAACAGTTAAGCAAATTGCATTTACACTTTATGAAATCACAACTGAAATTAATCAATTCATATTGCAAATTTGTTCATGGCTTTGAATTTCCCCCTAGCTAAGAGGGGTTTAGCCTCTCATGTTCACAGCAAAGCAAAAAGAAAATAAATTGAACATTAAAAACAAAAGAGAGAAAAACACCCAGAAACACTCTAGCAATCCAACTTGAATGGCAGGCACATCCAAGGCTCTCCTTCTTCTTCTTTGCTGCGGCATAAGGGTTGGGTGAAGGTTTGAGTGGTGATTTATGGTGGTGAATGGATATAGGTGAGTTATGGTGAAGGGTGGATGGTGGATGGTGGATTTTCAGCAGAATGTGTGTAGAGTGGTCCATGAAGCTTTCTTTGGTGCAGCAAGGACTTTTATTTATTGGAGAAGGAAGGGGCACGGCTGGGAATTAAATTGGAAAGGTTTAGGACTCCAAATCCTCCAGAAAAAGGGTAACAAATCAGAATCCCAATAGGAAAAAGGGTAAGTAGGGTGCAGCAGGTCCTAGAAAGAAAGGGAAAGGCAATTATGTGGCAGATTTTGGAAAAAAGGGTAAGTAGGTGCAGCAAGGGTTTAGGAAAGGTTTTAGGACTTCTAGAACATTTATTTAAGTGTCCTAAATTAATTTGAGATCCTCCTTGCAGCTGGAAATTAAGTAAATTCGGATTAGGACCAAATCAGGAAACTTGGCTAACATTCCTTCTTCTAAACTGATTCATTTCTTCAAAATCTTTGACTTAAGTCTTCAATCACATTTCTAATCCTTCTTGAACATCAATTTCGTCCATTCACCTTGCTCCAAGCATGTGCTATCCATTCCAAGCCCAAAACTGCTCCAAAAGGCACCAAAATGCACTTTCTTGCCACTGTAGCCCTTTGGACCTACAAACACACGAAAATAGCTTAAAATACTAAAATAACTAAGAACTAACAACCTAAATGCAAGGAAATAAGTTAACCAAGTCGCATGAATATGCTCTTATCAAATACCCCCACACTTAGCTTTTGCTAGTCCTCGAGCAAATCAAAACAAACAAAACACAATCTAAACCTTCCAACATTTGCCTTAGGGATTTCCAATGAACATGACATATTAAAAATCATCACTTGCACAGATTTTGGTCATCCTTACACTTGAACTCATACTTAATCGCAGTCACCATTCACTAGTTCGCATTTAATCAATTAAAACAACATTTTGAATGTAGTAACATGCCTTAGAGAATTCCCTCAATTCCTTACTAGATATGCACTCAATTTTCACTCAGATTTTCTAACTAAACTCCATACACTAGGTATATGTGAGAAGATTGATGTAAACATGAAAACTAGTACTCACATATGTTATACAAAGAAAGCACTTTTCTGGAATTATTAATGCAACATGTATATGATCTCATGAATGGAATGCCACTACTTAGATGCAAGAACCAGGGATTCCATATGCTCATACCAATCTCAAACTCCACATATTGAAATACACGACACTCAAGACAGAAGCAAAAGGGTTGTAACGGGGCTAAGGGTGTTGGCTAACAAAGAAAGGTAAGGATAAACAAAGGTTCTTAAAGAAATAGTAAGCAAAGTAATGAAATTGACACTTAGAATTCACTTTTGAATGCAGAAATTAACTTTGAACAAAAAGGGAAGATTAACACATTTTAGGGCTAGATTTGATGTTTTGGACCCTTTCTTCAACAATCAACACTTAAAAACTCATTCTTTCTTCTTTTCAAACTTTTTTCTTTCTTTCTTTTTTTTTTCCCCCTTCTTTTCACACGTTTTTCTCTTCTTTTTCTTTTCTTTTGAGACATAAAATGTACAAATGAGCTTAAAAACAACCAATCCTTCCCTCACACTTGATTTTGTGCATAATGTAGATCAAAACGAATTCATTTAAGTCATGCTTCACTATCCTTTAAGAACAAGGGTATGGATAGTCCTATACTAGGCTAGGTAAGGATAATGTGGGCTAACAAAGAAAATAAGCTATACAAGGCTCAACGGGGTTAAACCTACAAAACATATGACAAAGGGGGGTTCGGCTTTTTGGCTGTGATGGCAACTAAACAAGTTCATCTTGATATGTGTTATGAAATTCAATGTCATGCTTTGAATGAAATGGATATGAGTTTTAGTATTTGGAACTAAAGTGATAAAACACCTTCTAAGTAGCAACCAAGCAAAGAATAATGAGATCATGCAATGACTTTAGAAAACAAAAATCACAGATTAATAACTCTCCAAAAGAACGTTTAGGCTCAAGTCTCACAGGGATGCAGCGTTAGTTTGAGTTCCTTCCTTCAAGCATGTTACAAAAACTAATTTTATCCTTTTATGATCAAATTTGAATTCGTACACAACAACTACAGCTAAGCATAAACCAAGAGCATATTAAACCTCCATCCATGTTCGTAACTTTCTTTAACAGTCATGCAATTAAAAACCAAATCCTCATCATTGTGTTGGAAGGTACCTAAGACACAAACACACAAAAACGACTCTTTTTGGTATTTTTCAAACTGTTTTTCGAATTTTTTTTTCTTCAAATTTTCGTATGATTACTTCAAAATACACAAAAACACTCCAAAACACTCTAAACACACTTAAAAACAATGAGAAACAACCTTAAAAGTGATAGGTGATAAAATCCCACGAAAATCATGCAAAAACAGCTTGTTTACCCCCCCAACACTTGAATCAAATATTGTCCTCAATGTTTCAAGCATAGACTCACAGAAAGCAAACAAACAAACAACGAACTAATCATGGCAAGATAAATGCACAAAAAAGAAGGGTTTAGGAACGCAAATCTGGATGTGGAGCGAAAATTCCATTGTTCTTTAGTTGAATGCATGGGTTGCCTTCCAAGAAGCGCTTGCTTTAATGTCGTGTAGCCGGACGATACCTCCAATTAAGCATCATCGGAGGCCACAACATGGAGGTGATCTTTGAATGGGAGGTGATACTTGAAATGATCCGGCAATGGTTTAAATTCTAATGTGGGTGCCTGAATCATGAAAATCAGCAAGTTAGTAGAAAACAAAATTGAAATTGGAGAAGATGGCTTACTTGCTTGCTCCGACACAAACTCAATGACAAACACCACATCTTTGAATGTTCCAGGAATGTTAGACTTGGCCAAATTGAATGTTATGGTTGTGACTTGTCCCGTGTCATAAAATTCAACTTCTTTGGGCTTTGTTGTCTCATGAACATCCTCTTTGATGCATTCTACATATTCTCCAGCCACTTCTTTCTCTTGAATCATTCTTCTTGATGTACAATTGTCTTCGAACAGTTCAACACAATCTGGGACTTGCTGTGGTGTATCAAGAATTTGGGTACTACTTTGCACCTTGGGAAGGGCTTCCACGATGTCTTTTTCACTCTCTTCATCCTTGGAAATCATGAACCTGCGAGGAAAGGGTACATTTGGAGGAATAACATTAAATTGAACCGAATTTGAACCCAACTTACCTTGATTGGATGGCTTAGAAGCACTAGGGGCCTGCAGCAAGGGTGGTGGAGCTAGGATAGGCTGCGACAAGGGTGTTTCTTCTTCCTCCTCCGTAATTAGCAGCTGTTCATCCAATTTTTGGCTTGGTTTGGACGTCTTGGGTTCATCTTCAACCTCCATGCCACTTGCCAAAGTGAGAGCTTTAGCAATTTCAAATTCTCCCATTGGATTTACAATGGTTGAATTGGAAAGTTCACTTTGTTCTTGAATTTGTACCATGAATTCCGCTATCCGTCCAATTTGCTTTTCCAAATGGTCCACCCTTTTGTCTTGAATTTGCATCGCTTTGTTTTGATTTTCTTGTCCTTGAGACAAAGAAGTGAGTAATTGAATAATTTGATCATTATCCAAAGACATACCTGAATTTATTTGGGTAGATTGTGGTGGAGGCCGTGGTGGTGCATATGGCCATTGATAGAACTCCTCAGATGGCTGCGAATATTATTGTTGTTGTGAGCTCTGCGTCAAAGAAATTAATTCATCAAGAATTTGATTATAATTTGTGGACATACTTGAATTCGATTGGAATTGTTGTGGGGAAGGTTGTGGTGGCTGCATAGGTCTTGAATAAAAATCCTCATATGGTTGCCAATATTTTTTGGGTTGAACTTGTTGAGATTCCCACCACATAGAGTTTGAATGATCACTCAAATATGAATTGTAAGTGTTGGAAAACATGTTGTCCCTTGATTGGTTATGGCCTTGATAACCCCAAGCACCTTCATTTGCAGTGAATTGATAAGTTTGAGTAGTGTGCATTGTGGTTGTTTCGGCAATCTGGGACAATTGAGAAGTAAGATTCGCCAATTGAGCTTGAATGTTAGCAAAATCCATGTCTTACTACTCTAGTACCTGAAATCAAAGAATTAAAACTAAATCAAATATCAAAAGTAAAAATAAAAGACACAAATAGAAATGAAGTTAGGAACTAAAACAAAAGACACACACAAAAAAACAAACAAAGGGGGATTAGCAAAGTCGCTAATCCCTGGCAACGGCGCCAAAAATTTGATGCGATGTAAAACAACACACAAATTAAACCCTCTTGTTGACAGTTGTAGTAAAGATGCAAGTAGGGATCGTTCTAGGTCGGGGATTAGGAGGGATTGCTAATCTACTCTAAACTGACTTAAAAACACAAAATAAGACTTAAAAACACTTAACAAAACTCACAAGACTCAAAACAAACTTAAAAGACTCAAAACAGCTTAAAACAACCAAACAGACTCAAAACAGACTCTAGGGAGAAATTTGGACGAATTTAAGACTAGTAAGACTCAAAACACTAAAAACACAAGTTTGGACAGATTCTAGCTAATTTGACACAACAAAGTAAAGGGGAATTGGGTTTTGGACGAAATTAAGCTAAAAACAAAACAGATACTAAAACTAAACAGATTTGCACGAAATTGGATTAAATTGGATGGATGATGGACTAGCTAGAGGGTTTTTCTCCACACATGACACACTTGCATACAAATAGATCTTCAGTTGCTTTTTCAATAAACCATGAATGACAATGCCCCAGATTAACCGTGCCATCACTAATTAACCCTCAGATTTTCCCTTAGTTATTGGATTGGATGAACATCATTCGACAACCCAAAGCATTCTTCAAAAGTTCCCTACATGCACATCATAATAGAGATACAATCAAATATCATTACGTTCTATGAAAATCATAAGCATTGACAAAGCATTCGTAACTATGACATCATGATACTCATGCTAGGAATTTAACTTAACGCGATCGTGACCTGCAACCTTCACTACTTGTGAATATAAGTTTGTAACGATTATGTGAAACTCCCTTATATTCTAGCATCGTATTCAAGCATGCAAACTAAGTAGGCCTCCTTAATCAACATACAAGAATAAGTTTTGAATAAAACAGTTAAGCAAATTGCATTTACACTTTATGAAATCACAACTGGAATTAATCAATTCATATTGCAAATATGTTCATGGCTTTGAATTTCCCCCTAGCTAAAAGGTGTTTAGCCTCTCATGTTCACAGCAATGCAAAAAGAAAATAAATTGAACATTGAAAACAAAAGACAGAAAAACACCCAGAAACGCTCTAGCAATCCAACTTGAATGGCAAACACGTCCAAGGCTTTCCTTCTTCTTCTTTGCTGTGGCATAAGGGTTGGGTGAAGGTTTGAGTGGTGATTTCTGGTGGTGAATGGAGATAGGTGAGTTATGGTGAAGGGTGGATGGTGGATTTTCGGCAGAAAGTGTGTAGAGTGGTCTAGGAACCTCTCTTTGGTGCAGCAAGGACTTTTATTTATTGAAGAAGGAAAGGGCACGGCTGGGAATTAAATTGGAAAGGTTTAGGACTCCAAATCCTCCAGAAAAAGGGTAACAAATCAGAATCCCAATAGGAAAAAGTGTAGGTAAGGTGCAGCAGGTCCTGGAGAGAAAGGGAAAGGCAATTATGTGGCAGATTTTGGAAAAAAGGGTAAGTAGGTGCAACAAGGGTTTAGGAAAGGTTTTAGGACTTCTAGAACATTTATTTAAGTGTCCTAAATTAATTTGAGATCCTCCTTGCGGCTGGAAATTAAGTAAATTCAGATACAAATCAGGAAACTTGGCTAACATTCCTTCTTCTAAACTAATTCATTTCTTCAAAATCTTTTACTTAAGTCTTCAAGCACATTCCTAATCCTTCTTGAACATCAATTTCGTCCATT
This sequence comes from Heteromeles arbutifolia, assembly GCA_024362995.1. Lineage (NCBI taxonomy): Eukaryota > Viridiplantae > Streptophyta > Magnoliopsida > Rosales > Rosaceae > Heteromeles > Heteromeles arbutifolia. Next base: position 30,511,710 of record JANCRC010000004.1, read on the forward strand.
CACCTTGCTCCAAGCATGTGCTATCCATTCCAAGCCCAAAACTGCTCCAAAATGCACCAAAATGCACTTTCTTGCCACTTTAGCCCTTTGGATCTACAAACACACGAAAATAGCTTAAAATACTAAAATAACTAAGAACTAACAACCTAAATGCAAGAAAATAAGTTAACCAAGTCGCATGAATATGCTCCTATCAATCACTCCCTTATAACCATGTGCAAATCCAAGAAAAATACATTGAGTTGATCTTGGTTCCAACTTATGGTGATTGAATGGTCTCAGTAATGGATAAACTGCAGTGCCAAAAACCTTGAGATGCTTAATGTCATGAGTGTTCTGAAATACAATCTGATATGGAGACTTCATGTTTAAGCTTCTACATAGCATTCGATTTATCAAGAAAATTGCATGGGAACAAGCATGATACCAAAACTGAACAGGTAGTTGTGCATTTGATATCAAACTTGTAGCTGTCTCAACTATATGTCTATGTTTCCTCTCAACAATCCTATTTTGCTGGGGAGTGTGAGGACATGAAACATGGTGTATAATACCCTTTGCATCCAGAAATTGTTTAAACATATTGCTCATATACTCTCATCCACCTTTAGATTGTAAACATTTAATTGACACTTGAAATTGGTTCAGCACAAAAGCATAGAACTTGGTAAAAATTGAGAAAGCATCTGATTTATTCATCATTGGAAATATCCATACAAAACCTAGAACAATCATCAACAAAACTAATCTAATATCTATAGCCCTCCACATATTTCACATGTGAAGGCCCCCATATATCTAAATGTATTTTCTGAAAAAATAATAGTAGACCTATCTTGCTTTATATGAAATGGCAGCCTACTCATTTTTCCTTGGATACAAGAAGTACACACTAATTGACATGAATCTATACTACTTGACAACTCATTATTCTGCAGCATTATACTAAGAACTTCTTCAGATGGGTGTCCCAACCTTTTATGCCAGATTGCAGCTTTAATCTTCTTTCCAACAAATGCAGCACATTTTCCCATTCTTGTAGCACCAGACTTTAACAACGTTGTAATTGGTATCTTGAACAGCTCCCCATCATCACTCTTTCCTTGGTACAATATCCTTCGAGTTGCCTTGTCATGTACAAAGAATGTCAAATCATCACATACAAACCAATAACCATTATCTTTGCACAATTTCTTGGCAGATAATAGATTCATAGTAATTCTAGGTACATGTAACACATTATGGAGAATTAATGAATTCTGTGGAGTTTGAATGGGAGATGAACCAATGTTTTTAACATGCAAACCTTCTCCATTACCAACAGTGATTTTTGCATCACCATTATAAGGAGTAACTTGACTCAGAACATCAAGATTTGATATCATGTGATGAGAGGCACCTATGTCAACCACCCAGGTATATGTAGTTGAAAAACCATGTACAGTTGAATCTCCATTTGCATCATTTGAACCTTAAGCAGCCATACCAGCAAGAGAAGTAAGAGGTGTAGTTCCTTGATATGGAAAATTGTTTATGTGAAAGCATTCCAAAGCTATGTGTCCTCTCTTCCCACAAATTTGACACACCAAGAAACCACCAGCGTTTTGAGAACTGCCCTATAGAAGCAATTTGGTGCTGTGTGACCTCTCCTTAAACATATTTGACATTCTGGAGACACAACAGCCTTGTAGTTATTATTTCCATTCCAAGTTGTACCTTGCATGTCTCCACTTATAGAAAAATAGTTCTAAGATACTTCAGTTTGAGGACGTTTCCCATTATCAGAGAAGGAAGTGGACATGTTTCCAAAGTTAGAATAGGATCTTGAATTGTTATTTCCTAAACAATACCTTCTGTTATTGTTGAAATATCTTATGATGTTATTTCCTCCATTAAAGCCTCCATTAAAGCCATTTCCACCTTGAGCCCCCCTCAGCACCAAGAAGCTATGCCCTGAAATCCTTCATGGAAATTGGTATTTCCTCCAAAATACTACCCTCAGCACCAAGAAGCTGTGCCCCTGAAATCCTTCATGGATATTGGTGTTTCCCTTGCAAGAATGAGAGTTCTAATCATTTCAAACTCTGGAGGTAAACCAAATAATGCAGTAATCACAAGATCATTCTCTGTAATTTTCTCCCTTGCAGCAACCAATTGATTTTTAATTCCTTTCAACCTCAGCAAATACTTGAACAACTAACACAGAAGCATACCTTTGTAAACATTTCCAAGCCTCCTGATAAGTTTTACAACCAATAATATAGTCCATAGCATCATCTGAAAGTGTAGCTATAAGTAAACTGAGTAAAGAAACATCAGTTTTCACCCATTCTTTATATGCAGTTGTTATTTCCCTTGTTACTCCAGTATCAGTATTTATCACATACTTTGGAGGACATTAAGAGTTGCCATTAAAGTAATAAAAATGATCATAACCCTTAAGAACTGATTGAAATTGATAATCCCATTTCACAAAATTGTCTGCTTGAAGTTTCACAGTGATCATTCCCAAAAGACTTTCAACTTTAACACTGCTAAATGCCATATTTCTTTTGCAGTAAATCTTTGAAACAGACTTAACAGAAAAAATCTTGAGCAATTAAGTTGCACTTCAAAACAATCAACTTCAACACACTATTGGCTTCGGCCTTTTTCATGTGGATTTCAATCAAACACTTGTACTCATAAGAAGTAATGGCTATTGGCCTTTATACTTCATCAAACAGTGTATTCACAAGAAGTAATGGCTATTGGCCTTCATACTTCATCAAACATTGCATTCAAGAATCATAACTCAAGAAAACAATCAAACACTAAGAGTGCATAAGAAAACACCTGAATTCTGTTGAACTTGACCCCAAGAATCTAGAACACTTCAATCGCAAGAACTTAGAAAAGCTTCAAGAATCTTTCAGAATCCAGTGCCGAAACTCCTAGAAAGCTTCAAGAATCCAGGGCCAAACCTTCAGATCGTCTAAATGATCTTCCGCACTTCGACTTTCTCAAGAAATCACAACACGGCGGAAGAATTTACCCCAAAAGAACGAAACCTAAGGCGATGATACCATGATAACAGATATCATGGTGTGCATCAATGGAAGAAAATGCAGAAGAACCAAAGAGAATATGGAAAGGAAGAATTGAGAGAATTGAGCTTTTGATATTTCTTAGACAATCAGATTACATACTAAGATCACTACAAGCTATATATATATAGCTGAGTAGTGGTAGCTTAGCATGCAAGCAAGCATTGTAACTACCTAACTACCTAACTAACTTGAGAGCTGACGTGGCATCCCTTAACTGTTAGAAATGATGATTTGGCAGTACTAACAAAGTCAACAATTTTTGCTCTAGAGATCTCATTGTTTGCATATATTGATCAAATAACAAATAAATATTTCTCATTAACCTTAATGTACTTTGCTCAAGAAGTATTAAGCAAAAATAGCAGTAGTTTCTAAAATTTCATTTTATTTTAGTGTAATATTATTACAGAAAGTTTGGCGATTGCAATATAATTATTTCAAGACCAAACAGTACTAGCCAAAAGTATTGATGATATCCCATATAATTATTGAACTTAAAAATAAATATTCTGTCCGCATGAATATTGTGACTGAACGTGAGTAACAAGAGTACAATTAATCCCGTTTGCGCCAGTAGGGTCGTAGCAGAATGCAACTTCCCATAGCCAGTAGAGTATACGACCTTCGCTGGGAAGTGATTTGGTGTTTGGATAACATGTCTATAACCTTGTTCGCTTTCCACAAATGAACAGCCTTCCTCAAATATTGATTCTGGCTAGCAAATTTGGCACATGTACCATGTTTATTGTACTCGGCCGCCCAAAACCCCCAATGTGCGTTAGGGCTTCCTCGCAGCACATTAGGCCATGCGGTTTGCATGTCATTTAGCAATTGGTTAACCTCTTGTCAACTAATTATTATAATAAAAAAGTTACTTAGGTTTTGGTCATAGCTATAACATTAAAAAGAATCAATGAAGTTGTAAGTGTGTTTGGGAAATGAAGCATGAATTAATATACAAATTATTATAACTAGAAAAGTTAACAGATTCAAGTTAAACTTTGCAGCTTGCGTAGGAGCATTGCATGTTACTTGTGCTGAGAGATTTCCCGGCCACATTCCGTGTAAGGTGAAACCAGTTTGATTAGGACGTGAGACGCAACCGGACTTCTGGCATGTAATCGAGGGCCATTGCAATACAAGCTGCAGGTTCTCAGTCTTGAGCGACAGCTGGAGAAGCAAACAAAATGAAAGCTAGAACAAAGTACTTAAACATGGTGTCGAGTGTTGTCTAGCTATTGCGCTATTGATCACTGGCTATGTGAGAAGAAACACAATAGTGATGAATGTAACTGAGTGATTTAGACAGAATGACATCCACTATTTATACACATAATTATGCTCAATACCTCATTCATCCCTAGGCGTAACCAAATTAATTTAATTTAATTACCATGGTAATAACATGTGTAGAGATCGAGGGGTGGTAGAGTTACGGTGTTAGGTGTAACTGGCTCATCACCTAATAGGTTGCAATATACTAGTTATAGGCTAAAAGTACTTTTAGTGTGTATGTGAACATGTCATGGCATTATAGTCTACACAATATCCCTTTTCCGAACACATTAATTTCGTGGAGTTTAAGTAATATCCATTCATTCCTCCCATGGATGGAATATTAATTAAGTGGGTAATGCTATGGATACTAAAATTTTAAACCAAATTTGTGAACAAAATATTGTGTCACAATTAGAAAATAAGCACATTAATCAATGCTTAAATGATAATCCAATCATCAACAACCATATCATTTGGTTTGCAAATGTGGTTTAAAATTTTGGCCTCCCTACCTACTGAATCATATATGAGCGCTGCCACACTAGGGGGTATGATTTAATTAACGTCACAACACATTTCTAAGTTGGATGACTTACATAGCACAGATTTCTGCATGGAAGTTGCTCTCGGTTTTAAGGTTCTGAGATTTGACATCTACCTGTAACATGGCTTAGGGTCCCTTCAAATACATAAAAACTAGGGTTTATATTACAAATGGTCCCTGAAATTGACACATCTCATCAAGATGATCCTTGAAATTGAAAATCGATCAATGTAGTCCCTGAAAATGGATGTCGCAAATCAATGTAGTCATTTCGTTAAAAATCTGTCAAAAATTATGTTATGTGTTGATGTGACACATAACTGGGTCCCACAAGTCTAATTAAATATTTGTTATAAGAATAAGAAAATCTAATAAATAAAAAAATAATTTTTCTTTTTGTATAATTAAAAACTAAAAAAGATGAACTGTTCATCTTCTTCTTGCACCTCCCCACCCCCCCCCCCCCCCCCCCCCAACCCACCCCACCCCACCCCACCCCACCCCACCCTAGCAAGCACTACACTCCCACCCCATGATAGGATCAGACATGATAAAAGGGAAATTGCAAGAAAGCAAATGCAGAAAATGGAAAAGAAATCAAAGTAAATTCATATCTTCATTCCTAGTCTCTTTACATCATAAAAAACGTTTAAATACACCTAAAGATAACTAGGGTTTGAGATATAAATGGGCTTGTTGGTATCACATATGTAATGGGCCTAATAGATAATAACAACAATAGCTAGTCCAATTGATCTAATAGAAGCCCAATAGCTTAGAGTCGCATCAATCCTACCCCCTTAACATGAGGCTTGTCCTCCAGCCTCTCAAACCGAGAAAGAAGCATGCAGCAGTCTGGAAAGAGGCCAGTCAATTTGTCAAACGGTGTACCATACTCATATTCAGTATTTGCTTCTATATGGTCTTTAAATCACGAACCATGTTCTTCCAAAACATCTTCAATGTGTTCACCCAAAAAACAAATATCATTAACTCAGATCCTGCCAAAATGAAATCATGCAGTTTTGCCAAATACTTTGAGATGGAATAAAATAGTTGGAGCATACCAATCTTGACAGCATTGAGCAAGTGAACAATCGGCCTTGTTGCATCACCAACCACCAACTCCTGTGGTAGATAGATTGAATTAAGAATGGCAAGAGATAGTGCATGTTGTACCAATATCACCCATTTCATAGCAAGCAGCATCTCCGGTGAATGGTCAAGTAAAATACAAGTTTCTTCATCATCTTCGAAAGCCTTCGCATCATGCTCAGTAAGTAGGTTGGAGGTCCAAAAATAGTATGGAAAATAACTTGTCACAAAGCCATTGAATACCTCAACTCTTCCCAAATATTTTGCCGTTGGAAATTCAGAAGTATGTCGAATTAGTTTAGAATTCAAGGAATGCCCTTGCCACCAAGTCTCGAGAAGAGTGATGCAACCAATCAGGTATTGCAGATCAACATTATGCCGATGTGATCCCACAATTAATCCATACAGTGGTATAGTGAAAGAGGCCATAATTCCATGTATCAGTGCTTGCAATATTGCCTTGGTCTCCTTTTGTAAATTTGAATTATAACACTGATCATTGTTATCATAGGACTCGGAGATCAGGACGATAACATACCACATCAAGTTGGGTTGGTTAGGCTTGCAGTAACTCTCTAATAAATCATGAGGAGATTTAGAAGGCACAAGCATGTAGGATATGAATTTTGAGGTACACTTGGCAGAAAAGCTGCCCCATTTCTGAAACTGAGGATCACTAAAATTCTTGATGGTTTGGGCTTCCTTGATTGGCTCCAAAAAAATCATTTCAGGTTCTTCTATCATACTTGCAGTGCCCAAAATTTGAATCTTTCCTGTAAGACCGTGATCCATCGTTACCCTACACTTGTAATCCAATGCTCCCCTGAGCATGACCAAGTAAACCCTCCAAGTATACAATAGAAATCATCTCACTTGCATTAAGGCCAAAGTTAATAGAAGCCATCTCAATTAAATCGTGTAAAGGCAACCCATTTGCTTTGAAACTGTCAATGGTTTTGTAGTCTCACTCAACTAACTGAGAAAGAGTATTATTAGACACAAACAAATAAGCTATAACATCAACATGATAAGCATTGCATCTGTGGTTGGACTGTCAAGTGCAAAAGCCAAGATTTATGTTGAATAATTCATATTCTTGTGGTAAGCATCTGTGGTTGTAGACAAGTAGAATGCATTGCAAGATTTATGAGGTCTAGCTGCAGAACCAAAAACTAAGGGTGCACATCGAAATGGTTCTCTTGGCACTTAAAACAGCGCATCAACTCTATAGTGTTAGTTACAGCATCGCCCGGATCCCATACGGGCCGAAAGTTAAGGTTACTAGTAAACAACAGAGAGAAATTAGCATATAGATCCATAGCCACCAAGGCATCCAAATAGCTTTCCGTGTGATATATGAAGTCAAATAAGGTGCCCATATTGCCCTCACTCCATCTCTTAGACGTTTCATCAAATAGTTCAGCTGCATTCAAAATGCCTTTCTCTAATTTGCCCACAAGGTACTTACAAAACCACCCGCTTGAATCATTAAAAAAAACATCAAATGGGAGCCAACAAAATAAAACCCTCCAATTTTCAGAACAATCATTCAAGGGATTAAATATCTCAGGTCCAGTTTTCGTAGTGTCAAGGAAAAAGAGCTTAGGAAGGCGCATAAGTTGCAAATTGGCTTACTGAGTCTGAGCGAGAAACCCATACTTGGTACACCTTTGTCTAAGTTGTTGAACCATTCAGATGGGGTAGTGCATCATTAGAGTTAGTGGAATTCGAGACCAACGGCGGCCTATGAGAAGGCAGAATAGTATAGGCAAAGGTAGATGAAGGAAAGCCCAACATTAACACAGTGACATTTGGTGGCGGACCTGTAGTGAGATTGATAGAACTGAAATGTGGTTGTGTAACCATGGACGGATGCAGAGAGATAGTGAGCGGCTCCAAAGTGGATTTGGAAGTCAGAGGTGGCGATGGTGAAAAGGGCAACGGTAGCCGATTTGTCAATTGAGTAAGATACCTCGAGGGTTGAAGCAAGTTCTTGGGAGTGTAGATGCGAGGTGATGACAGGCTGAGAACGATTGCAATCGCAGGTGGCTCTATAAGCAGAGTGGGGATTACTGAAGAAGGGAATGAGAGCAGTGGTGGCACTGTGGTCGGGCTAAGAATTGAAGGCACTAATTCAACAACACGAGAAAGGTTCAACAAAGTGCTAAATCCAAACCCTCCAGTGGAGACTATATCCTTTCTTCACCTTTCGTAGTCGGAGTTTGTATCATGTCTTGGCAAACACGCAGAGAGGACACGGAGTCCGTACCACTCGTAACCTGTTTGCCCAATCCTTCACGGTGAAGAACAGGCGCGAGCACTGCTATTGTGAACCTTCACCATTCAAAGTAGTCGAAGTTCCTCCATAAGGGCTTCTTGTAATGCAGCTTAGTTGTTATTAAGTGTTGTCATCGTCTTCCAAAATTCAGCCATGCGGATCTGAAATTCCTCTTGTTTGTGAGCTTCGCTTTTGACGTCGTCCACCACAGTAGTGGAATTTGCCAACGGCCTTGGGGAAGTAGCAACTAACGATAAAATCAAGGAATTTTGGTATCGTTGTAGCCAAAAGCTCCCAGACGGAGGCTTCCTCTTCATCCGCACGAGGGAAACCACAGCAAGATTTTGCTCTGCTCGCCCCGATTTAAGCGACGGGTGCTTAAAAGTGTGGCGAACATCTCTGACAATGTTGAAGCCATTGCCGGTGGCAAAAGGTGCAATGAGGCTGTCGAAATTAGAAACCCACAAATGTTGTTCGAATGTTGTGGCATAGGAATTAGGGATTGAGATGCAGTCAGAATACGTAACAGAAGGTAATGCGGGGTGCGGGAGGAAAATGGCACTGGTATATGAAGAAGCTACGGGAAGCTCAGGCATATACGAGGCTGGGTAATCTGGCGGTTGATAGGTACAATCGGAGGAAGAAAAAGTGGGCTTATACCCGTATAGAATCTGGTAGTGATTAGGAGGATGAGGTGGTAGAGGCGGAGCCGAATTTGGATGTTCATACTGAGAAACATGTGTTTCTGGATTCCAATAAAACGCCAGTCCACCAGAATCATCCATCATACTTCTCCACGGCACTGGAAGTGTGGGATCTCTGGCTCGGTACCAATTGATAGGATCAAACACGATAAAAGGGAAATGCAAGAAAGAAATGCAGAAAATGGAAAAGAAATCAAAGTAAATTCATATTTTCATTCCTAGTATCTTTACATCATAAAAGGATTAAATACAACCAAAGATAGCTAGGGTTTAAGATATAAATGGGCTTAATGGTGTCACGTATGTGATGGGCTTAATAGATAATAACAACAATAGCTGGTCCAATTGATCTAACAGAAACCCAATAGCTTAGAGTCGCATCACCCCAGTTGTTCATTTTCTTCTCCTTTTTTTTCCATTTTTATTTTTCAAGTTTTTAATTATATAAAAACAAATCGAGATGGATCAATTGATCTCACATTTCAGATGTTTTATCTCTCGTCTTCGTTCCTGGGTTTGCATAAATAGGAAGCCGATCGGAAATCATGGAAGGTGCCCAAGCTCTGGTGGCGAATCTGATTTCATAATCACCTACCTTGCACCCCAATAACTGTTGTGTTGTCAAACAAATACAGGAGAGAAATCGCAGAGAGAGATGAAAAGAAAATGAAAAATTATAGGTTGGGGTTTTGACAATTAATGCAACTAGGTTCCCTCTTAAAAGCAAAAGATTAAGTAAATATGAAGATGACAATAAACGATTAGATTGAAAGTGAAGATGACAAAGCAAGAAGCGACACGAATGCTTTCAAAGTGCCAAAATGGAGGGCTGCTTGGGGTTGGAGAGATTTTTCAGTGTGACCGTCACACGAGGTGGTACACCACGTGTCCCTATATAAATGGTGGGTTATGTGTGTTAAAAGGTTAATAACTTAAAAATTAAAATTTTCCACCACTTGTATAAAAACACGTGGTGTACCATCCGTGTTCCTGTCACAACTAAAAATTTCTCCTTGCGGTTAGGGATGGCGGAGCTACTAGGTTTGTTCTTATTGGCTGGTTTTTTAATGAATTTTAAAATACTTTTTAAACTTTCTTTTGTAAAATCCATGTGGACTATTTGTGATATAAAAAAAAAAACATCACATTTTTCTGACTAGTTGCAAGAACGTTACAACTAATGATGTACTATTTTTTTTATTTTAAAAAGAGTAATGTTACACTTATCATCTATTCGTACAATCAATTGTACCATCTCTCTAATAAAGGTAAGGCCGCCAATGCATATGGGTCTCATTCCTATTAGAGAGATGCAAATGATGGTACAAATAGATGGTAAGAATAGCATTTTTGTTTAAAAATTTTTTTTTTTCAAAGAATGAATTCCCTATTAATAAATATTGTACTATTGTAGGCCTAATTTACTAAACGATATAAAGGACAAAGAGAGGGTGTGATGCGGCAACAAGAGAGAAGATAGAGATGTGTAATTGTGAGGTGTGTATTATGCCACCCCCATTATGGCTTTATTTATAGTAGTAAATAAGGTAAATTCCTTACCCAATAGGATTGCAACTCCAATAGGATAATATTTAGCTTAAAATATATAGTAGAATCCAATGAGGATATCTTAGATAAGATAGGATTTACACAATCACATTCCTAAACTAATAGGATTGCTACACTCCCCCTTGAGTGTGTAAATACTCAAACAAAACATCACATCAGATCTTCAGCAGATGAAGAAGATCCGTTGACGAAGTCATCGACACAGCGGGTGAATACGAGTCTCAAATGAATGAAAGTATGCATTAGTAGTAAAACTCACAAAACCTTGCTATGGTAAAACCTAAAGTAGGTGGAAAACCCATAGGCTAAGGAGAAAAGTGAGAAGTATGCATAATGTCAAAAACAAACGTCATACGAGATGAAAGTATTAAACCTCAAAAGAGTATGATCATCCCATGATTGGTGCCTCATCAAAACCTCGTTGGGTAGCAAAAACCTAGTGGGAAAAATGCTCCTAATCGTAGGGAAAACAATACAATAAGATCAAGCGAGTATGCTTCTAGATACTCCCCCTAAGTTTGACATAACTTCCAAATAAGAGAACTACAAGCTATTTAGGTTAGAAAGTTTACGCATATTGATTCCTTGGACGAGCTTTAGAAAAGTAAACTTGGGTTTCGTGAAAAGATCGGTCAGGCTATCCTGGGAACAGATTTGCTCGACTTCAATGTTCTAATGTTGTTGTTGCTGGTGAGAATAAAAAAACTTCGACGCAATGCTTGGTGCTGTCTCCCTTAATGTATATGCTCTTCAATTGATCGATACATGCAACGTTGTCTTCAAAGATCATCGTATGAACGTCAACGATTGTAAAAGATCGCTAGTACTTGGAATATGTCCATGACAGCTTTCAGGCAAAAGCATTCATGCAAGACTTCATGCAAGGCGAAAATCTCAGCATGGTTCGAAGAAGTCGCAACTAATGATTGCTTGGTAGACCTCCAAGAAATTGCAGTGTCTCCAACGGTAAATCTCGAGGATTCGTGGCTGTAGAATAAACCCAAACCTATCGTACCCTTAAGGTAGCAGAAAATGTCTTTAATACCATCTTAGTTTCTATGCTCACAAAAGATTTACAGCAAAGGAGATGTCGGGTCTAGTGCATTGAGTTAAGTACAATAAAGAACTAATTGCACTTAGGTACGGAACTTCAAGCTCCAAAATCTCTTCCTCATCCTCCTTAGGATGGAAATGATCTCGTTTAGCATCTAGAGTATGAACGGCCATAGAAGTACTCGAAGGCTTTGCTTTATCCTCATTAAAACGTTGTAGCACCTTCTGGATGTAGTTCAATTGATGTACTAAGATTCCATCCGAACAGTGCTCGATATCCAGGCCGAGGCAATATTGAGTTTTCCCAAGATCTTTCATCTCGAATTCCGGCAGTTTTCTCAAGCTCTTCAGGAGTCCCAATGAGATTCATGTCATCAACATAAATTACAACAATCACAAATCCAGAATGTGACTTCTTGATAAAAACTCATCGGCATAGTTTGTTGTTCATATAACCATGACTTATCAAATATTCACTCAAACAGTTATACCACATCTGTCCAGATTGTTTTAATCCGTAGAGTGATCTCCTCAATCAAATAGAAAAGGTGTTCCGTGGGTTAGAATTATTTGATCCAGTAAATGTAAGTGCTTCTGGAACTTTCATGTAGATTATCGTATCAAGATTCTCATAGAGACACGCGGTTACCACGTCCATAAGCTGCATATTCAATTTTTTTGAAACTACCAAATAGGTACAGTAATGGATCGTTATGACATCCATTATGGGATAATACGTCTCGTTGTATCAATCCCAGGGCGTTAAGAGAAGCCTTGCGCTATGAGGTGTGTTTTGTATTGCATTATTTCATTCTTCTCATTACGCTTCCTCACAAAAATCCACTTGTAGCCCACGAGCTTTACATGTAATGGTGTAGGAGCTATTGGCCCAAACACATTTCGTTTCACAAGCGAGTTCGACCTCGATTTCTTCTTTCTAGTTTGGCCAGTCAGTTCTACATCAATATTCATTAATGGAACGTGGTTCAATGTCCATCGCTAAGCATGATGCCAATAGGTACTATGTATACAAGGGCATCGTCGATGATCATCTCATTATGTTTTCGAACCTCATCCAAAATCGCATAACGAACCGAAATTTCACAATTCTTGGGAGGTCAATTTAATTCGTCTAAAATGTCGCCATAATCTAGAGTAACCTCATGCGTTGGAACAGTTGTGTAAGCGATGGTTGAATTCATACTAGGGTCACTAGTTTGTGCCATTTTCCTCTTCTGGGGTTGTGAATCCTTTTTACTAAGGGATATTCCATGCTTCAAGGTAGGAGCATATGATTGGTGAGCCGCCAGTGTACCATGCTGCGCTGGAGGTGCAGCCGACCTTTTTTGGGGGATGGCTTGTCCTTCTGGGGTGATGTTACGGCGTACGATAAGTACGTTATCCCTGCAGGTGCGTTTGCAGCTGGTATATGTGATCTCGTCACCTTAGCTAGATCAATAAAAGCATCTAGCATGCTTTGAGCAATGCTCTAAAAATCTAGAATACGACGCACTTCAGTTTCAAATTGGGGAGTGCAAGAATCTAAATGAGACATAATGGGAGCAGTCCACGACAATTCGCGGTATTCTATAAGAACGTTAGCTTTCTTATCTCCATCTAACAATAGGAAGACTTAAAGTGACAATCTGCAAAATGTACGGTAAAGAGATATCATGTCAACGGTTCTAAGTAACGAATAATTGATGGTGAATCATAACCAACATAGATTCATATTCTTCTCTGAATACCCAATTTGGTATGTAGTGGTGGCACTATTGGCACATAGACTGTGCACCCAAAAACATGTAAATATGAGACGTCAAACTCGTATCCAGTAACCAACTGTAACGGTGAATGTGGTTGTGTAGTGGTGGGCCTCAGGATGACCAACATGGCTACATGCAATATTGCATAGCCCCAGGCAGATACCGGCAATTTGGTTCGCATTACCAAAGTTCGAGCTATCAATTGAAAGCGCTTTATGAAAGCTTCTGCCAGACCGCTTTGGGTATGAACATGGGGGTACTGGATGTTCAACTTCAATCCCAACATACATGCAATAATTGTCAAAAGACTGTGACGTAAAATTGTCTAAAAAATTAAACCATAAACCTAAAGAATAAGGAAGGGGGTGGTTCAGCCACTCCTTGTGGATTTGGCCACTAGGGGTAAAAACCTCTCAAACATGTCAAAAAAAATAAACTTATTCTTCCATAGGAGCGGATGCCTCCTGAAAATTTGAAATATTAATGGTTGTGGTAGTATCTTTGGGATTTTTCACATGTGCAAAGTTAGACTCACGACGGGAATGATACTCGGCATTGGTCTTAAGATCAGCTTGGCATATGCATAAGCAACGTTTTGTTGATTCGCATCGATAACACATGTCCAATTCAGTGGAATCCGATTGAACGATAACTCCCTGTGCATGGTTTGTGCATATAATGCGTATGTATTCTACATGTCATGGTATTTTTGGATTAAAGTGTTTTTTAAAAAAAAAAATGGTAGAAGAAACTCCCTGTGCATGGGTTGTGCATATATATTGCATGCAGTCTGCATGTCATGGTATTTTAGGATTAAAGTGTTTATTTTGAAATGGTAGAAGCAGTTCCTTGTGCATGGGTTGTGCATATACTCTGCATGCATTTAGTCGTGGATTTGTTGTGCATATAAGAAGGATATTCAGTTCTCATGTTTATAACCACTCTGAATGGGATGGGGTCTATGTGAAAAGGATATTTATACAAATCCACCATGATCTGGGTGACAACCCAATGGTCAAATTAAGTGCCTAAATAAAACCTTAATTAAAACCTTTTTTTTTTGTAACATATTATTATTAAACATTTATGATTTGACATGAGAAGAAATGACATCTTACACATTCACATGCAATGCACACTTCAAGTAGGTTAGGACAAGACATAAAGGTGAGGTCATATACAACACATGTACAACTCATCTACCTTGTCTTATTAATAAGGTTATGAAGCCAACCAATCCATTTACAAACAAACCATGGAAGGCAAAACTTGCTAACCAATTTTCACTTTTTAGCTTGGGACACTAATATGAGGATGGTGCCTTTTCCAACAAAAGAAACCTTAAAATAATGGGGTAAGTATCCTTTTGGTGCCAATTCTTGAAGAAAATCCCAAAGCCAACGTGACATTGTTCTTTATCACACATTTTTTTCTTAAAAAATTGGGGAAAATATCCCACTCAAGGTATTTTTTGGCGTCATGTATCCATCCTTTGTCTAAGGAACCATAACAATTTGTTGGCGCCAATTTTTTGCCTTTTTGATAGGCAATCATGTCTTACTTCACCTATTAAAGCACCAGATTTCACATTACTAACTCCACACATGCACACAACCACTAACACATTGCAAACTTCATCACATAATCAGTCTCTACGCCTGCAATAGTTCAATAATGTTAGATTGTACCACACAGACCGGGAAAGCATACCATAAGAACGAAGTCACTAACAACTTCGATTTCAATGCGGAAAACATCATGGCTAGGGAATAGGTCGCATATTCAAGACTCATATTGCCGAAATTGAAAAGGAAAAAGAGGTATGTAGGACAAGAATTGCTATTGAAGTCTATCAAGGATGACCACAGACTCCGAGCTTGGAGGAACCGTTTCAAGGTCAGACTCCTAAAACACAAATTGAAACACTGTTCATATGAGGTCAAAGTTAGGCGGTTCAAGGTCTCTGAGGAGTTGGAGATGAAAAAAAAGAAGACCTATGAGAGAGGTGTTGAGTTGTTCCGGGCGCCAAGGCCAACAAGGATTGGCTTGACATTGACGTGAAAGACAAGCGCAGCCCCCTTCGTAGGCGTTTATTTTAGGCATGGCATTGGCCACCCTATTTTGTAGACCGTAAAGGTCCCTTTTTGTGTAGTTTTCCAGAGTTGAAACTTACAAAGATCTTTTCAACTTGCTGCACCATTGTCGTTCTTGTTAAATTGAGACATTGGCGCATCAAGATAATACTTTTGATCATTTTGATGTAATATTCACTGCCCGCTCGTTGTAATAAGATGGGATTGTTGGAAATGTTCCCTAAAGCCAATCATGTGATGATACTTTATGGACATTTCAAATGTTAAACTAATCTAGTTTAATATAAAGGGCAAAGATTATTGTTTAAAGCCATCTCATATAAATGTTATATGCTTAAACGACAAGTCCAAGGAATATGTAATTAGGAGAATGTGATCTAAAGAAGTTAGATTCATGAAACCATTCTCTTTCATATACATATCCTAAATGTTCCTGATCATAGGATTGCTAATTGGGAATTGATAGTCTATTAAGATCAATATGTGATATGTCTTCTCTTAAGAGAGTGACTGGTCTCGAGTCATTAGTGTGACTAACACCAAGACAAGCATATAGGTGCTCAATAGAGAATGAGTCCACTGAACGTGATCAACAAGGAGTTCTCATGCTCATGTCACATGAGAACTCTTGGTTAGGATAATGCAAAGTAGTCCTTTAACCTGAGGCATCATAGTTGTCTTATGGTTAGGTCCTTGATCTTTGACTATGTCAAAGTCACTTCATCAAAAGGTGTCCACGGCATAGTTGGGGTTAAGCCACTTAGCCATGGAGGCAAGTGAATGCACAACAAGGGTTCTCTAACCTTCAAACCGTTTGAGGGAGAATACTCTATGATATGATTAAGAATCTCTGGCCAGAGTATGAATAAGATTTAAGAAGTCGTTGCAAATCACATTCAAGGTAATCATATAAGTAAGAGAATCACATTGGATAGTAGACATGAATAAACTATCAAATCAAACAATGTGATCAAGAGTATTGTATTAGAGAAAGACCGTATTGCATTGTAATCCCAAACTGAATAAGTTCTCCACCTCTTCTGATTAGCTTGGGTAGCCATGACATACTGCTAGGTGTCACTCATGGTTTGTGGAAACCCTAAAGGTGTATACTCAGTAAAGGGAGAATTGAAAAGTAAGTTTCAATTCACAATCGATTTGAAGAGTTCTAATCACCCACTGCCTCACTAAAAAGAACCTAATGGATCGTACACTGTGTAAGGTATAGATTGAAGAAACAACAGAGATGAGTAAAGATAATTAAATAGTTTAATTATTATGGCTAGGATTAATTAATACGTTAATTAATCAAACGAATAAGTTCATTTTAGACCTCGGGTTAGTTTTGGGCTTCAAGGCCCAATGGGATTCGAATGTCAAGTCCAATAACTCAAGTTGCATGACAACTTGAAAACACAAAGGGCATGAAAGCCCAATGAACCCACATGGCTGGCCG
The DNA here is from genome assembly GCA_024362995.1 of Heteromeles arbutifolia. NCBI lineage: Eukaryota > Viridiplantae > Streptophyta > Magnoliopsida > Rosales > Rosaceae > Heteromeles > Heteromeles arbutifolia. The sequence goes on from JANCRC010000004.1 coordinate 30,528,635, forward strand.
TAGAGAGTGTGAGGGAGAATTGGTTTTAATTTCAATTATGCCACTCAATGTAAGTGGCTATAGAAAGGAAATTATGACCTATTCCCTCATAAGGGTTTTCTAGAGAGAAAAGAGAAAAATAAAAGGCTCTCTCTTCTCTTAGGAGGCCGGCCACCCTAGGAAGAATGCACTATCATCCATTTCTTCCTAGGTCACTCATGTCTTCCTCAATGCTTTCCTTGGTGTGGAAACTTAGAGGTTCCTTTTCTTGGGAACTTGGACAATCCATTCATTCATCCACATCCAAGAAGTCATGGAGCTAAGAAGCAAAGTTCCTCCATCCACATCCATGGAGCCAAGGACCAAGGAGACTAAGGAAAGAAGGCCCTTCACATAGGTGAATATCCTTTGCATGCATAGATGTTGCTCAAATGAACTTGTTTTTCACAAATTTTCCTTCAGGGATTAATGACTACTTTGACTTTTCTTTTTGCGCATTTAGTGTACCATGCTTTCAATTGTCCTTAAAAGAACTTAAGAAACTTTTGACCAAAAAAAAAGAACTTAAGAAATTATATATGGATTATATGTACATATCATGTGCATACTATGTGCATAAAATGTGATGTGCATAACATGTGACGTGGATGCTATGTGCATATTGCGTGCATGGTACATGCATGAAAAGCTTGTATGTACTGTGCATAGGACGCTCATAGCATGTGCATGATGTGCATAACTTGTGCATGGCATATGCATAAGAAAATTACAAATAGTAAATTTTCAAATTTTTCCCAGGCGAGAAATTCAAACCATTGCCATAATTTGGGGCCCAATTTTGAATTTTTGGGAAACGTATGAAACACACCTCATTTTTTAATGACGTTGTCCTTTGATTTTGTGTGTATAAAGAAAACACAAAATACCCCATTCTTTCATCCCCTTAACGAAGAAATCCATACCACAGTCAAGCAATGAAATCTTCATCTTCCAGTTCCCACTCTTGCTCCCCTCATATCTCCCCCCGGGAATATTCTTTTTCCCGTTCCCACTCATGCTCACCTCCCACGTCCCCCTGGACGGAAAACATAGGTTCGTTTAAGCCATATGAGCTTGAAACAACTGCAGGAGGATTACTAAGCACGAGGAAGATCATGCGAAGAACATCGCATCCTTAAAGCGAAAATTGAAAAAGGCTCATCGACTCGTGGAGATGTTAATGACAAAAGAGATCGAGAAGTTCATGTCATCCGAAGGGCACAATCACACGTTGGGCGAGCAATACGACTTTCGGTCGGGACTCGGTGAGGGGTTTGAGATATTTCACCGCTATGCAATGAAAGTGGATGTGAACGGGAAGTGGGCGACCGTTGACTACTACAAGGCACTTGTCGTTGAGGCTACTAGCCAGGGATAATTTGAGCTCTTTTGTGGGTCCTTCAAATTTGTTATATTTTGACATTCCGTGTGTGGTTTGTCATAAGAAGGACCTTAATGTTTGATTAGTTCAATGTTATCTACATACATTAATTGAACTCCGATATTGTTTCCAATGTTGCTTTTTTACATAGAATACAATGACTGGTACTGGACATTTCATGGTCAAGTCATGCACATCGCATGTACATGTTATGCACATGCCATCAACAAGACATGCACAAAAATTGATGCATCAGAAAGCCTTATAAGGCCCTTAATAAAGTAAAGATTAGATACTCAATACTGAAACCATGTAATTGCAAAGTGTACTAAAAATTACACTAACATGCTAAGTACAACCAACGGCAACATAAGGCCCTTAATAGCTAAGTAATAAAATTAAGAATACTTAATGAATACTAAACAATGCAATGGGAAAGTGTACTAAACTTACAATTACATACTAAGTACTCAAATTACAATTTGAATGGTAACCCAATTGTTTGGTTATAACAAGAAAACTACTGAAATAAATGGTGTCCACATAATCCTTCACACAAATGCACAACCTCTGATAAACTCGATCGCAAGCTTGAGTCTAAAAAAAAGCCATGTTCTAAGGTGGTCAATGTCCAAGCCCGATGATAGGTAGTTGGCAAATTTGAGTAAGAAAACTCTGCAGTCCGCCTTACCAGAAAAGAACAACTCCAGGTTACAACACATTAGGTATTTAAGACATTTACAGTTACATTAGAGAAAAGTACGAAAGGAACGTACCCGTTGTTTTGTTGGCTGCAGTTGGTCCTCGTCTGAATGTCAAACGCTTTATCCATCACTCTCGAGATTAGCTTCAAATCGCTTCGCACAGCCTGGAATCTCATCGCCTTTAGAAGTTAGGGTATTATGAAACACATATGAGCAAGTTGTTTCTTTATTTTTTTCCCATCCCGACCTTGACAAATGTGAATCATAGATCCTGATCGTGTGACATACAAGATGGACATCAACCAACATCCAATGGTCATCACTCACGTGACATGAGATGAATACTTGGTCAACATCATTCAATGTATGCGTGTGTGGCGTTGCACTTGCATAGGCTGAGACGGCCTTCATCAAGTGCTTCGAAGGTGTAAAAACCAAAGCTTCTTTTGCCTTTGCCTTTGAGTTGCCCTTACCATTTCTTGCAGCAATGGTCTCAAATTGTGTATATTCCTATTTCATTTTTCTAGCATCAATGCGTTGCAACACAATTTCAGATTTTCCCACATAAAACAAAAACCAATGACATGTCTTGTTATTTGTAAATGGGGTGCAAAAGCGTATTAGGAATATAAGAAGACGAAATGGAGGGTAACAATAATAACATAACACTTACCCATAAATAAAAGTCAGCAGTTTTCTATTGCTCCTCGAAATCTCTACGACACTCCATTGATCACTTCCTCAGAAAGTAAAGGTTGACGTTGATGTGCTGAATTGAACTCTTGTACTCGTTTATAATATGGTAAACAAAAACTAGTTACAAAAGAAGAACAACTTCTTACATTGCTATTCAGAGTATCCTACGACTGGAGGAGTATGGTAAAAAAATCTCGACCCATAGTAGCTGATCTGTATAAATCCATTTTATCGCTAGCATAAAAAAAAACCACAGGTTGTTAGGGATATATGGACATGGAGTTCATACTCAATTGTTTGAATGACGATCGAAAGTGAACTTATATCGGCGAACCAGCTAAACGTGTCTAGACATCGATGAAAGCCTCCACATTCGACTTTAGGATGATCGGCATGGGACCCGCGACAACAAAAAAAATCCTCGCGGGCCTAATTATTACCAACTTTCCTTCTTTTGTAGGATTCGAGAGGGTGAAAGGGTGCACCAGCTGCATTCCTTTACGCTTCCACCCCATTTCCTTACCGAGAAAGGGCCCAGAATCAGATGGACCAGCGGCCTCGTTCACGTGAACGGCTTCCTCAGTGTGGCTACTATGCTCGCTAACCTCCATGTCCTCGTCTTCCTCTCCAAGATGGAAAACTTTCCCTTCTTCCAACTCACCATCCACTCTAAACTCCAATACATGCATGAGTGATTAGGCGACATCGTTAGCATTCTCGGCTTCAATTATCTCCAGCAAGTCGACATCAAAAGTAGGAAAATTCGCACAGGGGGCTGTCGCTTCGATTATGTCTTTTTCCCGAGCCAACTTCCCTTCGTCGGTAGAGATATCAGGTCGAGAGGATAATGCGGTGAGGTTTTCATAACGTGGTGGACGTTCAGGGGAACTGTCGACCTTCTCATCCTTGGGGACATTATCTGCATCCCGCCCTGACCCTACCGACTTATCAGGGGTCGAGGTCTTCTCAAACGATTTACCAACTACATCGCCTCAGAGACACTCAACCTCGGCACCCAACTCTATACGGGCACATCGTTCTGCCCCTAATTCCTCTACAACTATCCTCAACCGGACATCCATTATGACGAAAATTCTTCAAACTACCGCTTAGAAACAAACTCATACTCCTGCGTATAAAAAATAGTGATTTCATATCATAACTCCACCGAAACTAATATCTGTTCAGAAACAATACAAGTCTCTAAATTGAAACTACAATTTACAAATTTATGTACTCATTGCTGAACAGAACAACGATGGCAATGCTCCCACGCATGTGTGGTATCCTTTCTTTGCATTCCCTATCGGTTCGGACGAAAAAAGTGGTCTCGGAGTCGTGATCAATATCCGTAACACCTTTATTTTCGTCCTCCAGTGTTGCATCCCTACAAGGCTAAACTCATCAAACATGACGTTTCAATAAGGCGTCTTCTTTTCTTCCTCACTCGGAGTAATCAGCTGGACAAGAACCTGCATCCGACAAAATTAGTGTTACATACGTAAGTACAACCAATTGGTAATAAAAATTCAGTAAGTTTATTAAAATTGCAACAAACATGTACCGATTGTTGAGAAAAAAAAAAAAAGACTGTTCTTCAGCTTGTATGGGATGGATTTAAGTTGGTGTCCCAATAGCAAATCCAGGGCAACACCTGAAGATTCTCCGTCCGCACCCTCGCATAGTTTTTAGACTTCAAGTACGGCAAAGTTTCAAACAACCAAATCTACAAAATTTAAAGCGATAATGTAAATAAGTTGCAGCGAAAACGAATGCAAATGCACATTCAACTTTTAACAACAAAATAAAAGAGAAATTAGCTGAAAGCATACAGAAACCCCCTCAAGTTATTGGAGTCTCAGATCGCACCCCCAGTTACTTAAAATATCCATACAAATCTCAATCAAATAAACTGACCTAAATGTATTTGATTTCTATGGTAAAATATCCATGCAAATCTCAATCGAATAAACACACGTAAATTTTTATTTGGTTTGTATGGTAGAATATTTGCGAAAGATGGTAATTGTATTGATTCTCTATTTGCTCTTAATTACTATGCTGAAGTTTCTAACATTCTAACTTTGCTACCCAAATTTTGTGGACACTAAAGGTTGAAAGGGAAATGCTAGCAAGACTCGCTCAAAGAGCAAGTCTAAAGAGACTCTGCCCACGTGTATTCCCGTCTTGATAGCAAGTGGAATACAAGTGGGTGGAGAGTCTGTTTAAACTTGCTCATTGAGTGAGTCTTGCTAGCATTTCCCAAGGTTGAAATTGAATCTTCAGTAGTTTTTTTTTTTTCAAAACAAAGAAAATAATTTCAAAACGTACTTTATATGTCCCAAAGAAACACGTTATATTGGGTAGCAATTTACAGTGAGCCATCATCAATCCCATTTTCCTCCCTTTTTCAATCACGCCCTCTCTAATTTCTGCAAGCTTGAAATTTCTGCCGCGAGCCATGGATCCTGGTGATCCTTGTACGGAAGGAAGCAGCTGTGTTTCAGGTACAAAAATCTCAGAATCCATGGTTCATAATATTGATGATCTCTCTGAGCTTTTATTGGTGGAAATCCTGTGTCAACTTCCTTGCAGTAAATTCATTTTTCAATGCAACTGTGTCCAAGCGTTGGGGTAAAGTCATTTCTACTCGTCATTTTTTTTGCCATTTTCTAAGTCTGCAACGTGATTTGCAAAATCCCATGTTTAGCACTCTAGTTGGGGGAACTGGAACCTTCTTTCCAAGCATTACGGAGGAGGATCTGACTCCGAATCTGCGGCTACCACTTATTCTGGAAGCAGAGACATTATTTGGGCTAGGGGCATGTAATGATTTGCTTTTGTGCGGCCCAACAAAGGATGATCACCGTGAGTTATACATCTGTAATCCATATACCAACCAATGGGTTGCTGTTCCTCCTATCCCAGAAGTCCAAAACAAATGCCCTCCCGTCGGATTCATTTGTGAACCCTACTACAACTACTCCTCCAAGAAAGACGACTTAGACGACAGTGTTAATGATCATCATTGCAAACCACAACACAAACTTAGTTGTACTAGTACCTCTACCACTTCTTATACTAATACTGTCATCCAGCTGAATGCTGAGTACAGGTGGAGGGTTGTGCGAATACTTCGAGATGGCCATGTCGACATGTTCTTTTCAAAGACTGGTTATTGGAGAGAGTCGGTTAATGTAGTATGCCCAAGGGGTTCTCCTGAGATTCGTAGCGGTGGCGTTGCTCACAATGGGAAGTTGTATTGGCACGGCTCTGATGAGTATACAGCCTTTGATGATTTTACAGCCTTTACTTTTGAGCTGGATCCATTCGGTACTACTACTGCTGATGGCGATATTATTGTTGATAAATGTCATTAACTCTGGGGCCAGTTGAATGGACGGATTTTCGACTAACTGCAACTTCGTTTCATATGTCTCTTGGTTCAAGCCAAGGGTGTCCGCAGGTGTGCCCGCGAAACATAAGAAAAGTGGGGCAACCACACGAAGGGATACATCTAAAAGAAAACAGGCTTTAGGTGACGAAATTATTTGCGGCGCTCAGAAATTCATCACATTAGGATAAAATAAGTGAGGACTTTTGAAAAAGCGTCACATAAAGATCTTTGTGGTACAAAAAATTCTTTTAAGCTTCTGTCCGTCACATAAGAATCTAAAATTTGTTACGAAGTCGAATGAGGAAAATTTTACCGCTCAACGAATTGTGAATGAGTGACGAAAATACATAATTCGTCATGTAACATAAGAAAATGCAACATAAATATATCTGACGTTAACAAATGTGTCACCTATTATACTAAAATTAGAAATATAAAATAGGGTTTTTATCACAAATGGTCTATGACATTGATCAAGCACATCATTTTGGTCCCTGACATTGAAAATCAATAGAAATGGTCCCTGACATTGATTAAACACATCACAAATGGTCATTCCATTAAAAACTCTTTGGACAATTTTCAAAGCTTCGTAACTCAATCGTTTCTTAACCAAATTCGACCCATAATATATCAAAATGAAGATAGGAAAGTGTAGAACAGGATTATACCATTTGGAAGCCCAATGGTTGCCAGATATGGCCGGAAAATAGCCTCAAATGTGACTGGTCCACGGAAAAACTGGAAAACTCGCCGGAAACTGGATAAACTTTAAACGTTAATAATTTCTTCAATAATCAACGAAATCGAGTGATTCAAAAACGAGAATCATGCTTCTCGACAAGACGAAGAGAATGGTATCTTTCTTGATGGCTAACTCGCTATAGTTTGGCCGGAAAATAGCTCAAAACTGGCTAACTCGAAAATGGTTATCCAATTTCGAGCCATTTTCCGGCCAAACCACGGTGAATTAGCAGTCAATAAAGGTACCATTCTATTTGTCTCATCGAGAAGTATGATTTTTATTTTTGAATCACTCAATTTCGTTGAGTATTGAAGAAGTTATGAACGTTTAAAGTTTACCCAGTTTCTGGCAAGTTTTCCAGTTTTTTTGCGTTCCAGTCACATTTGAGACTATTTTCCGGCCATCTTCGGCAACCATTGGGCTTCCAAATAGGTATAATCTTGTTCTACACTTTCCTATTTTCATTTTGATACATTATGGGTCAAATTTGGTTAAGAAACCATTGAGTTACGAAGCTTTGAAAATTGCCCAAAGAGTTTTTAACGGAATGACCATTTGTGATGTGTTTGATCAATCTCAGGGATCATTTCTATTGATTTTCAATGTCAGAAACCAAAATGATGTGTTTGATAATGTCAGGACATTTGTGATAAAAACCCTAAAAAATAAAACAAAACCAGCAAATCGAAAAATCCCATTTGTTTTGCTCCCTAACTGTCTCACCCCATTCGTCTCTCGACCGTCAGCTATCCTATCGACTCTGACGACTAGCCAATTGGTGGTTTGCCATAAGCGGCGACCATCTCCTTTCCGTCGTCTTCCTCTCTCACAACTCTCTAACCCTCTCCGCCTCGCTCCTCGGTATCTCCCCTCTCTGACCTAACAAGAAGATTGGGAAAGATAAATTTCGGTTATTCTGCTGTTTCTAACCTTCGTCGAATTCTCCATCGATTTCTCTCTGCAGCGGTCTCTCTCTAATAGCGGCTGAAACATTCTTGAACTCTGAGTTTCAGGTGCACGCTCCATATTTCTCTTATTTCAATCGATTTCTCGAACTCTTATTTCGATTAGTTTTTGTATTTTGATTTCAATTTGTGATTTGATACTGATTTTACTTTGCTTTTGATTCTGATTTCGATTGTGAAGTCGAAATTCTACTTTGAAATTTCAGTTTTTTGGTATATGATTTTGAATTTGAGGTTGGGATTTAGGGTTGCGATTTGGGGATGAGATTTGGGTTTGGAATTTCTGTCACAGAGGTCGTTTGGATTCAGGTAATTTACTGTTAGTTTGAATAATTATTAGGGTTTAACCTTTTTAATTTCTAATATGATATTTGCTTCAATTCTATTATGTGATTGTGCCGAGGTGAGATTAGAAAGTATTCTTTGACAAGGAGCTTTGAAAATGAATGAGATCAGTTTCCAGTTACTTTGTTTACTGATTGATTTCCATTCACTCTTCTTTCTGCATAACTCGTTATGTAAAGGTCGTTAGATTTTTCACTAGCCTCCCAGGTTCTTGAGATTGTAGAAAATTTCGGTGTAGTAATTGATCTTTCCGGAAAGGCAAGATTGTTCGTGGTTCTTCCTGTGGCAATATTGGATGCGTTCTTCGTTCTTTGGATATTTACTTCCCTCTGTGCAACTTTGAATCAGCTTCAGGTACTTAATTTTCATTATAATGATATCAGTGAATTATTAGTTTTTCAAATATAATATGCTCAACTTATGTTTTCCGTTTCACTAAAATGAAAGAATAAAGGTACTTGAATATATAGGAAATATGAGAACCAACCTTTACCATTCAACTATAGATGTGGTATATGCCGGCTACATGTACAATATGCCAAATTGCCAAAATGGTTGTTTTGCTTAGGAGTCCAGGAGGAGCTAGAGCTTCTTGAGGAAGCGAGTGAGTTGGAAGCCATGTAATTTGTTGTACATTCCTCTTTGTCTATCTCTGGTGTACGAGCTAGTGGATTGTAATTTGGACCAAAACCTTGACGATTATTGGGGCCAAAATTAGGGTTCGTCCCATTTGCAAGATTGGGATTTGCAGGCGTTGCTTTCGAAGATTCACCAAATGAACCTCCACTTCCTTTTGCTGGGACCGATTGCAACTGCAACAAGATCATATCTTGACTGGTTTTGAACTCTGTTTTGAGGTCAGCGATCATGGTTTCAAGATTAGAAATGCAAGGTTCCATAGCTTTCCTGGTAGCTTGACTCGTCATACAACGATGAAGGATTGAGGGGAATCAAACGATTAGCTGATACCAATGTTAGAACCCTGCTCCGCTTCTTCACTATTGTAAGAAGATATTTGTATTATTTCATCAATCAATCACTAGGGGTGGTATTGGTACAATTATCGTACCAAAACCCATGTACCAATTCCCATACCAAATTTTTGGTATGACAAAATCTAATACCATTACCGAGACAAACTTTCGGTATACCGAATTTCTGCATGACAAATAATTCGGTTGGCATGATATGGTAATAGTAATTACTACTTTATTTTGGGCTACTCTTTTGGGCCAAAACCTTTTTTTTTTTCAACCTAATTCAAGGCCCAAATGTGTTTTGGTCACTCTATTTGGGTTTCTAAAACTTTTTTTTATTTAATTATGAGAATTTCACAAAGATTCATTTAAGAAAAAAAAAAGTAAATAGATGGAAGAATCGCTGAAAGAAACCAGCATCCCTGAAGAAAATAGTACAAAGATTCCTAAATTACATCTCTACATTCTTTAAAATTGTACAAAAATTAACTTGATAGATGAAGTCAAGTAGAAAGACAACCCAATTTGATGAAGGAGAATGTGAGATGGACTGCGGAGAGAGAGAGTCGCCGGAACGGGAGCCACGGAGATGAAGTTGATGGCAAGGTGAGTGAAAAGATGAAGTCACAAAGGTAAGAAGGCTTAGGATTTTTTTTATTGGGAAAGTAGAGGTTAGAGGGTGAGATGATGGTTTTGGATAAATGACTAGGGAACAAAAATATAAAGTGCATATATAATGATAATAATACCTAATTATATATATAAATGAATAAATAAATGATATAATATTAATAATAGTGGTACGGTACCGTATATACAATTGGTAATGGTTTTGAATACCATTACCGTACCGAAAATGTGTGGTACGGTAAGGTTGGTAATTCTTTTAGTATAGTAATTTGGCAACAAATTCCACCCCTATCAATTACACAACAATCTTCATTTAAAAGGTCTTCATTTGTGTGGATGCCCGAAACTTGTTACATTACCGAATAAGGTGGAGTCTGAAGTTTCATGTAGTGTACAACCACTTTGGTGCTTCCAACTAGCACAAGGATTTCACATGACAGTTACATATCTTTAGCGCTTCCCAATCTTGAGCAATTAAACGCCCAGGGAGGCAGTTTATCAGAAATGAATTTCCTTGCCACTCTTGATTGTGTGTCTACCTTATTCAAACTTGATGTATCGGGAAGCAATTTTGTTAGTCTTCCCGAATGCATTATCAAATTTGTCAGCTTGAGGATGTTAAATGTAATGCACTTTCGCCCTGTTAGTTGTATCAATTGTTAAGTAGAGTTGTGTCACTTGAGAAGAGCTGTGTTTAGGAAGAGTTGTATCTCTTTAGATGTTTAGGGTTGTGTTTGCAACTCTTGGAGCTAATTCAAGAATTATGTCTGTTATGAAAAGGTCTGAATGTTATTATAAATAGCCAATAAGATGGCCTAGTGTTGTAATCAATAAGGCTTCAGTTTTCTGTTTAAAACTCTTCCATATTCTCTCATATTCATCTTCCTCCAACTCCAACAGAGGATTCTAAACTTGCATGGATGCAACAGGCTTGAGGAAATTCCAAAACTTCCTCCGAAGGTAGGACGTGTAGATGTCAGTGATTACGTATCCTAGGCAAGATTTTCAAAATTGTCAAACATTTTGGAACCTGGAGACGCACAAATGTTTAACTGCCAGAGACCCAGTGACAATCTTGCTAACGATGTTGCGGAAAGGAAAAAAATATTATCGAATGGCAAGGATGAAAGGGAAAATATCCATACAAATAAACTGACCTAAATGTATTTGATTTCTATGGTAAAATATCCATACAAATCTCAATCGAATAAACACACGTCAATTTTTATTTGGTTTGTATGGTAGAATATCTGCGAAAGATGGTAATTGTATTGTTTCTCTATTTGCTCTTAATTACTACGCTGAGGTTTTCTAACATTCTAACTTTGCTACCCAAATTTTGTGGACACTAAAGGTTGAAAGGGAAATGCTAGCAAGACTCGCTCAAAGAGATTTCTGTCTTGATAGCAAATGGAATACACGTGAATGGAGAGTCTGTTTAAACTTGCTCTTTGAACGAGTCTTGCTAGCATTTCCCAAGGTTGAAATTGAATCTTCAGTTTCAAAACAAAGAAAATAATTTCAAAACGTACTTTATATGTCCCAAAGAAACACGTTATATTGGGTAGCAATTTACAGTGAGCCATCATCAATCCCATTTTCCTCCCTTTTTCAATCACGCCCTTTCTAATTTCTGCAAGCTTGAAATTTCTGCCGCGAGCCATGGATCCTGGTGATCCTTGTACGGAAGGAAGCAGCTGTGTTTCAGGTACAAAAATCTCAGAATCCATGGTTCATAATATTGATTATCTCCCTGAGCTTTTATTGGTGGAAATCCTGTGTCGACTACCTTGCAGTAAATTCATTTTTCAATGCGTGTGTGTCCAAGCGTTGGGGTGAAGTCATTTCTACTCGTCATTTTATTTGCCATTTTCTAAGTCTGCAACGTGATTTGCAAAATCCCATGTTTAGCACTCTAGTTGTGGGAACTGGAACCTTCTTTCCAAGCATTACGGAGGAGGATCTGACTCCGAATCTGCGGCTACCACTTATTCTGGAAGCAGAGACATTAGTTGTGCTAGGGGCATGTAGTGATTTGCTTTTGTGCTGCCCAACAAAGGATGATCAGCGTGAGTTATACATATGTAATCCATATACCAAGCAATGGGTTGCTGTTCCTCCTCCCCAAGAAGTGGAAAACAAATGCCCTCCCATCGGATTTATTTGTGAACCCTACTACAACTACTCCTCCAAGAAAGACGACTTAGACGACAGTGTTAATGATCATCATTGCAAACCACAAGTAAAACTTAGTTGTACTAGTACCTCTACCACTTCGTATACTAATACTGTCACCCAGCTGAATGCTGAGTACAGGTGGAGGGTTGTGCGAATACTTTGGGATGGCCATGTCGACATGTTCATTTCAGAGACTGGTTATTGGAGAAAGTCAGTTAATGTAGTATGCCCAAGGGGTTATCCTGGGATTCGTAGCGGTGGCGTTGCTCACAATGGGAAGTTGTATTGGCACGGCTCTGATGAGTATACAGCCTTGGATGATTTTACAGCCTTTACTTTTGAGCTGGATCCATTCGGTACTACTACTGCTGATGGTGATATTATTGTTGATAAATGTCGTATAACTCTGGGGCCAGTTGAACGGAAGGATTTTCGACTAACTACAACTTCGTTTCGTATGTCTCTTGGTTCAAGCCAAGGGTGTCTGCAGGTGTGCCCGCGAGAGGTTACTGATGATTTCAGTCTGGGCGTTGGAAGAAGAGGTTACCGGAACAGGAGATGATTTGAAGTGGCGTTTGGTGGTTGATGAAGTTTCATTGTATCAAATAGACTCCTATTCCAAGAACCCTTTACTCCTAAACTATGGAGGCCACAAGTTCAGCAAAATTGTGCTTGGCGGATCCAGGATTTTAAACTCGGGGTGTCCCAATAAGAAAGGTCAAAAAAATTATAAATAAAAATAACATTGAAAAGTTAAATATAATACATTTCATTCAAAAATCATGTGCAAAACAACATTACAAGCTATAAAATCCTAATTCAAACGTCCACGACGAGGTTTCATAGTCTGAAAATGTTCCATGGTAGCTTCATTACCAATACATGAAAAAACATCTTTCTCAATGTAAACAACTAAGTTGTCACTCAACCATTGATCTCCTATTTTGTTGCGAAGTGGACCCTTAATGATATTCATAACGGAAAATGCCCCCTCCACTGAAGCGGTTGCAACTGGTAAAACCAAAACCAACTGAACAAGCAAATATACATATGCAAATGTTCGATGCAACCCCTTCTCCACCATTTTCTTAGCAAGCTCATTAATCCCCCGCAACTCTTTCCATATTTCTCATTTCTAAACTACACATTTAACCAAAAACACAAAACATATACCAATCAACCAATAAACAAAAATTCCATCTAAATTTCAATTATAAAATGAGTATACAAACATAAAACATATCAACAATCATATCAATAATAGACTAAAAATCTCCATCAATATCTAATATAATTTAATTGAGATTAGATTAGAGTACCAAAAAACTTACTTGAATTTTGAACCAAATAGTGATGGCTTGGAGAATTGAAACAAGTGGAGGTATGATATTGGAGTAATGTAATTATAATATGGGATTGGATGAGATTAGAAATTTAGGGTTTTGGGTGAATATAAGAAAGATGGGGATTAGGGGGAAAAACAGAGGAATGGAACGGGGAAAGGAAATGGACTCTCGGGAAAGATGGCCCATGTGTGGCTAGGCATATGGAATCATGGATAATTGACAAATGGCACCATTTGTCTCATTAGCTTTTAAAAAAAATAAAAAAAATAAAAAAATTACTCGTCATGCGCGCCACGTAGGCTTAGTAGTTTTTAGGGTCAACAAGTAAGTAAATGATAATCTACTTCATCATAAATGTCTTCTCATGTTTCCATGCTTGAAAATATATGTTATTAAAGGCTTGTCAGTAAGGGCTGCAAGTAATTCGATCTGGCTTGGCGGTACCCAATCTTAATGTACTAATGCGATTATTGAAATAAACTTTCACGAGCTATTTGTGTCACGTGACAATATTGAATAACAATACATTCTTTTTTTTTTTTACAAACAATTGTGTTAGTAGGTTAAATTGTTAGTTGTTAAGGGGAGGAGATCGATAGGGATTGAACTCACACCAGAGTGCATGGACATCATTGCTTTCCGCCACTGCGGTAGAACATAATTATAGAGGCTCCTATTTTTAGACCAAATTAACTAGCCGTATAATTAATATGAAGAAACTTTATGCGGGACTATAGAGTCTGGTTAAAAGATACCATGACCAATTATTCTAAATTTTAAACACAGGTTGTTTTATGACACCCTATATTTTGTTAAATATACTTCACATAATGAGATCACTCAGGACTTACTTTGTAAATTAAAAATTACATTAATATAAGTCATGTACTTACTAAAATTAACTTAAAAGCCCCCACCCCAAGCATAATGATGTTGTTCACACAACTGTCTCTAAGATTTCGGGGGCCTATGCGAAGTTTATAAAAGAGCTTCTTCTTAAGATAGTTCTCCAAAAACAATGTATTGATACTAGAAAGTAATAACTTAAATCAAAACAAACTTTAGGACTCACTGATTGTGACACACCTCGACCCCAATAACACAAGTTACGAGGCCGTAATGTGCTGACCGACACTCAATTGACCATATGACCCCATCGAGAGATGACGTCACAGACCAACTTAATGGCGAAGCAATAGTAAGATATTTATTATGTGCAAGAATTTGAACAAAAAACGTTCATAATAATAAATCCAAAGCTGCTACAAGTTCACTTATCAACCTCCTCATTTGGGGACACAAATTATCTCAAGATTAAATCCCTTATAATCACATAACATTATAGCAACTAGAAGTTTCACACAACAGTAAACACATAAAAGTGTAGTGATATGCATAATCAATGGTGCGAACAAGATAAAGATAAAACTGCAGTAAATGAAACATCACCCTAAATCCAAAGGATGAAAGCCTCACTGTCAATCCCACTCATCACCACCGGTGTTCTCTTTATTCTCATTACATCCTGAAGGGGTTGACAAAACAAAATGTGGGTGGACTAGTTTTATCACATTTAAATTCATTCAACATAATAACCCCTGTTTTGAAAACATATACAATGAAAGCTACATACATAGTAGTAATACTACAATAATAGTAGTCAAGATCAACTCAATCTTGCTCATCAAATCAAAGAAAGTAAATCAATCACAAATAAGGTAATGTATAGCAAACATGTGAAGTGGCATCTACCTGATCAATATCTAGCGTCTACTAGCACATTCTAGCCTCTACTAGAAAAAAAGGTACCTGCAATAAGTCCTACGGTCGTAGCTAGCTATACGATATTTATGATAACCATGTCGTGAAAATAAATCACCAATGATCTTAAGATATCATCTAATACAATTTAAGTATAAATCTTACCTAAGATTAACATAGGTAATATGCATCCGCATATAAAAGCATATATAGATATGTATGATCGTAAAAATGTTTATTTTTTTAAATGGGTCCACTCACAGGTAAGCAGAACGTCTCTCGTCAATAAGCTCCTTGCCTAAACTTTTTTTATCCTCTAATAAGCCTGTGATAATTATATAAAGCTAAGTTAAGCTTAATCAACAATCTATGGAAAATCGTCCAAAACTACTATTTAGGAAATGAATTTGATAAATGGAGGACGCCACGTGATTTAGAACACCGAAAAACCTAGGGATAGGACACGGGACCTGCACGCGTCGCCGCGGTGGTGTCATGCACCTTCACGCACTGGGAAGTAAGCGCCGTTGTGGGCCACCATTGCCAGCGAACGCGTCGTCATACTCGCCGCGGCGATTCAGCAAGTAGACGTCACACTCCCCGTTGCCAGAGCCACGCGCCGGTGCGGTGAAGTTTTAAGTGAGTTAACGGAATATACCTGCTCCATTAGTAGGTTCCATTAACTCTAACGAAATCTCAACTCCTGCCGTTAAGGTAAACGATAACCGCCTACGGCCATCGGAGTCTAGCTGGAAACTACAGAAAATTCCAGATATAAGACCAATCCGAGCTTGATTTCAATAATTTCAACGCCAAAATTTGTGTAATTTAGTCCTAAAAATGACCATGAACTTACCTAGACCTTTTTTAGGACGAAGAGAGGTTTAATCCACCTCAGATTCAACTAGTGAAGCTCGAAGAAGCTCGCCGGATTCTAGGTTTGATAAACAGAAGGCATGCATGTCAGTTCCAAGAGATTTGTAGCTAGAAACTCACATGCAACTAGGTAATTAATTACCATGGTTTGATTCCAAAGGGGTTTGTGCACCACCAGTCACGAACTCACCGGAGTTCGTCCGTTCACACTCGCCAGGAACTGGTAAAAGAGATTAAGGTGCATGCAGGAATTAGGATTCAAATATGGAGTTCAAAAACTCATCCCAATTATCACAAGAACAACATGGAGAGAATAGATGTACCAAGACACCTACCAACTTCGAACTTAATGGCATTTCACCGGAATTCGTCGTCAGGGCTGGGTTCGAAGGTACAGAAAATTGTAGAGGTTGAAACCCTCAAGTTTCAACATAAAACCAACACAACGGTGTGTAAAATAACATGATTAAACCCAGAAATTTAAAGGATAAATAGAGGCCTCACCTGGGTTCGAGTTTAAGACACCCCACTCAAGGGCAAAATGGTCATTTCACATGTCTTGAAAATAAAATACAATATTTTAATGAACGGGTCGTAACAGATTGTAAGTTTACAAATATTATTAAATAATAAATAAAAAGAGCTACAGACATAACATTCACTAAATAAACAAAAGCAGTTCAATTTTACACAACCACACGAAAAAAAAATCTTCAAAAACTCTAGCTTAGCTGATCGAGCGAGCAGTTGTTCTTCTAATAGTTTTGATTTCGAAGTCGTTTCGCTGAGTCACTTAAGAGTTGGCGGACCCGTTCTGCCTGACTTAAAAGAGCCGCCTCTGTCCAACATGAGCTTGCCAATCACAAACATGAGAAAAGTGGGGCAAGCACACGAAGGGATATTCAAATACGAACAGAACTCGAAATAATGCTCTGCTCGATATATCCAACTCAAGGGATTGTCTCCTTCCATGAATCTGGGAACCTCCGTATGGTGTACGAGCTGGTGGATTGTAATTTGGACCAAAATCTTGACGATTATTGGGGCCAAAATTAGGGTTCGTCCCATCTGCAAGATTGGGATTTGCAGGCGTTACTTTGGAAGATTCACCAAATGAACCTCCACTTCCTCTTGATGCGACCGATTGCAGCTGCAACAAGATCATATCTTGACTGGTTTTGAACTCTATTTTGAGGTCGGCGATCATGGTTTCAAGATTAGAAATGCAGGGTTCCATAGCTTTCCTGGTGGCTTGAAGCGTTATAAAACGATGAAGAATTGAGGGGAATCAAACGGCTGGCTAATGCCAATGTTAGAACCTAGCTCCACTTCTTCACTATTGTACCAAGATCTTTATATGATTTCATCAATCAATTACACAACAATCTTTCTCTTACCGTTCATTCGTATTTATGCTGTCTAACTGGCTAACTAAGAAACCTATAACAACTGACTAACAAACTTAGAAACTAACCATCTCAGCCATACACTTGGCACATTCTGATGATGCCATCTGGCATCATAAAATTTACATGAGTTCGAATACAAGATTTTCTGGAGGGAATCTGATCCCCTCCGAACCCAAAGGAACTGAGCCTAAGGATCAAATGATCGGAGCCCATTGAAATTTGATACAACGGTTACAATTATTATAACTTTTAGGGGGCCCTCTGTTTGTAGCCGTTGAATCAAGCTCGGATCATTTGATGAGTGGGCTCAATTCCTTTGGGCCCGGAGGGGATTCGGTTCCTTTCTGGAGATTACTTGGATTCTCTCCCCAATGAGTTGAGGTTCCTACGGTGGCCCGAATGTTCGTTACAAGCTTTGCCATCCAATTTTAACCCCAAGAAACTTGTTCAAATGTCTATGCCTCGTAGTTGCTTGTCAGAGAACTTGGAGGGGGATTCATGGTATTTAAAATTATTTTTCGTCTTATTTTCAAGAGTTTTTTTTTTTTTTTTTTAACTAATTAGGCTTGGTTTGTATTTTTCATATGGTTATCTTGTTTGATCCTCCTTTTATCTTTTGTATCATAGGGTGTATAAAAATCTGAAATCTATCAACTTGGAGAGGTGCAAATTGCTAACAAAAATCCCAAATTTCTCTGGAAACTTTGACGACTTGAATCTAGACTTCTGTACAAGGTTAGTTGAGGTTCATTCTTCCGTTGGATTCCTCGGAAAGCTTGTCCACTTGAGTCTTAAGGGATGCTATAACCTTACAATATTTCCAAGAAGATTCAACTTGAAATCTCTGAACACTATAGATCTTACTGATTGTGGAAGGCTCGAGACTTCCCCGGAAATTGTGGAAAAGATGGAACTCTAAACATGCTTGGACCTATACTGCACTGGCATAAAAGAGTTGCCATCATCAATTGGATATCTCAGTAGTCTTGAACAGTTGTGTTTAAGTGAGTGTGAAAACCTTACAGATCTGGCATTAAGCATTTATGTGTTGCAACATCTAAAAGGTCTTCATTTATGTGGATGCCCGAAACTCGTTACATTACCAAATAAGGTGAAGTCTGAAGTTTCATGTAGTGTACAACCACTTCCTTTGGTGCTTCCAACTAGCACAAGGATTTCACATGACAGTTACATAAGGCGCTTCCCAATCTTGAGCAATTAAAGGTCCAGGGAGGCAGTTTATCAGAAATGAATTTCCTTGCTACTCTTGATTGTGTGTCTACGTTATTCAAACTTGATGTATCGGGAAGCAATTTTGTTAAGTCTTCCCGAATGCATTATCAAATTTGTCAGCTTGAGGATTCTAAACTTGCATGGATGCAACAGGCTTGAGGAAATTCCAAAACTTCCACTGAAGGTAGGACATGTAGATGTCAGTGATTGCGTATCCTTGGCAAGATTTTCAAAATTGTCAAACATTTTGGAACATGGAGACGCATAAATGTTTATTTGGATGGACTTGTCTAACAGCCAGAGACTCTGACAATCTTGCTAATGATGTTGCGAAAAGGAAAAAAAATATTATCGAATGGCGAGGACGTTCTCTTCTCTCTTTCACTCTTGTACACAATCTGAATTTGAGACTCTATTTCCAGGAAGTGAAGCTCCAAGGTGGTTTAGCTGCAGTAAGGATTTCAAAGCCTCCGATGCAGCATGTGAGTTTTCTATTGAAATGCCTCAAATGTTCAAACTGGAAAACTCAGGCGTAGCTCTCTATGCTGTAGTTGAGAAAACGAGAAATGAATTTACTTTCTGTTTTACAGCCGCGATCTACATTAATGAAGAACGAATTTGGGGTAATATGTATGATATTCGTTCAACTGAGTTAGAGTCAGCTCGTGTGGCTGTTCTATATTCCGTTGTGTCAAGTGTTAACAGAGCAGAAGGAAGTGAAGCGTCCAACACAGCCACCTCTTACGTGCAGAGCGCATTTCGATTTTGACCTTCTTGGTAAATGATTACCACGCTATAAAAGCTGCGGAGTCCACCTGGTAATGCCACTGGATGGCAGCAGTGAAGATATACCAAAAGTCTATACGGAGGTATTGGCCGATGAAGATGCTGGCTGCTCATCAAGGTCTGGGGAAGGTATCACGCCATCGGAGGTAAAGATGAAGAAAGCAGTATTGGAAGTGTTCGAAGAAGATGGCTACTTGTGCTACAAAGATGAGGAAGTCCTGAGAATAATATCCTTTCAGATGTGTGTAATTTACCACTTCCATTGCACCCACTACAAGTACTCTATTGATTAATGTCGCCGTGCTGTGGTTTTTTCGCTTTGGGGTTAATTCAACAATACCCTCCAAATGTGTGTCATTTCTTCTCGAAAGTTGACTACTTCTGCTACCGCTACTCTGACAGTGATCAAGACCATCAAATCAGCAGGTAAAGAATCCTCAAAAGCTAGCCGAGTACTGACTACTAAGGGCATCAGCTGTGAAGATTCAGATTTTGGAAGATGCAAGACTTTTTTTCTCGCTATCTTCGCTTCTTGCTAAGTTTTGGTGAATGGTTCTTTACTGGTGCTTCCGCTAGTTGCTTTGGTATGGCGTTTCTTGTATTGCAGTCTTATCGGTCTTCGTGGTTCATCTTTTCTGGGTGGTGCATGCACGCAGATATGCAGCGCGCAGTTTTGACTTGCTTTGCTAAGCAAATGACCGAGCCTGTACGTGTAGTTTAGCTCACGTAATCCTTCGTCACCTCCAATTTTTGTTGCTTTCATTTTTTCCGTGTACTTTACTACTTACTTTTCTTCAATAATATAACCGAAAACTAAATAAAAAAATACATCAACTTGACAGTATTGCAAAATAACAAAAACCGAAATAAATAAGACAATATAACACATAAAAACACATATAGGAAAGATATTACTTTGTTTTGCTTCATTAAATCTTCCATGGCCACAACTTCTACATATGTTACGAGGAGTAATAAAATACAAAAATTGAAAAAGAATATGAACTCTATTCTCTCACATGTATCGGTGTTCCCGAGTGCACGAATATGAACAATTTGCACAACAGAAATGGTTGCATTTACAAAAAGACATTTAAGCGGAAGAACTTGCCTCGATGCTAGCAGAAGAGAACTCGTTAATTAATCTGGGTACCTCTTCCTCCCATTTTAGAATCTCACTAGCATATCTAAGAGCTTCATCTACAGTATCAGACTCTAGCGCTGTAACCGGTGAAACAAACAACTTCCTATCTGTTAGAGAATGAAAGAGTCTTTTGAACTTCACTGCAATATACTGAAAGGCTCGGTGAGCCAACGTGGGGTTATTGCTGTTGTTGTGGCTACTGCTGGGATTCTGGCTGGGTACTGGATTGAAATCATAAAACCATTCACATCGAGTGAGAGGGACTTCGTCAATCTTTTCTTCCAGAAGATCAAACTTGTTGAGTATCAGAAGGAAGTTTTTTTGGTCAAAGGCCCAATGAGTAACAATATTTTCAAATAGCTGCTTACTTGCCATCATCTTGTTTATGGAAACCCCATTAACATCCGTAGAAAACTCATCGTAGTCTGTCAATGAAACACAAAATGCGACCATATTAACATCTTCAAACATCTCGACCAACTTGCAGTTTCCTCCAAGGCTGCTCTGATGCACTCCAATTAGTTGGTACCTGCGAAGAAACCGATGCCAACGCATTTTAAAACACTGAATTATCACACTGCCCCTTATGATATACTTTGATACCCTGTTTCCCAAAACATGAAATAAAATTGCTCAAGTTTTCCTTTTTAATATAGACATAATACTAGTCAACGTTTCAGCAATTAAGAAACTGAAACACAAAAGGACCGGCTTACAACTTCAAATTCAAGATCATATCTTGGAAATGAAATTAATTTTCAAGTATTGCTCGTTTAGCCTCAAACAGTTATATTCCATACCTGTGTTTCCCTTCATTGGCAAAGCATACTCTCAGAATTCCACTGATTATGGTGCATGTATTATAAAAGTTTCATCTTAACCATGTGTTACGTAGCGTAGACGACTTTTCCTAGTTCTAACTAATCTAAAACTGCATAGCAATTTCTATCCATTGGGCAAAGCATGTCGACACTAAATTTAATCAGCAATATTAAGCAAGAGATTGGCCAACTCAATGAAGAAAGATTAATGCATTTGTTGCTCAAGCATTATATACTTGATGCATGAATCACGAAACCTAACCTTAACGAAGGGTCATGCTGGTAAGGAGGGTCCAGATTGCTATTTCCTGCTGATGGGGGAATCGAAAATTCCATGCTCGTAAGGCTATTGGATGAGGTGATTCCCTCAGCATACAAGATGTCCATGTCTGAGGGTTCATAATCTGTCCTTGAAATCTCAACAGCCTGCTCAGAAGAATAAGCATTTGAATCGAGTAACACGCATAAAATTTAAAGATAGCGTATTATCCACGTTCCATGTTAATATCTAAATTTATCCACAAGATCTAAAGAAACATTCTGAGCATCTGGCCCATCAAATAATTGAAAACTCGAAAACCAAAAGAGCAGAAGCACTTTGAGAGTGTGAATTGGCTAAAACTAAAGGGCAAGGAACACAGAGCGTGATCTCACCCGATTAAGAAAATATGCAGCTGGTCTGGGCAGCGTTTGTATTTCATTCCTCCGGTCGTATGTGGCTTGAATAGCAGGATCCTTCCACAAATCCTCAACAAATGGTGCATATTCACGAGTAGCTGCTGGAAATATGGCTTCCAGACTACCAGATACCATAGATTTGAGGAGCCAATCTGAAAAAGCTTTCAGTCTTGGACCAATGGAATATTTGGTTTTATCGTCAAGCTGGCTTGTATTTCCTGTGTAAACTGAATAACTTCAGGCACGACTAGCAACAAATTCATACAAAAGGCAAGCATCTAACTTGATGTTTAATATGTTACTTATAACCCAACCAACAATGTAATACAATCAAATAATAGAAAGATACATCAACTTGACAGGAAATTAAGAGAGAGTACTCCACGAGAAAACCACAAAATGTTATCTAAAAGGAACGATCTGTTATTCCAATAAAAAATATTGAGGTGTAAATACCAAGCAAATGTTTCAGTTTGTAAAACCAACATCTAGAAAGCACTACCTCCGATAATAAGGCCGTCTCCAATGGAGAGGGCTAAACATCCAAAAGCAAAAAGATGACCTAATTTGCCCAAAAATTCATCTCCAACCAATGTCTAGACTATAATTCTATGGAGCCCACCAGACCATTATTTGGCCAAAGATGCATCAGGCTGGCCAAATGTAGCCCCTCACTTAGTCCCTTTTTTGGGACCCAACTTCTTAGTTGCAATCTTTGCTTCAAACTCAATGGCTAGATTTGAAAACTTCTTACGGTAATTTTAACTAAATTAACCAATAAATTTAAAGTATAAACTTAGAACTAATAAACTAGTGAGAGGGCTATGTTTAGCCCCTTCGGTTAGAGATGGTATATGAGTATGGCCTAACACTAGTCATTTAAAAATAATTTTTATAGGGCTATAATTATGTGAAGACGGAAAAATTGATGTTAGCCTTTTTCCACATGCTGGGTAACCATCATCCTCTTTATGTAATACAAATTGTGTTTCTTATCCAAACCAAAAAATAGCTGAAGATCTCATCTATATTTCTTCAAGTAACTAATTTATCTTACAGTTAGAAAGGAACAGGACAGCTGACTTTATTGAATGAAATGCCATCCAACTAAATAATTACAAATTGATTTAAAAAGGCCAGATCATAAGCATATGGAGTGGAGAAAACAAGGAATCAATATATTTGTACCTGAAGGGCCTGGTTCATCCAGAAGCTGTCCTTTTCCTTTTCTCTTCTCAATCAAACTTTCTTCTTCAAACCACTCACGTCCTTCAAGCAGTATACCGAGATAACTGTACAATCTGCTCTGTATCATGAACTTAATACTTTGCCGCTCATCTTCTGAGAAAGGAACATTGTACAAAATCTTGGCCTAAAATAAGTAAGTACTTATTGTCAGAAGAAATGCACGCATCATTCGGAATAAATATCGCAGTTCGTTCAAACAGTTCATTGAACTCAGTAGAAAACTTTACCGAAATAGAACATTGGTTCCTATTACTGATGTGGATGGGAAAAAGAAAACAATGAGTCACTTGCGGTAAAAGAAGAACGAGTCATGTTTAGTTATCTGTGTGCATCTTTGCACTTGTTGATTATTCAATAGAAGAACACTGCTGCTGAGAGGATGCACCATACATAATTACAAGCACATTATGCAGTCTGCTGAGAGGATGCACATTACGCGGTAGTGCATTCAGAAATATACAAACATATATATATGTTTACACATTTCCGATGTGCACGCAGAGTCAACTTTTTACAGGTATAAATATACAAAATAAATCAGGAAATGTTTTTTGAAAACTTCAAGTTCTGTCAATTCTAGTTCATCTGTCAAGTTTCACCAATGATTACTATCATCTAAGGCTTTGTAGAATAAATAATTTTTACTGACCCTAAAGCTATGGAATAGGAAATGCACCAATTAGGTTATGAGCTTAATGATATTAAGAAATCGGTAATTGGGTCATTCCCTCCACAAAATGTCTTACCTGTTTAAATATAGTGCTTGTACCAGATTTATGATGTCCAACTAGAACAATTTTGTTAAGCATTTTTGCTTCAATGGTGTTCTGGGTGTTCACTTCTTCCATCGAAAGATTTGCAGAGTCACAAGGAATTGGCAAAGACAAGATGTTACAAACCAGCTTTATTGTAGTCTGTAGAGAAGTAACTTCACAGTTAAGGGATGCTTGACGCATAAGATTGATTAGGAAAGGCACTCAACTTATTGCATATCACATGCGTACAAACCTTGTCCCATATCTTTCCTTTTACTCGATTCATTCCTTCTTCCTGATACGACCCATCTGCACTCACCCAGTAGTGAAGATTTCCTTCACATGGCACTCCAGCCAACTGCATAATTCCAACAAAATACATCAAACGATGTGTTTTTTCAAAGCTTATAATATACCAATGAACATGAATGGGTCCAGTATAAAAACCTTCAGCATGAAGGCCTCTAACTTGGTGATCTCCCGACTGTTTATCAATATATTTGTATCCCCGTTACTAGCATTTTGCCTTATGTGACCTCGCACATTCAAGTGAGGGCTAATTATTTGGCAAGGCCTATGCCCTTCCTGTTCATTTAAAGCAGAAACATCATCACATTGTAGTGCAAGTTACAACAATATAGAGGTCTATATTAACAAGCTGATTTAAAAGTTGAGCTGAATTCAATTTTTACCTTTCCCCAAAAACCAGATACTTTATCATACCAATAGTATCCTGGTTTTATCTTTTTTGGCGGGTTTCGGCAACTTTGCAATCGAACCAGCTCTTCCTGCGATAGAGGTTCGTCGTTCACAAAAATAAGATTGCCTGGCAGTTGATTTGCTTGGCAAGATATCTCGGCTTTCATTATCAGTTCAACTTCCGATTTAGTGAGAAGCCGCTTGAGCATCCTAGAACACTTGCCCAGCTTCCTTCTCCTTGACTCGTCAATTTCAAAACTAATGCAAGTAACACATTTTCTTCCTTCCGGCATTGACCCCATTGCTCTCAGCACACAATTATAGCAATACTTAGCACCACAAACAATGCAAACCTCCTTCTCCGTGAGTCTGTTTCCTTTCCCACACCGATAGCACGACCCTTTCTTCCCATTTCTCTCAACTGTTGGCCTCACTCGCACATCTTCTTCCCCATCAGAAAGATTAAACTCTTCTTCCTGAACAATGTCATTCGAGTCAGGATCACGGAACGTCACAGCTGATGGTCTTTTGACATGGTGAGGAATTTCATCCGCATCAGCTTCCTCTCTACCTGAAAAAACCTCAGAGGAAAGACTCCGCGAACTCAAACCAGACTCTGATGAACCCCAGTCACCGGGGCTCATATAATTCTGAAAACCTTGAGCTTCTTGACCATCATCAGGCAATTCAAGCACACCCTTTGAACTTCCAGACAGACTGCCAGAAAACCCCAAATCCCCAGAGCTTTCGACTTTATCTGATAAAGTCGACACACCCCTTTCGCCTTTGCTAATTTCCAATTCAGCAGGAGTTACTGAATCGGAAGAAACAATTTCCTTTCCAAACTTTGCTTCACTTGCAAGTTTCGACTCTTTTTTCGGTTTCTTGTTAGATTTCGCAATCGGTTCAATAACAGGGAGGGACGAATTGTTCAAGAGAGAGCCTGAAGAAACCGGAGCAGCAGTTGGGATGTGGTGAATATCAACCGGAACTGCATTTGGGATAACATAACCTACCGGAGGACCCTTGTATTCATCGGCAAACGAAAACTCCAACTCCGTGCTAAAATCTTCGCGGTCGACGCCGCCGCCCCCACCAGAAGCGGCCATAGCAGAACTCAATTTTCTCATCACATACGCCATACCAGAGGTAAAAAAAAAATCACCAAAAAACCAGCAATTCCAACAACATAACAAAAAATATCAAAAACCCACCATCTTAAACCTTTAATTCGAAAACCCACGAAGCCAAACGAGGAATAAACAAAACCCAGGAAGCAAAATTAAAAAATTTCACAAACCCATCAAAGAAAAGGTCTGGAAATTTGAGGTAAAACCCTCCAACAACCTCCTCACCCTGCCCATAACAAAGAAGCAAAATAACAAAAAACACAGAAACTCTCAGATGGAAGTCGCAAGTATAGAGATGCAGACTTGGAGGAAGACTTATTCGTTGACTTGCCATTTTTTCTCCACGCGGTGATGTCACGGATGCCACGAAATTGCTACGAATTTCTCACAGAAACAACAAGAGAAGCAAATCGCCATACTACGCAACAACAAATGGAAGGCCGAGTCTTCAAACTGAGCGGGTGTGGTTCTCTGCAGTTACATGTACACAAGTAACTCTAGTCCTCCCTTGCTTTCGTCGAAAACGACATCTTTCTGGTTGTGGAAGGGGTATTTTCGTCCCTCTGATATGTCCGTACGATCACTTTCTGTCCCTTATTGGTGCATGGATTGATGGAATAATTATTGACGCAGTGAGCTCCGGCAGAGCTGCAATTTTGTCGGTCAACTTAGAAACGCGTACCTGTTTAATATACTAAATTTTCGTTTTACTAACTAATCCAACTTTATAAAATTTAACAAATATCATTAAGTAATATCTAGTTGTTAATATTTTTTCTATAATTTTATGCCCCCATTAGGAATTAGGAAGAACAATTCTTTTTGGGAATTGTCAATGCATTCCAAAAATTTCATTATACACTCCAAACTTTCTATATTTGGAAAGAAAAACACATTTGTAAGGAGTGTAGAATTAGATTTTTGAAGTGCCAATAACATTTCCCTTCTTTTTATGAAAAAAAGAAATGCATATTTTGGGTTGTTGTGCAATGAAGAAAAGCGTTGTTTTCAGAAGCAGAGGTAGAGCTACTTGTGCTTTTTGCTGTTTTGGAACCTTGATTTTGACAAAAAAAAACTTTTTTTTTCATTTACCAAACACAATTTTAGCTCTAGCTTTTTCCAAAAGCTGCTTTTAAAATAATTTCAGCAATGCCAAACCAACTCGCAGTACACCAAGGAAGGAATGTTCGATTTGTGGTTTAATAAAGGAGACAAACAAAAAGGGTTAGAGACCACTCAATAAATTTAATACCTAAAATTCCCAACAAAAATAATAATGTGGTTTAATAATTAAGCCGTTTGTTGAATTAATCTTGTAATAATCAGTCATAGGAGGAGAGGACAGCATCCATAAATTTTCTTTGGACTCTCAAAGTTTTCTATTGGTCGGTGGAGAGTCAAGAAAATCTATAGATTATCTAGTGGGAATTTGAATAGAGAGCTTCTAATGCACCTGAAAGTTTGATTACTCACTTAACACTTGAAACAACATTTTTGCGGGGTTAAAAGTTCATGCAAAGTTTTAACGAGGTCATACCATTATTACATCCTATGATTCTTACACATTCTTCACCTTTTTAATGAATATTATTGTATCATGCAACCTAGAACAAAATTTTGAAGGCAACCGGGTAGATAAGCACACTTAAATTTCTCTCGACTTATAAAATCTAAATCTGCCTACAGTTAGTGAGCTTTTATGTTTTTTTTCTTGTTCAATATATTTATCGCGAGGTTTGCTCACCCGTACTCATGGGTTGTGCATAGTTTGCATATGACACCGGTAGATAGTGTATTGACAATATATCTCATCATTTTTATAGCACATAGATAGTGTGTCCTCATTATATAAAATACAGATATGTCGTCAATATGGATCATGTGCAAACCATGCGCACATCACAAATGCATAGGTGATCATTTCTATTTTTTTTTTTTTAACAAACGAAAGTATCTACACTAAAGGATAGGGGCGTGGGCTAAGTCTTACAATAGGCAAACCATTTCTGTTTTGGATAATGCTAGAGAGACCAATTATTTAGAATAAATTTTGGAAATCATATGACGTGGCTGTTGATGATTGAATTATTACTAAAACATTAATTAACAAACTTATTTCTTATTTGTGACATATCACATAATTTACAAATACAATCTAAAAATTGATTTACCTAGCATTACTCTTCTATTTTTATCAGTACATGCAAGAGATGTTTTTTCCATTGAGTTTGGATTTGGGTCCATGCACGCATGCTTTTATCATGCGCATTCAAGATTATGTTCTAGTTATAGCCTAAAAGTCCAATCCATCATCTTTAAAGGAGGCCCTAATAGCCCAACATCTCTTGCTCCTCTCGGTTTAAAATAAGCCTAAACACCACCTGATTCTTTAGTACTATACCAGACAATTTCTTACACGATTCGTTAACATGGCATAAAAATGATACGAAAATAATGATTTTCGGGTTACCACGACAACTAATTGGTCGTTATCGAGTCACTCATCGTTAATAACGGTTTCTTAACAGATTTACACGCAGGTAACTCGTTTTAACCCTTTAAGATGTTTGATAATTTTAAACTACTAAAAAAAACCTTACAAGTTACCACAATAACCATAGTACTTAATCTTACATAAGAGATTAAAAATTTCCAATCACATTAAAAATACGAAGATATTTAAAAATACCAAAGCACATTAAAAATTCATAATAATTCATTACAAGTACGAAAAATGTGAAAAAAAATATGTAAACGCTCGTGATCGCATTCTCTACGCTTTGACAACGAGTATATCGTAGTTTGAATTTTAAAAACCTACAAACCCTATGAATAGTGTTTTTAGGGGATTTCAAAATAAATAAAAGTACATTATGATTAATGTACAAGTTAAAAAAGGTGAAAGAATATATAAACGCTCATGATTGCATCATCTACGCTTAGACAATAGTTACATCGTCCTTTAGATTTTTAAAATCCTCTGAACCCTCCTGGTTACATCGTCACTTAGACAATGGCTCCACAACCTTGAAAAAAAACACTTCCTTCATCTTGCATATCCTTAAACATTTGACATTTGTAGTACTAATGTTTTTTTCACTAGCTTCTAATTTTGGGGTATGTAATAATTGAAAGACAAATATATTTTTATGTTTTGAAATAAGATTTATGTGACAATGTGATATGTAGTTATGACTTTTGAAATGAGCACCAATCAAGGACTTGTTAATTCAAATTGCTGGCTAGCTTTTGGTAGCTTATAATTCAAGTCAAAAGATTTAATTTACAAACGTAAATACATGAGTAATGCTACACTTACAAAAGTAAATACATTTACTCTGTAGTCATACTCGTGTATATATATAAATATCTGGCCAAATTAATAATAGAGAAAAAGCCCTATAATTGTAGCAACAAAACTAGCAAGCTAATCTGCCAGAACAATATGCTAAAGAGTTTATAGTCGGTCCATATCTGCATGTGCTTTCATAAAACTGCATTAGGCCATGCAAATAATACATAGCCTTTGGGACCTTATATATGCTGGTATTTTTTTTTGGCATGAACGATATCTACATATTATCTCAGATTCTCACATTCATAGTATCTTGCATTTACTTGCAAAACCCTTTTTTCCAAGGCTTCGTTTGAAAGCAAAATCTGGTGGTCCGCCTGGTCTGGACGGTGCCCTCCCGCTTAATGCGTCTAGACGTTTTGGCGCTTTGTCGGCGAGACTACCACCAGAACAGACTGCGCGTGTACTACACGCTCGTTCAAGAACCGTTGGGTTAGAGTAAACTCGACGATATTTTCTTCCCAAGAGGCTCCGGATTTGTCAATAGTGGAGCCGAGCGGCTTCCTGCCTTATCGAAGCGTCCTTCACCAACGCCCGTATTTGCCTCAAGTCCGGAGCGTCCTCGGACACGCGCCACACCTTTACGGACCGGTCAAGGCTGCCACTGTACAACACCCAACCCTGACCTGCCTTGTTCTCGGAGCCGTGATCTTCCACCACGGTTAAGCATTTGACGGGTCCTGTGTGGCCTGTCAAGACAGACAAGCAGGTGTGCGCCCCACCTTCTTCCCTCCTCCATATGCAAATGTTCTTGTCCGCGGATCCGCTGAAAACCAAGTTTCCCGCTGAGGACAAGCACAGCACGGCTAGTTTATGGCCGCGCAAAACTCCGCCATGGGACAAGTGCTTCGCGCGCTCCCAATAATTGACCAACCCATCGGATGACCCACAATAGATAATCGCGGCCTCCTTGTTCACTGCCAATGCCGTCACCGCGTTCTCCTGCTTCAACAACGTCTGAACCAACACATGCGAAGTTCCCTTCCCTTGCAACTCCCTCCTCCACACCTTCACAGTCCCGTCCGCCGAGCCGGTGAACACCAATGACTCGAAACCCACGACGACACTGTTTACTGCGTCCTCGTGAGCTGCGACCGACTCCAAGCATTTGGAATCGGCAATTCTCCAAACCTTGAAAGACTTATCCCACGACCCTGAATAAAGAAGCCCTTGTTCTTCGTTCATGCTCATGCAAGACACCGCATCGAAGTGTCTGATTCGAACAACGCTGCG
Source organism: Heteromeles arbutifolia (assembly GCA_024362995.1). Taxonomy (NCBI): domain Eukaryota; kingdom Viridiplantae; phylum Streptophyta; class Magnoliopsida; order Rosales; family Rosaceae; genus Heteromeles; species Heteromeles arbutifolia. The sequence goes on from JANCRC010000004.1 coordinate 30,559,145, forward strand.
GTGTCTCCGGACCTCCACGTAGTTTTTCGGCTTCATGGAACTCCGAATAAAATCTTTCATAGTTGGCAAGCTCCCAACCCGTCCGTAATTGCTTGGATTTTTCTCGGAAAACTTCCAGACTCGGATCTTACCATCCTGATGACCGGTGAATATCCTCTCGCCGGAAATCACGATGGCTTTGATCAACCCGCTCTTCGATTTGAAACCCGTAAAATCCTTCAAGTTCTTCCAGACACGAATGTTCCTGCTATCCGACCCGGTATAGAGTAAGTCTCCTTTGACAGCCAGCGAGTATATGTGGCCTTCTTCCCGGACTAATGATCCAATGAGTCCGTTTAAAGGGAAGTTCTCGTCCAGCGGATTCAACGACGACGGCATTATCCACGGGGACTTATTGTAGGGTGACGCCGTCGCTGGGTTCCATGGGGACATGACATAGGGTGAACCCTCGGTGCTGCTGCCGCCTTGGGTACTATTGTCGTAGTACCGAGGACTTGTCGCCGAGGCACTGCTACGCCGTGTTGAGTAATCATTATGGTGGCTGTTGTCGTTATTGTTGGTCTCGTTGGTGCTTGTCGGAGACGTCAAGGATGGGTCGGAGGAATGCAAAAGGGCTCCGAATTTCGGCCTGTGGTGGTGGGGGACATTGCGTTCTGCTACCATGGTGCCTCCTCCTCTTTCGTTTCTCATTTACAATTCTAATGAGAAAACGTGGAGAAACAGAACAATATGGAATTTGAATATGGATTGAGTGCGAGAAAATTGAGAGGATTTTGACGGAAAATTCTTGATGAAATTAACAGAATGATGGAAAGTTTTTGTTAATAGTGATTTGGAAAGGTGGGAGAGGAGTAAGGGAGTATATATAAATAGGAAGGGAAAGAAAGATTGGTGGGTAGCGTTGGTGCCACGTGTTGGGATGATACGTGGTTGTTTTGTACCGGGAAACCGGGTGTGCCGGTAATTTAAAACGAAAAAGCTGAATTTGGTTGGATCGCTGGATGGATCGGAGATTAATGGACCGGAAAATTGCAGCAGTTTTCCTTCAACTCAATCAATTTAAGTAATAGTTTTTTAACTAAAAATTTATAATTATTAGTCTTTTAACTTATTAAAAGGTGCCACGCACATAAGACTGATCAAGAGGTAAATATGAAAAATAAAATGAGAAAAATTGTAGTAATAATTTCTTAATTTTAACCTAATTGGAGCAATGATCTCTCAACTTAACCCAATTGTAGCAATGATCTTTCCAACATGATTTATTTTAACGCAATTCTGATGAAGTTGACGTAAATGATCATAGCTAAACATTTCGATGAGCTATGAGACCAATAGTCATAAATTTTAGTTCAAAAACCATTACTCAATTGGATTAGAATTTTTGGAGCAATTGATATGATTTTCTCTTAATGGAAAATAATGTTCACACGTTTTTATTGGGGGGAAACACGAAGCGGGTTTTTTTAGCATGCGTGTGGATTGTTGTTACTATTTGTATGCCGATGTGGAAGCGTTTTCATACTCGGAGGTTTGACTGCACATATCCAACGTTTAATTTGACTTTCGAGTTGATCAAGGATTTACGTTTCTTGGGTTAACACGACATCGTTTCTTTATGTTTCGTAAGTGCTGAGGCTTTTCATTTCTCTGCATGCACATGCAAATTGTTTTTCATATATTATGGATGATAAAAGAATTGAATTTTCTCAACAATAAATGTAGTGTCCCACATCGTCCCGGGGAGAGGATCCCTCCTCTATGCCTTATATGTATATGTCCACCTCCATATAGCACAAGACTTTTTGGAAGCTTACTGGCTTCGGGTTCCATCGGAACTCCGAAGTTAAGTGAGTTCGCGCGAGAGCAATCCCAATATGGGTGACCCACTGGGAAGTTCGTGTGAGTTTCCAGAAACAAGACCATAAGGGTATGGTCGGGATCCAAAGTGGACAATATTGTGCTACCGCGAAGCCGGGTCCGGGATGTGACAGTAAATAGCGTTAAATTAAGTTTGAATATTCGCTAAAATTAGTGTAGGGTTTAGTGTTTTATTTGTTCACAACTTGTGCCAATTTCCACTGCGATCTGATGCTTAATTATTGCTTCCTTCACTTGGATGGCCAAGGGCGATTTAGTGGCAAACAAGAAATTAGCGAAAACAACTTCGAAAGATCGTGTCCCAAAGTATAAAGATCGGTTAGCTGCGTTTCATTTTATATATTGAGTTGAGTCTACTGTGCAAATTAGGTAAACGCAAACATTTTATTGTGGTTCCATATATTTCACGTTTAATTTTTAGAGTTTGGGGTCAAATTCTGTGTTAAAGTATGAATTCTTATATATATGCTTTGTTCTCAAATTACTTGTCTCGTACTACAACAATAACAAAGCTAGTAGATTAGCCAACCAGCTTCCAGTTTTATGGCACTCAGTCTCCACTGTGTTATGTTTAGAGAAAGCGATGTAATAATGTTATTGAATTAAAAACAAAGAAACAATTATTGAGAAGAGTTCCCGAATTAAGTAATGTTTGGAGCGTCCTCATACAAAAGAAACCATGCTCAGACCCCAAAGCAAACTTTTTTGAAAACTAAAAACGGAAAAGGGTTTTTATCACAAATGGTCCCTGACATTGATCAAACACATCATTTTGGTCCCTGACATTGAAAATCAATAGAAATGGTCCCTGAGATTGATCAAACACATCACAAATGGTCATTCCGTTAAAAACTCTTTGGACAATTTTCAAAGCTTCGTAACTCAATCGTTTCTTAACTAAATTCGACCTATAATATATCAAAATGAAGATAGGAAAGTGTATAACAATATTATAACTATTTGGAAGCCCAATGGTTGCCAGAGATAGCCGGAAAATAGCCTCAAATGTGACTGGTCCGCGGAAAAACTGGAAAAACTGGCCGGAAACTGGGTAAACTTTAAACATTCATAACTTCTGCAATAATCAACGAAATCGAGTGATTCAAAAATGAAAATCATACTTCTCGATGAAACTAAGAGAATGGTAATGGTATCTTTCTTGATGACTAACTCGCCGTAGTTTGGCCGGAAAATGGCTCGAAATTGGATAACCATTTTCGAGTTAACCAATTTTGAGCCGTTTTCCAGCCAAACTCCGACGAGTTAGTCAACAAAAAAGATACCATTCTCTTTGTCTGGTCGAGAAGTATGATTTTCCTTTTTGAATCACTCGATTTCGTTGATTATTAAAGAAGTTATGAACGTTTAAAGTTTACCCAATTTCCGGCGAGTTTTCCAGTTTTTCCGCAAACCAGTCACATTTGAGGCTATTTTCCAGCCATCTCCGAAAACCATTGGGCTTCTAAATGGTATAATCTTGTTCTACACTTTCCTATCTTCATTTTGATATATTATGGGTCGAATTTGGTTAAGAAACAATTGAGTTACAAAGCTTTGAAAATTGCCCAAAGAGTTTTTAACGGAATGACCATTTGTGATGTGTTTGATCAATCTCATGGACCATTTCTATTGATTTTCAATATCAGGGACCAAAATGATGTGTTTGATCAATGTCAGGGAATATTTGTGATAAAAACCCAACGGAAAACAATTACCAAAAGTTTATTATAGTTTCCAATAAAATGAACAAAAATTATAAACGTAAAACAAAATAGTTATCAATTCACTCCCAATAAAATGATAAAGAATGTGAGAAAAAGAGAGTTCCTAAGAGCAGCTCCAGCCCAACCCTAACTACCAAGGCAATTGGGAAATTATTGCCCAAGAATTGAAAAAAGATGGTTCAGCCCACCCCTAACAGTAAGGCAATCAGTGTGTTCATTTGTGCTGAACTACCCAATCAGGCAATTGTTGCCCGACCCTGTGCTCGAGATCGATCTGACGTCATGTTGACGTTAGCCAACAATTGTCCAATTTTCTTCCAGAGACGTAAGGGGAAGTGCTGGAGGGTTGGCTCGAACGAGCAAGCTTAGGAAAAATTTCGGCCCCAACACTTTGTTCTTTCCTTGCCCGGCACATGCCCTCAACGTCAATAACGGAGTCAGTACTAGCAAGAATCACCACTTCCCTACCTCAATCGATCACAGTCTACGAAGTCGTGATTCCGTGTTTTTTGTTGCGTTCTTCTTCTTCTGGGAACCTAAAGGCTCCTTCTAGACTGGCCAAAAGGGGAAGCTTTGCCTTCTTCATTGTTTGGGTTTTGCAGCAAGGAGAGTGAGATAGAGGTGGGCACGGGCCAGGCTAGGCCCAAATTTGGAGGGACCAAACCGAACCCGCTTAAAAAGGAAATGAAATGGGCCGGGTATGGGACGGGTCCACAAGTCCAATAATTAATTGCCATATTCCAATTGAGTAACATCGAAATCTTCAGAATCGCAAAATTGGCCCAAAATCCCAATTTGACATAGTACATTTACATTTCAACAATTACGAGAACTTCTCAAATATGCGCAGTGTACCTTCAGAGCAGGTTCATCGCAACGTGGAAAGCTCCACCGTGCATCTACAGGTTCGAATTGAGTTACTGCCATATTCTTTTTCTCTCCCCCATCCATATTGGTGCTGGAAAAGTATCAGATGCTTTCATTAAAAAACTTGTTTGGTGACAAAGAAACTACTTGGGCCCTGACCACGCCCTCACGGTTTTTTTTCTAGGAACTCAAGCGAGAACTTCCCAGTGGGTCACCCATCCTAGGAATGCTCTCACCCGAACTCGCTTAACTCCGAAGCCAGTGAGCTCCCAAAAGGCCTCGTGCTATATGGAGGTGGGCATGTACATATAAGGCATAGAGGATCCACTCCTCGTCGGCACACTTCCAGCCAGGGATTGGCTCTGATACCAAATTATCACATCCCGAACCCGGCTCCACCGTAGCACGATATTGTCCGCTTTGGGCCTCGGCCACGGCCTCATGGCTTTGTTTCTGGTAACTCACACGAGAACTTCCCAGCGGGTCACCTATCCTAGGATTGCTCTTGCCCGAACTCTCTTAACTTCGGAGTTCCGATGAACTCCGAAGCCAGTGAGCTCCCAAAAGGCCTCATGCTATATGGAGGTGGGCATGTACATATAAAGCACAGAGGATCCACTCCCCTGGGCGATGTGGGATCTAACAGTTCTTGCTTAGTTTGAGAACCCAGAATAGCATCTACAAATCTAATTCAAAAATCCTAAATTCGTAAACCAGAAATTCACATAAATAAAAATACCCTAATTCATAATTACCTAAATTTTAGCATGATGGTGGTGGTAGTGTTCTCGATGGCGGTGATGGGGTGGTAGAGGTTGCAACTGCGATGATGGGAGACGATGGTGAATCGATGATAGTCTGGGACCTGGAATCAGGAGTGGGGGAACTGGGTTCTGAAACTTGGGTTCTCTGGGATGTCGTCAAATAGGAGAGCTCAGGTGGTGGTGGTTGCGACTCGCCATGGCAGTGGTGGTCTGGGATTGGGTTCTGTGTGAGTGATATTGTTGAGGAAGAGAAGAGTGTGAGTCTTGAGTCTAATGAGAGACTGGGAGTTTGGGAGACGGGGAGAAAGCAAGCCTCATCCATTAATAGGAGATCAAGCGGTTAAGATTTAATCAAATGGTAGGAATCAATGGTTTTGGCCAAGGGCTCATTTTCTCAAATTCTTGGATCCGCCCCGACCCACGGGTCTAGGACCCGTTTACCCAACCCTAGAGTGAGAGCCTTCTTTGTTTGGGTATTGATTCTACTGAAGGAGAGAGAATATAAATATTATCTTTTTATTAATTTAAAAGAGAATTGTTATTGACACTCTAAAATTCTCATTTGACACTTTAAACTTTCTATATCTCTAAGCTGTCAAATAATAAAAAATAAAAAAAACCTAATAAAGCACATGACGAATAATACACAATTTTTGTTTGTTTTGTTCAAAGTCATACAGGTTGGTGAACAATTTACATGTTTGGTTCCTATAAAGCTTCAAAACCCTAATTGCGTTTTGGCCTCACTCACTCTACATTTACAGAACCGTAGCGTGCCAAAACCGCTCATGGCTAATCTATACAACGTGCCTATTAGTCAACGGCTCCATGAAAATGGGCCGCCACCTGTTAACCGAAATATAGGTGAGGGTGACAACGACGGGACCCCAATAAAGCTATCGGCTAGCAGCCACGTAACAGTTAATCAGCACACCCAAAGACCAAAAACGTTGCACCTAAAATAAACTAGAATTATTTGTCGTGTATTTCCACGTAATTAGTAAAACATTAGGTGCCAATTGGCCTAATTTTTAGGGCGACACGAGTCCGTGGTATTAGGTCATGGTTTATAAGCATGATGGATTGTAGAAGCCAAATGTCAACTAGGTTTAGTTTGCCATGAAAGAAGGTTCTACTATCATAGTTACTTTGTAGAATTTAGGTGGGATTCCAATTGTATCGTTTACCATTACATATATAGGTCGAGCCACTCAATCAATTAATCAGAAACAATATTGACAATACTTTAATTTTCTTTTTGTTTTGTTTAAGGGAATAACATGTTTCATTTACGAAAAGGAAATTAAATTCATACATTTGAAGAATATAAATTATATAACAAGAGGAATATAGGTGTAAACAAAGGTTTGAAACTACAAAATAATAATTACGAATGTCACAGGACCGGGTTGAAAGAGACGAAGAATCCAGTGCTGAAAGAACTACACTAATTAATTACATAAAACTTCATTTTGGTGCACAATTTTTATAGATTCTAATTACATACATGTCGTGATAACATGCGTTATTTTTTATTCAAACATTGAGATTATACATCCAAGATAATTAATTAAGTTGTATGATATTACAAGACAAATATCATAATAATTGCTTCCAATAAAGCGACATTGTAGTTCGATCCACATACAAAACTATATATTGTCTTAAATGTTTTGGGAAGAAAAAATATCTAGTTAATAATTTAGATTATCCTCATTTGTGTTGTAGGTTTAGTCACCACAGTGAGCTGATACAAGCAAAACATACTCGCTGCGTCACCAAAATCTTAAGTTTTAACTTTTATTGCTCAAGTAATGTACACATAGAGTTTGGTGCTTGGTGGGAAAAGAAACGAGGACTCGTTGCTTGTCTTTGTTCAGTGAATTTTACAATGGATAGCAGGTAAGAATATATATGTTTTTTTCGAAAAAAAAAAAAAAGAGGACAAGTTGGTGGTTTTGTTACCACAGTCCACCTTTTCAGGAGCCAGAAAAACTCAAAGAGGCATTTTTAACTTTCCCCTAGTCACCATCGTGCGATTCACCAGCGCTAAGAATCAAATTCAGGACGTGCCGTGTGAAATACGGGCCTGAAATTCTATATATGTTGTTTATAGCAGCTTTTTTGAAAAAATTGAGCAATAATTTTACTTCATTGCTGACTTTCTAGGACTATCATCCAAAAGTCCCAAAATGGCATTTAAGGTCGGCTGCATGCACGTAATAATATATACACCTAACTTCTTTTAGGCCCAGCAAACGGTGCAATATTTCACTTATTTAATTTTCGTAAAATGTTTAGACTCTAGATATTATATACAGTGTAATATTATTGAATACCTCATCAACCTGTTCCAGTGAAGAGATTTTTCAATGTATGTGAAACACAAGATTATACATTACGTGTCCTAATATAAGTGAAAAAATATTGAAAAGTCTATTATTCCTCTACTTATATTATAACATGTGATGTACCGACTTATATTCTGACTAAATGAAAAAAATCTTTCGTTGCAATGTCAAATGCACAATACTTTTTTGACACACCCGACCCGAAGTGTCCACTAGGACTCCGAATCGAGCTGTGCTGGCCGACACCTGAAAGGTAACGAAGCCATAAAATGTAATAATGTGTAAAATGTGAATAAATTTAAACCTCAAAAATGCCTATATACGCGAGTGCGCGGTGAGCGGGTATGGACCCATTTCACACGTGATGCAGAGCATAAGTAAAGTACAGTGATGTAAGATAATAATTATACCATCATAAGGAGCCATCTGAACTGTGGAGTGCCACAAGTCCTCGTCGATACGGAACTTTGCTACTAGAACCTGGAAGGGTGCAAAATAGAAAGTGTGAGTGGGCAACCCAAGGATTTTCAAAATCATTTCAATTATCAAAGGTAGTAACCCCTCGCCTCAAAACCTGTATAGTTTCCAACAAATCATAATACATATAAGTATGAAATCAAATGTATAACAATAGTAAATCTAGAAGTATACCACGACACAACATCTTATTAGCAATATAAATAATCATGTGCTTAATAACCCATACTAGCATGCACGTCGGAGTCACCTATGGTGACTTATACGACTCATCCATATCTCATCAATCAATGCTAGCACATAAGTCGAAGTCACCTATAGTGACCTGTACGACTCATCCAATAGCTCATCCAATATCCAAGTAATGTGTTAGCCGGATCCACCTCTTGTGGCCTGTACGGCTGAACCTATAGCTCATCAATCAAATCAAATTCAATCCTGCACACGAGTCGGAACCACCAAATGTGGTATGTAGGACAGGCTAGGTGGAAATAAGTACGCTCAAGTGCTATGATCACGTGAAGGTTGTGCGAAGTATCGCAAGTCACCTACGAGTCGGAACCACCTAAAATGGTCTGTACGACAGGCTGGCACCTACCTTGGATCCAAGGTGAGCGTGTGGTGCGGGAGGTGAACGCTCACGTGAAGGCTAGGCCCTGGCATTGGGCGGAGCACTAACACCAGAGTGCATGTTTATGAGCTATAAATGCATCTCATATAACATGTATGATTTATAGGCAACCTGTACGACTTATAAGCAACCTGTACGACAAGGTTGAAGTTGTCTAAAACATAAATATAGTCACACCATAACTCGATCATTTCAACTAACACCATAAACTCACCTGAACTTACCTGTGCGTCCTGCGTTCCTCTTCGCACTTTAAGGCATTCACAGTAATTACTTACATGTATTATACATATGGATATGCAATGATGCAATTTAATACTTAACCATGTTATAGCATTTTCAAATATATACATATACATAACATGACGAAATATGCATAATCTATAACGCCCTACTCCCTAACTATTGATTTCGGGAATAATTATCGGGGACAAGCCCAACTAAACACTAGCTTAATTAACTATCATTACTTACAATTCTTTACTTCAATTTCTCAATTCCTCACACATTGCTCAACTCCCCAAACAAGGCTTTGGTCTCGATTATTTAATCTCATTTATTGTATGGCTGCATCTAACGTCTCATTAGACTGCCTACGTACCCTAAACAAGGATCAAGCCAATCGTAGTTCACAGTAATTATATGCAGGTAATATACATAAATCAACTTAAAAACGTTTGTGGAATTATCAATCATGTGTGTGTCTATATATATATATATATATATATATATATATATATATATATACACACAATAGAAAGGAAAAGACCCACTCACCTGAGGTCTGCGCTATGACACCCTAGCGTGAATATCGAGACATCACGAACCAACATTGCCTAGAACAATTATCAAATCACGTCTCAGAGTTCATACCGATAGAATACATAATTTACATAAAACACATCCCTACGTAATTTAGTCCGGAAGATCTGCATCACGGATTTTCGATTTGTTACTTCCAAAGATCCACATTATGATCATAGAACAACGTCCTAATGTTTCATTACAATCCAACTGTCGGATCTCCGCCAATTGCTAAAACCAAGTGGCGGTCAACATTTTTTTTTTATGAACTTACAAATCCAATTCGGGAAGATCCATACGTCGGATTCCCGATCCATAAGTTTATATGGTCCTCAAATATTACGCACTATAATGTATTAAAGTTTGGTGACGATCCAACGGTCGGATAGTTGATTCACACTTTTACCAAATAACGTAACGTAGAGGATTTAGGTTCCAACCATCAACCTATGTCATACAATTACCAAGACTGAACTCAAGGCATACCTATGTCATACAATTACCAAGACTGAACTCAAGGCATCTAATTTAGTTTAAGAATGACATCGACGGCCCCCTGGCCACGCGCTGCCGCACGCGCCGTCGTGGGTGGCGGTCGGCCGCCTCGACTGGCCGGAAAATCCAACTATTTCCAAAAATTCCCAAATTTCACATAAATGAAGAACTCAAAGAGAGGAACAACTCTTATACCTGCCACGAAGTCCAAAAGTGGACGGAAGATGGTCAATTTTGCCCACAAAGCTGGCGGGTGCCTAAAGCTTCCCGGCGTCGATTCGTCGTCTACGGTGGTCCAACGGGGTCAAGGTTGGTTGGGATTTTCTCCTAGGATGGTGGGCTACAAAGCCCAAGTAGTGGCATCGGCCATTGCTTTCTCTGATTGGCTGCTGCTCCCTCTCTCTGATTGGTCCTTAATCCTTTAATTTGATTTGTCCACCACTCCCTTGTCTGATAAGTCCCCTTAAACTTACTTCAAACTAATTGGGCCTCTTTCCCACAAGGTGGGAATTTAATTTATTTAACTAACTTTAAATAACCAACTTCAAACGTCCGTAACTATATCGTTATAATCCGGACTCGCAAACGGTTTTCGCCTATGCGCTCGTAGTGACGAGTACTATGAAGGCACACTAAAATAATGAGTCATACGTCTCTCTAACTGATGGTCAACGGAAGTCAAAGTCCTTGCCTCTAGGGCATTTTTGTAAATTCACGCTTTTAAAATTAATAAAAACGTAAAATTTGGGATGGGTTGTCACATTTTTAGTGTGGAAAAAAATTGATATCACCTCATCGAGCAAACTAACATATGGGTAATGCTAAAGAGACCGAATTTTTTAACCAAATTTTGTAAATCAAATGATGTGTTGTTCATGATTGGATTGTTAATTAAGTATCGATTAATGTGCTTATTTTATATTCGTGACACATAATTTGGTTTGTAAATTTAATCTCCCTAACATTATTTCTAACATAAATCTCAATTACAGAAGAAAAGCAATTGATTAGGGCCCAATTTTAAACTTTATCACTTGTCTTGGGAGCACACTCAGCATAGCTACAGTGAATTTAAAGTATACTTGTTAGGTTGATAAATTGATCCCACGAAAATGCAACTCTCCCTTATATTAGATTTTTGTTATAGAATTAATGGGTGAATGCCCACTCAAAAGAATGCCCAAAGACTTAGTAATAGTGAGTAATAGTGTTTGATACTTTCAAAAGTATCATCATTGTATTTTGATGGTTGTAGTTATGGGAGTCGCTCTATAAATAGAGCACTCTGTCTGTTATCAAATACACTGCGAAAGAAAACAAGAGAAATAATATCAGTATCTCTCCCTCTCTTTATCTGCCATCCTTTTTGTGTTATAGCTACTAAAGTTATAGTGTGATATTTTGCACCTGCTTCGCTCTTGTCCTTAAAAAGGTTATCTCTCTAACTTTTGTCTATTTATAACACGTTATCAGCATGACTCTCTAACCTTAAATAGTTCCCATCTCCCTTCACCGAAAGAAAGAAAGAAAGAAAATGCTTCCTTTAAGGTTTTTCCTGTTTTTCTTCTTCTTCTAGTTCATTTGCATGATGCACCCTTGCGATGAACTGCTAGCACCATGCATGCTTCTCGTTCTAAATTTAACAGTTACTTATATCTTTGATTTCTTGTTTGGTGCAGTTCCTGGCTTCTAACCCAGTATTTAATTATGTTAATTTTACTGTAATCAAAGATGGTGCGATACAATCGCCCATCTTGAACTGCAAATTTAATTTTCACTGCGATCAAAGATGGTGCGGTACAATCGCCCATCTTGAGCTGCAGATTTAATTTTACTGCAATTTTAGGTGGTGCGGTATAATCGTCCACCTTGCTCTGCATATTTAAATTTTATCGCAATTTTAGGTGGTGCGGTATAATCGCCTACCCTACCCTGCATATTTAAATTTTCCTGCTGTTTAAGTGGTGTAGAATAATCGCCGATCCTATGCTTGTTTCGATGAGAATGGTGCGGTACAATCGCCTTTCTCATTAATCATGAAAATCTCGAGCCTGAAGTTTGGAGTGCTTATCATTTTTGGCCTGAAGATCAAAATGAAAAATTTGTAAGAACCAGAAGTTCTAACACTATATTCCTCCAGGAATACATATTATTGCAAGTTCTTACACATCTCATTTTTCTTTTAGAAAGAAAAGAAAATGGCGAATTTGGCAAAGCTTGGTTTTGCTACCCTTGACATTACAAGGTTGAATTACTTTACTTGGGTATTGGATACCAAGATCCATCTGGAAGCAGGGAATCTTGGAGATACCATTAGGGAAGAAAACAGCTCATCTTCTCAAGATTGGGCGAAGGCCATGATCTTTATTCGTCGCCACCTTGATGAGGGACTAAAGAGCGAGTACCTAACAGTTGAAGATCCATTAGCTCTCTGGAATGCATTGAGAAATAGATACAATCACCAGACAACGGTGATTCTTCCAAGGGCTCGCTATGAGTGGACTCACCTAAGAATCTAGGATTTCAAGTCAGTGGCCGAGTACAATTTTGCGTTGTTCAGAATTACCTCTCAGATGAAGCTCTGTGGGGATACCATTATTGAGGAAGATATGCTGGAAAAGACTTTCAGCATATTTCATGCCTCTAATATGCTATTGCAGCAACAATATAGAGCGCGAGGCTTCACTGAGTACAACCAGCTGATGTTTGTGCTCTTGGTAGCTGAACAAAACAATGAGCTTCTGATGAAAAATCATCAGTCCCGACCCACTGGATTTGCACCATTCCCAGAAGTGAATGCTGCTTCCCTCGAAGTGAATGCCACATCCTCTGGTGGCAATAATCATAAACGAGGGCATGGCCACAAGTAAGGCTGGTGGAACATGAAAGGCAAGAATCATGGTGGTCAGTCTCACAACTAGATTCCAAGGCAAAATTCAAGTCATAGCTTTAAAAAAGCAAATCGCCACAAAGGCAAAGCTCGTATGAACAATGCTCCCAGAAACTCTGATAGAGCATGCCATAGGTGTGGTGGCGATGGGCACTGGGCGCGTACCTGTCGTACCCCAAAACTTCTGGTAGATCTATATCAAGCCTTCCTCAAGGAGAAGGGTGTCAAGACTAATTTCCTCGACTAGGCTAGACCAATGGATATACCTAATCCAGTGTGCGACTTGTTAGGACAGTTAAACACAACCCACCTAGATGTCTCAGACTTCATTGTGGAAAGGAGGAATGAAGTGTATTGGTCCGACTGAATCATTTATGTTTGATGTACTTTTATTATTATAGACTTGTAGTTTAAAACTAGCATTTCAATTCAATAAAAGTGGCATTTCCTGTTATAAATTGTTTGTTAATTGTGATTCCATTTACTCAGAAAGCATGGATAAAAACTGTGGTTATTCTCAGAACATGAGAAATGGCGAAGATATTTGTCTTGCAGACAGCGCAACCACACATACAATACTTCATGATCGAAAGTATTTCTCAAGCTTAATGCTTACAAGAGTAGGGGTAACAACAATATCAGACAAATCAGATATAATTGAAGGCTCAGGGAAAGCCCAGATGATGTTACCAAATGGAACAATATTGTCCATACAAAATGCGTTGTATGCTACTCGATCTACTCGAAATTTGTTGAGTTTCAAAGACATACGTTTAAATGGATACCACATTGAAACGAAAAGTGCAGAAAATGTGGAGTATCTATGCATTACGCCCAATGATACCCAGAAGCGTATATTGGAGAAGTTGCGTGGTTTGTCGAGTAGATTGTATTATACATACATAAGGACAATTGAATCACATACTGTCATGAACCAAAAGTTCATTGATTCAAAAGTTTACATGCTTTGGCATGACCGTTTGGGTCATCCAGGATCCACCATGATGCGTAAGATCATTACCAACTCTAATGGACATCCATTATTGAGCATAGACATTGCTATCTCAAATGATAACCCTTGCAAGGCTTGTTCTCAAGGGAAGTTGGTAATTAGACCATCACAACTAAAGGTTGATGCTGAATCCCCATCATTTTTGCAAAGAATTCAAGGGGATATTTGTGGACCTATTCAACCATCTTGTGGACCATTTCGATATTTTATGGTTTTGGTTGATGCATCTACCAGATGGTCACATGTTTGTCTTTTGTCTAGTCGAAATGTAACTTTTGCGAGACTTCTTGCTCAAATAATTAAGTTACGAGCACAGTTCCTAGATTACCCCATTAAGTCAATTCGACTTGATAACGCTGGTGAATTTACGTCTCAAACCTTTGATGATTACTGCATGACATTGGGCATTGATGTTGAACACCATGTTCCTTATGTCCATACTCAAAATGGTTTAGCAGAAGCATTGATCAAGTGGCTTCAGTTAATAGCTTGCACTCTACTCATGAAAACAAAATTGCCAGTTTCTACATAGGGACATGCCATTTTACATGCTGCATCATTGGTTCGATTGAGACCTATAACCAACCACCAATACTCCTCAGTACAACTCGTGTTTAGGCATCATCCAAACATTTCACATTTACAAGTTTTTGGTTGTGCTGTTTATGTGCCTATTGCACCGCCGCAACACACTAAAATGGGACATCAGCGTGGACTGTGAATTTATGTGGGTTTTGATTCACCATCTATCATTAGATATTTGGAACCTCTGACAGGTGATATGTTTACAACTCGTTTTGCTGATTGTCACTTTGATGAGACAATCTTCCCGTCGTTTGGGGGAGAAAAGACCGTTCCAGAAGAACGGAAAGAGCTGACATGGGTTGTTCCCACCTTGTCTCATTTTGATCCTCGAAGCATTCAATGTGAAAATGAAGTGAAAAGGATCGTTCATCTTCAAAGTATTGCTAATCAAATGCCAGATGCATTTAATGATGCTATGAAAGTGACAAAATCACATATACCAGCTGCAAATGCACCTGCAAGAATTGATGTCCCTGTTGGACAAAATAAAGTGGCAGCGAATGATTCATCTGGTGCACGCCTGAAGCGTGGTAGACCCCCATGTTCAAAAGATTCAGCCCCTCGAAAGAGAAAGACAATGGCACAGCTGAATCCAAATAAAATCATTCAAGAAGAGAAAATGAATGAAAAATCCACAATTCATGATTCTGTACTTCTAGAAAAAGAAAATGTCTTTGATGAGACACATGTCTCTGAAGAGACAGTAGTACATGAAAGAAAAGAAATCTCCATAAATTATGCATGTACAAATGAATTGTGGGATCGGAATGAAATAATCATCGATGATATATTCGCATTCGCAGTAGCCACTGGAATCATATTAAGTGATGATATTGAGCCCCACTCTGTTGATGAATGCAAACAAAGACAAGATTGGCCTAAGTGGAAAGATGCAATCCAGGCAGAATTAAATTCCTTGGAAGGGCGAAGTGTTTTTGGACCAGTAGTCCAAACTCCGCCTGATGTAAATCCTGTGGGTTACAAATGGGTATTCACAAGAAAACGCAATGAGAAAAACGAGATTGCAAGATACAAAGCATGACTCGTTACACAAGGATTTTCACAAAGACTTGGAATTGATTATAAGGAGACATACTCTCCTGTAATGGACGCAATTACGTTATGTTACTTAATAAGTTTAGTGGTTTCAGAAAAGCTTGACATGCAACTTATGGATGTCACCACTGCGTATCTATATGTAGAATTAGATACTGACATATACATGAATGTCCCAGAAGGACTTAAGTTGCCTGAAACAACTAACAAACCACGAGGTATATTCTCGATCAAATTAAGGCGATCATTGTATGGGCTGAAACAATCTGGATGAATGTGGTATAATAGTCTCAATGAATATTTGATCAAAGAAGGATATATCAACAATGTCATTTTCCCTTGTGTGTTCATTAAGAAATCCAATTCTGGATTTGCTATAGTGGCAGTATATGTTGATGATATGAACCTAGTTAGAACTCCTGAAGAGCTCAATAAAACTGATGAATATCTAAAAAGTGAATTTGAAATGAAAGACCTTGGGAAAACAAAATATTGTCTCGGCATGCAGATCGAGCATTGTGCTAATGGAATTTTGGTCCACCAATCAACTTACATTGAAAAAATCCTTAAGCGATTTGGCACGGACAAGGCTTATCCACTCAGCACGCCAATGGTCGTTCGTTCTTTGGACATTAAGAAAGATCCATTCCATTCAAAAGAAGATGATGAAATGATCCTTGGTCCAAAAGTACCATATCTGAGTGCAATAGGTGCTTTATTGTATTTAGCACAATGTACTATACCAGATTTAACTTTTTCAGTTAACTTATTAGCAAGGTATAACTCTGCTCCAACAATTCGTCATTGCAAATGAGTCAAAGATGTTTTGCGATACCTTCGTGGGACAACAGACATGGGTCTCTTCTACTCAGAGAAATCCACAAATGACCAGATCCTTGCTGGATATGCAGATGCTGGTTTCCTCTCTGATCCGCATAAGGCCCCTCACAAACTGGATATGTGTTCACTAATAGAGATACATCAATCTCATGGCGCTCAACAAAGCAAACACTAGTTGCTACATCTTCCAATCACTTAGAAATACTTGCTTTACATGAAGCAAGTCGTGAATGTTCTTGGTTAAGATCAATGATCCATCATATCCAGAATTCATGTGGTCTACCTTCGAAGACAGACAATCCAACTGTCATCCATGAAGATAATGCAGCCTGTGTTGTCCAAATGAAGGAAGGATTCATTAAGGGCAATAAGACTAAACACATATCTCCAAAGTTTTTCAGTGCACATGAGCTTCAGAAGGCTAAAGTTATTGAAGTCATACAAATCCGTTCCAATGAAAATCTGGCAGACCTGTTCACCAAATCTCTACCAAAGTGCACGTTTCAAAGGTTAGTGCAGAGTATCGGATTACGTCGATTTACCAATCAGCTAAATTTGAAGAATGCGGAATCAGGGGGAGATAAATATCAGGGGGAGCATCCATGATACATGCTTGTTGTACTCTTTTTCCTTCGACTAGGATTTTTCCCACTGGATTTTTCCTATCAAGGTTTTAACGAGGCAACATAAGCACACTTAACACTATATCAACAATCCAGGTAAAGTTGTACTCTTTTTCCTTCGCTATGGTTTTTTCCTACTGGGTTTTTCCGAGCAAGGTTTTAACGAGGCAACTGATGTTGATATGTGGGCATCCAAGGGGGAGTGTTATAGAATTAGTGGGTGAATGCCCACTCAAAAGAATGCCCAAAGACTTAGTAATAGTGAGTAATAGTGTTTGATACTTTCAAAATTATCATCATTGTATTTTGATGGTTGTAGTTACGGGAGTCGCTCTATAAATAGAGCAATCCGTCTGTTATCAAATACACTGCGAAAGAAAGTAAGAGAAATAATATCAGTATCCCTCCCTCTCTTTATCTGCCATCCTTTTTGTGTTATAGCTACTAAAGTTATAGTGTGATATTTTGCACCTGCTTCGCTCCTGTCCTTAAAAAGGATATCTCTCTAACTTTTGCCTATTTATAACAATTTTACAATTGTCAATATTTTTTATTCGTGAATATAATTTGACAGGTTTTGTACATTATTGGTTACTCGTCTTGTATTATTGAGAAGAATGCTGTTATGTGATTTGTTGTTGGAATAGATGTTTTATTCAAAATATATAATTCAACGTGAACATCGATCCGAAACAAAAATTTCATCGTATCACTAAGAAAAAAAAGAAACATAGTAAGTGGTTGTGTTGTTGGAACCTGGACTGTTTGTGCCAATCTTGCTTCTGAATTTCAATATTATTTTTGCTCTTTCTTCGTAAAATTTTCTTTACCTTTTTGTTTATACCCAACTATGGCTTTCACATGTAAAGATCATTCATGATCCAAACTTCTATTTCCATAAATTATTTATTTAGAGCATATCTAACGGAGTAAATTGTACGAATGGTCCCTCAACTTTAATCAAATTGGAGTAATGGTCCCTCAACTAAAAATTCATTACCATTGGTCCCTCAACTTATCAAAATGTGTAGCTATAGTCATTCTCATCAATTTTGTCAAAATTTTGTCAAAATAAGCTATGTTGGAATGACCATTTATACAATTAGGGTCCCTCAACTCATCAAAGTGTATAATTATGGTTCTTTTTGTCAACTATGTCAAAAATTTTGTCAAAACGAGTTATATTAGAAGGACCATTGTTACAATTGGGTTAAAGTTAAGGGACCATTTCTCCAGTTGAATTAAAGTTGAGGGACCAATGGTAATGAATTTTTAGTTGAGGGACCATTGCTCCAATTGAGTTAAAGTTAAAGAACCATAGCTACAATTTACTCTATCTAACGAAAGATGCAAAAATGTCTTCAATTGAAATTTTACATTTTTAGTTGGCTGAAAAACACTCTACTAACGAGATGCAAAATATTCATTTTCGCCGAAAGATGTAAATAAACATGTAAATTTGCATCTTCTTTTACAACTTTTGGAAGTGAGTCACGCCAATCAAAAGAGAACACTAAATTAAGTTCCAAATTTACATTTCTCCCATTAAAGTAGAACTAACATTTAGACTCTCGGAAATGTAAAGTAAGATATAAATATAGTTTTTACATCTCAAATTTGCGTTTCTCCATTGAAGATGTATTCCTTCCATAATTAATTGGTGAATTTTTTATTTATTTTGAGGTTGGGGAACAACCAATTGGAAAAATTCAACTGAGAAATAAACGTGTCGACTATTCAAAGGGGGTTATGATAATCATATCATGGCTAATGTGGGGGGATTAGATTATTTCTCACTCAGATACGTAGAATCCTTGACACTTGTCTCAAAGTGCGTGTAAATTTGGAAAGAGATTCTCTTCAGATCTCTTCCACCAAGGTCATCGGATCAAGTGATCCGGGTTTTCCAAATTTTATCCAACAGTAAAAAATTATCACAGCTTTGAAAGAGTTAAAACGAGTGGGTGGTTTGATGAAATTTGAAAGGTTCGAATAACTTGATTCGATAATCTTGTTGGAAGAGATCTGGAGATCCGGAGAGGATCTCTTTCCTGTAAACTTAGAGTTTCTAAATTGCCACGTTGGGGATTTTTATGTTACTTTGAAAAAAGTACGAATAAACAAAGGAAGAATTAAAGAAAGAACAAGTCAAATTAAAGTTAATTTGGATTAACTTGTTTATAATATAGATATTCTTCGTATCTAAACTTTCTAAACTTGGGGTATGTGGTCTGATAATCTCGCGACACTAAAACTAGAAAGAACAAAAATCCTTCAACCTCGAAGATTAAATTAATTAATTAGCAATGGCAGTCAAAGTTTTACAGAACTCAGGCAGCTTTTCCTAGTTATTTAAAAAATCGTCGTGAAAGTGGAAGTTCAGTAGTAAACTAATTAATCCTTAATCTTACTTTGCTCAACTCTTTGCGTCCAAATCATCAAACACGTTTGCAAAATGATGAACAAAGTCCTTTGCCTCAGTTCTTCAGGTCATCAAGTTTTATAAGCAACAGGATTAAAAATTGATAGTGCAGAACCAGCTGGGCATGCAAGAATTGACGATGACTCTTTCTATATTTATACGACACTGATAAAGTCATAGAAAAAATTAGTTTTGTTTTTTAATTACTGAAAGTTTTCTTAAATTAAGTAGCTAGATTTGGTGGTGTTTGCTAACCATCAAACACGTTCGCACTTCCCAGGTCACGATACGAAATTCTTACGCCAAATCTGATCTCGATTCAGAAAAGGGAGCATGCAACCGTTGATTACATATTGACAAAAGAAATCGTTTGGCCTTTCGTTGCTGCAACATAATCATGCCTCTGGAAGTAATTTTATCCCAAACGTTAGCCTTACCATGGTGAAGATCGTTACATTAATTAATAACTAGCATTTGCCTACACACTTTGTGTGTATGAACACATTTTTTGGGAAAATGAGAAGGAGAGAGGGGGGGAGAGAGAAAACGTAGGGGGAGTGGGAGGTTTTTGTTTATACTTTTTCTTTTTTTTAATTAATATTGGAGGTATTTTAACATCATCTGTAGGTGAGGCTTCAATAAAAAACAGTAAAAATTTGACCTGTGAAATTACATTATTGCCCATCTTTTTTTATGTGTGATAGAAGACTTAATAGTTTTTTCACCTTTTTTTGGTTGACAAAAAGAATTGTATTAATTAGTAAAGATAATAATACATTAGTCCTCAACAAATTAACAAATATTTATGCTGCTTCCGGTGGCAGAACTAGTGCTTGTTATGGGCTTTATGGGCCGTTTCTGTTTTTTTTGGACAAAGGTAATTCATTACCAACAAAGCACACAACATACAACATAAACAGAGGCCCAATTACAATTAAAGCACAAACAAAACAAAAACTCAAGAAAACAAAAAAAACCCTAGTAACTCTGTAGCCGTTAGATCCGCCAACCTTGAACGAACATCTTTTGCAGCCACCAAAACTTCAACCAAACAGAGCCTTCGAAACGAAAAAGAAGAAAGTTCCACCCTCCACCGAACAACGAAATATAAATCCATAGCCATCAGAGAAAGGAAGTTGGTGGGAAATACATCCCACAGATTGGCACACAACTGGAAGGAGGTGGTGTGAACACTCGAGCTTAATAGCTCTACACACCTTCCGCGAAACGCGGTGGAAAGAAACAGGTGCATACCAGGAAAATTGCAGGATCGAGAGAGGTCGGAACCATTGGGCACAGGTAGAAAACGGGGTGAGTAGATCGAAAAAGATAGCAGACTTGGTTCACTGCAAAAAAGATAGATAGAAACTGAAGAAAGTTTTCTGTAAGATTTGCTCTTTGATTCAATAATGAATATGAATGAATAACTACAACAAATTTGGTATATATAGCTAAATTTGTGCTATTCTTCAATTTGCAATTGAGGCCCTAATTAGTCTAACTAATTATAAATTAATACAAAGGAAAACTAATGAAAATGACTTGAAAACTTAGAGTTTTAACGATAAGGACAAAATAAAAGGTAAAATGAATAGTATCAGAATTGACTTTTTAGTGTAAAAATGTGGTTTTTCGTTAAAGTGAACAGTACCGCGGACTTTTCGTTAAAACTCCCTTAATACAAGTGTAACAAATTCGACAACAGGACTAGATAGAACTGTTTTTTATGACTTGGCATTATCCACTTCACCTCCATCTCCACCTCCTCGGCGGCTGTGAGGGTCGTGATAGCATGGAGCGTGTGGATTGTGGCCGTGGCGTGGCAAGAGCGAAGGGTCCGAGGTTGGTGGCTTGGGATGTAGGACTGGAGGAAGATATACAGATCACGACCTTAACAAGTAGCCAAAGTCAGAATTGGATAATTCACAACTCTCAAAGTTCTCTCTCATATTTCTCGGAAAATATCTTTGACCTGGATATATGAGGCCTTTGCTGACACCGCATGATCTTCTCCATTGACCTTGATGTCTTTTTTGCAGGTTTTTGTGTGGAAATTTGCGTCCACAAATATTGTGATATTTTTCTTCTTGTTAATATTAGAAAATGTGATAGAAAAACTAGCCTCTCAGCATGTCTTATACCTGTAGATGCAATGGTTTGAGTGATTTATATTAAGTCCAACTTTTATCTTAAAAAGTTTCCATGTAATTAGAAGTGGTTCACCTATATATGTTATAAATTATTTTGTACTCCTTCGATGTAGGATCCTTCGCATCATTAGTTGAATTTATATTGAGCCTAGCTAGAGTGATAAGTGAACACAAAGATGCACTCTAATGATTTCTAAGACCATCTCTAACGCTTAATAAATAAAAGCATGTAACTCACGACTCAAAAATTAACAGTGAATCACGTCCAATTATATTAACATTAAACATAAAAGGCTGGTGTGATTCAGTGATCGAAAAAACATGTTGCCTTAGACCGGATGGACATATATGCCACTGATCTAACTCTTTGGGGTTCCATGGAAAACAAAATGACAAAGTAAATTTAAAAAGCTCCTTCCTTCTCCTTATTGGTTTCCAAATTTCATTTTCCTTGATTTTTTTTTTAAACAAAGGTAGATTAATCTATTTGCCTTCCCCAATCTTTTTCTACTCTTTTCTTTTTCTCACCAACTTTTTCCCCCTGTGAGAAAGAAGCTACAATAATTCTTGATAGGGCTGGTGCCTTTCGATTATTTGATAACTAGAAATGCAAGACAAAAGTAGGGACATGTTGGAAACTTGCATTTCACATCAACGCCTAAACTGGAGGCAAAAATTCAAAGTCATATCTGGTAGTTTATCTGGAGAAATTAGACATTGGGGCCTGTTGATCAATGTCAATGGATAGGTTTATGACAATTAATTCCTCAGCACACAAAGTCTACCAAAGTGTCACTGCCAAAACAGTACCGTCAGGTGTACAATTATTTGGTACAATAATATATTTGGGTGTACAATTCTAGATGATGAGTCGTTCCACCAGACAAGAATTACAGGCCACAAAAGTGTACTCTTGAATTTACCCCACGTCACTCCGGATTCAGAATGTCTCCTTCTCCAATAGAAGTCAAATTCCTCTAAAATGAGGAGTTAGATGTTTGCAGTATTCGTATGGGCCTCACTTGCCTTTTAAATTACAATGCTTAATAAACATGAGTATCTTATAATCGGAATTCAAATTTGTATTCAGTTTTGAATACGGGTCGTAAACATGCAATATATGCGAGAGAAAAAGTTCAATGCATTTGATGCATGATACGGGTGACTCGCATTCATGATTGAAAAAATAAATAAATTCAAATAATGAGGACAAGATGGTAAGTAAATAAAACAGATAAAGATTAGAAGAGAAGCCTCGGAAAAAGAAAAAAAATTTCAACGTGTGGGATGGATAAGAAGACGCAGTTTATTGATGCCAAAGCTTTTAAGGAGGTGTGTGTTGAAGGAAATACCAAGCTTATCATTGATGCCATTTTGGACAAGTGTAATACATCTTGGCAATTGACGACAATCATTGACAAAATCAAATCTTTGGCCAGTTCCTTTTTGTTTATTTCTTGGTCTCATGCCTTTCGCGAGACGAATTTTCTTGCCGATGCCATTACTAGTATTGGTCATTCGATCCAGGACATTTATATTTGGGATAGGTCCTTACTCGCTATTGCTAGAAGTTCTTTTGACTTTGATTGTACTGAAAATGGTTGAATTAGAGGTTTCTCTCTTTACTTAAAACTAGCATCTTTGCAAGCGCTCATGCGCATGCGAAAGGCATTTTTGCATCATGGACGCTATGATGACTAATGAGTTTGAAATGAGCCTTGTTGGTGAACTAAATTACTTTCTTAGACTTCAAGTCAAACAAGAAAGGATGGCATTTTCATCTCTCAAGTAAATATGCCAAGAATTTAGTGAAGAAATTTGGTCTCGAAGGATCAAAAGCTGCTAGATCACCAATGAGTACTTCTGCCAAAATTTACAAGGACTCAAGTGGCAAGGATGTTGACCAAACTTTGTATAGAAGCATGATTGGAAGCCTACTCTATTTGACTGCAAGTAGGCCGGATATTGCTTTTGTAGTTGGAGTGTGTGCTCGGTTTCAAAGTTGTCCTAAAGAGTCTCACCTATTGGCAGTTAAGAGAATTATCAAATATGTGGGTGGAACTATTGATTTTGGGCTACAATATATGCATGACACCAACACCAACGGGATACAGTGATGCCGATTGGGCTGGATGCATTGATGATCGAAAGAGCACCTTTGGGGGAGCTTTCTATGTCGGGAACAATCTAGTAGCTTGGCACAACAAGAAGCAAAACTGTGTCTCCTTGTCCACAGCTGAGGCTGAATATGTTGATCTTGGAAGCTGTTGCACTCAATTAATGTGGATGAAGCAAATGCTCAATGACTACGGTATCTCTCAATCCACCTTTCTTGTTTATTGTGACAATATGAGTGTTATTGATATTTCCAAGAACTCTGTCCAACATTCAAGAACCAAACATATTGATATAAGGCATCATTTCATTAGAGATCTTATGGAAGGTAAAATTCTTACCTTAACCTTTGTGCCAACTGAAAAAATAGCTAGCTAACATCTTCATTAAAGCCCTAGATAATCGAAGGTACGAAGATCTTCGACAGTCTATTGGTCTTTGTGATATGAATTGAATAGGTTGTATAGCCTTGCTTCCAAGAGTTGAATATTTTGTTTATCTTTTGTGCATGTTTTTGTGTAGACAGTTATCTCATCAGATAATCCTATTTTGCTCTTTGTATGCATCTCTTATCTGTCATACATTGGTAGTAATATGTGGATTAGACTTGGATAATTTTTCATTGTGATGTCAAAGGTTCTCCCAATTTTCTCACATGGCCTCTGAAAAATCATTTTTCCAATCATCCAAATCAAGTGGTGTTTTTGAATTTAATGTTGCTTTGGTCCTAATTGAGTGGTAGAGACCTTACTTACTCTATAATATGGACCATGTGTCAATTCTCTTCTTTTTGTCCTCTCCTCAAAATCAAAACAAAAAGTTCAAATGGGAGATTGTTATGAATGGGGTCTTCAAAAGAAAGTACATATTATCAAAAGGGAAAATCCCTTCATTTTGGTCTTCCATGCAATGTCATGTGAAGTGCTTCAAGATCCACCTCCGTATGTCATGTATCAAATTCTTTGAAATATCAAAGGTGATTCATCAAAATTTCACCTTCATTCAAATAACCTTGACACTTCTGAAATTACTGCCTCACTCAATGTGAAATCCTATTCCCGGATTTCACTGTTATAATCTACGTATTTGTACTATTGAGATTTAATATTATTTCTCGAGAATTTATTTGAAATTGTTTGGATTTAGATTTTAATTAAACTAGTTACGAAGAGTGAAGTTTGGAAAATAATTATTTAAAAATTCGTTGACCTTTTGAGGTCACAAGTAATGTTTTCGAATAGGTCTCGAAGCCACGAGCGCATAGACGAAAGCCGTTTGCGAGTCCAAGTTATAACGGTATAGTTACGGACGTTTGAAGTTGTGAACTATAGATTGTGGGAACTATGTAATTCCCACATGTGGGTTAAAGGTTAAGTGAGCTTAATAAAGGGGGAGGGACCATTTAGAAAGGAGGAGTTTTTCAGAAAAAAAGAAGGGGGGGGGTCTGATTTTTGACCCGTTTTGGGGCGTTTTCGACCCCTTTAACCCACAAACTTGATCCGCTTGTATCTCTTTCATCCAATCTCAGTTTTGGGTGATCTTAGTGTCCATAGAAAGCTCTTGACAAGCCCTAAAACTCTGTAGTGTTAGATTTTCCATTTTCTTATTCATTTTTCCAGTTCGAGGCAGCAAAGTTCCGTGGGTTTTCCGGCGGTTTTGTCATTTTTCCGGCGATTCCGGCAATCATTTCCTTCAAGTGAGGTATGAAACTTCATCTACTCTTCATAATCTTCAAGTTGGTATGCTTAGTTTGTGCTTTCCTATTCATTTTAGAGTTGGGTGTTTAGAACCCTAGAAATTCGGTTTTCTCCGGTGAATTTGGGCCGTTTCCGGTTAGAATTTGTTGTCGGCCTAATTGTGAAAAGTGTTTCCCTTGTTGAGCTCTAGCTACCATGTAAATTTGAGATTATTTAGTTGATGTTGAAAATTTGGGGTTTCTAAACCCTCCACCTTGAATACCCTGCGTGTGGCGGTGCGTGGGACCGTCCACGAGTATTGTCTAAGTACCAAATACCTTCTAGTGACCCTATGAACTTATATCTAGCTCGGTTTCTCGAAATTCAATTGTTTGGTGTGGTGATCAAATTGGACCGCCACTTGTTTGTATGATTGATGACAATCCGATTGTTGGACCATCGTTCAATTTTGTGAACACCCTAATTATCAGTTGTTGGACCTTTGAGAACTTACAGATTGGAAATCCGATGAGTGGATCTTCCGGATTGAATAACCTTAGGTTGTTGACCTTAATGGACCTACCTTATCGACGGTTGACGTTCTAGTCAGCGTGCTCTACTCTAGAGTGTCGTTTATCTCTAGTTTGTTGTTGAGGCTTGATGGAACTTAGTTGGCTCATTTCATTGACATGTCGTTCCTAGTTGAAGTGTGTCTCGATATATGTATGAGTGGCATCATATTGAGTTATACTTGTTTATTAAATATGCTTTCTATTGAATGATTATTTTTATTTTAAGTATCGATCTATGTTTATAAATTGTGAATCAACTGTAGCTTGGAAACGTTAATGAAATGTGGTTAGATATGTATGGTTACTAGTATGAAAATGGTGAGTGACTATAATATATGTGATATTGGTGATTACCTTGTTTTCGTAATTGTTATCCTGTGCGGACATGACTTGGTGTGTTTCTGTTAAAATGTGATTCCCTTATAATTAGCCATCGATCTAATTATATTAAATGTGATTTGATTCATGGATGGGTAATATTTGTGGGAAAGTGATTCGAATTGCAGATTGAAATGTTTTGTAAATTGAGGGCTAGTAGTGGACTTGACCCTGCTTGGTTAATCTGCATTGGGGGGTCACTAGTGGTCCTGCTTGGTTAATCCGCATTGGGGGACCATACTATATATGGATCGCGCTTGGTTAATCCGCGTTGGGCGATCCTCATGGACATTTATAATTAGGGGTGATCATGCTTGGTTAATCCGCATTGGGTGATCACTGCCTAACAGTTCTGTAAGTGTGACTCTGCTTGGTTAATCCGCATTGGGGGGTCACTACCTACTTGATTATCTTGACCCTGCTTGGTTAATCCGCATTGGGGGGGTCATTAGTGGTCCTGCTTGGTTAATCCGCATTGGGGGACCATACTATATTTGGATCGTGCTTGGTTAATCCGCGTTAGGCGATCCTTATGGCCATGTATGGTTAGGAGTGATCATGCTTGGTTAATCCGCATTGGGTGATCACTTCCTAACAGCTGTAGGAGTGACTCTGCTTGGTTAATCCGCATTGGGGGGTCACTGCCTACTTGGTTACTTTCTTAGGGGTGGCTCTGCTTGGTTAATCCGCATTGGGGGGCCACTTCCTGTTTGGTTACTTATGTAGGCTTCGGCCGAACTGCGTCCCCCTAGCCCTAGTTTTTAATGTACATACGAACGATGGTTTTTGAGAATCTTGTGGTTTGAATTAGAGAAGCCGTTGGATGTCTGGGTGACTCATTCGGAGTTTTCTGCGACTTGATTATGATTTCATAAAGCATGATGCTATACTTGATATTTTGGTTCCGTTAAGCGATCCGGAACCCGCTGTGGTTGGATTCCGTTGAGTGGTCCGGAATCCTTACTCATGCACATTCCTAAGGGTTAGTCTAGAATCCAAGATTCGAGTGAATGGGAATTATCCATAGACCTTGTAAATCTAAATTAGATTTGCCATGTTATTATTCATAACCCAAGTAGGGAATTATGTAGAGTTCTTTAATTAAATTCGTGAAATGATATGCTATCTCACTGATTGATTAACGTAATTAAATATTAATATTGTGCTTCGTGATTCCTTGATATGTTACAAGCTACGGATTAAGATATAATGATGGAAACATAGTGATTGTTATGATGTAGTGAAATGTGATTTGACTTGTGTATTGGAAATGGTTGTGACATGTGATTGAAATGCATATTGAATTGCTTGGGTGATGTGAGGTCTGGTAATAGACCGATAACCTATTGTGATGGGGATTTGTTGCTCGATATTGTTTCCTTTCGTTTAGTCTTCGTGAATTGACTAACTTGAATCATGTCTTGTTCCTTCGAGCCGTAGTTATGCTTCTTGTACTTCCGTTCGGTTCCGTTGAGTGATGGTCTGGAATCGTATCCTGATTTGGATTTCGTTGAGTGATGGTCCGGAGTCCCTTTTGGTGCTTTGATTTTGTTGGATGGTCCAAAATCCTCTTTCCAGAAATGTAGTCTTCGGCCAAACTGTGTCGCTCTAGCCCTGCTTTTCGGTCTATGATATGTGATATTGATTAATGTGATTGTGAATGATGTTGGTTGTGATTGTTGCCATTATGATTAGACTTGCTGACCAATGTGGCTAGATAATAACATTGTGCTTCGTTGACCGTTCTTTGAGATGTTGCATACTATGATTTGCGGTGATATGTGAAACATGATGATTTATGTGATGGATGAAGTGGAAATGTAAATCGTCATGTGGGATTGTTATGTTGGATATCATTGTAATTGTTATGATTAAACTTGTTGATAAATATGGCTAGAAAATATGTTGTATTTCGTCGTTGTTCTTTGATATAACGCATAATATGCATTGTGGTATATTGTTGGGACAAAACGTTTTATGTGATGGATATTCGAGTGTAGTGAAACAGTGAACTACGAACGGCTTGATCCCTATTGAGGGTACGTAGGCAGTCTAACGAGGAGGTTAGATGCAGCCATAAACTATGCGATTCGATTCTCGAGTTGTGTTTTGCCATGTTCCAGAGGCGGGTTAGGTTGAGATACGGGTATTTGAGGATGCCACGTGTCGATCCTAGACGTATGTCGGGATTGGGGCGTGACACTCAAAGTCCCTTCACCAAAGTTGGTTTTTCTTTCAAGGCTTAGGCCTTGCTTTTTGCGAGTCTTGTCCATTGTCCATATTATGTAGGAAGTGCTGTTCCTTAAAGTCAATGGATTATTAAAAGCTTGGTTAACTTTGGAAATGCTTGTGAGATTATGTGCTTGGTTCTATGATTTCAAGATGGCTATCACCAATCTTATCCCCTTACCTTGACACATCACAGTTGCATCATGAGCAAGTGTTCATCTCTATATTACTATCTTTGTATGCCCGTGAAGAGCTGTCTCTTGAGAAATGCATTGCATATTTTTTGTCAAACACTTGTCTTATCTATATCTCTTGGAAGCATTGATATTCAAACTACTTTTTCTTATCCCCTTCATGGCTTGTGCTTTAGCTGTAGTTTATTGGTGCAAAGATTAAAATGTTATCTTGATCTCTATCCTTGATGTGAAAATTAACTTGACACACAAATTAAACCCTATTGATGACAATTGTAGCAATGATGTAAGTAGGGATCGTTCTAGACCGGGGAATAACTAGGGATGCTAATCAACACAAATAAGACTCAAAAACACTAAACTAGACTCTATAGACTCTAAACTAACTTAAAACACTAAAAACAGCAAGAAACAATAAAAAAGACTCAAATCTAAACCTATCAATTGGTTTTGACGAAAATAGAACTTAAAAGACTCAAACAACTAAAAGAAAACAGGTTTTGACTCTAAAAACAAGATTAAATGAAAGGGGGATTGTTTTTGACGAAATTAAGACTTAAAACAGAAATTTTGCATAAAAACTTTAGAAAAACGAGTTTGGTGATTTAAAACTGGTGAAGGGCTAGTTAGAGGGCCCTTCTCCACACATGAACATATGCATATAAATTGATTTCCAGTTATTCTTTCGACAAACCATGAATGACAATGCCCCAAATTAATTGTGTAGAACTAATTAATCATCAGATTTCCCTAGACTCTTTGAATTGGAAGAAAAGCATACGACAACCCAAATCATTCTTTATTAAGCTCCCTAACTATGAAAAGCATGATAGAGACACAAAACAAAGATCATTAAGCTTTGTGAAAATCATAAGCATTGACAAGGCATTCGTGACTATGAAAAGCATGACACTCCTGCCAGGAATTCACTTAACGCGATCGTGACTAGCAACCTCCACTACTTGTAAATATAAGTTCATAACGATTAGGTGAAATTCCCTTATATTTTAGCATCAAATTCATGCATGCAAACTAAGTATGCATCCTTAATCAACACACAAGAACAAGTTCTTAATAAAACAGTTAAGCAATCCACATTCACAATTCATGAAATCATAACTGGAGGAAATCAATTCATATAAAACATATGTCCATGGCTTTGAATTCGCCTCTAACTATAAAGAATTTAGTACCTCATGTTCGTAATCAAACAAATATAAATAAAATTAAACATTGAAAACAAAGGATAGAAAACACCTAGAAAACGCTCCAGATTCCTTCCTTCCTTGCTTGCAAGTTGCGGCACAATGAGGGTATGGCTGAATGGTAGTGCAGAGATGTGTGAATGAGAGATGGTGGTTTCAATGGTGCAGCAAATATGTGAATATATAGAGGGAGGGTGCGGCACAATTAGATGGTGTAGGAAAAGGATTACAAAATGTAGTTTGTGTAGGAAAATAAAACACAATCCTAAGGGGAAAGGGTTTATGTAATCCTAGCAGGAAATAGAACATCTAGAAGGCCAAAAAACCAAAGGGAATCAGGAGAAAGGTGCGGCTGGATCATGCATCTAGAAGGCTTGGGGCGCCACCTTTGTAGGGACTTCTAGAAAGGGTGTTATTTGGCTGATTTTGGGGTTTCTAGAAGGGGATAGGTGCGGCACCTTTGTAGGAGAGGATGAGGTTCCTAGAAATCAGGTTTTTATGTCTCCTAAACTGAAATTAAAACCCTTTTACAGCAGGAATTAAGTTAGGAAAGGATTAGGATAGGATAAGATAAGGCATGGTAAGATAAGATAAGGTTTGGATAAGATAAGGATAAGATAAGGTAGTTTTTATAATGTTTTGGATAATTCTTCTTCTTTGTAGCTCATTCCTTATCTTCTTTGACTTGGACTTATTTCTTCAACTCTTTTGCACATTCCTAGCCTCTCTTGAACTTCAAATTCGTCCATCCATCTTGCTCCATACTTGTGATATCCATTCTTGGCCCAAAACTGCTCTAAAATGCTCCAAATTGCATCCTTTTGCATATTTTGCTTCTAGGACCTACAAACACACGAAAATGACTTAAGACACTATAATAAGCAACAAATAACTAAGTAAATGCAAGAAAACACACTAACTAAGTCGCATAAATATGCTCCTATCAAATTCCCCCACACTTAGCTTTTGCTAGTCCTCGAGCAAAACAAACAAACAAAACAAAACCTAAACCTTCCAACGTTTGCCTTAGGGATTTCCAATGAAACATAACATGTTAAAAATCATTACTTACATAGATTTTAGTTATCCTTACTCTCGAACTTATACTTAATCATAGTTACTACTCACTAGCTCGCATTTAATCAATTAAAACAACTTTTTGAATGTAGTAACATGCCTTAGAGAATCCCTCAATTCCTTACTAGATATGCACTCTATTTTCACTCAGATTGTCTGACTACACTCCCTACACTAGGTATATGTGAGAAGATTGATGTAAACATGAAAAACTAAACACTCACATATGTTTTAACAACGAAAGCAATTTCTGGAATGCATGTATATATAATCTCATGAATGGAATGCTACTACTTAGACGCGAGAACCAGGGACACCATATGCTCTTACCAATCCCAAACTCCACATATTGAAACACATAACAATCAAGATAGAAGTCTAAGGGTTATAACGGGGCTAGGGGTATTGGCTAACAAAGAAAGGTAAGGAAAACAAACGTTCTTAAAGCAATAGCAAGCAAAGTAATGAATATGACACTTAGAACTCCCTTTTTAAATGCATAAAGGGAAGATCACAAATACTTAGGGCCAAATTCAACCTTTTTGGACCCTTTCTTCAACAACCAACACTTGTGAGCTTTAATCTCACTTATTTTGAACACTTTTCACACTCTTTCACATACTTTTCTTTTTCTTTTCTTTTTCTCACTAATTTTCTTCTCTTTTTTTTTTCTTTTCTATGCCGTGCCTCATTCAAGACTTTGGCACACCCACAACAAAACTCACTTCCCCCACACTTGTTTTCTACCAAACAATGATCAAAAGGAATTCATATTGAGTCATGCGTTACTATGCTTCAAGAACAAAGGTAAGGATGGTCCTAATCTAGGCTAGGTGAGGATAATGTGGTTAACAAAGAAAATAGGCTAACTAAGGTGAGGATAATGTGGTTAACAAAGAAAATAGGCTAACTAAGGCTCAAAGGGGTTAAACCTACAATACATATGCAAAGGGTTAGGCTTTTTGGCTCTGGTTTTGAACTAAACAACTTCATCTTGTTATTTGTTATGCTAATCAATTTCATGCTTTGAATGAAATGGGCATGAGTTCTAGTATTTGGTACTATATAATGAAATGCATTCTAAGTAGCAACCAAGCAAAGAATGATGAGATCATGCAACGACTTTAGAAAAAAAGAATGCACAGATTAATACTCTCCAAACAAAGTATAAGCTCAAGTCTCTCAAGGTTGTAGCGTTAGTTTGAGTTTCTTCCTTCAAGCATATTACAAAAACTGATTTTATCCTTTTTGTGATTACATGGGAATTCATGAATGTCAACTATAACCAAGCATAAACAAAAGAGCATATCAAACTTCAATCCATGTTTGTAACTTTCTTTAACAGTCATGCAATTAAAAACCAAATCCTCATCATTGTGTTGGAAGGTACCCTAAGACACAAACACACAAAAACGACTCAAAAACGACTCTTTTTGGTATTTTCAAAACTTTTTCGATTTTTTTTTCAAAATTTTCGTATTTTTCTTTCAAGACACATAAAAACACTTCAAAACACATAAAAAAACACTCAAAAACAGTGAAAAACAACCTTAGAAGTGATAGGTGATAAAAACCCACGAATTTTTCAATGAAAACACTTGTTTACCCCCCCACACTTAAACCAAACATTGTCCTCAATGTTTCAAACATAGACTCACACACAAGCAAACAAACAACACAACTAACAAACATGACAAATATGGCAAAGTAAAAGCAATAAAGAATAGAGTTTAGAAACGCAAATCTGGTTATGGAGCCGGAGAGTTCCTAGGTCTTCTTTATTTGCATGGGTTGCCTCCCAGGAAGCGCTTGCTTTAACGTCTTCCAGCCGGACGAACCTTCCTTCTATTCTTCAATGGGGTCCACGGCATGGAAGGGTATGTCTTCCACGGTATGCTTCTTAAAATTCCCGTACATTGGCTCTATGAATGGAAAGGGATAGTAATCCTTCCTGATTGGGGCGTTGAGCATCGTAAACTCAATGTAATCATCCTACCATCTTGGATTCGATTGGGAACCTGCACCATACGAGGTAACAACCTATTAGCTGAAATTGGAATCGAAATGGGAATAGGTGGCTCACCAATGTTCTGCAATGAAGTGGCAGCACTATCAACAAATGCATGTGGGGTGCTCTCGGCTAGATTTGGGGATTTGAGGGTTGTGGCCGTGCAATCCTTGTGCTTCACTTCAATTCCCTCTTCGTTGGTGGTTCGAAATGCATCCTTCTTGATTGGTGCTGAATGTTTCTGCCCTTTATTTTTTATTACATCAATGACAAAACAAGAATGAACGTCATTAGTATTCTCAATAGATTCAGAAACATTAAAATTAATCATATCACCACCAAACGCCATAGTTACTGCTCCCTTGGCTACATCAATCTTGGTTTGAGCTGTTTTCATGAAAGGTCGTCCAAGTAAGATTGGCAAAGTTGGAGAGTGGGCTGAATCCTCCATGTCAAGCACATAGAAATCTGCAGGAAAAATCAAGTGGTCTACCTGCACCAAAACATCTTCCAAAACTCCTTTCGGATATGCATTAGATCGATCGGCTAATTGGATAATAACACCATCATTTTTAAGCTCACCTAGATTCATATATGCATAAACAGAATATGGCATGGCATTTATTGATGCACCTAAATCTAGCATAGCATGTTCAAACCTTGTATTGCCAATAACACAAGGGATAGTGAAACTACCTGGATCTTTGCATTTAGGTGGTAGCTTTCTTTGCAACATAGCAGAGACATTTTCACTTACATGTACGACTTCTTTCTCTCAAATCCGTTTCCTTGTTGTGCAAAGCTTCTTCAAAAACTTAGCGTACTTCGGGATTTGCTTTATAACATCAAGGAGCGGAATATTGACATGCACCTTCCTAAAGGTCTCTAGAATGTCTTTTTCATTCTCTTCGTTCCTAGCTTGCATAAACCTGCTAGGAAAGGGTGCATTTAGTGGAATAGAACTTGAAGAATTCGATTTTGGACTTACCTTGGTGGTTGGGGACGGCATAGGTGCATTTGAAGGCTGCGGCATTGTTTCTTTCTTCCTTGCCGTGGCTTCCTCATTCCCTTCTTCTTGCATCAGTTTGTTATCCTTGTGGTGGCCTTGTTGAGATACTTTCGAATGGTCTCCAAGTTCCTTACCACTTCTCAATATAATGGCTTTGGCAGATTCAAATCCTCCATTTGGATTCACAATGGTTGAGCTAGGAAGTTTGCCTTGTTCTCGGAATTGTCCTATGAACTCTGCCATCTGCCCTATTTGTTTCTTTAAATCGTTCACCTCTTTGTCTCTAATTTGCATGCTCTGCGACATAGAAGTTAGTAATTGAAAAATCTGATCATTATCAACGGACGTACCTGATTTGGTTTGGGCAGGTTGTTCTTGGGGTTGTGTGGGTGCGTATGGTTTTGAATAGAAACCCGGCGGTTGCTGCCTAAATCCACTTTGTTGTTGTGGTTGTTGAGGCTCCCTCCACTTGAAATTTGGATGATCTCTCCAGCCCGGATTGTAAGTGTTGGAGTACGGATCATTGCGTGGCTGATTTTGGCTCCCAAAACCTATGGCATTGGCAGATTCCCAGCCTCCATTCTCAATCAATTGAGGGCATTTGTCAGTGAGATATCCTTGCATAGAACACACGCCACAAACACTTGGTGTAATCCCTTGCAATTTCGATCCATCGATAACCTGTGACAAAAGAACAGTGATATTAGCCATTTGAGATTGAAGTTCAGAAATTGCACTTACCTCATTCACTTGTTGTTGCCGTGGGGGGTCTCTTTGTCCAAGGCCTTCGTATTGTTGTGCATTCAAAGCTCGGTTGGCGATTAGGATCTTTGCAGCCATTGGTGTTTTGTCAACCAATGCACCTCCCGCTGAAGCATCTAGCATTTGTCGCTCAATTGGAAGAAGTCCTTCATAGAAGTATTGCAGTAAAAGTTCCTCTTTCATTTGATGTTGAGGACATGAGGCGACAAGGGAGGGCCTTAAAACGCTCATAGTATGCTGGGAATGTCTCTCCTTGGCTTTGTTGAATTCCACTAATCTTCTTCCTTAAGAGAATGACTCTCGAAGTGGGGAAGAACTTCTCTAAAAACGCCCTCTACATGCTTTCCCAAGAAGTGACCGTTCCGGGTGCTAATTCATAAAGCCAATCTTTAGCCTTTTCCAAAGGAGAGAATGGAAAAGCCTTCATCATCAAAATGTTCCCATCGACATTGATGGGTGTCATGCTCGAACAAACCACTTCGAACTCCTTAAGATGCTTGTTTGGATCTTCCATGGACATCCCATGGTATTTAGGAATGTGGTGCAACAAGCTTGACTTCAATTCGAACTCATCGGTCTTGCCTTGAGCAGCCGCGGGGTATTGAATGCAAAAGGGTGCGGTATTGGCCAACCCCGAGGCTGAAAGTTCCTTGATTGTACGATTATCCATAGCCATGGCTTGTTCTTCTTCTTCAAATTCAGATTCGGCCTCTGAGCTTGAACTAGGTTCACTAGGTTCTGGATGCCTCCTCTTCCTTCTCAATCTTCGTTCAAAATCATCGTCAAACTCCAAGATATGCTCACGAACTGTTTGAGAACTTCGAGTCATAAACTAGTACCTAAAACAAGAAAACAAAACAAAATCAGAAAACAAAGTAAAACAAAACACACGGCAAACAAGGGATTAGCAAATTTGCTAATCCCCGGCAACGGCGCCAAAATTTGATGTGAAAATTAACTTGACACACAAATTAAACCCTACTGATGACAATTGTAGCAATGATGTAAGTAGGGATCGTTTTAGACCGGGGATTAACTAGGGATGCTAATCAACACAAATAAGACTAAAAAACACTAAACTAGACTCTATAGACTCTAAACTAACTTAAAACACTAAAAACAGCAAGAAATAATAAAAAAGACTCAAATCTAAACCTATCAATTGGTTTTGACGAAAATAGAACTTAAAAGACTCAAACAACTAAAAGAAAACAGGTTTTGACTCTAAAAACAAGATTAAATGAAAGGGGGATTGTTTTTGACGAAATTAAGACTTAAAACAGAAATTTTGCATAAAAACTTTAGAAAAACGAGTTTGGTGATTTAAAACGGGTGAAAGGCTAGTTAGAGGGCCCTTCTCCACACATGAACATACGCATATAAATTGATTTCCAGTTATTCTTTCGACAAACCATGAATGACAATGCCCCAAATTAATTGTGTAGAACTAATTAATCATCAGATTTCCCTAGACTCATTGAATTGGAAGAAAAGCATACGACAACCCAAATCATTCTTTATTAAGCTCCCTAACTATGAAAAGCATGATAGAGACACAAAACAAAGATCATTAAGCTTTGTGAAAATCATAAGCATTGACAAGGCATTCGTGACTATGAAAAGTATGACACTCCTGCCAGGAATTCACTTAACGCGATCGTGACTAGCAACCTCCACTACTTGTAAATATAAGTTCATAACGATTAGGTGAAATTCCCTAATATTTTAGCATCAAATTCATGCATGCAAACTAAGTATGCATCCTTAATCAACACACAAGAACAAGTTCTTAATAAAACAGTTAAGCAATCCACATTCACAATTCATGAAATCATAACTGGAGGAAATCAATTCATATAAAACATATGTCCATGGCTTTGAATTCGCCTCTAACTATAAAGAATTTAGTTCCTCATGTTCGCAATCAAACAAATATAAATAAAATTAAACATTGAAAACAAAGGATAGAAAACACCTAGAAAACACTCCAGATTCCTTCCTTCCTTGCTTGCAAGTTGCGGCACAATGAGGGTATGGCTAAATGGTAGTGCAGAGATGTGTGAATGAGAGATGGTGGTTTCAATGGTGCAGCAAATATGTGAATATATAGAGGGAGGGTGCGGCACAATTAGATGGTGTAGGAAAAGGATTACAAAATGTAGTTTGTGTAGGAAAATAAAACACAATCCTAAGGGGAAAGGGTTTATGTAATCCTAGCAGGAAATAGAACATCTAGAAGGCCAAAAAACCAAAGGGAATCAGGAGAAAGGTGCGGCTGGATCATGCATCTAGAAGGCTTGGGGCGCCACCTTTGTAGGGACTTCTAGAAAGGGTGTTATTTGGCTGATTTTGGGGTTTCTAGAAGGGGATAGGTGCGGCACCTTTGTAGGAGAGGATGAGGTTCCTAGAAATCAGGTTTTTATGTCTCCTAAACTGAAATTAAAACCCTTTTACAGCAGGAATTAAGTTAGGAAAGGATTAGGATAGGATAAGATAAGGCATGGTAAGATAAGATAAGGTTTGGATAAGATAAGGATAAGATAAGGTAGTTTTTATAATGTTTTGGATAATTCTTCTTCTTTGTAGCTCATTCCTTATCTTCTTTGACTTGGACTTATTTCTTCAACTCTTTTGCACATTCCTAGCCTCTCTTGAACTTCAAATTCGTCCATCCATCTTGCTCCATACTTGTGATATCCATTCTTGGCCCAAAACTGCTCTAAAATGCTCCAAATTGCATCCTTTTGCATACTTTGCTTCTAGGACCTACAAACACACGAAAATGACTTAAGACACTATAATAAGCAACAAATAACTAAGTAAATGCAAGAAAACACACTAACTAAGTCGCATAAATATGCTCCTATCAATCCTCTTAATGAGTTGCCTTTGGTTGTTTGGGTACATTGGTCTATGCTTATGCTCAAATTTGTATGGCAATGGACATTTTCTCTTTCTGTTGAGTCAGTGTCTCTCATCAGATAATTGAAGTTATGTTTTAGGTATATGGGGGAGTGTGTTTACATGAAGAACATCAATTCTGGGAGAGTGCAATTTCATTGCGTGCATCCTTTCTGGGGGAGTTGGATCACTTAACTGTGCTTACTTGTAGTTTCTCCTTGCTTGGGCATGCTTATATGATATCTTGCTAATTCCTTATCCACTGTGCTTCTATTGTCCTTGCATTGTATTTTGCTGCCAACATTGAATATTGCATGTGTTATTCTACCTTGTATTTGTCTTACCATGACAAAATGGGGAAGAAAAATTTGGTTGTTTTTAATACCTTCCAAGCCTTTTACCCATGATAAATTTCACTTGTTCTTGTCAAGTTTAGTTGTTTTGCAGGATTCGTTCCTTCGTTCATTTCTTGAGTGTGGTTGAGTGAAATTAGCTTTAGGGCTTGGGGTATTTTATCAAGGAAAGCCAAAGGGGAAGATTGTAAAGTCTATACTTTTAGGTTTGGCTTTCCTTGTCAATATTGTAAGTGTACCACATGCTCAATCTAGCTTTAGGCTTGTCTTTATATATGGATTGTGTTTGTTGTGAAAAAATGTTCAAGGATGGGACACATCTCACTTCAAAAGGTTTGTTCATGCATGTGCATTTCACGCCTACATTCCTACTTCATTCTGACTTGCTTAGTTGTCTAGTCAGGCTTGTGCGTGAATTTTCAGCAAGTTGGGCACGCAAATTAAGACCTACCCACACGAGCTTCCTGACAGCTTTTTACCGATAATCAGATCTCAGCCCTTAATCTTTCTTGATCAGTTTGTAGGATGACATGTGTCCTTGGTAGGTGAAAAAAAACCCAAAGCTTTTGGGGTTAAGATCCCCAGCCAGGGTTATTTGTTTTTGGGGATTTTCAGATTATATTTCTAGTGAGAAGTTAGAGTGAGAAAGACATTC
This sequence comes from Heteromeles arbutifolia, assembly GCA_024362995.1. Classification (NCBI taxonomy): domain Eukaryota; kingdom Viridiplantae; phylum Streptophyta; class Magnoliopsida; order Rosales; family Rosaceae; genus Heteromeles; species Heteromeles arbutifolia. The sequence goes on from JANCRC010000004.1 coordinate 30,597,851, forward strand.
AGACTTTACCTTCCTCTTTGTTCTTCAGTTATGAAATCGTCGTTGCAAAACCTTTTTTCATGCATTAAACACCCAATCATTGAAGAATAAGGTTGCATTGTCTTTGGTTTTGCATTAAATTAATGGTCAAGTGTTTCTAGTTTCAAATCTTTAAAATTGACCCACTTTAGGATTCTCGTCAGTTTCTTCCTTCAACTGTTTGACTAGAGAAACTGACTAGACATCTGAATCCAGATATGTAGATCATTGTCACATCATCATATGCATAGTTCATGAGCTGGTATCGGTGCCACAAGGTGAAGAGCTCAGGAAGAGATGCCACTTCGTGAAGACCGAAGGAATCCATCTTGTGTAAGGCAAGGTTGCACAAAGGTAAAGCTGCTTCATAGATAGGGTTCTAGGAATTGAACTTTACGTGGTACTTTGTAAGAACCTTGATTATACTAGTGGATTGGACTCAGTGGAGAGTCCCCGGTTTTTTAACCCAGAGGTGGGTTTTTCCGGCCAAAAACATTTTGTGTTCATAGTTACTTATATTGTGTCACATACCTCACATACACATACATGCTACATGTATCACTTGAATATTTAATAAGTATGTGCTCACAATCATGCTCACCTGACATGCTAATAACTTGGAACAAACTGTGAGCCTGCTGACTAGGATAACTATTGATAACTGAGATTGGTCATTTAATCCTTGGTTTATTAACTAACATATCTATCTTAGTCGACTAGCGGGCTTGACTAGTCAGTCCAGCAGATTGCTATTTTTCTATCTAGGATATTCCGCCTGATACCAATTTAAGTTTCTACACACACACACACACACACACACACATACACACTACATATAGTATGAAAACACTTACCATAATTAGTAATATTTCAGAAATACAGTAAAATAATAGCTCGTACGCATCACGAAATGACAGTCAACAAAAGTCAACAATCTCGCCTCTATAGACATTTTCGTCAATTCACTCTTTTAAAATTATTAAAACCATAAAATTAGGGACGGGTTGTTACAATCTACCCACCTTAAAAAAAATTTCGTCCCTGAAATTTGAAATAAGTTGCTATGCATAAAATACTCAAAGATAGAAAAAAATATATAAAGAAGAAATCAAGCTAGAGTGGTTGCATAAAAGAGAATGCCATTTCGTCGTGATCGGATTGCAATGATTCCTCCTTCATGCCTCCAAACTTAAACTTTCCTCATCTATCAGTACAATACTATAATATACTACTTTTATAAAAACATAGAGTAAAATATATTTATATATATATATATATGTATATGTATAATAAATAAAACATACATATATAATAACGTAAAGTTAAATTAATTGCACTGAAATTAAAAGTGAACATAGAAACGATTTTCACCTACGCACTTGTAGCGTCAAGTACTCCAAGGATAAGTGTAGTATCTTTGGGTCAAGCCCAAACAATAAATAAAATACTAACGTAGACGGGCCTACTTGCCCACTTGCTTAACGAATCCAACGAAATAAGTTATTGATACTATGGTCTGCAGCCCGTAATATCGACAACTCACTGTTGTCCTGATAAACAAGTAATAAATTCCCGACGGTGTAAAATTACCATCATGCCCCTCATTGGGATTTACACATAAATTGTCCGATTAACGCCTCGATCGCACTCATGTACTACCCTTTCGGGCGACATTGTCAATAGTACGTAATTTCCTACATCGTAATCTTGATCACTCGAATATTTGTTTGCGATACTCTTCTATTTATCATGTTATGTCCGTAGAATTCTCTATACAAGATCTCAAATGGTACCACAGCCAAACCGACATAATAACCGTCACTGTACACAACTCTAACAGAGTTAGGTGTTTGTTACAACCATGCTAAAACTGTAGAACGGACAAATACAACATGTCCACTAAGGTCTAGATAGGCTAACTAGTAACCGAATATCATGATTCACACCTGCCACAACAAGAAGATTCATTATGAATTTCTCTCGGATTTAGCGAAAAACTACGCTGAGAAGGCTAAAAGATTACCAAGAATTTGAGGGTCAAAACAACTCCATCAAATCTAGAGTATAAGATAACTAGATTGAATGCATAACATTTCGCTACAATGGTAGCTTTCGGAATATTCAATGACCAACGGTAAAGATTCGTTTAGCAAAGTATTTGTTGGGTGATTAAGGAATTAATGGTCACAACTAAAATTTAAATGTCCAAAAGGCTCGCCTAGACAGTCTGTTTGTCTAAAAAATAATGTGAAGTGTAGTAGGGTAAACATGTGCCTAAAGTTGATTAGAATGCCTTTCAACGCAAGAGGTGAATATGGAATCACAGTCATTGTATATGCTCATCAAAATTGCCAAAAAATCTAATAAATTTAAGAATGAAATTTTTTACAAAGTGGTCTAAAATGTTGTCCCTCTGGGACCAATAGAAAGTGAGCTAACTTGTCAAGTCGGTTGATAATTACCGAAACATCATCATAATCTCCACATGTACAACATACCTCGTACCGGGAGCTTATGGTGATATTTTCCCATCTCCATTTGGATATAGGAAGTGATTATAACCACTCGAACGATTTCTTGATGATTTGTAAATAACGTCATAACAATACTCATGAATTCCAATTGGAATGGTATCACTTGTTGAAAGTGTTCAAGGGTAGATATGTCTTTTTTGTTGCAGTAAACAATAATTATGTTTGCACAGCCAGGGTAATACACGGTAGTGTAATTGTAGACATTGATTTGGTTTTTCCATCGCCAATGTTAGAAATCTAGCTCATTTCGAATGAAGATGCACTTGAGAAGTCTAAGGTTAGTAAAGATTTTGGACACGTTTCTACACATAAAAGTGTCATCCAGTTTTCAAGTAAAGATGGTAACTGTTGACTCTAAGTCATGAGTAAGATGGTTCATTTCATACGGTTCCGATTGTTGGGAAACATAAGCGATACTTCGTCATGCTGCAGCAGTACGCAGCCAAATCATTCAAAGAAAATGTCATCATGGATATCGAAATTATCGATTTTATCAAAAAGTGTACAAACAATGGTCGAAAGAGGCAACACCTCAATTGTCATAACTTTATTCATATTCACCGTCTGAAACTAAACTAACTTTCCCCGATCAGTTTGTGAGGAAAAATGTTGGTACAAAAATTGCTAACAAATCGCCGATAGTTATCGTCAAGGCCAAAGATATCTCCTATTTTGCAACAACTCGTGGGAATATCACACTTTCTTTAGCTACAACCTTGTGGGGAAATGAACAGAATATTGCTTGCTGAGATCACTTTTCCCAAGAAAAGTACCAATCTAAACAAAGCTAACATTGGAGGAATTTGGTATAAAGGTTACTGTCGGTGTTTAGAAAATTTGATCTCGTTATTGAAGTAGGTGAGAAAGTCGTTGATAAGACTACTACGAATTCGTCAGGTTATCGAAGAAAACTCGGGCTCTAAAAGTTGCTCGGGTAGACCATCAATTCAAAGTATGGGTTAAATGGTTTTAATTGTCACCCGTTTGAGTTGCTAAAATCTAGGTATGATCCTAAGGTTCAGACTTTTGCCTTCGTGGACAGGTTTAAGGTTCCCTAGATTGAGTGTTTGGTTGGGTAAATTCCTAATTGGTAATTTTTTGTAACTAAGTTTTCAAGGATGTTGGAGTTGTAAGCTATTTATTGCATTTATTGGGCAATAAATAATTGTGGGAATTAAAGTAATTACATCTTTATGATCTTGCTGCCTTTCTAGATGGCCTAGTTCTTGTGGGAATTGAAGTAATTAAATCCTTTTCCTTTAACTCATATACACTTATTCTCCTTACATCTTTTTGTAATCAGCTTGATTGAATGTATATAAAAGCTAAGCTGTTTTACTTACCGACACTATTCACTCATCTATCCTTTTTGTTCGTTCATGATTATGTTGAATTTTTTTCATGTTAAATGTGTCTTATTCATGTTGTTAAGGCTGATGCATACAAGTCCTGCAGCAACGCACGGGCATATTACTAGTGAAAACTAAAAATGAAAAACTGAAAACAATTTAAAATAGATATTCTTATTTAGGTTTTTGTTTTTTTTTTTTCATTACGTGTGCACCCTCTGCATTTTTAATTCCTCTATCATTTCATCTACTTTCTTTCAAGATATATCTAGCAAAAAAAAAATAATAGCTAAAACAAAACAAAAAAAGAAGTAATTATTTAACAGCCCTAAATTGTTCTAGTTTTATTAATTCTGAATTTGTTGGGCATTGAGGTTTTTGCCACGAAATATCAAATATGTGCAAAGAAATTGCATGCATTTTGTGTTTTATACGAGTTATGCAAAGACTCAAAATATCAACACAAAATGTGTTTTTGTTAGTGGTGATTTAAAGTTGGGAGCTTTTGGGTAAGGTCTCTAGCTATCAATATTTTTTTACTTAAACCTTATTGGTTTTCAATTTTTTATCGAAGTTCCTAACATGAATGTGATAATATATTTCTATGTAGATTATTATATTTTTTATATATAAAAAGTTGTAATTTGTAGTTGTTTATATTAATAAGATTTAAATAAAACCCATAATTTGTGAAATTAAAAATATTAAAAGATATATTATAATCTCCAATATATTGTCTGTATATATAAACATGGGTATATTCATCAAAATTAACCAAAAAATTATTGTACCAAAGCATGGGTACATTTTTCAAAACCACACAAAAATACGAATAGATATTATGTAACAACCCGTCCATAAGTTTAGGATTTTAATAATTTTAAAAGAGTGAATTGACAAAAATGTGCCTAGAGGCCAGAGTGTTGACTTTCGTTGACCGTCATTTCGTGATGCATACGAGCTATTACTTTACCGTATTTCTGAAATATTACTAAATATGGTAAGTGTTTTCATACTATATGTTGTGTGTGTGTGTGTGTATGGAAACTATACTTGTTTTACGACGAGGGATCATACGTTTTTGAAAAGGTTTTTACAAAGCTTTATTTTTAGGCCTACTCACCCTTGTTTTTTGCCCCTCGAGGTTTTAGTGGCAGAGCTTCTGTGTCAACGAGGATTCTTGGCAACCTTGGTATAGGAGATTACCTTTGATGGTATAATTCTCATTCTACTTTTACTGTACTTTAATTATGCTCTGACATCACGGGTGAAATGAGTTCATTCCCGCTCACATGCGTATTCTTGCACTTAGGCACTTTTATGTTTAAATTTACTCACATTTTCCACATCACTATACTTTATGGCTTCGCCACCCTTCTAGTGTCGGCCAGCACAACTTGATTCAGAGTCCAGGTGGATAATCCGGGTAAGGGTATGTTAGTTTGGACAGTATTGCGTTCATCACACGCATGACGTAAGCATTCTCGATTTTGGAACCTAATGTTGAATCTTGCCACCTTGTCGAATATGAAAAAGGTGTTAGCTTTTCCTAAGTTGGACAATTTAGACGACTTTTCGACATTCTAGATGATCGTTGTGGTGAACGCCTTTAGACTTTAACTGAAGAAATCCTTTGCCGAGAAAAGATTTAGGTTGGAGACAAGTTGATGGCCCTGAAGCGAGGCTATTGTATCAGTAGTTGTGTACCACCGGAGATTTACCCATCAATTCCACTATTATCCAGTCATCATTACCAACCCTTCTAAGATAGGAAACCGGAAAGAGTTTTGATCCTTGGCAGTGTCTGTTTAATGTGTCACTCCCGAGAACTCATTCAAAGTTTTACTTTTAGTCAAAATCTCTGGAAATATCTTGAACGACAATGTGGTGCTAAAGTGGTAGCACTCTGCATAAGAACATCTGAGGGACAGTCACGTTTGGTCCCTAATAGCACTAATCTTTCAAGCATAGTTATAATTCTGGATCTTCAGGAGGAAGATCGAATATCATTAAACTCTTTCTAAAGTAAGTTATTAGCAAATTCATTTTTCCAACCTTAGAACACTTCAACCAACACTAATTCCCATAGTTTCTTTCGATGTTGTACTCGTCATAACGATGGGTATAAGCATGAGAGTACGAGTTGTTATACCTACGGTTAGTAGAAAGCACCAAAGTAATAATATTTTCCCTAGAATCAACGAAACTAACTCATAGGACCAGTTCCTTACCAATCAATCAAACTATTCACCAAAGCATGATCTAACCTATAATTAGACTACGGTGGCACTACTTATTGACGATATTGTTTGATATCCAAGAGCTATCAACCAGTATTCAGGTGGTATGATTTCTGATACCGGACACATGCTAGTATTTAGAAGTGATACCTTTGTGCCAAAACGCTGGTTCACAATTTTAGGGTAACGAACACTACCAAAATATCATGAATGTGTTAATTAGCGGCGCGACTGATAGACTGATTAACAGAGACTACCTGAGCCAAAGAAATTAAAAATCGTAGAAACTTAGGAGCAAGCCTTGTAGTAGGACAGTAAACTCGTAGTTCTTTTAACCTTATCACCCATCTAGATAACCATAACATTCTTAACCAGTCATCCTTGTAATCACTTCCACAGCCAAATATTAGTGAAGCACGAGTTAGTTTTCCGTTGTAAGAGCGAAATGAGCACTAAGAAGGTTGTGAAGACCTTATACTGCGTGGCATAGAGAAAGAAAGTAGTGCTGTACGTTTCAATGATGCCTACCTTTCAAAATTTTACGTGGGATATCACCAAATTGTGAAGTGAAGTACACCATCGATCCACCTTTCTAATACCACACTTATTCTCCTTACATCTTTTTGAATAACTCGTAGTTTGCATGCATGAATTTGATGCTATAATATAAGGGAGTTTCACCTAATAGTTACAAACTTATATTTACAAGTAGTGGAAGTTGCTAGTCACAATCGCGTTAAGTAAATTCCTGGCAGGAGTGTCATGCTGTTCATAGTCACGAATGCCTTGTCAATGCTTATGATTTTCACAAAGCTTAATGATCTTTGATTGTATCTCTATTATGCTGTTCATGTAGGGAACTATTGAAGAATAATTTGGTTGCCGATACGTTGTCCATCCAATTTAATGACTTAAGGAAAATCTGAGGGTTAATTAGTGTTGTTCACGGTTAATCTGGGGCGTTGAGGTTCATTGTTTATAGGAATAATAACTGGAAATCGATTTGTCTTGCATATGTGTCATGTGTGGAGAATGACCCTCTAGCTAGCCATTCACCCATTCAAATCACCCAATTTCGTGTCTTTTTAAGTTGTTTTTACAAATCTATTTGTTAAGTTTTTAAGTTCGTCAAAACAAATTCCCCTTAAGTTCTTTGAGTCTTTTTAGTTTAGTTTTCGTCCAAATCACCCTTTAGGTCTAGTTTTGAGTCATAATCACTTAGTTTGTGTGTTTTGAGGAGTTGTTTAAGTCTAGTTTTCTGTTTTAAAGTCTAGTTTAGTGTTTATAAGTTTAATTTGTTTTGATTAGCATCCCTTCTAATCCCCGACCTAGAACGATCCCTACTTTCATATACTACATCAATAGGGTTTAAGTTTGAGTGCAATTTAATTTCACATCAGATGGGAAAGTGCCAACGCCATTGAATATCAAGGCCACAATCAGTCAAAGTTTGATCCATATTCCAACACTTACAATTCGGGTTGGAGAGATCACCCAAACTTCAAGTGGAGGGAACCTCAACAACAAAACGGATTTAGATAGCCACCTCCCGGGATATTCCAAAGGCCATTTGCCCCAACACAACCTTAACAACAATCTGCCCAAACAAATTCAGGTTTGCCAACGTATGATGATAATACGCTTAAAATACTAACTACGTTGACGCAGGGATGATGTGATATAAATTAAGCACACAAATTAAACCCTCTTGTTGACAATTGTAGTAAGGATGCAAGTAGGGATCGTTCTAAGCCGGGGATTAGGAGGGCTTGCTAATCTACTAAAAACTGACTCAAAAACACAAAAGGAAACTTAAAAACAGAAAGCTAGACTCTAAGACACTTAACTAGACTTATATGACTCAAAACAAGCTAAACAAACACAAAACTGCACAAAACAATCAAACAGACTCAAAACAGACACTAGGAGTTACTTTGGACGAAAATTGAAATGATTTTGACTCAAAACACTCAAAGGCACAAGATTGGACAGATTCTAACCTAAAGGAAACGGCAAAGTAAAGGGATTGGGTTTTATGACAAAATTAAGCTAAAATAAACAGAAATTAAAGACTAGACAAATTTGCACGAAATTGGGCGTGTTGGATGGATGATGGGGTAGCTAGAGGGCACTTCTCCACACATGACATATATGCACATGAATTGATTTCCAGTTACTCTTTCATTGAACCATGAATGAAAATGCCCCAGGTTAACCGTGTTGTTACTAATTAACCCTCAGATTTTCCTTAAATCATTGAATTGGACGGACAACGCATCGGCAACCAAATTATTCTTCCCAAGTTCCCTACATGAACTGCATAATAGAGACACAAGCAAAGATCATTACGCTCTGTGAAAATCATAAGCATTGACAAAGAATTCGTAACTATGACATCATGATACTCATGCCAGGAATTTAACTTAACGCGATCGTGACCAACGACCTTCACTACTTGCAAATATAAGTTCGTAACGATTATGTGAAACTCTCTTATATTCTAGCATCAAATTCATGCATGCAAACTAAGTAGGCCTCCTTAATCAACATACAAATAATAAGTTCTTAATCAACAGTTAAGTAAATTGCATTCACAATTCAATAAATTATAACTGAAAGTAATCAATTCATATTGCAAATATGTTTATAGCTTTGAATTTCCCTCTAGCTAAAACGAGTTTAGCTCCTCATGTTCGCAAAACAAAGATAACTTAAATTAAACATTGAAAACAAAAGATAGAAAACACCCAAAAATGCTCCAGCAATCCAAGCTTGAATGGCAAGTACGTTCAAGGATCCTCCTTCTCCTTCTTTGTTGCGACACAAGGGTTGTAATGATGGGTGAGTGGTGAATTGTGGTGGTGGATGGATATAGGTAAGTTATGGTGAAGGATGGAATGGGGGTTCTTCTCTCTTTGGTGCGGCAAAGGCTTTATTTTTAAGGGAAAGGAAATCAAAACCCTCATTAATTTTGGAGACAGATTTTCATTCCAAATCCTCTAAGAAAAAGGGTAACAAATCAGAATCCCAAGAGGAAAAAGGTAAGTGATATGAGGCAAGCCTAAAAAGAAAGGGGAATGTGACTTCCTTGCAGATTTGGTGCGGCACCTATTAAGAATGTAATTAGGTCTTTTAAAACATTTATTTAAGTGTCCTAAATTAATTTGAGATCCTCTTTTCAGCTGGAAATAAAGTAATATAGGATCAGGACAAAATCAAGAAACTTGGCTGACTTTCCTTATCTTCCTTGTATTGAATTTATTTCCTTCATCTCTTCAGCACATTCCTAGCCTCTTTTGACTTCAAATTCATCCATCCACCTTGCTTCATTCATGTGCTATCCATTCCAAGCCCAAAACTGCTCCAAAATGCTCTAAAATGCACTTTCTTGCCACTTTTGCCAATTGGACCTACAAACACACGAAAATAGCTTAAAATACTAAAATAACTAGGAACTAACTAAGTAAATGCAAATAAACAAGCTAACAAAGTCGCATAAATATGCTCCTATCAAGGGATTACAAAACCAAGCCAAGGAGATGGGCGAAGTGAAGAAACAACTTGGGGAGATGGCGAAGTTCATGGGACAGTTTCAAGAACAAGGCAAACTACCTAGTTCAACCATTGTAAATCCAAAGGAAGGATTTGAAACCGCCAAGGCAATCACGTTAAGAAGTGGCAAACAGGTTGGGACCAACCCACAACCATCCAAATCAAGTCAAAAGGAGGATGAAAAGTTGTTGATCGAGGAGGAAGAACAAGTGAAACCCACGGCAAGGGTAGAACAAACTTTGCCGCAGCCCCCTAAGAACCCTAAGCCATCCACTACAGGTAAGGTGGTTTCGAATTCAATTCCTTCTAACATTATTCCTCCGAATGTGCCTTTCCCTCACAGGTTCATGCAATCCAAGAAAGAAGAGACTGAGAAGGATATGCTTGAGGCGTTTAGGAAAGTGCAAGTCAATATTCCACTCCTTAATGCAATCAAGCAAGTTCCAAGGTATGCCAAGTTTTTGAAAGAGTTTTGTACAACAAGGAGGAGAATTTCGAACAAAGAAGTGGTCCGGGTAAGTGAGAATGTTTCAACCGTTTTACAAAGCAAACTGCCCCCTAAATGCAAAGATCCAGGTAGTTTTACAATTCCTTGTGTTATTGGCAATACTAAATTTGAACATGTCATGTTAGACTTAGGTGCATCCATTAATGTCATGCCATACTCTATTTATGCATCTATGAACTTATGAGAGCTTAAAAACAATGGTGTTATCATTCAATTAGCCGATCGTTCTAATGCGTATCCAAAAGGAGTTTTGGAAGATGTTTTGGTGCAGGTTGATCACTTGATATTCCCAGCTGATTTCTATGTGCTAGAGATGGAGAATTCGGCCCATACTACACCATTGCCAATCTTGCTTGGAAGACCTTTCATGAAAACAACCCAAACCAAGATCAATGTGTTCAAAGGGACGTTGACAATGGAGTTTGATGGAGATGTCATTGATTTCAATATTTCTAAAGCTATAAGGTATCCTATTAATGATCATTCTTGTTTTTCTATTGATATATTGGATTCTTTGGTGCAGGAATTTCTTGACTCCTTGGATCGAGATGCCCTTGAAACAACCATTGCTCAAGGAAGTGAACTCAAAAACCAAGGGGCAAAAATTGACAACACTCACGGCAACAAGGAGGAGCCCTTTGTCGTGTCTTTTTGTGATGAAAGTGACGAGATGGTGGCTGCACTTGAGTCATTGCCAAAATGTGTTGGTAAGCCTTCAATCCCAATTCCAATTCCCATTTCTACTAACAAGTTGTTACCTTCGGTGATTCAGGCACCTACACTAGAGCTTAAACCGTTACCAAATCACTTGAAGTATGTCTTTTTGGGAGATAAAGAAACTTTGCCCGTCATAGTCTCTTCATCACTCACGACATTGGAGGAAAAACTACTTCGGGTGTTGCAAGAGTACAAAACAGCCATTGGATGGACTTTAGCCAACATCAAAGGAATTAGTCCTACCACATACATGCATTGCATACTTCTAGAGGCTAAACCGACTCGAGAAGCTCAACGCCGACTCAACCTTCCAATGATGGAAGTTGTGAAGGAGATTATCAAGCTTCTTGATTGTGGGGTCATTTATCCAATTTCGGATAGTTGTTGGGTTTCACCAATTCAAGTTGTTCCAAAGAAATCGGGAGTCACTGGTGAAGAATGAAGAGAACGAACTTTTGCCCACCTGTATCCAAACAGGTTGGAGAGTTTGCATCAACTATAGGAAGCTCAACGCCACCACAAGGAAGGATCACTTCGCCTTGCCATTCATTGACCAAATGCTTGAAAGGTTAGCCGGTCATTCTTTTTATTATTTTCTTATCTTATCTTATCTCAACCAACCTTATCCTAATCCTATCATAACTTAATTCCAGCTACAAGGAGGGAATTCTTTTCAGTTTAGGACACATTTAAACCCCTTTCTAGAAGGCCTATTCCTCTCCTACATTGGTGCCGCATGTCCCTTAAGTTTTCTAGAAGATTTCTGCCTTCTACATGCCCTATAAACCTAGCGCCTATTCCCTTTAAGTTATCCCTTCTAGAAGCCGCATCATCCATCCCTTTCCTTGTTGGTCTCTGCCTTTCTAGATGGCCTAGTTCTTGTGGGAATTGAAGTAATTAAATCCTTTTCCTTGACAACTACCTGGAGCCGTGGGTATGCCCTATAAATAGTTAGCAAATTGAAAACAATTTGAACCCTACCGGAAAGGTAATTTTCTGCCTTTCTAGCTTTTATAAACAGTTTGAACCCTACCGGAAAGTTTATATGAGTTAAAGGACAGTCGTACTTAAGTGCAGCAAGATCATAAGCTCTTGCAGCTTCTCCTCCATATCAGAACCACCTACAGTCCAAATTAACCAAGATTCAATGCCAAAGCAAGAACAAATTAGTGATAATTTAAACTAAAGTCCCTAATTATTGTTGCAGAGAGAATTCATATCAAGATTAACTACATTATTTGATTCGAGTGGAATCCAAACGCAGCATAAACATGTAAGGTAAAAAATTAATAGCAAAAGTCACATTTAAGCAGCAATTAATAGCAGAAATCAGATTTTAGTGGCATGGACCAAAATAATTCAGTAAAAAAGAAACAATCCCAAACAAATAGAAAGAACTGGAGAAACAATTCGAAACAAATCTTTGGAATCATAATCTTTGTTGCCGAAGCATGCAAGATAGTGAAAAGGCTGTTTATCTACGAAAAAAGGGCACATTGTCCACCATAGAAAGCAAGCGTGGAAGAAGAAAATGAATCATAATCCATAATATATTCGGAATACTGGTGTATAAAACGTAATTTTCAAATTATATCTAAGCTAATTAAAATGCCAAACCCTTTCAAGTAAGCTTGGCAGCCACTCATCAGGGAGTGTTACAAATAAGAAAAACAAAACCAGATGAACAACCAAATGTAAGTCGTAATCTGCAGAAGATTAATACCTTCACTTACTAAATGAACCAAGAATGAAACCATCCAAAATTCTATTAATTAAGTACAATCAGCAGAGGAAACTGAATAAATGTCTAAAGTGATACATTGAGATAAGGTTGGTAGCATCAAAATCACTAATAAAATATGCATAAACCCAATATGCATCAAAATCACTAAAACTTGACCTCACTTGCTTGTCAGAATATAAAAAATTCAATTAACATTGTTTCCCAAAATCTTGTTCAAAGAAAAAAAAAACATTCACTTCTAAGGCTCTAACCATATGGCAGGGTGGACTTCCTCTTCCGCATTTAATGGAATTGAAGGCCAATGCCAGCGGTAGATCAAGAGTAAGTACAAACCCGAATGCAGCAACAATAACACAATTGACTTTCACCCTACATAAATAAATAATAAAAAAACAAATACTTGCACCCAATGCATTGTTTTGTTTTTCTGCGCAGTATAAGAATAAAAAAAAGGTAACATTCCCCTGAAATTTAACAAAAATGGATTCAACTCACTCCAACGTAAGCAAGCTTATTAATCATTTTGTCATAATAGTAGTAATTGAACTTGAAATGCCCCTCTAACGTGATCAACCCTTTTTTATCCACAGTTAAAGACCCTAAAAATGTAAAACCCTGCTACTTTAAATTTACACCCTTACACCCCCATTTTCCTAGACTTTCTCAAGAACAAAACAAAACATATAACACCCAAAACCCAAATCAAACAAACTAAAATAACCGAGGGGGAGACCCACCTCGTGCTCTCTAAGGACATTGCAATGACTTGAGACAGCCAGAGTGATCCAAGTCCTTACTGTGATCATGAAAAATTAATATTAATAAAATCACTCAAATCATATAAAACATATCACAAACTATGCCATCTGATAATCAATGAATTTAACAAAATTTAAAATGAATTGGAGTCACTCCAAACAGTGATATTATACATACACATTTACAACAAAAAATTCTGGCAACCGGGATCAAAATAAAAACACCACTAATTTAAGTACCCACACAAAAACATCGCATAAAGATCATTAAAAAAACCACCCAATACAACACCACCCTTTCCCAAATCGAAATGACAATGGATGCAATTGGAGCTTCGACTTTTAGCAAGCAAATTAATTGCATATTTCATCATCACCCCGATACCACAAATATTAGCAACATTCAAAGGCAGTCCGTCCCTTTCATTATGCAACCTATAGTAGGTAAAAAACAGAAAGCTAAAAATGTCGGCTTGCTTTGCAATAGTAAATATTCTACTAATAATTTAGGAGGCTATTCTCTCCAAATTTTCTCAATAACTTTCCTTTCTGTATAGCTGGTAAGAATGCAACTCGAAGAATTGTTCCAAAGAGGTATATACAAACAAAAGCAACTAAAAGTAAGCTATTGGAAGAAATTTCGAAACACACAAACACCATTACAATCAGACGTAGACTCAACAGAAACCAAAGAGTAGAAATTGAAAAAAAAAAAAAAAGAATATATATATATATAGATATATATATATATATATATATATATATATATATATATATATGCTCTTGAATCGAAAACTTCATCAAAAGAAGACTGAAATGTCGTTCAACATTGTTTTGGCTAATCAAAGTTAAAACATAACAAACCAGTAAAAAAACAGACTGAAATGGAATCCCAGGGTCAATGAGGTATCAGATTGTAAACTCTAAAAGTCTAAAATTGTACCTACATAGTATCATCAAGACCTTGTGTATTCATTCACATTATCAAATAGCCAAAATATATATACCTGCAAGAAAGCAATGGAACAATATACCCATTAAAAAGTCACATAAAGATTTGCAGAAACTGTCCCAACTATTATAATTATATGGTTCTATTGGCATATTCAGACTTCAAATTTGATAGAGAAGCTAATTTATCAAACAAAATAATGATAGAGAAATTATTAACTGTGCCCTGCAATTTTCAACAGGAAAAAAAATTCAAATACCATGTCTAACCACAATTCACAAAAGCCATTTTCCTAGAAAATTGGTTAATCAAAATAATGTACAAATATTTATTAGTGACACGCCATAAAATTGCAACAATAATCGGGCTTCTTAACCGAAAAGCAAGAGGTCAAAATTTCACAAAGAAAAAAATAGCCCTAGCTATTAAGAATGTCGAAATGTTCAACCATGACACGACCTTATATTATTCCATAAGCCAACTTAATATCAATCCACAAAGTGGAATTATAATGCTTACTTGTCACAGAGGGCATATGCTACAATGAAGGCATGTGGCCAAACTTAGTGAGTTGCAGCACTTAGCAGCTATCTACATACCAGAATAAGATTTTGGAGATGATAGCAACTTTCGGAAAGACTCAAAATCAAAGATTGACCTGGAAAATGTGAAATAATCAAGTGAAATTAACATTGTCCTGATAATAAGCTAAGAAAATCATATTCATCATAAATCGGTAACCAAAGTCACAAAGGAGGATTCCTCTCACAGTTAAGGACACGTTTTTGTTGTAGCACCAACAAATTGAAAATCATATTCATGATAAATCAGTAATCCACTTGCATGTTCTTTTCCCAATTTAAACTTCTATCAGTAATTAACCACAAAGAAATCAGTAGCCAATCCCACTTTAAATTAACAGAAAGGGGAAGAAAAAAAAAAGACAAATTGAATTCAAAAGATTCTACATGATGTACCACACTACCATTTAGATTCACCATTTCTCACTTTCACCATTTAACGTATTTAGAAAGGTTATTAGGCTGATTTGCTATCTAAGACTCACTTGGGAGTTGGGAGTGAAGTTATAAGTCGCAAGCTCTTGAAATAAAGTAATGAATTTGGATAATATTGGACATGGAAGAAAATATCACATGCACAACAAGCTATAGTGACAAAAAAAAAAAAAGAGAGATTTTAAGTGAAAACCCTGAATCCAACTCAAAAATGAAATCTTCCAAATAACATCTCAAACCATAACCCAAACCAAATGCACCAAATCTCACAGTCACATCAAAAAATAAATGATACAAATTGACAAATTGGTAGAAACCCAACAGAGATTTTGGAGAGAGTGAGAAAGAGTACCAGAGGGAGTGAGATATGGTTGTACCTGGAAAGCAAAATATAAATTATATAAATTGACTCTAACATTTGTTGACTCTAACAAATTGATACATAATAACAGTTGTTTGGGATATAGATATGGGTGTACCTGGAAAGATTAAAATTCACCATGGAAGTTGTATTCATGGAGGACTTGCTCTCGTTCTTCCATAGTGATATACCTGATAATCAGAATGCATTTTGGCAACATTGTTATAAATACGATGTTGATGATGATGAGTTATAACCTTACTCCATGTTATGTAAAATTGAAATTTAAGAGAATTATGTAAAAGATACTAAAAAAACAAAAAAAAACAAAAAAACCCATCTATTATGATCTCTGTATACAGAACCCGTACTCTAATCCAATATATAGACAGTCAAATAAACCTCTGGATTTCAGCACAGCTTCAAAAATTAGACAAACCTAGATTCCAATTTCATCTTTTCCTGTTGGGTACCAAACACCACCAAAACTGAGGTCACCGACACACAAATAAGCACAGTGACAGTGTGTGGGACACATATAGAGCTCCAGAAATTGATTCAATCTGCTACTCTTAAGGACACTCAAGCACTCAAGCAATGACTTCACTTTATCAACAAATACACATGCAAAGTATCCAAAAGAGAAAGGAGAAAAAAAATTATCAAAATAAGAATTACACACCTATCCTATAATTTGGCCAGACGATACATTCTGGCAGTAGAATTCAGGGACTGATCACAGACAAAAGAGTGTGTCAATTTCCAAAATAATTGTATCCAAACCCAATAAATCCATAAGAAATTACTCCATCACTTGCAGAAAATTCAAAATTACCATTTGAAATACCAGTGGCATAGCCTCTTGAGCTTCCAAGCCTGAAAATTCCAAAAAATATGCAATCTTTGAAATACCCATTTCAACCAAACATCAGAAGAATTTTCCTTTCCAATTCAAAGCTTTGAAAAAATTGAAAATTTCAAATTCTCAGTGACCAAGCAGGACATTAACCAATCAACATCCTAAACCCACAAAAGCAATCCTAAAACAAAACCTAATTAAGTACTATGTACATATATAACATGCTAGCTTTCTACTTCAAGAAAAATTATTAAATTGGGGAAGTGATCAAATAGGATGGGTCTTCCCTATTAAGCAGCAGGATTAATTCCAACAAAAGAAAACAATATGATCAAGATCAAGAACAATGCATGCAACAAAGAGACAGAGAGAGGGTGTGCGGAAATTAGCAGGGTAGCTTTCTTAGAAACCCAAAAGCTCCAACGCAAGATTTCAGCAGACGAACTCCTACCCAGTCAACCTCACACAAAGTTAGTTCAAAATTAAACATCTAGTCCCCAAATTAACAAAAAAAGAGACAAAAGCTAGCCAGAGATCCAGCTATCCGTACAACAATCGGATAAACAAACACCAAATAAAAGAGGAAAGGAAGAGATTCTGACAATATTCAGAGGCGAAGAAAGGCTGCACTTTCTGTCTCCTCTTCAAACCCTAAACAGAGCAAAGCCACAAACTTTACAGAGATTAGAATGAGAACTGGAATTAATAGAACAATGACTGAAAAGTAACATACCTGAGGAGTGAATGACTTAGTTTTTCCTTCATCGGAAAGCTGGAGTAAGTCGCCAGGAGAGGTCGCAAACGGTCCAAAGGGACAAATCCAGACCCCCGCCCACGATCCCTACGCCTCCCCCCTCAAATCCCGACGGCCCCCATGCTTTTCTCTGACTGTACCCCCTTTCCCACTCATGAAATCGAGGATCCCCACTCCTCCCTCACCCTCTCTCTCTGTCGCTCTGTCTCCCTCTCCCTCTGCCGCTGTCTCTCTATCTCGATCCCGGAGTGGCATGGCCTCCCATCCCCGAAACCCTCACTGAATGACAGCATACCTACACCCACCCCAATCCGTCTCGAACGCACAGGACAAAATTGCCCTTCCAACCCAGCCCCAGTATCAGCCCAAACCTGACAGCTTTGTTGTAAATAGCGTGAAATCGAGTGCTCCTGCTCAACTATATAGACAAAATCACCCTCTGAAATTTTGAGAATTACCCTTTCAACCCAATCCCATTCGGCTGGTATTATTGTAAATAAAGCAAAATAAAAAAAAATATTAACAATGCATGCTCTCCTCCTACTTTAGAAAAGATAATGTGGCGCATTTCATGTGCATAAAATCCACTTCCTCATCTTTCCAAGTCACGTTTTACTAAATGAACTGAACCAGTTTGGTTCAAAGTTGAGCTATATTATAAAAGTATACAGACTGTTCACGAGCTTTATGATTTGAATATATCAAAGTTCAAGCTTTGACTCATTCTTTTGACGAGCATAGTATGTTGTTCTTTGACGAGCCAAAAACAAGCTAAACACGAGTTACAATCGAGCCGTGTCAAAAAAAAAAAAACAACAAATACATAACTTTTTAAATGGTAATGTTAGGGATACTAAATTTATAAACTAAATGACATTAAAATTGATGATTGGATTATTACTTAATTATTTGTTTTTTTTTTTAACAAACGATATTATCTACACTTAGGGGAGAGGGTGGGCTAACAATAATGTGGTTAAAATTCGCCTTTGGCAAGGATCGAATCTAAGGCCTCTCACTTACAAGTGAAGAGGAATACTAGTAGACTGTAGTACTAAGTGACTACCTAATTGTTGGTTAACGTGCTTATTTCTTATTGGTGATAGATCATTTAATTTCCACATTTAGTCTACCTATCATTACTCCTTTTTAAAATGTCAATCAATAGCTATAAAAAGAAGGGTAATACTAGGGAGACTAAATTTGCAAACTAAATGATGTGTCACCAATTAGAACTAAGCACGTTAATCAAAACTCAAGTAATAATCCAATCATTAACTTCCATTCATTTTGTTTGCAAAATTTAATCTACATATTTAGTCTCTCTAGCATTACTCAAAAAAGAAAGTTGCTAAAATCAAATACATCACATTCACCAAATTTAAATGGGCCCAACTAGGGCTGGGCACTGGTCGGGCCGAGCCCAAATTCGGAGGAACCGAACCTACCCATTTTAAAATGTAACGAGTCGGGTAGAGAGATTTTAAGTTTGAGAACCGGACCTAACCCGGTCCATTTGAAACGGGCCGGTTCTGGACGGGTCCACGGGTCCAATTACTTTTTTTTTTTTTTTTGGGTCTGACATTGGGCTCCTTTTTTATTACCAACAGCTCACATATTTACATTTACAAGAGAGGCCCATACAAACACAACAACAAAAGTATGGACCTGATAACAAAACCAAGCCCAACAGAAAAAACCCTAACAGCCTGCATCCTCCGCCGCTGCTGCATACAAAAGAGTAGCACTTTTCCAATCGGCACTCCACCTTGTAAGACTGAGTCTTGTTCTACAATCGAAAACTAAATTCAGAAGACAAAGCTTGAACAATCAAATTTACAATACAAACAAAAAATGACAAAGTTTGCCCAATTCTGCTCTTCCCCCCATAAACAAATAAACAAATCTCAACCAAAATCAAATTGTCAGTCATATAAATTCCAAAAGTTATATACAACTCTAAATTACTGAAAGATTAGCATATTACTGAAAGCTCAAGTTTGCCAACTTCATCTTCATAAGCAGATTGTTGAAAGATTCAAAATTTATGCAACTTCATCCGATTTCCTCACCAACCCAGAAAATAAAAATTCGAATACTCCCCATAACCTAGAAATTTCAAAAATCCTAATTCAAAAGTCCTAAATCCCTGAACTCAAAAACCCAGATAATTCAAAAACCCTAATCTAGAAATTACCTTAATTTGAGAGAAGATGACATGATCTTTCGAATCGCAGGATGATGGTGGTGTTTTCGACGGCGGTGATGGTGGTCACGTTTGAGAGGAAAGTCAGGAGACGATGGCGATGGTGGTGTTCACAAGAGGACTCGACTTGAGTGGGAGATAAGACTAAGAATCGAGATGGAGGACTATGGGAAAGAGAGATCGAGAGGGAAGGACAAAGGAGAGGGGACTGAGAATCGAGATGGAGGACTCTGGGAGAGAGAGATCGTGAGGGAAGAATCTGGGAGAGAGAGATCGAGATGAAGGACTCGGGAGTCTTCGAGAAAGATGTGATGTGCGTGAGATTTGAGTGTGTGTGTGTGTGTGATTTGAGTGTGTGTGTGTGTGATACGGTTCGGGCCGGGGGCCTGTGACTTTGGAAAATTGGATCCGGCCCGCCCCTTTGTTTACTTGGACCCGCCTCACCCCGCCTCATTTTGTACATAAAATATTATGGACCTGCCCCGAACCGCCAATACCCGCCCTTACTCGCGAGCCCAGGGCCCGTTTGTCCACCCCTAGGCCCAACTGTCAAAGTCTATAGGTCCAAGAAACAAGGCCCGATCCATTTACTATCCATTATTTAAGAAGTATGATCCGCTTTAATTTCCAAGGCCCACATACGATTGAGCCCAAAACCATGTTCTTCCTTCACTAATTACTTTAGTCTAAAGAAGGGGGAGAAATTGCACTGTACAATGAATAGTGATTTGGGATGAATTTCAGTTTATTTACAAGATTGCCACTAGGGTGACTTTAGCCAAATTTCACTTATTTTACAAAATTGCCACTAGGCTTAAGAATAGATTTTCAGTCTTTGGGCTGCATCTGAGCTTTGACTCGGGGAGAGAGAGGGAAGGGGGATAGAAGGGCTGACAGATTTGAGAGAGAGGGTCGCTGCAATTTTTGACTCGGAGACAAGTGGGTATGGCTTTGGTTGTTGCATTGATCGGAGGGTCGTTAGGGGGGAGGAGAGGAGAGGGACAGATGGACTGACATATTGGAGAGAAATGAGAACTACGAGTTTCGATTGAGTGAGAGAGAGATTTAGCTAGGTCCTTTACCATGACCTATGAGATTTTCTCCAATTTTAGAGAGAGAGATGGACAGAGAGAGAGAGGGGAGAAGCATGGTTGTGTGCATTTTTTGGGGTTAACGGGTTATCGCACAAAGTCGGTGAGGAGATGATGGCTGAGGGAGGTATGGCAGAGTGTGGGTTTTCAGTTTTCTCCCCTGATTCAAAATGTAATGCACTGTTTTTAATTCATTGTTTAGTGTTTGATTTGCCATTTGCTTTGTTAAAATTGTCATTGATATTTTGTTCTTTCATTAAAATTGTAATGGATGTTTATAGGTTGTTTAGTTGGGTGTTAGGATTATGTCTCTGTTTTTCAAATTAGGGGGTTGCCCTTATTTAATTTCTTTGTTTCTTGATTACTTTTTGTCCTTTGCTTATGAGAAAGCCAAATTCAGCTTTGTTTTTCAGTTTATTGTTTTTGGTTCATTCTTTACTGTTTTATAGATCATTTGATTTTTTAAAGTTGTTATAGATATTTTGTTCCTTCATTAAAATTGTCATAGATCTTTGTAGGTTGTTTAGTTCACCTCTAGGATTAGCTATATGTTTTTGTAAATTAGGGGGTTGTGCTATGTTAATTGCTTTGTTTCTTGGTTGTTTTTTGTCCTTTGCTCCTAAGAAAACCGGATTCAATCTTCTTTTTCAATTTATTGTTTTTAATTTGTTGTTCACTGTTTGATTTGCCATTCCATTTATTAAAACTGTCATAGATATTTTTACTTTCATTAAAGTTGTCATATATATTTTTATATTGTTTAATTAACTGTAAGGGTTTGCTCTTAGTCTTTGTAAATTAGGGGGCTACACTGTGTTGATATTTATGTTTTTTGGTTTATTTTTGTCCTTTGCTTATGAGGACCTAATTTAGACTCATTTTTTAAGTTTATTGTTTTTAAATTAGGGAGTTTAGGCTGTTTAGTTCACTGTTACGGTGAGGTTTCTGTCTTTATAAATTAGGGGGTTGCACTGTGCTCATTTATGTGTTTCTTCATACTTTCCTGCTGTTTGCTTCTCAACAAATCAAATTAAGGTTCCTTTTCCACTTCACATCATTTGAATATCCCTCTGTTGCTATATTGTTTTTCCATTTCTTGGTTGCTTCTGTATTTCTGTGATGCACTTTTTATTTGATTCTTGACATGCATGTAGATCAAACACAAGCATACAGATCAAAGCATGGATTCACAGAGTAGGCACCAAAGAGACCATTACTGAGGTATTTGTCTATCCATTCTTAATTTTGTTAGGTGCCAGAAAGTAATTTTTAATACAAATCTCTTTACTGTGTTCGAATACAAACTCTTATTCTCTCTAATTTTTTGCTATGTGATATGTATCCTTGCGGCTCAACCATATGCACGTTTTTGAGAAACAGAGAGCTTCATCCACTGGAATGTGTAATTGATGGCAATAGGTTCATCCTAACCCTTTCACTATCATCTCTTTCAATCATGAGAATTTTTTTGTTGATACAACTATGAATGATTATGAATGGTTTGGTAAATCTTTATGAATGGTTTAGGGTTATGTCTGGATTCTCAAACTGTGGTGGTTAATGTGGTTATTTTTCAAGTAGGGGAGAAGGGGTGGGTAGGGGCTTTAAATTGTTAATCTCAATTGGTATATAAATATTTAAATGTGCAGAACATGGATATCATACAAGAAATACAAGACTTGAAATTAGGAGGGTTGAGGGCAGTTTGCAAAAGGTGGGTTCAGGGATGGTGAATTTCGCCTATGTGCTGAGATTAGCTGTTGCCGTTTCATTGTCGCATGGATCATCGTGAAAAAGGCTAGCAATAGTTGCCTTGGCGTTTCTGTGCACCGAGCGTAGCGTCAAGAGAGAAAGGTGAGAGAAATATTGAGTGGTAGAGAGGGGATGGGACATGATGGTGTGGCAGGTTGGTGGCTCGCCAAAGTAGCGGGTCAGGTGCTAGTAAATGCTCGAATAGGATGTTGGTGTTGACCGTTCTCTTTTGGTCTTTGGAAAAAAAAAAACAAAACAAAACAGAGCTATGCATTACCGAAGTTTGAAATTAGGGTATTTAATCTTTGGCATGCCATTGTCTTTATTTAATCATTCTTTGAATGAAATTCCGATGGACAATTGAAATAAAATGAACAAAAACTTGGATGAGAAGTTCTGATTCTTCTCTAAACTGTTAGTATAGGGACGGTTAGATTAGGAATTTTTTTCTGCATTTTGTGATTGGGATCTAATTGCAGCTCACACTTGACCTGATTGGAGTCTAAGGTTTACAACTATATTATATTTTCTTCATTTATGTAGTTTCATGGCTAAAAAAGCCAATATATGCAGCAGGGCTACTAAAATTCAGCGAATTTGTTTTCAAATTGCAATTTTAGTTGGTTTATGAAGATTATAATGGTTTTCTATTTTTAAACTCTAAAATTTTTACTTAGTTTCTTTGAAATTTTTAGTTAGTTTCTCTCAAAAATGTCTCTCAATGTGTGTGCTGTGAGTGTTGTTAGTTTGGCTATGTCTGGTGTGGAGCAAAAAATAATCAAGAAAGTTATGGAGGCGACACATGTATTTTTGGGTGAAAATGACAAAATTACCCTAGAGGCACATTGGGATTCCCACGTGCATGCAACGGACAATAACGGCTTAATCAAGGAAGAGTCAAAGGTGATCAAAATGGTATTTATTCAAAACCCTTTCATCACTCCTCATCAAATCCTCACTCAAAAGGTAATCCCAATTTTCCTATTCAATTTGGGATTTATTGCCAAGTTAATTGCAAGATATTATTTCACATAATATCTTGCAATTACACTCACAATTTGACCATATGTCGCCGACCCTTATTCTCCAAATAGGGCTGGTCACTCCCCTAAATAGCCATGTTTTCCCACTAAAATGCTAAGTCATTCTCTTCCCAAAAATTCATAAACACATTCCCTCTCAAATTCTAACTTTGGCATCGGAGATTTTTCGGCCAAAGCCCCCCCATTCATCATGGGTGAGGCTTTTGGCCTTAATCTTAGGTGTTATTATTTTGCAGGTGCATTTTTGTCAAAGGAGAAAACGGCGGAAATTTGCATCCACAAATAGGTGCTTTTATTGAGAGTCTGATTCACACGCTCAAAGAAGACTCTCGCATTCAAAGTTTCTCATTTCTCGTTCGTTCTTAAATTTTTCATACTTTCTTATTCCTAGAATTTTTTTAATTCTTTGAATAGAGGTAAGGGAAAAATACAACAACATGAAATTCAAAAACCACAACGAACAGAACTTCCTATGTTCAAAGATTTGGATCAAATGATGGAGGATGAGACGTAGCCCCACCACGAAGGTCTACGAGGCTCAACGTGATGGCAGGAGGAGCGACTTTGCCACCACGGAGCACCACCACCATGGCAGCCACGAGGACCACCGTGGTAGTAGGGAGTGGGCCAGCTCTATAGCAACGGGACCATCAGGCCACAACCTTAGGTACACGATCCCTGGAGGCAGCCCAGCTTGCAGCCACTTTAGTAGCCTAAGCCCAAGAGCAAGCCTAGTCCTAAACGCCAGCAGCAGCTTGGCACGCCCATGCCCACTCCACAGAGCAGGGCCAAGCTTAAGCCCGCGCCGCACAGCAGCCGGCTTAAGCAGCGCCGATGAGAGATGAGGCACAACGTATGCACACTTTAGCGGCCTAGCCTACGCCAGTGGTTTGGCTAGCTCCCACGACCCGACCTATTTCTGCGGTCTAGCATACTCTCGTGGCCCACCAAACAATCCAAACCGATCCAAAACCAGTTCAACCGTCCCGGCTTCAAATTTTTAGACTGACAGGGGTATTTTCACCCTATTTCTCTGCAGATTTGACATATCCCAACTCAAATCTCACGCCCGGAGTCCATTACACTTCCACTACTCAAGTAGACGTATACCGTCCTAGCCCTTCCACCCCAAATGGCGAACAACACTTGTCTCGACAAGTCTTAGAGTTGACAAGTGCCCTCGCGTAACGGACAACCTTTGTGAATCGACTTTTGTAGCGTACCGAGATGCAGTGTGCCCCAGACGAGGTGTCTCGAAGCAGGACAAGGGCAGACGACAAACCTATCCAGCAGCATCCAGGCAAGTAGCCCATTAACCAATCACAATTTGGGCATTTTGGCAATGTACACTCCCGACTAGGCCCTCAAGATAACGTATATTCTCATTTTAGCGCGCGGAGGAGCGTGCACTCTCGGTTAGGCCCACAGATGAGCATACATTCACGGTTGGGGCCACACTTCGATAATCAACATGAGCAACCTTCGAGGCGAAATGTTTATTTATAGCTAGGCCCGCAAAGAGCATCATCCACTTCACATCAGAATAGGCAACAGGGCGGACAGAGAGAAGTAGTCACTCAATCAAGCTCAAGTTCAACCGGCAGCCTGTGAGTAATTCACTCGCCTGCTAGAAACGTACCACATGCACTGCAGCTATGACATAGACGAGCCGAGCACATAGAAGAAAAGCCTAGACCAACAGGTCATGACCAGGAGCAGTCGAAAGGTCCGCTGCCCTACTAGAGGAAAATTTAGGAAGAAATTGAAAGGCTCGTGACTGAATGATTGCGCGATTTCCAGCTCAACAAATATATTGACGAGGCGCTTCGACGAGACATGACCAACATAAGCGGGTCAGTTTTCATTGACAAGATCGAGCAGATGGGACTATCCCACATAGATTGTCGAATACAAAGATTACTTCTGTTCCAACAAATGCAGCAGCTTAGCCTAATGACGCGTCAAGGGCAGACGAGTACCAGAAGGACACATCAGCCCAACTACCAAGAACTAGGGCAGGCTTTGTTCTCAACATTCTAGACGATTCAATACTGAAGCAGCACATCACCAGTAGCCGAGCATTACATACCTAGTGGTCCAAGTCATCCTGCTGCGCACAACCTGGCCCAAGCTAGCCCCAGCTCTGCGCTTACAACCGTGCTTACCTGCTTCACGACTCCCAACAGCCTTTGATCTATCACCATGGTTCCTAACTATGTCGATCTTGCATCACAGTTCCCGGCCGTGCTGATATTGCCATGTGGCTCGCACTGACCAATCCCATGACATTCTAAACTTCGAACCATCCAGTGGCGGAGCAGAAGACAAGGCTTTATTAGCAGCCCCTGCTAGCAAAAGACTTAGCGGTGAAGAAACTTGCAATCCATTGAGATTCTCAATTGATCACCAACCATGCCTCAAAAGGGCACACGACGAAACATCTAACAATGGTGCAATACTTGAAGAAATTATGGGAGCAGCTCACCGCGCTTCCCACGTATACCTTTACGTGGTTTCCACAAGCCGTTCGAAGTCTCAAGAAGATTGCCGAACAAGACCTTACAGGTTGAGGATTATTTCAGTTGTCTAGCAGTCCAGTTTTCCTCAACTGGGCTCACAATAACGACTTCCATGCTCTCTAGTGCGAGAAGGTAAACTAATTCCTCGACACTCATCTGGGTCTGCTTTCCAGTGCGAGAGGATAAACTAATTGCTCTCCATCTGGGTCTACTCTCCAATGCGATAGGATAAACTAATTGCTCTCCAGTGCGAGAGGGTAAACTAATTCCTCGACAACCATCTATGACTGCTCTCCAGTGCAAGAAGATAAACTAATTGCTCTCTAGTGCGAGAGGGTAAACTAATTCCTTAACACCTATCTGGATCTGCTCTCTAGTGCGAGAGGATAAACTAATTACTCTCCAGTGTGAGAGGGTAAACTAATTCCTCGACACTCATCTGGATCTGTTATCTAGTACGAGAGGATAAACTAATTACTCTCCAGTGTGAGAAGGCCACACAACTCAAAAGATTGAATATTCGAAGACCAGCTGAGCAGCAAATAGTAAGGGGGCAACAACCACTTCACACTCAACAATTCGCTTATCTGGCACTTCATCTTCAGCAGCTCCGTCCTTGATTGCTCCATCTACGACAGCTGAGAAGTCAAACTTAAGCAGTTTCCTTATTCTTGGCAAGCAGCCTAGACGTGGCAGCTCAAATCGTGGCACATGCCACGCCACTTCCTCGGCCTATGCCAAGCCAGCCCTTGACTTCAGTCAAGCCAATCAGCACAAGATGTGGTCATTGCCACACCACGTCCTCGGCCCATGCCAAGCCGACTCCTGACCTCTACCAGCCGACGTACAGCACCACCCCGACGGCTGCCTTATGACAGCACCACCCGAGAAGAAAACAAAGAAAAATAAGGTTGTCTTACATTGGTGCTTTGCGAAGAAGACAAAGAAATCAACGGAAGATGGTTCTTTGCATGGGCAAGCAAATAAAAGTGCTAGGGGAGGGGGAACAAATATCCTCTAGCTTTCTCTCTTTCTTGTAGGGATAAATAATTGCCCTTCGAAGTTGATTTAATCCCCTAATTAAGGTAGGCTTAAATAGGCTTTGGAGGCGATTTATTTCCTTTCCTAGAATAATCTAATTCCAAGTCCAAGCGGGAATCTGCATCAAAGTTGGAGATCTATACACCTGTTGCCCTTTCCTGCGAGTAGCCTAGCAAGCGTGGGGGTATTTGTGGAGACAAAAATAATCATGAAAATTATGGAGGCGGCACATGTACTTTTGGGTAAAAAGGACAAAATTAGCCTCAAGGCACACTGGGATTCCCACGCTCATGCAACATACAATAACAGCTCAATCAAGGAAGAGTCAAAGGTGATCAAAATGATATTTATTCAAAACCCTCCCATCACTCCTCACCAAATTCTCACTCAAAAGTTAACTCCCAATTTTCCTATTCAATGTGGGATTAATTACCAAGTTAATTGCAAGATATTATGTGAAATAATATCTTGCAATTACACTCACAATTTGACCATATGTGGCCAGCTGCTATTCTCTAAATAGGGCTGGTCACTCCCCTATAAATAGCCATGTTTTCCCACTAAAATGCTAAGTCATTCTCTCCCCAAAAATTCCCGAACACATTCCCTCTCAAATTCTAACTTTGGCATCGGAGATTCTTCGGCCAAAGCCCTCCCCATTCGTTGTGGGTGCGTGAGACTTTTGGCCTTAATTTTAGGTGTTATTATTTTGTAGGTGCATTTTCGTCAAAGGAGAAGACGGCGGAAATTTGCATCCATATCTAGATTTTTAAACTCTATTGGTTAATGTGGTTTTTAGGTTAATTTTTCAAGTTGGGGAGACGGGGTGGGTGGGGGCTTTAAATTGTTATTCTCAGTTGGTATATAAATATTTAAATGTGCAAAACATGGATATCATACAAGAATTCAAATGTTCTTTCTGCATTAGGTTAGAGAGCATGATCATTTTCTGTTTGCACATCACAATGTTTGTTTTGAGTACTTCTCATGCCATTGAGGCACAAATGTTCTTCCTGCATTAGTTAATTTTCTTTATATCAAAACTGAATAAATTCAATTTTCGTTTGTATCCAAATGTATTAAAGCAATTGTGATTGAAGTTGTACCCTGTTTTTATTCAAGCCTTATTTTAAATGTATGATTGGTTTATGTGAAATGAATGAAAAAGAGAGTTAGAACACCCTGTGAGATGATCGATTCCAAAACCCATTTTAAATCAAACGTATCAAAAGTGTTGAGCGGAGAGCGAACAAGTTCTTTGCATGAAAAATAGATTTCACTTTGTTTTCTTTACTCAGAGTGCTCTTATTTGATCTGGTTCTGTTTCTGTTGCATAGTTCGTAGTTCGTAGCGACTATCAATCGTTTCCTAAGAAATCTATTGAGCTAAGTTCTTTCTGGTAGGAAATTAGGGTTGCTGATGTTAGCAATGGATTGAGTCTTTCTGTTTGGTATGATTATATCTCTGAACAAGCATTAATAAATAGAACAATTTTGATAAATCATTTTATTCGGTCAAGATGCAATATTCGCATATAGGGGGATACGTGCATCCCCCACAGAGTGATGCAAGTATTATCCAATGCGAAATCCATGCCTTAATTGGTTCAGCCGTTCTTATTAAACATGGATTTATCCAACATTTTAAACTTGCATGTATTAGACTGGAATTTCCACAAGAAAATAAAATAAGGTTTCATATGAACCACCATAACACTTCAGGTACAAATATATTGATTCCTTGTTTTCTCCACTCCATATGCTTATGATCTGGCCTTTTTAAATCAATTTGTAATTATTTAGTTGGATGGCATTTCATTCAATAAAGTCAGCTGTCCTGTTCCTTTCTAACGGTAAGATAAATTTTACTTGAAGAAATATAGATGAGATCTTCAGCTATTTTTTGGTTTGTATAAGAAACACAATTTGTATTACATAAAGAGGAAGATGGTTACCCAGCATGTGGAAAAAGGCTAACATCAATTTTTCCGTCTTCACATAATTATAGTCCTATAAAAAATTATTTTTAAATGACCAGTGTCAAGTCATACTCATATACCATCTCTAACTGATTGAGCTAAACATAGCCCTCTTGTCACATCCCGGCCTGGGGTGGATCACTTCCCGGGCCCGGTCCACCACCATAGCACGATATTGTCCGCTTTGGGCTTACCATTCCCTCACGGTTTTGTTTCTGGGAACTCACGAGCGACTTCCCAGTGGGTCACCCATCTTGGGAGTGCTCTGGCCCCCTTCTCGCTTAACTTTGGAGTTCCTACGAAACTCGAAGCCAGTGAGCTCCCAAAAGGCCTCGTGATAGGTAGGGATGAGAATATACATTTAAGGATCACTCCCCTGGGCGATGTGGGATGTTACAATCCACCCCCCTTAGGGGCCCGACTTCCTCGTCGGCACACTTCCGGCCAAGGATAGGCTCTGATACCAATTGTCACATCCCGGCCCGGGGTGGATCACTTCCCGGGCCCGGTCCACCACCATAGCACGATATTGTCCGCTTTGGGCTTACCATTCCCTCACGGTTTTGTTTATGGGAACTCACGAGCAACTTCCTAGTGGGTCACCCATCTTGGGAGTGCTCTGGCCCCCTTCTCGCTTAACTTCAGAGTTCCTACGAAACTCGAAGCCAGTGAGCTCCCAAAAGGCCTCATGCTAGGTAGGGATGAGAATATACATTTAAGGATCACTCCCCTGGGCGATGTGGGATGTTACACCTCTCAATTGTTTATTAGTTTTAAGTTTATACTTTAAATTTATTGGTTAAATTAATTAAAATTACCGTAAGAAGTTTTCAAATCTAGCCATTGAGTTTGAAGCAATGATTGCAACTAAGAAGCTGAGTCCCAAAAAAGGGGCTAAGTGAGAGGCTACATTTGGCCAGCCTGATGCCTCTTTGGCCAAATAATGGTGATAGCTCAGACATTGGTTGGAGATGAATTTTTGGGCAAATCAGGCCATTTTTTTGCTTTTGGACGTTTAGCCCTCTCCATTGGAGACGGCCTTATTATCGGAGGTAGTGCTTTCTAGATGTTGGTTTTACAAACTGAAACATTTGCTTGGTATTTACACCTCAATATTTTTTATTGGAATAACAGATCGTTCCTTTTAGATAACATTTTGTGCTTTTCTCGTGGATTACTATCTCTTAATTTCCTGTCAAGTTGATGTATCTTTCTATTATTTGATTGTATTACATTTTGGTTGGGTTATAAGTAACATATTAAACATCAAGTTAGATGCTTGCCTTTTGTATCAATTTGTTGCTATCAGTATTGTTGATGTGATATAAAATAGCACACAAACTTAAACCCTATAGATGTAGTATGTGTAAGTAGGGATGGTTCTAGGCCAGGGATTAAAATGGATGCTAATCTACACAAATTAGACTCTAAAATACTAAACTAGACTAAAAAACAGACAACTAGACTTTAAACAACTCAGAACAAGCTAAACTGACTCAAAACACACAAACTAAGTTAAATTGACTCAAAACTAGCACTAAGGGGGTGATTTGGATGAGAATTAAACTAAAAAGACTTGAAATACTAAAGGGGGATTTGTTTTGATGATTTTAAAACTTAAATAAACGAATTTGTAAAACAAACTTAAAAGGGTACAAATTAGGTGACTTAAAAGGGTGAAAAGCTAGCTAGAGGGTCATTCTCCACACATGACACATATGCAACACAAATCGATTTCCAGTTATTATTCCTATAAACCATGAATGACAATGCCCCAAGTTAACCGTGAACAACACTAATTAACCATCAGATTTTCCTAAATTCATTGAATTGGACATCGCATCGCAACCAAATTATTCTTCTCAAGTTCCCTACATGAACAACATAATAGAGATACATATCAAAGATCATTAAGTTCTATGAAAATCATAAGCATTGACATGACATTCGTGACTATGAACAGTATGACACTCCTGCCAGGAATTTACTTAATGCGATCGTGACTAGCAACCTCCACTACTTGTAAATATAAGTTTGTAACTATTAGGTGAAACTCCCTTATATTTTAGCATCAAATTCATGCATGCAAACTAAGTATGCATCCTTAATCAACATACAAGAATAAGTTTTCAATCAAACAGTTAAGCAAATTGCATTCACTATTTATGAAACAATAACTGGACGTAATCAACTCATGTCGCATATATGTTCATGGCATTGAATTCACCTTTAGCTAAAACGAGTTTAGTTCCTCATGTTCGCAATTAAACAAAGATAATTAAAATTAAACATTGAAAACAAAGATAGAATACACCTGGAAACTCTCCAATAATCCAATATCTTGAATGGCAAACACGGCTCCAAGCTTCTCCTTCCTTGCACAGCTGCGGCACAATGGAGATTTTCTGAGTTTTTGGCTCTTGTGTGTGGTGTAAAATTGTGCATATATAGGGTAGGGTTTGGCAGAAACCAAGGAGGGGAAATATTAGGTTGTTTAGATGGATTAGGACTCCTAGAATCAGATGGGAAGTGTTTAGAATAGGATAATGACTCCTTTTGTAGCTAGAAATAAGTTTAGATAATGTTGGATAAATAGGATAATGTTTGGATAATATGGGATAAGATTGGATAAGGTTAGATAAGGTTGGATAAGATAATGTTAGTTTGGATAATGTTTCCTTCTTTTTAGCTGATTCCTTATCTTCCAAGTCTTGAATTAATTTCTCCAGATCTTTAGCACATTCCTAGCCTCTTTTGAACTTCAAAAACGTCCATCCACCTTGCTCCATGAATATGCTATCCATTCCTAGCCCAAAACTGCTCTAAAATGCTCCAAATTCCACTTTCTTGCCAACTTTGCCATTTGGACCTACAAACACACGAAAATGGCTTAAAACACTCTAATAAGCAGAAACTAACTGAGTAAATGCAAAGAAACAAGCTAACTAAGTCGCATAAATATGCTCCTATCAATTGTCATGATGGAGTCATGCCTGAAGTTATTCAGTTTACACAGGAAACACTACAAAACGAAGTGTCATTAGCGAGGGTCAAATGCCGTCGAAAAAGTCATTTTGCCGTCACAAATACTTATTTCCGACTGGAAAAAGCCCTCGCTGGGCGTCGCAAATTGTCCCATTGGAAATACTTTTTTTCCAACTAGCCGTCGAAAATACTTTATTATCGACGCACAGGACTTGTCGTTAGTAGTTAGTTTTTCGTCGGAAATGAATTTTCAAAATGACAAACTTATTTTATTTTTGACATGAAAACGTGGTCGTAAATAATTATATAGTTGTCGAAATTACTTTCCAAAAGACGACATGTTTTTTGCGATGATGTTGTTCCAACCAAATAATTGTGTTGGAAAATTTTTTTCTAACAAAATAATTTTTATTTGTGAGAGTGCACAATCGTCGCAATTACAATTTTCAACCATTAACTACTACTCTAATGTGTCACAAATATTATTTTCATTAGAAAAAAATAAAATAATAGACATTTCCAATGGAAATTGAGGCAAGAAATATATGCTTTTTGGTAAAAATTCTACTGAGCATTGTTTAAAAAATATTTTGTATTATCATTAATAAAAACAAACGTATATAAGATCAATGTGGTAAAGCCAATACATTCATTACAAACCTAAGATCAATGTGGTAAATTACAAACCTAAGATATGTGTTTGAACATATTAACACTAGTCCTCAAACTCCGAAAATGCAAACTTGAATTCTTTCGAATACGTGCAGATAAAAGCATCTTCCCTTTTGTACATACAATGTATGTAGTTCCTTCATCACTCCTTCATATAGCTTTTTCATCACTCCTTCATATAGCTCATTCATGTATCTCACTACTTCATGCAGCTCGCTACAATTTATGTAGCTCCTACATCACTCCTCATATCTTACTACACCAAAACCACACAACCACAAGTTTAATTATGATACAAATATCAGAACAATTCAAAGAATATATGTGTATCTGTGAAAACAAATGTCAAATTAAAGATGATAGGTTGCATGCCAAGCCTGTCCTTGTCTCATGTCCTTGTCTATGGAATGCATCAATTTTAGATCACAATTTCATGGCAGCCATTTTTCCTCCCAGTGAAAGCAGTACAGAAAAACTCCCCAACAGAGCTAGCCAGTCAGGTCTGCAGAAATGAATCCTTCAAGGCAAATACATTCTCAACCCAGAATTTACCTTTGTGTTTGAGGACATAACTGGGTAGCCAGAGCTATCAGAATATTTGAAATGGTCTACACCAGCTCCCAGGCTCCCTTTCAACAACTCATCAAATGGCTTTTTCAAGGGGTACTTTCTCGACGCACACCTCACAGCCTTTTGCAGAATGTATGAGATTCCAGTGGAATCCTTCCTGCATCAATAAATAATTAAAGCTAAAAAAATGAGGCTCTGATCCGAAAAATAAACGAAAATAAACACACACGTACATATATATATATATATATATATACATATATACATATATATATATATATATATGTTTGTGTGTGTATGCTAGTTTATATAATATTTTTGAAGACTAACTGCTAGCAGAGCACAGAAAATTAGCAACTACATAAATGGGTAGCTCCATTTTATTAATAAATAAATAAACAAACAAACAAAAAAATGAAAAATTTGAGATTTTGGAAGAGTACTCACAGTGGGGTTTGAAAAACGGTGTCAAAGACCTTATTTTCGTCGTCGTTGGACATGGAAGCGACTTGGGCACCTGTCTTTTTGTGGCGGAGAAGCAAAGCTTCCGACTTGCACTCTCCGATGAGCTCCTCAGTGATGGAGATAGGGGAGAAGTCTGAGAGACAGAGAGAAAAGGAAAGTGAATTAGAGACGGGAGAAGTCTGAGAGATAGGGTATTCCTCCCACCCCTGATTCCTCCCCAATTATGCAGCATCACCTACTCCCTATTTCCCTGTAACCTAACCACCAAATTTCATGCCAATTTCCTAAAAATCGGATTTTTTTTTTCCGCCATAATTGAACCATTCGATGAGAACCCTCTCAATTCTGTGCTTGAGGTGATGAAATTCAATCAAATTCTTAAAAAAAAATGCTAATCACCCAAATTATAAGTCCAATCTAAAAGAGAAATTGCATCTGCAGGCATGAGAAAGAAAATATTTTTACCTTTTCGTCCTGTTGCAGAGCGATCCGGACATGGACTTCATCCATGGATTGCCAGAACACAAAAGCCCCCAAAGTCATAGAGAAGTAGGTTGCCACGTCCTTCACCATCCTCTTAGCCTTCTCGTTTTCTGCTTCCAAATCTCAAATCCAGGCGAGACCTGAAGATATATATGTCAGACCTCATAAGATATAAACTGAAAAACAACATGTGTGAGGCTGTCATGGTTTCTATCATCATCACGTATGGCTACTAGAGGATGGATGATGGAGGCTAGGGTTTTGTCTCTGATGAGAAAATACATACAAGCTGCGAGAAAGAGATAATCGGCACTCTCTTTGTAAATAGAGAGTTTAGTTTTTGGGTGCTATGTCAAAATTTTAAAATTAGAGAGTTAAAAATAAAGGCGCCATGCCAAAATTTTGGTAGCTCTCCAAAACACACGGTAAGGTTTTAATCTCATATAAGTGAGATTAAATCTTATGGTTATTATTGTAGTAAAGTTTTTTAATTAATGTCGAAGTGTGAAAAATATAAGAAAAATATACAAACGCTCGTGATGACAATCTCTACAACTTTTGTGAAGAGGTCAACTTTGAAATTTGCCACTATCATCTCATAAACCGTAGATTAAATTTTAGCCATTGATTGTCGTTTACATTTACGCTCTATTCTTCTCACAATTTTTTTTTTCAAATTTTCTTTTCAGAAAACATAATCTTCTAGTGAATTCAAAAACATGAACGGTTCGGATCGTTGATATCACGTTCAAATTTTTACGATTAGTGAAACTTTTGATTTGAGTTTATAAAGTCTCTAGATACTATATAATATCGACTCATATTTCAGTTAACAGTAAACATCGGAACGTGATATCAACGATTTGAACCATTCATTTGTTTGCATCCGCTAAAAGATTATGTTTTCAAAAAAACAAAATCTGAAAAACAAAATTCGGTGAGAAGAATAGAGCATAAATGACAATCGACGGTTGAATATAAATCTAGGGTTTATAGATTCTGGTGTCAGATTTTGGATTTGACCCCTTCACGAAAGTTGTAAAGCTTGTTCTTATGAGTGATTGTATATTTTTTTTACATTTTTCACACTTCTACATTAATTATTATGAGCGTTTGCATTATTTTTTTCACATTTTTCACATTTGTAAATTAATTATTATGAATTTTTTCATGTGTTTTGGTATCTTAAAATTGCTTTGGAATTTTTTAATCTCAAGTATGTGATATTAAGAATAAAATATTTATGAGTATGAGAATTGTCAGCCTAACAATCCTTTTGCTGTATAAGAGTTGATTTGAACAACATCCCATGTAAAATTTATCCCACTTCTTATAATAGAATAAAAAATAAATAAAGTTTAAATACATAATTGTTTTTGACGGAATGTAGTTCCTCTCGCAAATACACAATCAATTCTGACAACAACTAATAACCCTCGAAAATAAAGAAATTACTACCGACGACCACTTGTTTCCCTCAGAAATAAACAATTACTTCCGACAATTTAAACACGCCCTTGAAAAAAATACAACTATTACCGATGAATACAAGTTTCATCGTAAATAAATGTGGCGCCAAAAATTCCCTAAAAAAAAACAACTATTTCCGATGGCGATGAAACCCTTTTTCAAGGGCATTTTGAGTGTAGAAAATAATACGCCTCTTGTTGAACTATTTTCGACGGAGCATAATTTTCGGTCGGAAATAATGATTTTTTCAAGGGTATTCGTAGGTCCTCGGAAAAAGTTGGTCGCAAATGACCATTTTTTTTGTAGTGAAATACAAGCCAGCTTGACGATAAAACGAAATATTCCATTGGTCCAAGACTGAAAGCTTTTTCTGATTGGCTCCTCAAATCTTTGGTATCTGGTAATCGGGAAGCCATATTTCCAGCAGCTACTCGTGAATATGCACCATTTGTTGAGGATTTGTGGAAGGATCCTGCTATTCAAGCCACATACGACCGGAGGAATGAAATACAAACGCTGCCCAGACCAGCTGCATATTTTCTTAATTGGGTGAGATCACGCTCCGTGTTCCTTGCCCTTTAGTTTTAGCCAATTCACACTCTCAAAGTGCTTCTGCTCTTTTGGTTTTTGAGTTTTCAATTATTTGATGGGCCAGATGCTCAGAATGTTTCTTTAGATCTTGTGGATAAATTTAGATATTAACATGGAACGTGGATAATACGCTATCTCTAAATTTTATGCGTGATACTCGATTCAAATGCTTATTCTTCTCAGCAGGCTGTTGAGATTTCAAGGGCAGATTATGAACCCTCAGACATGGACATCTTGTATGCTGAGGGAATCACCTCATCCAATAGCCTTACGAGCATGGAATTTTCGATTCCCCCATCGGCAGGAAATAGCAATCTGGACCCTCCTTACCAGCATGACCCTTCGTTAAGGTTAGGTTTCGTGATTCATGCATCAAGTATATAATGCTTGAGCAACAAATGCATTAATCTTTCTTCATTGAGTTGGCCAATCTCTTGCTTAATATTGCTGATTAAATTTAGTGTCGACATGCTTTGCCCAATGGATAGAAATTGCTATGCAGTTTTAGAAGAGTTAAAACTAGGAAAAGTCGTCTACGCTACGTAACACATGGTTAAGATGAAACTTTTATAATACATACACCATAATCAGTGGAATTTTGAAAGTATGCTTTGCCAATGAAGGTGTTTGGGTTAATATTTAAACTTTGGGCTGTCAGAAAGGGAAGCTCAAAAAGAGTGCAAGAAGGAGGTTTTGCCCAAAGCCCATCACCTAAGCCCAGAATATCCATTTCAAGATTTATGGGCACTCCTCCATTAAATGCAAAGGCTAGTGGCTTGTAAGAAGTGGCACTTGATGGAAATCGAGCTACTCTCAGCCCAAAAGCACTTTCTGAATGGTAGAGCATGTAAATTACTGATGAGTCATTACCTCTCAGTTGTTTCCGGGCAGGACCAAAGCTGCAAGCAGTCGGGCTGATTCGCCTATAAAAGGAGGAAGAGGGCTCAGAGACAAGGACACTCAATCCATCAAACAAACAAACATACAACTTGCCTCTCAGTCAAGCAAACACTCAGAAAGCTGCGCTTTGCCTAGATTCTGCACCTCTTTTAGCTTTAGATTTCCCGTAGAAAGACATCTTTTTTCTATGTAAAAGCTCTGCTACTTTCCCCAAATACTGTAGTATCGATTCTCTTGTGTAAACGTGTTTACCACCCATCCTTCCTTAAATCTCCAGATCCTTGTAGTTACAAAGAAGAGAAACTACAAGAAGATCAGCCTTGCCCGACAAGGTTAAATCTTGCCCGACTCTCTTTGTTTTGTCTTTCAGTTAATAGATCTGGTGTTGTAATGCATTCCCCAGTATATATTCAAGTCATTTCAAGTCTTTTAACAATCCAAAGTTCAACTTACCTTCAGATCTGGTTTAATTGATGGTTTTACCATATTGAAAGTGAATCAACTTAGTGACTTAATCAGATCTGGACCTCCGCCCTTTTACCATACAAGATAAAGAAAAGTCCTTGATCTCAAGGCATAGAAAAGAACCTAATGTGAACTTAACTTATCCACGACAATCCTTTGATAATCAGAAGCCATAAAAACTTGGGGCGCAAGTAATCGGCTTAAATCTACTTATTCTACATCTGGCATATAGAGATGGCAGTGGCATGCCTCAGCACTTAAGTTAGTTTTGATTGCGAGCCTCACAGCCTATCCCTAAGGCCCGACAAAGGTACCTTTCAGAACTAACTTTGTCCTCTCCTTGTAGCCCGACGAACAGGTGAGAGCCCGACAGTCAACCAAAGTGCCAACTCCATGGGGAGCTGTGTGCTCGAGTCAGGAAAACCCACTGGCGATATTCCTGGCCGAACATAGTTTTGGCACGCCCGGTGAGACTCAATCTTGTATGCCAAGAAGACGAAGGAAAGAACAAACCTTCAGGTGGGGAGCAAAACAGAAATCACCCCACTACACGCCAAGACATATCATGGCAAATCTCCCCGAAGACTTGCAAGGACCTGTCTTAGCGGAAAACCCGACTCCTTATGAGAAGTCAAAAGGAAAAATCACGAATGAAGACCTACAGGCTACCATGAGGGTTATTTTGAGAAACATGGAGAAAAACTCTCAAAGCATGGAGAGACACTCTCAAAGCGTGGAGAGAAACTCTCTAGAAACAAGAAAAGAAGTCAGTAAACTCTTTTACCCAGCAAAGAGTGTAGAAAATGCTAGATCTAAAGTGTCCTGCCCCAGAAAATAATCATGCTGAAAAAATAATGAGGGAACCCAGTCCTACGGAGGAGCCAGCTGTTCCGTTGTTTCCTTTGCCTAAGGAAATGAGGGGTGAAGAAAGGAACAAGGAAGGGTCCGAAATAATCGGTTAGGTTTGAAGACAGTCAAGAAGGCCGACCTGCCCGACCCCGTGTTATTTTTATCAGATAGCAGCGGGCAATACGGGTCAGAGGTAGAACGGTTATAGGCTAGTGTAATAATAAATGCTGATTCCTTTTTACAAGCCCCAGTAAACATGATCAACCTGACATGGGCAGAAAAAGGAAAAGGAAAAGAAAAAGCTACCTGGGAAGTGAGAGCTGAAGGGTAGCAAATTGATAGGCTGACGGAAGGGGTTATCAAGTTGCCCGAAAAGCCTAAAGCAGGAATAATCAGAGGGGTGGTTTTGTGTAGTAAATGTCAGTGTGAGTGCGAGTTGGAAGTACCAGCTGCATGAGCCATCCTTGATCAGGAGTTGATCAAGAGGAGAGAAAAAAAAGAGCAGGAATCCTGCAGAAATATTATGCGGGCGGCCGAAAAGGAAAACTCTCGAAGCGTATTCCAGAGGTTGGGAGGAGACTCTTAGCCGAAGAACTTGTCAGAAGTATTAAGAAACTATGAAGCTTCAGAAGAAGTGGAAGGCAAGGAAGCCAAGACACCATGGTAGGTAGACGTGAGGCCACCTCAACCAAGTTATGCCGATGGAGATATTAGAGTGAAAGGAAGGACAGTGAACCCGGTCACTAAGAAGAATGTTGCCCGACTCGGGCGGAGATGGTATGTAGTTGGAAGGGACGGAAAGCCCGTTAAAGAAATGAGAGCTTCCATGATCAGGAGGGTCCAAAGGCAACATAAAGCTAACATGAACTCATTGAAATTCCCCACCACCTCAGAAACCTCCAAGAATTTAGCGGACAAGGTGCCTGATAAAGGAAAGAATCAAATCTGCTGGAGAACCAAGAAGGAGGTGGAGAAAGCTAACAGCAAGACTGAAGGGGAAGGAAACCATATGCCACCAAGCCTTCACCCAAGAAAATATAGAATCCTGAGAAGAGCTTATGATGAAATGGTGATGATGCCAACGCCTAAGTGGAGCCCGGAGCCAATCTGTTTTGGAACAATCTAGCCTGAGGAAAGGATACCCTCGCCATTGCTGGTTGACACTCTCTGTGAGAGCCTAGTGCAGGTGCAGAACTTTGGCATAACTCAAGAAGAGGAGATGCCTGAATTGATGTTGCTAGAAGAAGCACATGCTTGGTTAGATAAGTTTATGAACCACATAAGGGGCAATGAGAAAGACTTACTTGGACCCAGCAACTTCCACGTTATCTGTGCCGAACATGATCAACCTCCCACGATGGAAGGTGATTACCTGGCAACAGAACCTATGATGACGCATGTTAGTGTTGAGGATGCGGGACAAGGAGAACCCAACCAAACTAGATTGCCCGAACCATCAATAAAGAAGCCTGAGAGGATATACTCAGACAAAATGGTTTTTGTCTGCCCGAGTTCAAGCTTGGCCAACCATCTCAAGCCCATATATGTAACTACACACCTGGAGGGAGTACCCTTTAAGAGGGTCTTGATCGACGGGGGGGTTGCGGTTAATGTACTGTCATACAAGCAGATGAAGAGGATGTGCAGGAGTGAAGGGGATCTTATTCTCATCGATCTTATAGTTTCTAGTTTCTTCGGAGCTATCACCAACTTAGGATTAAAACAAATCATGCTGGCCTTTTTTGTTGTGGACAACACTTCCACTTATGGGGCTTTACTAGGCAGAGATTGGATTCATCAGAGTCTCTCTGTACCATCTACCTTACACCAACAAGTGGCTGTCTACCATGAGGAAGGGAAAAAATGACCTGGATTCTAGGAGATGGTAGAGGCCGAATCACGACCATTTCTCCCTACAATCAACGTCGCAGAAGCCAACTTCTATGATCCCAATGTTGGGATTCTTCAATGTTTAGGAGCTGATAAGAAAGGCTGCCCAACTAAGGTGACGACCCAAAAGCTTCTAGAGCAAGGGCTAGCTCTTATAAAGGAGGAATGAGATCGACCCTATATCATCCCAACTCCCCAACACCATTAAATGTCAAAGGAAAAAAGGAAGGACCAAGTGATTGCAGTCAGGTCCTTAATAAAAAGACTGTTGGTGTATGGGAGAGAGAAAAATCAGGAAAGGGAAAGCTCGGCCAAAGAAGAAAAGGGCTAAAGTAGAGAAGCCTCAAGTAGCCAGATGAGTAAAGAGGATATTTTTGGGGAAGAGCTAGAAGTAGCGATCCAAATGGCTGAGTGTATATATGACTTGGACGGGCCAGAGGATTTGCCCGAGAGTCCATAGCTGGTTGAGTTTTTGTGCGTAGAGCCTGACAAACCAGCCCCATAAGTGCAAGATCAATTGGAGACCATTGATCTAGGGACTGAGGAGGATCCAAGACCTATACAAATCAATGGTTTGTTGAAAACTGAAAATCGGGCAGGGATTGTCAACTTTCTGCATGAATTCAAATACTGTTTTGCTTGGCACTACACTGAGATGCCAGGTTTAGACGCAACCTTAGTAGAAAACATGATGCCTATTAAGTAGGGGTTTAAACCTATCAAGCAAGCACCATGGAGGATGTTGAAAGAGATCGAGGAGAAGGTTAAAGAATAGATTGAAAGATTGGTGAAGGCCGGATTTATTAGGCCTGCCAAATATGTTGAGTGGTTGGCTAACATTGTTCCTGAATTAAAAGCCATAACTTAAGCAGTTAGATGTTATGTTGACTATAGAAACATTAATGGAGCCACACCTAAAAATGAATATCCTATGCCAATGGCTGACCTATCCATAGATGTAGTAGCTAAACACAAAGTTCTATCTTTCATGGACGGGAATGCGGGATACAATCAGATAAAAATGGCTAAAGAAGATATACATAAAACAACTTTTAGATGTTCGGGTCATGTCGGAATATATGAATATGTGGTAATGCCATTCGGGCTCAAAAATGCTTGTGCCACTTATCAAAGAGCAATGAATGCCATTTTTCACGACCTAATCGGCCATATCATGGAAGTATATATCGACGACATTGTGGTGAAATCCAAGACTGATGAGCAGCATTTGGTAAATCTCAAACAAACCTTAACAAGAATGAGGATCCACAGTTAAAAATGAATCCAAAGAAGTGTGCTTTCGGAGTAAGATCGGGCAACTTTTTGGGATTCCTCGTTCATCAAAGAGGAGTGGAGGTTGATAAAAACAAAGCTCGGGCAATAATGGAATCACCTTCACCTACCAATAAGGTACAATTGCAAAAGCTGCTGGGAAAAATCAACTTCCTGAGGAGATTTATCGTGAATTTAGCGAGCAAGATTCAGCCTCTAACTCCTTTACTGAGACTAAAAGACAAGGAAGATTTTGAATGGGGCCCGCCACATCAAGAAACTTTTGACAACATAAAAGCTTACTTAGCCTCTCCACCAGTGCTCATGCCACCTCAGAGGGGAAAGCCATTAAAACTTTATATCTCTGCCTCGGAGAGGTTAATTGGAAGCTTGCTAGCCCAAAACAACGAAGGCGGAAAGGAACAAGCCATATACTACCTCAGTAGAATCCTTACTGAGGTAGAGACAAGATATACCTCGATGGAGAAACTATGTCTGGCTTTGTACTTTACTGCTTGCAAGTTAAGGCATTATATGTTGCCTTGCCACATCCATATCATTGCCAAGACCGACGTGATCAAATATATGCTGTCAAAACCTATGTTAACAGGAAGAATTGGGAAATGGATTCTAGCACTGTCCGAATTCATTTTTCAGTATGTACCTCAAAAGGCAGTCAAACGGCAGACGATTGCAGACTTCTTAGCCGAGCATCAAGAGTCCCAAGGAGAAATAATCAACATCCCAGGGACTCTGGAGGTGGCAAACTTTTGGATCCCACCAAGCAAAGCCCTCTCGGGCAGAGAAGAATGGATTCAGCAGGAGGTAAAAAAGATATCCAGCATTTGGGTTACTCCATGGAAGCTGTATTTTGATTGATCTTGTACCCAAAATGAGGCCAGGGCTAGGATCGTTATTATTGATCTTAGAGGTACTCAACATTGTTATTCATTCATCCTGGATTATCAAGAAACTACTAACAATCGGGTAGAGTATGAAGCCTTGATAATTGGCCTAGAAATCTTGATAGAACTGGGGGCAACTGAAGTTGAAGTGTTTGGTGACTCAAAATTGGTGATCAATTAGTTGAATGGAGAGTATAAATGCAAGCACATCACCATGGCCAGTTATTATTTAACGGTTACCCAATTATTAAGCTATTGGGGCACAGAAATATCAGCTAGCTATATCCCTAGAGAAGCAAATGTGATTGCCAACGAGATGGCACAATTGGCCTTAGGAGTATAGATCCAAGAAGGGAAGTTTGAGGGAGACATAGAGGTCCAGAGAAGAAGTATCCCTTCCATTTTGGAAAGGGGATTAAGCCTAGATGTAATGATTGAAGAAGTGGAAGCTGAAGATTGGAGGACACCTGTTATTCGATATTTAAAAGATCATTCTTTCCCCACAAGTAAGAAGGATAGACAGCAAGCAACTAAGTATGTTTTGTGGGGAGAAAATCTACTAAGGAAGACCCCAGACGGATTGATGTTAAGATGCTTAGGCCAAGAAGAGTCTATGAGAGTCATGGCCGATGTGCATGAGGGAATTTGTGGAGCTCATCAGGCTGGAACTAAGATGAGGTGGCTGCTTAGGAGATATGGGTATTTCTGGCCCGAAATGGAGAAAGATTGCAAACCTTATGCGCGAGGATGTAAAGAATGCCAAAGGCATGAACCACTTCAACATGTGCCCTCAATACCTTTAAACCCTGTGGTCAAGCCTTGGCCCTTTAGACGGTGGGCGATGGACTTCATCGGGCAAATTCATCAGGCTTCCAGCAAGAGGCACACGTTCATAATTATGGCAACGAACTACTTTACCAAATGGGTGGAAGCTTCAGCAGTAAAAACCATCACGTCAACTGCGGTCAAGAAATTCATCAAAACCAAAATCTTACATAGATTTGGGGTACCCGAGACAATTGTCACAGACCGCGGGCCATCTTTTATCTCAAGAGAAGTAGAAGAATTTGCTAGTAAGTTCAGAATAAAGATGATTCGGTCTAGTCCATACTACCCCCAGTCAAACGGTCAAGCGGAAGCTAGCAATAAGGTCTTGGTGAGTATTATAAAAAAGATGGTGGCAGAAAGACCAGAGAAGTGGCACGAAAAGTTGGGAGATACTTTGTGGGCTTATAGAACTTCCAAGAGAGCAGGAACTGGAACTACTCCTTATGCCTTAACTTTCAGGCAAGATGTCGTCCTACCCATGGAAATTAATGTGAATTCAATTAGGATTCAGAATCAATTCGGGCTGCATAGCGAAGAATACATTCAATCTATATGTCAAGGAATTGAAGATCTTGATATAGGCTGAATTGAAGCTCTTGATAAAATTCAAGAGATGAAGAAAGCTGTTGCCCAAGCCTATAACAAGAAGGTAAAATTGAAGACTTTCAAAGAAAAAGATCTAGTTTGGAAGGCAATTTTGCTCCTAGGACCACAAATAAGAGGCTTTGGGAAGTGGAGTCTGACTTGGGAATGTCATTTTGTCATCCACTGATCTTTGGATAAGGGGGGGTTATTACTTGACCGATCTAGAGGGGAATTTGTAGAAACACCCAGTTAATGCCAAGTTTTTTAAGAAATATCGTCCAACCTTATGGGATGTTAAGGATTGTTACATTGAAGAAGTTTGAAGCATTTTTGAAGAATCCAAAAGTCAGTTTGTATCTTTATCATGGAAGAGCTGCGGAAAATGGAATAACAAATAAAAAGAATTAAAGAAACCATTTCCATTTCATTAAATGACGAAGTTACATAAGGATTAACTCAAAGAATTTTACTTCTTTGACTAAAGGCTAATATCCTAGGATGTCTTGCCTATATATCGGAAGATCTACTTTGCTCATCCGGTAAAAGAGGATCCACAAAGCCTCTCTGTGGAATGGAAAAATTGGAGGGCGGAGACTGAGGAGAGATTGCTGGTTTCATGGTAGAACCCGACCTTCAGATCAGCAAGGAGTTGATAGATATTTTGACTTCCAGACAAGGGATGGCTCGAGCTAATGTTAGTCATCCTCAAAACTTTGGTGTTGATCTCATAGCATACACCTATGATGATGAAGTGACCAAGGATGCTGAGTCTACGATTTGCCCCAAGCATGTTGTTTTTTGCAGCTATTAGAGCCTAAGGTATCCATACAGACCCCAAGGAAGGCATTCATTATTCATCAAAGAAAAGATCAGTCCACGAATTAGCCCGAACGTGACGAAGGTTACGAGGCAAGCAGCACATGGTGGAAATCTCATCACCAATCTCACAAAATGACTAACTTCAAACTTTGGGTGGCATAAAAAACTAAGAGAAAACCAGGAAGGATTTTCTGGAAGT
The DNA here is from genome assembly GCA_024362995.1 of Heteromeles arbutifolia. NCBI lineage: Eukaryota > Viridiplantae > Streptophyta > Magnoliopsida > Rosales > Rosaceae > Heteromeles > Heteromeles arbutifolia. The sequence continues at coordinate 30,642,791 of JANCRC010000004.1, forward strand.
CGTGAAGGATCTGGTAATTCTGAGAAATTCAGAATATGTTGAAGATTTGAAGTTACTAAGGTTAATCGAATGAGGGATTTATAGTGAATAGTTAGCATGAAAACAGGGTCCGTGGGGTAGTGCAAAGGTCTGAGTAGCCGATTGTGGTGATTCACGTCACTCTAAGACGTCACGAAGTTCCATGAAGGCCGAATTGAAGACACAGAAGGTGACCGAAATTTTCTCCCCGACGAAGACAACTTCAACTAGGGAACAACAATCAGGCCCTACTACGGGGACACGTGTGTGCTTTCAGATTAGGGAGTTTGAATGTCCTGTCATTATTGGTTCTGGAAAAAAGCAAGGTGTGTTGTCAGGAGAAAAGCTGATAGATGATGGGCGGACTAGGGAGTTTGAATTTCTTGTTTTTACAGATTCTGGAAGAAAGCAAGGTGTGATGTCAGGAGTAGAAAAGTTGACAGAGTTTAGGGATAACTCCCCAAAAGGAAAGCGTGTTTAAGAGGATGAAGGGATGTCTGCAATAGAAGGGTATTATTTTAATATGTCAAAAGGGGATTTTAGCCAGAAAAGAGGTATATAGGTAAAGATAAGGCCTTGGAGGCATGTGGGCCTTCCACTAATAAGGAGGATTTTAATAATTATTATGGAGGGAAGGTGGGGTTTGACCCACACAAACTTATTGTTGGGCCGTGTCAAGGCCCACTAACTTTAGAATTCAATGGGCTAAGATTTCTGATCCAACAAGAAAATGAATCTTTAGTCAAGGAAAAAAAGCAGGCAACTTTTTTGGTAGAACCAAGGTACATAACTTGGACGGCAACAGGAATGAGCACTTCTCAGAGTTCGACAGAGAAGAGTTCTTATCACCTTTTGGTTAAGGGAGCTTATTATGATGGTGATTCAAAACGAATCCCAACGTGTTTAGAATTGAATTTCCTTGGGAGATATGGAGAATCTGACAAAGCTGAAAAGATATTTAAACATTTTTTTCTAGATGAGTTTGGTTCTAATCAGACTTTACTCGAGGGGCCTAACCAGAAGGAAATTAAATCTCCCAATCCCACACTCTTAGATGTTGTTTGTGAACAGGAAGAAGAAAAGGAGATTGACGATGATGACGATCTAATATGCCCATCAGACGAGTTGATTGAGGGGGAATTACCTGAACAAAGAGAGAGGTCGGAAGGGATCAGTTTTTTTAGGGTGGAGGAACTAAGGGAGTTGAAGGAGATAACCTCGAACAACAGTTTTGTGGACAAGTCCAGATTGACAAAGGATTTTGGTTTTGATTCTTCGTGTTTGTTCGAGTTTGTTGAAGAAGAAAACATGTTGCAATCGTCACACTTAGAAGAGGAGCTTGGTGATTCTTTGCAAGATGAAAAAGAAATCTTTGAGGTTATTGAACGCTTTGACGGTGTGCTTGAGAATCTCTTCACTGATAAAACCATGGAAACAAGATCGACGTTGGATGAGGTAGTTTCTCAGTCGACTTACAGAGGAGTTTCAGATGCTGTGAAACAAGTTGAAGTCAATGATATTGAAAAGAACAAGAATTTGTTAAAGTATAGTAGGAGGAAAAGGTTGGTATCCGTATCAGTCCAATGTGAGGCAAAAAGTCAAACTACTAATTTCATGTCAAATATGAAAGTTTCTTTGGTTCCATTGAAAAGGTCTTTATTTCATGGAAAGAATACTGGGAAAGTCAATTTTAGCAAGTATATGGGTGGAAAGAAGGGAGATAAGAAAGTTCAAAGGGGCATTGTCAAACTTAATGAAGATAATTAGCTGGAACGTTAGAGGTCTGGGAAGTAGTCAGAATAGGGTATCTTTGAAAGAGCAGTTTCGTCGCATAAAGCCCGACATCGTAATTTTACAAGAAACAAAGACAGTATCAATAGACAGGAGGCTCGTGGCAAATGTGTGGGGAAGTAGATTTAAAGAGTGGGTTTTCATCCCTGCACAAGGAAGATCTGGGGGTATAGTAGCGATATGGAACACAAAACATATCTCAGTTATTGAATCTTTGGTTGGAGAATTCTCAGTTTCCATAAAAATTAAAGACTTGAACGGGTTGGACTGGTGGCTATCAGGAGTCTGTGGTCCCTGTAAAAATAGAAAGAGAAGGGAGTTTTGGGAATAAATGGCAGGCCTTTACGGGCTTTGGGGACAAAGATGGTGTGTAGTAGGAGATTTTAATGTGGTGAGATATGTAAATGAGAGATCAAATGGGGGAAGGACGACTACAAGCATGAGGACTTTTAACGAGTTTATCCAAGATACTGAATTCAAAGATCTAGAGTTGCTCAATGCTCAATTTACTTGGTCAAATTTTAGAGAAGAAGCAGTGTGTCGGAGGTTAGATAGATTCTTGTTCTCTGTTGGATGGGAATAGATATTTCTAAATGTAAGACAAAAGGCTTTGGCAAGGGTAACTTCAGATCATTGTCCAATCGAGCTAGATACTAACAAGTTGAAATGGGGGCCAAGTCCTTTTAGGTTTGAAAACATGTGGCTACAACACCCAGAATTCATGAACAAATTCAAACAATGGTGGCAATCTGAGCAGGTGGAGGGTTGAGAGGGTTATAAATTTTTGAGCAAGTTAAAAGCTCTCAAAAGGAAGTTGCAAAGATGGAGTAAGGAGGTTTTCGGTGATGTCGAGAAAGATATTAAGAAAGGTGAAGCTAGTTTAAAGGAATTAGATATGAGAGAAGAGATGGAAGGGTTAGATGTCGCTTCAAAAAGAAAGAGGGAATAGTTACTTTTCCTTGTAGAAGATTTGGTTCACAAGGAAGAAGTGAAATGGAGGCAGAAAAGTAAAGTGGAGTGGGCTAAAGATGGGGACGGTAACACTAAATTTTTCCATAAGATAGCAAGTGGGAGAAGGAAGAGAAATTATATAGAAAGATTGGAAGTGGAAGATGGTGGAGTGTTAGAGGATGTAGAAGAGATAGAAAAACAAATTGTTAACTTTTTCAAGTTCTTGTTTGGCAGCAATGAAGAGGTGTGTTGGGTTTTGGAAGGCATTAACTGGTGCTCAATAAGTGAATCTGAGGCAGCTTGGCTTGAGAGGTCTTTTGAGGAATTGGAGGTTCAAAGAGCCGTTTTTGATTGTGGAAGGGATAAGTCGCCAGGTCCAGATAGGTTCTCTTTGCTAATGTTTCAAAATTGCTGGGATATCTTGAAAGTGGATATTTTGAAGGTGATGGAGGAGTTCTTTGAGAAAGGGATAATAAATGCGGTGACAAATGAAACATTCATCTGTCTAATTCCAAAAAGTCGGATTCTTTGAAAGTGACGGATTGCAGGCCTATAAGCCTATTTACTAGCTTATATAAGATTGTGGCGAAAGTGCTTGCATCAAGACTAAGGGAGGTTATGGGCAGCACAATCTCTCCATTTTAAGGAACTTTTGTTAAAGGTAGACAAAGTTTGGATGCTGTCCTCATTGCAAACGAGGTTGTAGAAGAGGTGAGGCAGAAGAAAGAAGAGAGATTGGTGTTCTAGATTGATTTTGAAAAGATCATGTGGAGTGGAGATTTTTGGATGAAGTCTTACAAAGAAAAGGCTTTGGTAATAGATGGAGGAAATGGGTTCAGGGTTGTCTAAGTTCCGCAAATTTCTCAGTTTTGATCAATGTGAGGTCTAGAGGAAAATTTAAAGCTTCCAGAGGTTTGAGACAAAGTGATCCACTATCACCTTTTCTTTTCACCTTATTAGTTGATGTCTTGAGTAGATTGTTGGAGAAGGAACAAGAGAATCATCTGATCAAAGGTTTATGCATTGGGCAAGAAAAGGTGGAGATTTCGCATCTTCAATTTGCTGATGACACCATTTTTTTTCTTGGCAGGGGATGAGGAAGTTTGGAACAACGTATTAGAGTTGCTCCATTTATTTTGTACTGTTTTAGGTTTGAAAATTAACAAAGCAAAGTGTTATTTGGTTGGAATAAACTCAGATTGTGAGAAAATTAAAAGGATGGCAGATTCTTGGGGTTGTGAGGTGGGTAGCTGGCCAATAAAGTATTTGGGTCTCCCTCTTGGGGGCAGGCCAAGAGCAATTACGTTTTGGGACCCAGTTGTAGAAAAGATGGAAAAAAGACTTCAAAGTTGGAAGAAAGCATTCTTATCCAGAGGTGGTAGATTAACTTTGATTCAATTTGTTTTGGGAAGTTTGCCAATTTACTACATGTCTTTGTTCAAAATTCCTTGCGAGGTGATTGGATGGCTGGAAAAACTACTGAAAGGGTTTCTTTGGGAAATGATAGAGGAAGGAAAGAAAAACCATTTGGTTAAATGGGAGGTAGTTATTAAAAGTAAGGAGGAAGGGGGTTTAGGTGTGAGGAATTTGAGGAAACGGAATGAAGCGTTACTGACTAAGTGGTTGTGGAGATTCCCAAGGGAATCAAATTCTCTTTGGCACAAGGTGATAAGAAGCAAGTACGGGTTGTAGGATAATGGGTGGGATGCAAATCCTTCGATGCGTGTTTCAAGTCGTAGCCCCTTGGAAAGATATTTCATCTGGTCTTCAATCGTTCCAAGAGTGTTGCAAATTTGAGGTGGGCCATGGGGAGAGGGTGAGGTTTTGGGAGGATGGTTGGTTGGAAGGTGGACCATTGAAAGAGCAATATCCTAGATTATTCTTGTTATCGAGAATGCACAACCAGAGCATTTCAAGTTTTGTGGATTCTTCTCTTCATTCATTGAGTTGGAATTTTGACTTCAGAAGAAATTTGAATGAGTTGGAGATAGAAGAGGCGGCTAGGTTACTACAGAAGGTGGAAAATGTTCGTTTGATTCAATCAAGAGTGGATAACAGAAGGTGGAAACTAGACTTATCAGGATTGTTCACTTGCAAATCCTATAGCTCTTTTTTTAGCAACAATGGAATTGTGCAAAATTTTCCACCCTTTTCTCATATTTGGAAATCAAAAGCTCCTCCAAAGGTCAAAGTTCTTGTGTGGTTAGTGGCTACTGGGAAGGTCAACACTTGTGATCAAGTTCAAAGGCGAATGCCTTTTATTTGTATTTCTCTCCATTGGTGCAGTTTGTGTAAATCAGAGGAGGAGAGTGTTAATCATATTTTTCTCAATTGTTCTTACTCAATACAGTTGTGGTGGAAATTGTTTCAGGAAGTTAGAGTTAGTTAGGTCACTCCAAAGGGTTGTTTCGAGCTTTTAAGCACCAATTTTGAGGTCTTACGAAAGGGAAAGAAAGCTAAAGCTTTGTGGGGTTGTTTGGTGTTGGCAGTTTTTTGGAACATTTGGTTGGAGCGTAACAGAAGAGTTTTTGAGGATTATAATGGAGTGGGGGTAGAAGAATTATGGGGTAGAGTAAGATACTGTGCAGCCCTCTGGGCATCAATTTCGAATAAGTCCAAGGATTATTCTCTTTCTCATATAATGTGGGATATGTCAGCAGCCACAAGCAAGAGTTATTCTCTTTCTCATATACTGTTTTTGAGGCACCAAAATGTCCCCCACACGCAAGAGAGTAGCAATGATTGAGAATGCTGATTTGTTCATCTTCGGCAACACATCAGGGAATCACTCGAATCTCGAGATCAAACTCTTGAAGAAGAAGAACCTATCTGATTAACCTCAATTTTGCATCTTTTTTAGACATAAAGTATCTCAAGGCTGCATGATCTGTGTATACAATAACCTTTGAACAAATAAGAGAAGATCAAAATTTGTCAAGTGTAAATACTACAGTAAGCATCTCCTTTTCTGTGGTAGAATAATTGAGTTACGCATTGTTTAAGGTGCGGCTTGCGTAGTAAATAACGTGCGGAAGTTTGTCCTTTCACTGCCCCAAAACAGCTCCTATGGCATAATCGCTTGCATCACACATCAGTTCAAACGGAAAGCTCCAATCTGGTGCTGTCATAATAGGGGATGAAGTGAGCAACTTCTTCAATGTGTTAAAAGCAGACAAGGATTTAGAATCGAACTCAAACACCACATCTTTCTGAAGAAGATCACTAAGAGGCTTGGCTATTTTCGAGAAATTCTTGATAAATCATCGGTAGAACCCCGCATGACCAAGGAAACTTCGAACTCCTTTCACTGAAGTTGGTGGTTAAAGCTTTACAATCAACTCAACCTTCACTCTATCAACCTCGAGACCATTCGCCAAAATTTTATGCCCCAAGACTGCCTTTTTGCACCATGAAGTGGCATTTCTCCCAATTCAACACCAAATTAGTCCTTTGGCATCTTTTCAGTACTAGCGCCACATTGTGAAGATAATTATCAAACGAAGACCCAAGAACAGAGAAGTCATCCATGAATACTTCTATAAAACGCTTAACCATATCAGAAAATATACTCATCATACACATTTGAAAAGTAGTCGATGCATTACATAATTCGAACGACATCCTTCTATATGCAAAAGTACCAAATGGGCAACTAAAAATGGTATTTTCTTGGTTTTCGGGAGCAATAGCAATCTGAATATATCCCAAGTATCCATCAACAAAGCAATAAAACGCATAGCCAATAAGTCGTTCTAGCATCTGATCAATGAACAGAAGTGGAAAATGATCTTTGCGTATGGAATCATTTATCTTTTGGTAATCTGTTCAGATTCTCCACTTTGTTTTCTACCTTGTGGGCAGCAACTCGTTTGTATCACTTTTGATCACAGTTGTGCCTTCTTTCTTTGGAACAACGTGAAGTATACTTACCCATCTGCTATCTGATATTGGGTAGATGACCCCAACATCTAAAAGCTTGAGAACTTCTTCACGGACAACTTCCTTCATAAGCGGATTGAGCCTCCTTTGAGCCTTAATGGTAGGCTTGCTGTTTTCTTCAAGAAAAATTCTATGCATGCAAACTGTTGGGCGAATTCCCTTTATATCAGCTATAGTCCATCCTAGCGCCATTTTATATTCCCTCAGTACCCGAAGTAATTTTTCCTCTTCAACTTGGCTTAAACTTGCAGCAATTATGACAGGTAGGGTCTTGGCAGCCCCTAAATAAGCATAATTCAGATTTTTTGGCAATTGCTTGAACTCTAACTTGGGTGCAACCTCAATAAATGACTGGATTTTTTTTATGAGCTGGTCCCAAAGCCTCAAAAAATAATCTCCGATGCTGATTATGAACAGGGGCAGGATCCAACAACGCTGAAATAGCAACTATAGCTTCGTTCGTTCCACCGCTCAATTCAGAATGAACCAAGCATGCCTCCAAATGATCATCGGGATGTTGCTCTATATATTTCAGATTCACTAGCTCTTCCAATGCTTCGACTCGAAACCATATTTCAGAATCACTTGGATATTTCATAGCCTCAAAAACCTTGAAGACCACTTCCTTGCCTTGAACTCTCAAAGTAAGGAAACCTTTTTGGACAACGATAAGAGTTCTAGCAGTAACCATAAATGGACGGCCGAATATGATAGGAATTTCTCGATCCTCCTCTATGTCAAGTAATAAGAAATCAGCCGGTAGAATGAATTGATTGACTTGAACTAGAACATCTTCAATGATTCCTCTTGGATACCGAAGTTGACTTCATTTCTCCAAGACCAAGCTGTTTAAAGATAGTAAACTGCATTAAATTAACACAGGCTCCTAAATCAAACAAAGCTTTTTCAAAGCAAAATTTACCAATTGTACAAGGAATAGTAAAACTCCCTGGACCTTTTAGCTTCAGGGGCAACTTTTGCTGCAAAACAGCACTACACTCTTCTAACAACACCACTTTTTCGTGTTTCACTGACCTCTTCTTGTTGGTGCATATGTCCTTCAAGAATTTTGCATGACTTGAAATTTGTTTCACTGCATCAAGCAAAGGAATGTTAATATGTACATTTTTAAACAAATCTAAAATTTCAGAAAGTTCTTGTCTTTCTTAGCTCTTTTCAAACGCTGAGGATATAGAACGGGTGGTGAATAAATCTTTTCTTGTGCTAGCTCCTCATCTTTGCAAACGCTGAGGATATAGAAGTTCAACTGAAGCAAAATACAAAGCCTTGGCACACACTGCCAACTAATATAGCCTAGAAAAGGAATATATTAAAGGATATGAAGGTATTTGTTCCTAGTCCACCTGTTATTCACTGTGACAATATGTCTGCTGTAGCATTAAGTGCAAATCCAGTGTTTCATTCAAAGATCAAACACCTTGACACATACTCTCATTTTGTAAGAGAAAGTGCAACAAGGGGATTTATGGACACAATATATACCAACTGAAGAGCAAACTGCAGATGTGTTGGCTAAGTGCCTACACAGTCCTACATTTATCAAGCATTGTTACAATCTCAAGCTGCGAAATCCCAACTGAGATTGAGGGGGAATGTTGATTGTGTTAGTACTACCAAATCATCATTTCTGATAGTTAAGGAATGCCACATCAGCTATCAAGTTAGTTAGGTAGTTACAATGCTAGCTTGCGCGCTGAGCTACCTCAGCTATATATATAGCTTGTATTGTTCTCAGTATGTAATCAAATTGTCTAAGAAATATCAAAAGCTCAATTCTCTCAATTCTTCATTTCCATATTCTCTTTGGTTCTTCTGCATTTTCTTCCATTGATGCACACTATGATATCTGTTATAAAAAATGTCTACCTGGGGAGCACAGATCTTTGACATGTCTTAGGTCTACAGTTAATGTGTGATTAGCCGGATTCATGTGTTAGCTCAACTACATAATTATTCCTATCTCATACGTCGTAATTTATTTGAATTTCATACATGTGTTTGATCTTGGGTTTATTGATATGGTTCAATATCATATACGTTGTACTTGTAGATAAAACATAATGATTTCAGTAAGTAATATTTCACATCTAATAATTAGATAAACACATGTGAATAAAAGCTATTAGCTAGCTTAATTTGTAATTAATAATAACCTACTAGTTAGAATTTAGGCAAAAACTATGCATTTCTCCTAATAGAATTGGCATGTTTGGAAGTGGCGGTGGTCGATTAATTCTCAAAGCAATATGTGTGACATTGTGGATTGCAAGCGTCCAGCTTTTGCTTGCAGCCTCCCTGAAACACCTGGACAAGGCGGTCAACATTTCAACAACATTGTCGTCGGCTGTATCCTTGTCTTTTTCAAGGGTACTCATCCGCCAGGGCACAGTACGGTTGGTACTTACCGAAGGACCAGTGAGGGGAGCTCTCGATGTTTATACCAGAAATTGTTAGTGATGATGCCAAGATATAGGAGGCATGGAATTTCAACTTTTGGTTCAATCATGTACTTGATGCTTCTTTTTTGTTTCTTTCATTAACTTATTTGAATTATTAAATTGTGTTCTCTTTGTATTTTTTTTTTCTTTCGAAAAGATAAAAATTTGTCAATAAAACCCAAAGTCGAATAATTACGTTAGCATCCGCATCAAGGGTGTGAAAGAGCCAGTATATATGTCTCAAAGCATTAATGCAACATTTCCAAAATATGAAAACGCATTGTGGATAAATTGGAACTTTTATTGTTATTTGTTCTATTAAATATGAATGATGAAACTATGGTTTAATTTTAAGGTTATTATACATTTAAGAAATGTTTGTGAACTTTTGCGTATGACCCCTGAATAATTCATTTTTCTTGGATCCGCCATATGGTTCTCTTCTCTTACACATGTGGAATGTGCGACAAAAATGGCAAAACTTCCCCGGATGGGTTTGAACTCCATCTAAAAATAGTAGAACCCTAAAGTCAGACTTGCTTCAAAAGCGGAAGGTTTGATAGTATGGCCTGGTTTCACCATCACACTTGTCACAGCTTCGTCCAATGCCAAAGGAATGGAAGCAGTGCTCGTGTTACCATAGTTTGCCTGCATATCTTTGTTATAACCAATTACACTCACCCATCACCATATCAGAACAAGAAGCATAATGTGGCCGGTTTTGTACGATAACATTAGATGATTGAGAAGCTACATAGAAGAATTATTTTTATTCAAACATCCCAATTGAAGACAAATTAGCAAATGAGTAGTCACAATCACATTTATTCTGGGATAATTACCTTTAATTCAAGATATTCTTTACACAATATGTTGGAAATATTCTCAACAAATCAACCCTAAATGGCCGGCCACTTCTCCTATAAATACCCTATTTCTCCACCAAAATTGGTAACACCTTTTCTATACACAGAAACCTTATCACTTTTTTTAGAGAATCTAAAAGGCATCAGAGGTCCATTGGCCAATTTACCCACACCCCCTCCACTTATTGTGGGCACGTGAGGCTTTTGGTCTTTGATCAAAGATGTTGATTGTTTTGTAGGTGCATTTTCGTCAAGATTGAAGATGGCGGATATTTGCATCGACAATTATAGTTTTGGAAATCAAGAATTATTGTTGAAACTACACATAATTGTTGCTATGCAGAGTTTTTTCATCAGAATAAAAACTAGAATAAAAAGTTGAGAGAAATATGGAGATTTGAAAAAGTGGCAGCAGTAGCAGGGTAAAGAGAAACAAAGAGCAAAGAACTTTTCGAAGAGAGTGTTATTTATTTTTTTATTTTTTTTGTATTTGGATTATGTTCCTAGTCCATAGGACAGCTGCCAAGACAATTGGGCAACTCATTAAATTTCATTTCTGCCATAAATGTGGCAACAGATTAGAGTTCACAAAATATTACAAGTTTACCAATTGGAACACTTTGGTACATGAAAAGTTTCTTGATCACTTCCTGGAGAAAGAACACAATGGCAATTTTGCCATTCTTGATCATGCCCATGCCTCTAGGCGTTTCAGCCTGGATTTAGGCACAAGACCAGATGGCTCATTCCATGTAGACCGCAAACATCTCACCAGCAAGCCCAACACTAAGTCTTGCCGATTCAAGCTAGCAGGGGGAGCAGTAGCAGCCCATGTAGAGGTAACCCACTGCAGTAGCCTTCTAGGCCAAAGACCACGCAAGCCTAACGAATGCAGCTGCAGCTTAGGTCTAGCTGGCTAACCCTCTCCTACAAAATGGATCTGCGCCCCTTGCGCCTAAATTGGTCCACGGTGACTCAAAAAACTTTTGGTGACCATCTTGGTCTTTTTCGACATTCGAGACTTGTTTTTAGGTGTTTCAGACCCGTTTTCGGTGTTTTTGACATGTTTTTATACAGATTTGGATCGTTGAAGCTAAAATTTCGTGCTCAATGTCCACCACTTACAGATATGTAATTCGAACGAGCTGCTCAACTCCAAATAGTGATCCACACATATCTTGGCAAAACACAAAGTTGACCAGCGCCATCGCACAACAGTTTACCTTGACAAATCGACTTTTCAAGCACATCAACAAGCAGCGCACTCTTAACGAAGTGTCTCAAAGCAGGATAGAAGCTGATGATGATATTCTTTCCAAAGGTGTCCAGACAAGCAACAGCTTAACCAGCCATGAACCAGATCTTGAGGCAGCGTGCACTCCTTCATCAGCCCCCGCATAAACATTTTTGCCTACCTTAATGCATTGAGAAAGTTGCCACCCATCGGAAAGGCTAACAGGCGAGTGCACGTCCATGGTTGGATTCAAGCTCTGATAAACACTCAAGACTCGAATTTGGCGTAGTGTTCACACGCGACATGGATCATAGAGAGTTTCTTCCACCTTATATCAGAGTAGGCAACACATGGAACATGAAGAAACTTGAGGATATTCAAGCTCAAGCTCAAGTTTAATTGGCACTCAATGCCTAGCGCAGTTCTAAGCAGCCCGTTCGCAAGCTAGAGAAGAACGACGTGTAACGCAGTTGTAAGACAAATGAACAGACCGCGAGGAGAAGCAGGACAAACCTGGAAACCACAACCAAATGCACCATTGCCCAAACGAAGGAAGATCCAAAAGGAAGTAGGAACACTTAAATTGAAGTTCAATTGGCAATCTACACCAAGTGCAACCACAAGCAGCCATCTCGCCAGCCAAGAACTAGCCACATATACTGTAGTCGTGACACAAACGAGTAGGACACAAGAAGAGTAGCACAGATTCGTAGGTCACTGCTGGGGGTAGTCGAAGGCTCCGCTACCTCAACAATGGAAGATCCAGAGGAAGTAGCGCACATAGACCATCGATGAGACACCTATAACTATGCCAAAAGGTCTAAAGAGGAAAAGGATAACACTATCAGAAGTGACGATACAATAGCCAATTCAACATTAAAAAAAAGGACCAAAAGTAGTATAGGAATGAGAACAAGCCGATAGGCAAGCACATGGACCATTCCCCAACGAAAATGGCCCAACACCCATTACATTCATGACATTTTAAGTCTCGATCAACCAGATCCTCCGCGACCTCAAGAATTAACCATGGTTTAAACTGCCGCCATTCTCCAATGAGGATACCTCAAAGTTGGACAAGCTGAAACATTGCGCATTCTGGAGGAGTCCAGGGCACCTAACTGACAATTGTTATAATTAGAAGCAGTACCTCGAGAGATCAGAGAAGGAAGGCAAATGCGACAAGTACGTCAACAAGCCAGTAGCACAGCCAAGGTGAAGCACAGACGCCAACGTCAAATCGCCAGCCAAGACAATCTGAATCTGAATACTTGAGAGCCACCAACAATTCCAAGAAGAGGAAGATCCAGTAAGCCATATCGATCTTTCAGGTTTAGGTAGTAGATGCCAAACCTAAAATCATCATTGGCTTCACTAAGCAGGATCTCCAAGGGATAGATTCCTTGTAGGAGGACGCCTTGGTTGTATCTGTCTAACTGGCCCCACACCATTGTCGACAAAATGATGGTGGATAATGGCAGCATAGTCAACCTACTCTAACTTTCAATCATTTAGAGGATAGGCCTGGAAAGAATAATCATACGCCGAGTAAAGGTATTCATCATATTTAACAGTCACACCTCGAATGCAATCGACAAAACAACACTCGACGTGACGTTGGTGGCTAGCCAATCATATGTTCCTACCTTGAAGTGTGTCGGATCCCTTTGTTAAAAGGATTCACAACCCTAGAAGAGGAAAATGGTACAAACTAGTGACCCTAGTATGAATCCGACAATCGCTTACACAACTCTTCCAACGCATGAGGTTATTCTAGATTATGGTGACTTCTTAGAAGAAGTAAACCGGCCTCTCGAGAATCGTGAAATTTAGGTCCATTATACGATTTTGGATGAGGTTCGGAAACATAATAAGATGATTGTCAACGATGCCTTTACATACACAGTAGCTATTGGCATCATGCTTATCTATGGACATTGAACCACATTCCATTGATGAATGTCGACATAGAATTGACTAGTCAAACTAGAAACAAAATCCTGGTCAAACTCGATTTGTTTGTGAAACGCAAGGAGTTTGGGCCGACAGCTCCTACACCACTACATGTGTAGCCTGTGGGCTATAAGTGGATTTTCATGAGGAAACGTAATGAGAAGAATGAAATAGTGTGTTACAAAGCATACCTCGTAGCACAAGACTTTTCTCAACGTCCTGGGATTAATTACGAGGAGACCTATTATCCCGTAATGGACATCATAACTGTCCATTACTGTATCAGTTTGGTAGTTTCTAAAAAACTAAATATGCAGCTTATGGACGTGGTAACCGCGTATCTCTATGAGAACCTTGATATGAAAATCTACATCAAAGTTCCAGAAGCACTTACATTGACTGGATCAAGTAGTTCTAACCCACGGAACACCCTCTCTATTTGATTGAGGAGATCACTCTACGGATTGAAACAATCTGGATGGATGTGGTATAACCATCTGAATGAATATTTGATAAGTCAGGGTTATGTGAACAGCGAACTATGCCCATGTGTTTTTATCAAGAAGTCACATTCTGGATTTGGGATTGTTGTAGTTTATGTTGATGGCATTAATCTCATTGGGACTCCCGAAAAGCTTGAGAAAACTGCCGCTCACTTGAAATCAGAATTCGAGATGAAAGATCTTGGGAAAGCTTAATATTGCCTCGGTCTGGAGATCGAGCATTGTTCGGATAGAATCCTAGTCATCAATTGAATTACACCAGAAGGTGCTACAACGTTTTAATAAGGATAAAGTGAAGCCTTCGAGTACTCCTATGGTCGTTCATACTCTAGATGGTAAATGAGATCATTTCCATCCTATGGAGGATGAGGAAGATATTTTAGTACTCCTATGGTAGTTCATACTCTAGATGCTAAATGAGATCATTTCCATCCTATGAAGGATGATGATGAGATTTTGGAGCCTGAAGTTCCATACCTAAGTGCAATTGGTGCTTTATTGTACTTGACTCAATGCACTAGACCCGACATCTCCTTCATTGTAAATCTTTTGGCAAGATACAACAATGCGCTCACATGCAGACATTGGAATGGTATTAAAGACATTTTCTGCTACCTTAAGGGTACAATAAGTTTGTGTTTGTTCTACAGCCACGAATCCTCGAGATTTACCGTTGGAGACACCGTAATTTCTTGGAGGTTTACCAAGTAATCATTAGTTGCGACTTCTTTGAACCATGCTGAGATTCTCACCTTGCATGAAGTCTCACATGAATGCTTTTGGCTAAGAGATGTTATGGAACATATTTGAAGTACTAGCAATCTTCCACGGTCGTTGACGTTTGTACGATGATCTTTGAAGACAACGCTGCATGTATTGATCAATTGAAGAACAGATACATCAAAGAAGACTGCACCAAGCATTGCGTTGAAGTTTTTTTTATTTTCACTAGCAACAACATTAGAACATTGAAGTCGAGCAAATTTGTTTCCAGGACAGCCTGGTCGATCTTTTCATGAAGTCGTTACCCATGTTTACTTTTTTGAAGCTCATCCAAGGAATCAGCTTGTAGTTCTCTTATTTGGAAGTTATGTCAAATTCAGGGGGAGTATTGATAGGAGCATATTTATGTGACTTTGTTATCTTATTTCTTTGCATTTAATTCGTTAATTTACATTTATTTTGGTAATTTATGTTATTTTAGTATTATTGTAGGTTCAGTAGGTAAAGATGACAATAAATAGCTAAATGGAGCAGTTTTGGACTTGGATTGGATAGCAGACGTGGATAGCATATGGGCTGAACGTTTTTGGTGTTTAAACGGTGCAAGACATATGCTAAAATCTGGAGAAATTAAAGTTGAGGCTTGGAAGGCAAGGAAATACACAAGAAAAAGGAATCCTAATTGGAGATGAACACTATCTTATCTTATCCTATCTTATCCAACATTATCTTATCTTATCTCCAGCTGCAAGGAGGAATCCTAATCACATTCCAACACTCTCTACCTAATTTTTAGAGTCCTAAAATAACTCAAAAATGCCAAAACCCTTTCCTCCTTGGATTCAGCCATTTTCCCCTATATATATGAAATTCTTGCAGAGATTTAGGGGGCCATGCCTACCATTCATCCATTGAAGTTGCTGGAATTTTCAGAGTTCTTACTATCTTTGTTTTAAGTTTCAATGTTGATTTTAGATTGCTTTTCAGTTATGAGGAACATGTGTAACTAAGTTTCTTTTTAGCCAGAGGTGAATTCGAAGCCATGATCATATGTTTTATATAAATTGATTACATCCAGTTATTGTTTCATAAAACATGAATGCGATTTACTTATCTGCTTTATAGAGAACTTATTCTTGTATGTTTATTAAGAATGCATACTTAGTTTGCATGCAGGGATTTGATGCTAGAATATAAGGGAATTTCACCTAATCATTATGAACTTATATTTGTAAGTAGTAAAAGTCACTTGTCATGATTGAGTTAAGTAAATTCTTGGCAGGAGTATCATGCTTTTCATAGTTACTAATGCTTTGTCAATGCTTATGATTTTCACAGAACTTAATGATCTTTGAGATGTATCTTTATCATGCTTTTCATAGTTAGGGAACTTGAGAAGAATAATTTGGTTGCATCGCTGAGTCCAATTCAATGAACTTAGGAAAATCTGAGAGTTAATTAGTGCTGTTCACAGTTAATTTGGGGCATTGTCATTCATGGTTTATAGGAAGAATAGCTAGAAATCGATTTGTATGCATATGATTCATGTGTGGAGAAGAATCCTTTAGTTATCCTTTCATCCATATTTCATTCACAACTTAATTTACTTTCTGCCCTTTACTTTTGTTTTAATTAAATTCGTCCAAAATCCCCCCAGTCATTGTTTTGTTGTTAGTTTAACTTAGTTTCAGCTTTATAAGTTTAATTTATGTTGATTAGCATCCCTTCTAATCCCCGGAATAGAATGATCCCTACTTACTTGTACTACGATTGCATAATTTATAGGGTTTAATTTGTGTGTTAGTTTCTACCACATCAAGTATCCAGAAGCATACTCACTTGATCTTAATGTATTCTTTTCCCTACGATTAGGAGCATTTTTCCCATTGGGTTTTTGCTACCCAACAAGGTTTTGATGAAGCACAATCATAGGATGATCATACTCTTTTGAGGTTTACTACTTTTCTCTTCAGCCTATGGGTTTTCCACCCACTTTAGGTTTTACCATAGCAAGGTTTTGTGAGTTTTACTACCAACGCATACTTTCGTTAATTTGAGACTCGCATTCGCCCGTTGTGTCGACGACTTCGTCAACTTATCAACTTCATCCGCTAAAGATCTGATGCGATGTTTTGTTTGAGTATTTACACACTCAAGGGGGAGTGTTGCAGTCCTGTTGGTTTAGGAATGTGATCATGTAAATCCTATCATATCTAAGATATCCTTATTGGATTCTACTATATCTCTTAGGATAGATATTATCCTATTAGAGTTGTAATCCTATTGGGGTAAGGAATTTACCTTCCTTACTACTATAAATAAAG
Organism: Heteromeles arbutifolia; assembly: GCA_024362995.1. NCBI lineage: Eukaryota > Viridiplantae > Streptophyta > Magnoliopsida > Rosales > Rosaceae > Heteromeles > Heteromeles arbutifolia. The sequence goes on from JANCRC010000004.1 coordinate 30,659,552, forward strand.
CCATAACGGGGGTGGCATAACATACACCTCACAATTGCACATCTCCCTCTTCTCTCTTGTTGCCGCAACACCCCTTCTCTCTGTCCTTTATATTGTTTAGTAAATTAGGCAACAGTACAATATTTATTGATAGGAAGTTACTTCTTTAAAACAATTTTTTTTTTTTAACAAAAATGTTATTCTTACCATCTATTTGTACCATCTATCTAATAGAAATGAGACCCATATGCGTTGGCGGCCTTACCTTTATTAGAGAGATGGTACAATTGATTGTATAAATAGATGGTAAGTGTAAGATTACTCTTTTTTTTTTTTAAAAAAAAAAAAAAGTTTACTACATCATTAATTATATCGTTCTTGCAACTAGTCAGAAAAATGTGCTAGTTTTTTATGTATTTGAAGGGACCCTAAGCCATGTTACAGGTAGATGTCAAATCTCAGGACCTTAAAGTTGAGAGCAACTTCCATGCATAAATCCGCACTATGTAAGTCATCCAGCTTAGAAACATGCTGTCACATTAATTAAGTCATAGCCCCCCTAGTGTGGCAGCGCTCATATATGATTAATTAGGATAATATTAGGGAGACCAAATTTTAAACCAAATTTGCAAACCAAATGATATGGTTGTTGATGATTGGATTATTACTTAAGCGTTGATTAATGTGCTTATTTCCTAATTGTGACACAATATTTGCTTTACAAATTTGGTTTAAAATTTTGAAATACATAGCATTACCCGCTTAATTAATATTCCATCCATGGGAGGAATGGATGGATATTACTTAACTTCCACGAAATTATTGTGTTCGGAAAAGGAAATTGTGTAGACTATAATGCCATGACATGTTCACTTACACACTAAAAGTAGTATTAGCCTATAACTAGTAATATTGCAACCTATTAGGTGATGAGCCAGTTACACCTAACACCATAACACTACCACCCCTCGATCTCTACACATGTTATTACCATGGTAATTAAATTAAATTAATTTGGTTACGCCTAGGGATGAATGAGGTATTGAGCATAATTATGTGTATAAATAGTGGATGTCATTCTGTCTAAATCACTCAGTTACATTCATCACTATTGTGCTTCTTCTCACATAGCCAGTGATCAATAGCGCAATAGCTAGACAACACTCGACACCATGTTTAAGTACTTTGTTCTAGCTTTCATTTTGTTTGCTTCTCCAGCTGTCGCCCAAGACTGAGAACCTGCAGCTTGTATTGCAATGGCCCACGATTACATGCCAGAAGTCCGGTTGCGTCTCACGTCGTAATCGAACTGCTTTCACCTTACACGGAATGTGGCCGGGAAATTACACAGCACAAGTAACATGCAATACTCTTACGCAAGCTGCAAAGTTTAACAAGAGTCTGGTAACTTTTCTAGTTATAATAATTTGTATATTAAGTCATGCTTCATTTCCCAAACACACTTACAACTTCATCGATTCTTTTTAATGTTATAGATATGACCAAAATCTAAGTAACGTTTTTTTTATAATAATTAGTTGGCAAGAGATTACGAATAGCAAAATGACATGAAAACCGCATGGCCTGACGTGCTGCAAGGAAGCCCTTATGCAAGTTGGGGGTTTTGGGAGGCCGAGTACAATAAACATGGTACATGTGCTAAATTTGCTAGCCAGAATCAATATTTGAGGAAGGCTGTTGATTTGTGGAAAGCGAACAACGTTACAGACATGCTATCCAAACACCAAATCACTTCCCAGCGAAGGTCGTATACTCTAAATAATATCGTGAGTGCTATAGAAAATGAAACTAATGACGCACAAGCAGGAAACCGCTTGAAATCTATGTTTAGGTGCTTCAAAGACAAAGGTGACTGGCTATGGGAAGTTGCATTCTGCTACGACCCTACTGGCGCAAACAAGATTAGTTGTACTCTTGTTACTCACGTTCAGTCACATTCATGCGGACAGAATATTCATTTTTAAGTTCAATAATTATATGGGATATCATCAATACTTTTGCCTAGTACTATTTGGTCTTGAAATAATTATATTGTAATCACCAAGCTTTCTGTAATAATATTACACTAAAATAAAATGAAAGTTACTGCTATTTTTGCTTAATACTTCTTGAGCAAAGTAAATTAAGGTTAATTGTTTTTTCATTTTATCCCTATTGACTTAAGCTACTAAAATTGCAAAGAAATTTTTATTTGTTTTATGATCAATATATGCAAACAATGAGATCTCTAGCTAGAGCAAAAATGTCTACTTGGGGAGCACAGATCTTTAACATGTCTTAATGTGTGATTAGCCTGATTCTTGTGTTAGCTCAACTACATAATTATTTCTATCTCATACACCGTAATTTATTTGAATTTCATACATGCGTTTGATCTTGGGTTTATTGATACGGTTCAATGTCCATATATGTTGTACTTGTAGAGCAAACATAAAGATTTCAGTAAGTAATATTTCACATCTAATAATTAGATAAGCACATGTGAATAAATAGCTATTAGCTAGCTTAATTTGTGATTAATAATAATCTACTAGTTATAATTTAGGCAGAAACTATTCATTTCACCTAATAGAATTGGCATGTTTGGAAGTGGCGGTGGTCGATTAATTCTCAAAGCAGTACGTGTGACATTGTGGATTGCAGGCGTCCAGCTTTTGCTTGCAGCCTCCCTGAGACACCAGGACAAGGCGGTCAACATTTGAACAGCATTGTCGTCGGCTGTATCCTTGTCTTTTTCAAGGGTACACATCCGCCAGGGCGCAATATGGTTGGTACTTACCGAAGGACCAGTGAGGGGAGCTCTCGATGTTTATACCAGAAATTATTGGAGATGATACCAAGAGTGATGCATAGGAGGCATGGAATTTCAACTTTTGGTTCAGTCATGTACTTGATGCTTCTCTTTTGTTTCTTTCATTAACTTATTTGAAGTATTAAGTTGTGTTCTCTTTGTATTTTATTGTTTCTTTCGAAAAGATGAAAATTTGTCAATAAAACTCAAAGTCGAATAATTACGTTAGCATCCGCATCAAGGATGTGAAAGAGCCAGAATATATGTCTCAAAGCATTAATGCAACGTTTCCAAAATATAAAAACGCGTTGTGGACAAATCGTAACTTTTATTGTTATTTGTTCTATAAATTATGAATGATGATACTATGGTTTAATTTTAAGGTTATTATGCGTTTAAGAAATGTTTGTGAACTTTTGTGTATGACCCCTGAATAATTAATTTTTTCTGGATCCGCCACGGCTTGCAATATGGTTCTCTTCTCTTACAAATGTGGAATGTGCGACAAAAATGGCAAAACTTCCCAGGATGGGTTTCAACTCCATCTAAAAATAGTAGAACCCTAAAGTCAGACCTGCTTCAAAAGCGGAAGGTTTGACAGTATGGCCTGGTTTCACCATCACACTTGTCACAGCTTCGTCCAATGCCAAAGGAATGGAAGCAGTCCTCGTGTTACCATAGTTTGCCTGCATATCTTTGTTATAACCAATTACACTCACCCATCACCATATCAGAACAAGAAGCATAATGTGGCCTGTTTTGTACGATAACATTAGATGATTGAGCAGCTACATAGAAGAATTATTTTTATTTAAACATCCCATCACGAGGAAAAAGAAGTAAGCATTATTCTCAATACTACACCAGTTTAATTCACTGAACATATAATATGACAGGCTGGTATTGTAGAGCAAAAAATCATCCAAAAAATTCTAGAGACGACACGTGGACCTTCAGTCAAGAAAGACAAGATTGCCCCTATTAAATGGGCAGGGCATCCCATGCACAGCTTAACATCCTAGGACATGCAGGCAGCAAAAGACGACTGCTCAAGGTATTTAATGATATGATTATCCGTAAATCCTATCATTAATACATTCCAATTGAAGACAAATTAGCAAGTAATCACAATCACATTTATTATGGGATAACTACCTTTAATTCAAGATATTATTTATACAATATCTTGGGAATATTCTCACCAAATCAACCCTAAATGGCCGCCCACTTCTCCTATAAATACCCTATTTCTCCACCAAAATTGGTAATGCCTTTCCTATACACAGAAAACTTTACCACTTTTTTTAGAGAGTCTAAAAGGCATTGGAGTTCCATTGGCCAAACCACCCACACCCCCCCTCCACTTATTGTGGGCGCTTGAGGCTTTTGGCCTTTGATCAAAGGTATTGATTGTTTTGCAGGTGCACTTTCGTCAAGACTGAAGATGACAGATATTTGCATCGACTATTATAGTTTTGGAAATCAAGAATTATTATTGAAACTACACATAATTGTTGCTATGCAGACCCTTTTTCATCTGAATAAAAACTAGAATAAAACGTTGAGAGAAAGATGGAGATTTGAAAAAGAGGCAGTCGCGGCAGGGTAAAGAGAAATAGAGAGAAAAGAGCTTTTCGAAGAGAGTGTTATTTATTTTTTATTTATTTTTTTGTATTTGGATTATGTTCCTAGTTTATAGGACAGCTGCGAAGACAATTAGGCAGCTCATTACAATTCATTTCTACCATACATGTGGCAACATATTATAGTTAACAAAATATTACAAGTTATCAATTGGAATAGTTTGGTACATCAAAAGTTTCTTGATCAGTTCCTGGAGAAAGGATACAATGGCAGTTTTGCCATTCTTGATCATGTCCATGCCTCAAGGCGCTTAAGCTTGCCTGAATACGCTTAGAATGTCACCACTCCTCGTAAAGGCTAACAAGCGAGTGCACGTCCATGGTTAGATTCAAGCTTTGACAAACACTCAAGACCCAAATTTGGCGCAGTGTTCACTCGCGACATAGATCACAAGGAGTTCCTCCCACCTTATATCGGAGTAGGCAACACAGGAAACATGAAAAAACTCGAGGATAATCAAGCTCAAGCTCAAGTTTAACTAGCACTCAACACCTAGCGCAGTCACGAGTAGCCCGTTCGCAAGCTAGAGAAGAACGACGTGTAACGCAGTCGCAAGACAAATGAGCAGATCGCTAGGAGAAGCAGCACAAACCTACAAACCACTGTCGGAGGCAGCCGAGGCACCATTGCCTAAACAAAGAAAGATCCAAAAGGAAGTATGAACGCTCAAATTCAAGTTCAATTGGCAATCTATGCCAAGCACGACCACAAAGCAGCCATCTCGCCAACCAATAACGAACGACGTATACTGCAGTCGTGAAACGAACGAGCAAGACAGAAAAAAGGCATCACAGATCTGTAGGTCATCGTCGGGGCAATCGAAGGCTCCGCTACCTTAACAAAGGAAGATCCAGCAGGAAGTAGCGCACGGAGACCATCGACGAGATACCCATAACTAAGCCAAGAGGTCCAAAGAGGAAAAGGCTAACATTGTCGAAAGTGACGATACAACAACCAATTCTACGTTAAAAAAAGTGAACTAGAAGTAGTCTAGGGATAAGAACAAGCTGATAGGCAAGTGCAGGGACCATTCCCCTATGAAAGCGGGCCCAACTCCCAATACATTCATGACGTTCTCAATCCCGATCAACCAGATCCTCTGCGACCTCAAGAATGAACCATGGTTTAAAATGCCGCCACTCTCGAATGAGGATACTTGCAAGCTGGACAAGCTAAAACATTGCTCATTCTGGAGAAGTCCAGGACACCCAACCGACAACTGTTACAATTAGAAGCAGTACCTCGAGAGATCAGAGAAGGAAGACAGATGCGACAAGTACGTCAACAAGCCAGTAGCACAGCCGAGGTGAAGCACAGATGCCAACACCGAATCCCCAACCAAGACAATCTGAATCTGAATACTTGGGAGGCATCAACAATTCCAAGAAGAGGATTATCCAGCAGACCATATCGGTGTCTTAGGTTTAGGCAGTAGATGCCAAACCTGAAATCATCGTTGGCTTCACTGAGCAGGATCTCCAAGGGATAGACTCCCCGCAGGACGACACCGTGGTTGTATCTATCTAACTGGCCCACACCATAGTCGACATAATGATGGTGGATAATGGCAGCGCAATCAATCTACTCCAGCTTTCAATCATTTCGATGATGGGCCCGAAAAGAACGATCATACACTGAGGGGAGGTATTCACCAGATTCAACGGTCACACATCGACTGCCATCGGTAAAACAACACTTGACGTGAGAACACCACCAGTTATCTCAAAACAGATGTTTGCAATAGTCAGCGACCCCGTATCCCTATAATGGGATTCTAGGTTGGCACTGGTGAGTGAGACTGGGCCCCATAACTTCTGTCGAGTACCAAAAAAAATTTAATTTCGCATCCTAAAAGGAGGAGTTGGAGAGATCAATCATCTTGACGATGCATTGTACAAGTTCTGAATGTGTCGAAAAAGAAGTCTTTTACCTCAGTAGAGGCTACTGAGGTGCAGAAAGATGACTCTACCTCAACTAAATAGCAATTATAGCCAGCAGGTCAAACTACATCAATAACTTGGTGGATGCATTCTATATCCTCATGGAGTACAAGACGAAGGCCAACCTCGCCAAATGCACATCCAAAGCAAATTCGAGCGATCTTGGATATGAAGTCCCCTACTACTCTGAATGGGATTCATGTTGGAAATGTGCCCTTATGCCAATCATATGATGATACTTTACGGACATTTCACATGTTAAACTAATCTAGTTTAATATAAAGGGCAAAGATTATTGTTTAAGCTGTCTCATATAAACGTTATATGCTTAAATGATAAGTCCAAGGAATATGTAATTGGGAGGATGTGATTTAAAGAAGTAAGATTCATGAGACCATTCTCTTTCGTATACATATCCTAAATGTTCCTGATCATAGGAAGGCCAAGACAAGCATGTAGGTGCTCAATAGAGAATGAGTCCACTAAACGCGATCAACAATGAGTTCTCATACTCATGTCACGTGAGAACTCATGGTTGGGATAATGCAAAGTAGTCCCTTGATCTGAGGCGTCATAGTTGTCTTGTGGTTACGTCCTTGATCTTTGACTATGTCAAAGTCACTCCATCAAAGGGTGTCCACGACATAGTTAGGATTAAGCCACTTAGCCATGAAGGCAGGTGAATGCACAACAAGGGATCTCTAACCTTCAAACCGTTTGAGGGAGAATACTCTATGACATGATTAAGAATCTTTGGCCAGAGTATGAATGAGATTTAGGAAGTCATTCCAAACCACATTCAAGGTAATCATATAAGTAAAAGAATCACATTAGATAGTAGACATGAATAAACTATGAAACCAAACAATGTGGTCAAGAGTATCATATTAGAGAAAAACCATATTGCATTGTAATCCTAAACTGAATAGGTTATCCACCTGTTTTGATTACCTTGGGTAGCCATGATATATTGCTAGATGTCAGTCATGGTTTGTGGAAGCCCTAAAGGTGTATAATCACTAAAGGGAGCATTGAAATTATGTTTCAATTCACAATCGATTTGAAAAGTTCTAATCGCCCACTGCCTCGCTAAAAGGAACCTAATGGATTGTACACCGTGTAAGGTAGAGATTGAAGAAACAACGGAGATGAGTAAGGATAATTAAATGGTTTAATTATTTATGGCTATGATTAATTAATATGTTAATTAATCAAACGAATAAGTTCGCATTAGACCCCGGGTTAGTTTTGGGCCTCAAGGTCTGATGGGATTTGAATGTCAAGTCCAATAACTTAAGTTGTATGACAACTTAAAAACACAAAGGGCTTGAAAGCCCAATAAACCCATCAAGGCCGGCCATAAGAGTGAGGGGTAGAACTTGGCTTAATTGCAAGTTTGCCACCTAAATGTGAGGTGGTATAACTGCATCTTTATAGCCATTTCATCATTAGGGTTTTTCTTTGAGGAAATTGGAGAGAACACAAGCTCTCCATTTCTCTCTAAGAGACTGGCCACCCTAGAGGAAAATAGCTAGCAATCTTTCTTCCTCTAGGTTACTCATCTCTTCCTCAATGCTCTCCTTGGTGTGGAGACTTAGAGGTTCCCTATTTTGGGAATTTGGAGAATCCATTCCTTCATCCATCCAAGAAGTCATGGAGCCAAGAAGCAAAGTTCCTCCATCCACATCGATGGAGTCAAGGAACAAGGAGACTAAGAAAAGAAGGCCCTCACATGGGTGAATATCCTTTGTTAAGCAAAGAGGTGCTTCAAAGGTATAAAAGTTTCTTAACTCTTTTCTTTAAGATTTGAGTTGAGTCTTGGTTCACCATAATTACTAGGCCTTGAATTTCATGAGTAAAGTTTTGTATTTGAGTACATACAAGCATGATTCCGCCTTTAATTGTTAATTGCATGCATAGATGTTGCTCAAATGAACTTGTTTTTTACAAATTTTTCCTTCAACTCAAGGTCTGACCAGACAAACAATGGCACTTAACCATTTCCCCTTGTGATCCATCGATTGATGTAAGTCTTTTTTCAAGGCAATCAAGATGGTGCAACAAGAGGAGTAGGTCGATGAGTGCGTGAAAGCATTCGAGAACTTGAAGTAGTACTTGACATCACCTCCCTACCATCTAAGCGAGAGGCATCAGATGACTTATTTACATGCTTAGTGGTATCTGGAGTAGCAGTAAGCTCTACCCTTATACGAGAATAGTTGGGGTGCTCGACTACCTGTATTACACAGTTTAAAAGCTCTTCTCAAAGCAGAAACTTGTCGTCGATGGGTTGTTTTTGGGTTAAAACCTTTGCAAAGTTGTTAGCCATTAGGTCGGCAACCGGATGTCTTTCTTACAGAAGCAGACGAGTCTGTGTGAGCACTTGACTGTTAGCTTTGGCTTTCTGGGGCATTGATTCTCTAATCCTTTGAATTGCATGGCTTGCATCATAACATACTAAATATTGCTAAAACAAGAAATTCACTAACCTTTCGTATCATAAGTGCGTGGTTGTATGGAATTTCGTGGGCAGTAGTTCAAAAGAACATTTTGCACTTTATATAACTAATTTTGAAGGCTGTGTAGCAAGTAACATAACACTTTGGGAATCAGTGCAAACCCAATGGGTTGCTTTGTCCTTGGCAGGGATAAAACTCGTAGGAGTTGATTTAAGATCAAGTAATCTAAAGTGCAGCAAAAAGAAAGTTTGTGTAATTAATTTCTAAAAAACAATGGTTGAAACACCAGGTATCCAACTTCACCATATCAATCAAATTCTATGCTATTAGATAACTTAGTAAAGAAAAATTCAATTCAGGTTCTAGGGTTCATTCTCTTTTTATTATGAATGTCCGTCAGGGGTCCAGGTGTAACCAATTACTTTTAATCATCAATTGAACCATGGCGTCTACTCTAGGTCAATAATAAAAAAATCCATTAAGTACAAGAAGAACAAAGAGAACCAAAATGTGTCTTAGTATGGTATCTACATCAACAACAATTCATTCATCCAAGAGAGCTATCTTAAGGCTAATCATATGGCATCTACTATAACCTTGTCTCATACATCTAAAAATTCGTATTAAAGCTAGCTAATCAATAACATGAAAATAAAGAATTATTTAAGAAAGGGCGCCTAGACCTGCTGAGGCGCCTGCCTAGACCGCCACCGCCTAGCCTGCCCAGACCCGCCTAGGTTACGACTCACTTAGGCAGAAAATAGATAACTTTCATTTTTCATTTTATTTTTTTCAATAAATTATAAGAGACTTGTTGAATACTTAAAAGAGCACACCTTATATGCTGGTTCCCCATGTTTTTATTATGTTCCAATACTTCATAATATATGTGTCATTCTATTTTGTAGTTTATGATGAAATTATATATATTTTAAGTATAAACATACACTTATTTACATGAAATATAATGGATTTAGTTAAATCTGCCTAGCCTGCCTAGGCTCCCGCCTGGGCGCTAGGCCCCAACTCGCCGCCCGACTAGTGCCTAGCATCTTTTAGGACCTTGATATATACATATATATATATATACATATATATATATTGTGTTATCATCAAGTTTTAGGATGGAACTACTAGATTTTCATCCTCTTGTTGTAGCTGGAGAGAAGCTGTTGCTGGTAGTATGTGACGCGGGTGATAACATTCTCTCGTTCTTTCTCTGCCAGGTCTAGATTTGTGGCCATCTCGTTTTTGTTTTGCTTGAGGACTTGGCTGTAGAGTGCTGATTTTGGGCACGATGATGTTGAGAGGAATGATTGTCTCTTGAACGGAACGCTAGGGAGAACGAATTTTTGCCGGTTGCTGGTCATTTGGTTGTGTGATAGGCCCATAGAACACCGGGAAGCTTGTCTGGACACTTTTTCTTTCTTGTCTTGCGATAGACTTCTTGAGGCAATCTAAGATAATCTGATAATCTTATTTGACGCCTCGGCTTGCCTGTTACCCAAGGGGTGTTTAGGCGTGGACATGTACTTGTGCTGCTTAATGTATTAGTTCTAGAAAAATCTCACCAAGTCTTTGCCTACGAATCATGGGCCGTTGTATGTGATAATGGAATGTTGGGTGCTGAATCGGCAAATGATGTTATTCCAGGTGAATGTCTCTATATCCATCTGGGTAGTAGTCGTCATGCATTCAAATTCGACCCATTTCATGAAGTAGTCGTCTACTATGATTTGTCATGCCTCTGCCCCCAGTAGTAGGAGGCATTGGTCCTGCCAGGTTGATCGTCCTCTGCATGGTTGGTGAAGGGCTTGTTTATGGATGAGTGTCAGCACTGGCTTGAAGCACTGGCAGCTGTCGTACCTTTGTGTAAGTTCCTCAGTGTCTTGGTGCATGGTTGGTATTAGTATCATGCGTTAAGAGCTTTTTGAGCCAAGGAATAGCCTTCAGAGTGGTTTCCATAATCACCATCTTAGATCAAGCAAAGGACCTTCAGGTCATCGGGATATGTCAGGCAGCGGAGATGTGGCTCAGTGAATGATCTTCAAGCAAGCATGTCATCCCACATGTAGTAGTGTGTTGTGTTCATTTAGAACTTTCTAGACTCTGGCTAATCTTCGGGGAGTGCTCTATTGACTAGGTAGTTAGTAATAGGATCTTACCAACTCTGGGTTGTGTTGATCCGTGACACCTCGACTGCTGGTTCCATTTTTATGCTCGACTTCACTGAGTGCTTGACTAGAATAGAGCGTCTAAGTTGGTGGTTAAGGGTGGAATCTAGGCCTGCTAGTGCATTCGTGCGAGCACTCCCTGTTTGTAGAACTTGTGTAAGCGTTGCTAGCTGCTTTGCACCTTCTCGAGGTATTGGGCCATCCTTGGATGCTTTGTTGTGTGCTCCCCTGAGGCGTGATTGGTGTTTAGCTGAGAATCTAAATAGATCGTTAACTCTTTCACTGTTAAATCTTTCACTAGCAGAAGGCTGCTGATAAACCTCGTATTCTGCTCCGCGCTGAATGCCTTGAAGTCTAGAGAGTCGTGGACATAATTGGCGCAGCGGGGAGTTACAGAGCTTGAGTCCGCGTGGCGGAGAGCCATGGAGTATGAATCTTATTGCTTGGAGCCATGGTGTAAGATAGGCATGGCAGAAAGCTGTAGAGCTAGGGTTGTGTTATGCACAGCAGGAGGCAATGCTCAACTATTGGCATTAGGCCACTATAGGGCTATGTTACAGAGCAAGAGCCGACAAGGGTTATGTTGCAGAAATGACAAAGGTGGAGTGTGTGGTGGCTTGTCAGAAGGTGCAAATAAACTGTCAATGCCCTTTTCCCTGTTTGCATCAAGGTTGGGTTGAGATCGTACTTTCTCACTCGTGCGTGGATCTAGATTACTTGCTGCAGAAATAGCCCCTGACCGAGACTTTGTAGCCAACGGTGCATTTTCAGTAAGCTCTTCTTGTTCCACTTCGGCCCCATGGTGCACCACTTCTCTATTGTCATAACTCTTGCGACTTCTCAATGTCCGTATGACTTTGCAATGTCCCATCCCTCTTGGATTTTGCTCAGGTTGGCTCGGGAACCTTCATTTCTCTCTTTCATTAAACTTGGTAGCAAGCTGTCCAACTTGAGTCTCCAAATTCCCCACTGATGCCGTGAGATTCTGAAAGCTAGTTTGTGTGGATTAGATAAAATTGTTGGTGCTATTAGAGAGAGTGGACATATGTTGAGCTAGCTACGACATTTGGTCTTCAAGAGATGGTTACCTTAGCAAATTATCATGCCCAATCATGTGGCTATGAATGTTTTAGGAATGAACATAAGAGCAATGTCTCGTTAATTAGATTACTTAGATCACTTTTCTCTTAGATCGAATGCATTCCTTGGATTCCCTTACTGGTTAAACACATGATACAATAAACAGTGATTAAAAATAAGCTTTGCCCTTCATTAAATAAATAAGAGTGTAACATAATGAGTATTCCGAAAACTATTACATCAATGAGTGGCTTTATGGGCATACTTCCAACAATCTCTTACTTGCACTCAAAGCCACAATCCTATATATCTAATACCCATCTTTTCCATATGGCGGTCAAGTTGGACTTAGGACATTGGCTTCGTTAGTGGATCTGCTACGTTATGGGTAGAGGCAACCTTTAGAAATAGTTTCATACCACATAACACCCTCTAGATTAGATTGAGGCATTCACTTTACAAACTGAAACAATCCAGGCGGATATGGTATAACCGTTTGAGTGGGTATCCGATTGGTCAATGAGATGTGAATAACAAAATATGTCCTTGGGTGTTTATAAAGAAGTCACATTCCAGACACGCGATAGTAGTAGTTTATGTTGATGACACGAATCTTATTGGAACTGTCGAAGAGCTTGAGAAAAACATCGCTGGGTTTAGTGATTTCTCTGACAGCCTTGTTGGGATCTCCAGATCGAATAATTGGTCCTCGGATTCGATCTTTTAATTTCTCTTATAAAAAAGTTTTTACCTAAATAGTGAGCAGAGATGTATGCTTTATAGAGGCAGTGGAGTCATGTGTACTCATAGGATGACTTTTTTTTTTAGTAATGAAAAAATTCCATTGCATCCAAATCAATCAACATCTAAGTAGTTGTTCAGTAAACTATTATGTTTCTCGCCCCAACGCATCTATCCGACCACAACCGACCATTGAACCTCCAAAAACAGGACAGGATGTTCCTACCTTCTCTTCTCAATGGGAGGAGTCACCCTGATAAGAGCATTTGTAGCGGCATCAGTAACGGGGGAAACGCTTTAAAAAAAGTCAAGAATAAACTTGTATTGCAGAAACGGTCCTATCACCTAAAGTCAAAATTTGAGATGAAAGATCTTAGAAATAATCGATTGTCTCAGCCTTGAGATCGAGCATTGTTCTTACGGTAATTTGGTACACTACTAGAAATACACCTAGAAGGTGTTGGGTCGCTTTAATTAGGATATGTGAAGCCTTCAAGCACTTCTATGGTCGTTCAAACGTTGGATGCAAAACGAGACATTGTCCATCCTAAATACGATGAAGAAAAAGGTTTGGAGTCTGAAGCTCCATATATGATTGATGCTTTATTGTACTAAACTCAATGCACTTCACCGTTAATCCTTTGGTAAGATATAGCGATGCGCCAACAAGCTAACACTGGAATGGTGTTAAGAAATCATTTGTTACCTTAAAGATATTATAGATCTGTGCTTATTCTATCCTTATGAATCTCATAATAGATCATACTCCCTTGGTCTTTAAAATGATGTTTTCCTTGTTGGTTATGCTAATGCAGGTTATTTATCTGACCCACACAAGGCATGTTGTCAAATGGGTTATGTCTTTACCGTTAGAGACACTGCAATATCGTGGAGTTCAACCAAGCAGAACTTAGTTGAGACTTTTTTGAAGCATGCTAAAATTATTGCCCTTCAGAAAGTTACAAGTGAATGCTTTTGGATGAGAGTAGTTATTGAGCATATTCAAAGCATTTGTGAACTTTCTTATGTGGTTGATACCCTGACAATGATTTATGATGATAACGTTGCTTGTAATGACCAGATCAATAAATGATACATCAAAGGAGATAACAAAAAGCATATTGCGCTGAAATTATTTATCTCACATCAGTAGCAAGAGCATCAGATGATTGAAGTGAAGCATATCCAATCCCAATGCAAACTTGTCGACCTCTTCATGTAGTCACTGCCAAAGTCTACTTTTCAAAAGTTTGGTTAAGGAATTGGTATACATAAATTGTCTAATTTGCAATGCTTGTAGTTCTCATTTGGGATTTGTCAAACTCACGGGAGTATCCTAAAGTATACTCATTTTACCTTAATGCCCTCTTTTACCAATAATCAGTCTTAGGTTTTTGTTGCCTGTCAAGGTTTTCATAAGGCACTTACCCTGGGTTTATAATATCCTTGTATGCGTTTTCTTACATCCTAACGATGTTAGTTTTGACTTGTTTCATTGGCACACTTTTCTCCTTAGACTATGAGTTTTTCGTCGCACCTTGGATTTTACCATAGAAAGGGTTTGTGGGGTTAACTCTTATATGCATTTTCCATATTTGAGGCTCGCATTCGCTTTGTGCCGACTAGATGAGATAACATCAACTGCCTCTACATGATCCATGAAGATCTGATGCGTCATTTACTTAAGTATTTTACACGCTCAAGGGAGAGTGTTGTAGTTAAAATTATAGCACACATGTGATTGTGTAAATCCTAATAGATTGTGTTTATTATTCCTATGTAATAATGTAATCTAGAAGATCTTAGGCCTTCTTACTTGTAGGGCAAGTAAGACCATTATGTCTACTATAAATGAAAACACAAAGTAGAAGGAAATAACACACACAAAATTTTCCACCTCTCTTTTCTCTCTCTTTTAGACCGCACCCCTCTCTTTCATTTTCAGTTAAATTTCGGCCTACAACACTTTTAGCTTTTGGTTTACATTTATTTTGTTGTTCTTTTCTAAAAACATAAAACAACTACCAAGCAAGTTTTTAGTTTTTGAAATTCTAGAAGAAAAAATAATGGTTATCAAATGGCCCGAAAATCAAGCCAAATTTTGAAAACTCATAGCGTAGCTTTCAATTTTTTGTTTTTCGTTTTCATATTTTTCAAAATAGATACCAAATAAGTTTTCAGTTTAAAAAAAAAAGGTATAAACAAGAATTGAAAATTGAAAACGAAATGATTATATCAAATGATCCATAAGCCTCATAAGTTTGTTGAGACCGAATGACATCCATCTACCAAGCTTTTAACAAGCTACTGATTGCAATACACAATAGTGAACATGCAGTTGAGTGATTAGCGATTGCCACTAACATTCTAGCTACAGTTGATTTCAAACAAATAAATGTACTCAAAGCAGCAATGCGCCATTTAGTACTACGGTAGTACGGTCTAGTGGTATTCCTTTTCACTTGTAAGTGACAGATCTTAGTTTCGATTATTACCAAAAACGAATTTGAACCACATTATTGCTAACCCATTGTGAGGCTAAGCTTCAATGTATCAAGTCCACTAGGCTCCGGGGGATCCTAGTTTCTCTCCCAGGCATAAATCGACAGGCCCAGCACCTGGCTTATGTTATACAATGCTGACGTCAGCATAAATTAAAAAATTAATTAAAATACAACAAAAAAATTTAATTAAAAACACAATACAAGTATTACCTAACCATGTTCTTTCACCTGACACCACATTTCAATATTTTCAAATACTTTCAAATACTTTCAATCAATCTTTCATTATTGTTCAAAATTAAAAATAAAATTATTTTTACCATTTTTATAAAAAAAAAAAAGTATTTTAATACGAATTGTCTGGGCTATTCAGAGATGGAGATGCACTTGGCAGTTACCGTTCACTACAGGCAATTATTGTTCACTAAGGGGATTGAGTTGCCTATAGCCTAAGGGGGCCTTACAACACTGAAAATGCTCTTAGCGTAAATAATATCGTTTGTTCAATAAAATAAAATTAAAATAAAATAAAATAAAAAGACAAACAACAAAACAAAACGAAAACCAGCGGCAATGCTGTTGAAGACAGCGCAAATCAGTAAAGTAAAAATCTGCTGCCCAAAGGGTTGCACCAGCGAAAGAGAGTATCCATGAAAAACAACCAAACATAAACAACAATGATGCGAAATTTAAACTAACCGAAATCAGTCCAATTTATTTCCAAATTTAATGCTCGCAAGTGTACGAATCGTTCGATAGTATAGAAAGTAAGCACTTAATATCGTCCCTCAGAGATTGATTTAATTCTTATCAACTAAATTCCAATTACAATGTTATTTTAATTTAATAAAGATTGAGGAATGAAGATTGGTTTGAAAATTAAAACTAATGTAAAAACAAATAACGAAACAAGAAAGTATGATCAATAAAACTGGATATGACAACAAAGAAAGCAGTTTATAATTCAATCGAGTATAACACTAGAGCATCCGACTCACCATAACCAATCCTACTTATTTCCTACAATGAATTATTAACAAGTACACAATCTCATTGATAGTCAAATTTCCCTAATCCATGTAATATCTATAGCATCTAGACTATTACGTATATTTCACTATGCAACCATCCATGGCATCTGAACTAGTTTAACATAATGAAACTCATTATGATCAATGGAAATTTATATAAAGACTACACAAATCCTAGAGTATGGCATCTACTATTAGGTGATTTGTGGTATCAATTTGCAAGAAATTATCACTCAAGTTGAAAACATGGCATTTGCACAACTTGCATCAAATTTACTAAGTAAGAGTTAAGATGGTAGCTAATCACCAAGACTAAAACCAAGCATATAAGCATAGCAAATGATACTGAATAAAAATTGAAAACTTAAAAATAATTCATTGCAAAATTTAAGCATTCATGGTCATGGCTACATCGTAGCCCTACCTAAGAAAAATTAGTTCTGATACATAGTTGAAATTGTCATTGAATTCATAATAAGAAAAATAAAAATTAAGTTTAGAATCCCCTGTAAAACTTCCGTTCTCTCTTTAGCTTTGCATCGGCTCTGCTGCTTTCTTCTTGCTCTCCTCTGCTTTCTTCCTGCTCTCCTCTCTGCTTCTCTTCTCTTGCCGTGCTCTCTGTCTCTGCTCTGCTATTCTTTTCTGCGTTTTTTGCTTTTCTTCTCCTCTTTTTTCGTCTGAGACCTCCACCCAGACAAGACAATGAAAGCCTCTCAAATAAAAAAACAAATTCCCTTCTTTTTCTTTCATCATTTAGCCGAAAGTTTCCACATGGTGCCAACCTTTCAATCTTTGTTTTTTTTTTTTTTTTCACCTTTTGACTTCTTCTCTCCTTTTGTTTTTTGGTTGACTTCATCTCTCCAAGACCAAGTTGTTTAAAGATAGTAAACGGCATTAAATTAACACTGGCTCCTAAATCAAACAAAGCTTTTTAAAAGGAAAATTTACCAATTGTACAAGGAATAGTAAAATTCCCTGGATCTTTTAACTTCGAGGGCAACTTTTGTTGCAAAACCACACTACACTCTTCTGACAACATCACTGTTTCGTGTTCCACAAATCTCTTCTTGTTGGTGCATATGTCCTTCAAGAATTTTGCATCACGTGAAATTTGTTTCACTACATCAAGCAAATGAATGCTAATATGTACCTTTTTAAATAAATCTAAAATTTCTGAAAAGTTCTTGTCTTTCTTAGCCCTTTGCAAACGCTGAGGATATGGAACGGGTGGCTAATAAATCTTTTCTTGTGCTAGCTCCTCATTTGGCATTGTGAGTGAATCATTCTTAGGTTCTTCGGACTTTTTTTCTTTCTTTGCACCCTCGGTTTCTATGGTCTTGCAACTACTTGGTGTGATAACCTTAATGTGCTCTTGGTTCCTCGGATTCACTTCCAACTGACTTGGAAATTTCCTGATCTCTCTTTCATTCAAAGAACTAGCAATCTGACCAACTTGAACTTCCAGATTGCCAATTGAAGCTTGCTGATTTTGGAGCATTGTCTGAGTTGCTTGAATGAAGTTATTTGTGTTTGTAGCAAGTTGAGCTATCAAGTCTTCCACTGGTGTCTTCTTTTCTTGTGGCTGGAAATTCGTAGGAGGTGGCCTAGCTGGAGGATTCATAACATTGGGATTGTTATTCCATTGAAAATTTGGATGAAAACGCCAACCTGGATTGTAAGTGTTCGAATATGGGTTATTCCGCTGATGAGAAAAATCGTTCACTTCATTTGCTTACTCTTGCATATATTCTGGAAATGAACCAATGTTCGGGCACTAAGTACTTGCATGTATACCTGCACATATTTCACAAACCACATCAAAAGACTTCACAGATTTAACAGCCATCAAATTGTCAAACTTTTTATTTAAGTTAGAAATCTGTGCAGCCATGGTAGACATGGCGTCGATCTCGTGCACTCCAGCACATTTGGATGATCCTTTCTCCACTCCTCACTGTTGAGAATGAATAGCTAATGTCGTAAAAAATGCGGATGCCTCGACAACTGTCTTTGTTATTAGAGCTCCTCCACTAGCGACATCAATCATTTTCTTGTTCTCGGGAGTCAATCCTTGATAAAATGATTACAGCTACAACCATTTTGGTAAGCCATGATGAGGACACTTCATCAATAAATCTTGGAACCTATCCCAACTATCGTAAAAAGCTTCAAAATCAAATTGGGCAAAAGTCATGATTTCATTCCACAACTTAGAAGTCTTCGAAGGAGGAAAGAATCTTTGAAGGAATTTATTTGCCAACTCATCCCAAGTTCTTATAGAATTAGCAAGCAGAGAGTTAAACCAATACTTTCCCTTGTCTTTGAGTGAAAACGGAAACAACCGCAATCTGATAGTATCGTTAGTGACCCCATTGATCTTCAAAGTTACATGTTTCGACAAAGTCACTAATATGTAAATTTGGATCTTCAGTAATAAGACCACGAAATGATGGCAACATCTAGATGAAAGACAACTTCAACTCAAAATGACTAGCCGTAATTTCTGGGCACACAATACAAGATGATGTGGCTCCAACAGTACGGACCGAATAATCCATAAGGGCATGATTTTCATTTGGGTCTTGAAGTACCATTCTTTCCATTGATTCATGCTTCTTCTACTTCCTTAGTAGGTGTCGAAACATCCTCTAAATTTCGGGATTGTATGGCACAAGCTCAAGGCTTCGAGAACGACGACCATGTATGAACTTCACAAGAATACCTGAAAGCGAAAGAAAACAACAATTAAAATAAAACAAAAACACGTAGCAATCGAAATAAGAAAGAGATAGAATTAAATTTCAATCCCCGGCAACGATGCCAAAAACTTGTTGCGAAATTTAAACTAACCGAAATCAGTCCAATTTATTTCCAAATTTAATGCTTGCAAGTGTACGAATCGTTCGATAGTATAGAAAGCAAGCGCTTAATATCGTCCCTTAGAATTGGTTTAATTCTTATCAACTAAATTCCAATTACAACGTTATTTTAATTTAATAAAGATTGATGAATGAAGATTGGTTTGAGAATTAAAACTAATGTAAAAACAAATAACGAAACAAGAAAGTATGATTAATAAAATTGGATGTGACAACAAAGAAGCAGGTTATAATTCAATCGAGTAAAACAGTAGAGCGTCCGACTCACCATAACCAATCCTACTTATTTCCTGCAACGAATTATTAACAAGTACACAATCTCATTGATAGTCAAATTTCCCTAATCCATGTAATATCTATGGCATCTAGACTATTACGTATATTTCACTATGCAACCATCCATGGCATCTAGACTAGTTTAACATAATGAAACCCATTACGATCAATGGAAATTTATATACAGACTACACAAATCCTAGAGTATGGCATCTACTACTAGGTGATTTGTGGTATCAATTTGCAAGAAACTATCACTCAAGTTGAAAACATGGCATCTGCATAACTTGCATCAAGTTTACTAAGTAAGAGTCAGGATTGATAGCTAATCACCAAGACTAAAACCAAGCATATAAGCACAGTAAACTGTACTCAATAAAAATTAAAAACTTGAAAATAATTCAATGCAGAATTTAAGCATTCATAGTCATGGCTACATCTTAGCCCTAGCTAAGAAAAATTAGTTCCGATACATAGTTGAAATTGTCATTGAATTCGTAATAAGAAAAAAAAAAATTAAGTTTAGAATCCCCTGTAAAACTTCCCTTCTCTCTTTTGCTTTCTTCTTGCTCTCCTCTGCTTTCTTCCTGCTCTCCTCTTTGGTTCTCTTCTCTTGCCGTGCTCTCTGTCTCTGCTCTGCTATTCTTTCTGCGTTTTTTGCTTTTCTTCTCCTTTTTTTTCGTCTGAGACCTCCACCCAGACAAGACAACGAAAGCCTCTCAAATAAAAAAACAAATTCCCTTTTTTTTCTTTCATCATTTAGTCGAAAGTTTCCACATGGTGCCAACCCTTCAATCTTTGTTTATTATTTTTTTTCTTTTTTTATTTACACCTTTTGACTTCTTCTCTCCTTTTGTTTTTGGTTGATCAAACAACAGCAATGCAAAAAAGGAGAACAATCATAAATCAAAATGGCTTCCCAACCAAAGCAAGGACGTATGCCTAGCCGAGTCGAAGCACCAAAAACGAATCACCCACCAAACCAGCAAAAGCAGGAGCCTGAACAACAAGAAAGACACTGGGAAACCACCAGGAACAGCACACACCAGAATACCATGTGATCACAAATCGAGAGAGATTCCACTGCGAAAAAATGTTCAAAGATTAGCAAGACGAGACAGCTTGATGCTCTAAATGATGCAATATAATTAGTTGGGAAATATAACTTTATGCTGCCTACTGTGAATCATATACAAGAACCACTTAAATCAAACTATAGAAGTAAGTAAATGAAACATATATATATACATACATATATATATATAACTTAATCTTTTCCTAATGCACATGGGATGACTAATAAAGTGAAGTATAGTCGACTTGCAATTAAAAAGTCACAAGAGAATTTTCAAAAATGGCTTCCAAGTCTTCCTCCTCATCTCCACAGCTGAAGTAGTCATCTTCCAACTCTTCATTGCCTACATTATCATCATCATCATCTGATTCTTTCATCACCACCACCGGAGAGCCAATCTCTTCACCAATCATTTCTCTTTTAGCAGTATCTTCATGGACCAATACCTCCATAGATGTTGAGATATTCTTTGGCATTACAAGGTGTGCACCGAAGCTTTTAACACCCAAAGAACTGTTGAAAGGAAGTTGAAAACTAACTCGACACTGTGAAGGTGGCTGTGGACACGTAGACTCGTCAAGCTCCTTCGTCATTTCACAGAATGGAATGTAGTACAACCAAACATGATCTGACTCAAATATTGTTAAACCAAAATCGGACTTAATTGTGTGAATGCATTTCTCATTGACTTGGAATTCAGCTATGAAGTAAGGAGAACTTTTAAAGTTGCTGTAGTAAGGATAAGGTTCATCTTGTGTTTTTTCAACAGCAGCAAAGAGAGCCAATCCTTTGTTCTCCCATTTGAAATTTTCAGGAATTTCAAAATAAAATTCACAATATCTTCCAAGCTCCTCCAAATCCTTAGGACAGCTGAACCACTTTAGAATTTCATTTCCTGGAAATACGACCTGGAATTTAGATTGTTGAGAAGACATCAGAAGGAAATCAGAGAAGGGGGAATCCTGATCATTCACTGAACTATTTTTCATCTTTCCCCGTCACGAGCCAAATTGTCAAACAGTCTCCGGCAATTGGACAAGTCCATCCAAGAAATCATCTGTAACTCCTTAGATTCAATTATGTTTGACAATTTCGAAAACCTTTCCAATGACATGCAACCACTCGCATCTAGCCACCCTACTTTTGGTGGAAGTTCTGGAATTTCCTCAAGCCTTTTGCAGCCATGCAAGTCAAGTATCCTCAAGCTAATATATCTGATGATGCTTACCGGAAAAGTAACAAAATTACTTCCTGATAGATCAAGTCTGAATAAGGTAGACACACTGTCAAGAGTACCAAGGAAATTAATTTCTGATAAATTGCCTCCTTTGATATCAAACTCCTCCAGTTTTGGAAGCAATAAAAGCCACAGTTGCCAAGTGAACTATTTGAGTTCGTTGGAAGCAGCAAAGGATCAGGTTCTGCACGCGATGATAATTCAAATGTCACCTTACTTGGAAATGTGACTAGATTTGGGCATCCGTGAAGATAAACAACCTTTAGATGCTGCAACTCATAAATACTGAATGGCAGAGTAGTAAGGTTTTCACGTCTGAGTAAAAGTAAAGTTTGAAGACCAGTGAGATATCCAATTGATGAAGGCAATTCTTTGATGGCAGTGCGAGATACATCCATCCATGTTAAAGATCCCATCTTTCCAGCAATTTCAGGGAAATGCTCAAGCTTTCCACAATCACCAAGGTATATAGACTCGAGACATTTCAAGTTAATACTTCTTAGAAATAATGTAAGGTTACAACATCCTTTAAGATTCAAGCGAATGAGCTTTTGAAGGAATCCAACCGAATGATTAACCTCAACCAAACTTGTACAACCTTCGAGGTTCAAGATTTCTAAGTTCGGAATCCCAGAGAAGTTTGGGGTTTTTATTAGGAATATGCAGCTCTCCAGATTTATGGATTTTACATTTTGTAACCTCTATCAGCCAAAAAAAAAAGGAAAAAATACGATCAAATGATAATCTATTTAAGAAACTTAAACCATAATATAAAAAAATATAAAATAAAAAAAATAAAAATAAAAGTAAGAAGATTACCATCAGATGAAAATAATTTTAAGTACCTTCAACCCCGCTCCCAGTTGCAACAAGCGGCTACGAGGCATATTGAGTTCAACAAGTTTTCTTGGATTGAAAGTGGATGGCAGAGCTTGTAACAGACATTCAGGCCAATCAAGCAACCTCAGCCCATTAGAGAGATAAGCAACGTGATCTCCAGAAAAGCGTGCATTACATATGAAAGGAAGTTGGAGATTTTTCATCTTTGAAAAGCTTTTAGCACTCAAGCATATCTCATCATCTGGTTCAACCAAATTTACCATGATCCCTTTGATTTTGTTTGTTCCCTAGTATGTAAACGCAATAGTGTTATTAACAAACAAGTTATTTACGATGTAGAAATAGTAACATAAAGTGATGCTCGTGAAATTGAATAAAATATAATACTAGGTAAATATCTATAGCATACTTTGCTTACCGTTTTTTCTGTTAAAACGCAGTAAACATCATCGTGAAACCATAATCTGCTACGTTCACCAAGCTCATTTGGTAACTCTTGACGAACGATTTCTTTATCCATCTCTTCTAACAAGTCATGCATCCAAATATTATTTCCTTCAATATTTATCATAGCCTTGTCTATGAGTACTTCAATGCTGTACTTCGGGTTAAGGTCACAACCCTTTAGTGTTGGTATCACATTATTCTGATTTTAACCTTTAAAGAAACATGCAATGTGAAGGAAAACGTCTTTCACCGAATCTTCTGGTGCATTGTAACTTATTTTGAGAATTTCTTGAATGTCTTGGTTAGGAATTCTTTTGTAACCATCTAATGCAGCTTTCATTTGATCTGTACTTCTACCACAAAGATGTGAGCCTAAAACAATCAAAACTAATGGAAGGCCTTTAGCATAGCATACTACCGATTTTGCTCATTTTACATAATCATCATTTAAATGTCTAGTCCGTGTGAAGTCATTCCAATTGATGAAGAGGTCAAGAGCTTCATGACGATCTAACTCTTTGACCTTGTATATTAGCTTAATTTGATGAGCATTTAGCAAATGTTTATCTCTTGTTGTTATGATAATTCCACTTCCAGAACCAAACCAATCACACCCTCCAACTAACTTGTTTAGTTGGTCCAATTGATTGACATCGTCAAGAATTAGGAGAATCCTCTTATGACTCAACCTTTTCTTGATCACATTGATTCCTTTATCGACATTGATCAACTTTAATTCCTTCACCCCTAGAATTTGATAAAGAAGGCAATTTTGGAGTTTGACTAGGCCTCCATATTGCATTGATTTTTCTCTAACACTTTCCAAGAAACAACTTCCTTCGAACTCATGGGCAGTTAAATTATAAACAGCTTTAGCAATTGTAGTCTTTCCTATCCCTCCGGTCCCCCATATTCCTATCATGCGAACATCATTTGCTCCAACATTCAAAAGTTTATATGTATCACGAACACATAACTCTATTCCAACTGGGTACTTCGTCACATTCAGATAGGTACTACCTAAAACTCGGACCGAAATCTCTTCAACAATGTTTTGAATAAATTCAGATTCATGCCTACAAGTTCAAAAGCATAAAAAAGAACATTAATAATATAAATGAATGGCATGTAGCTGTGTGTTGATAAACTTTATAGGCTCAACATAGTCCAGCACCAACATCGCTAATATTGTCCCAACTTAACCTTCTACTACTAGGTATTGGACTTTATCACAAAATGTCTTCATGATACTGGGGTTGGAAAACTCTTATATAATAATTGTATATTAGTTTATCATATGACGGATATGAGATCTTATTCTCCAACATGTGTTTGATAAAAAAAAGTTGATATATATAAACAAAAACATACAGAAGCAGAAGATTACTTGAATTTTGCTAGATTAAAAAGAAACCATCTCATTCTGTCTTACTCTATTTGTCTTTAACATTATAGCTCGACTAATACCTAAATTATAGCCCAGTACGACTTGTACTAGTACAATAATAATTTTGTGAGCAAACTACCAGAGACTCTAGGTTTTTTTATTAAATTTTTTTTTATAAATGCTTCACATACTAATAACGAATACAACACAAACAAGTTTTCCTATAATAATTGTGAGTGAATAATACCAAACTATTATATATTCATGTTATGCTTGTGAATTGAAGCAAATATTAAGCTTATTTTACGTTTGAATGTTAGGTTTGCAAGTATATAGAGCTCAGAAAAATACCCGCCGACTGTGAATGGCCACCCAGACAAATTTGCTGCTTTTGTAAGAGCTTTTCTCCATCTCAACACCTTGTCCATGTTATCCTTGAATTTGAGTTCATGGTCAGCAA
This sequence comes from Heteromeles arbutifolia, assembly GCA_024362995.1. NCBI lineage: Eukaryota > Viridiplantae > Streptophyta > Magnoliopsida > Rosales > Rosaceae > Heteromeles > Heteromeles arbutifolia. Next base: position 30,684,517 of record JANCRC010000004.1, read on the forward strand.
GTGCCTTACCGAAACTGTCTCCTTGGTTTCTCACATCTGATGGATTCACCTTATAAAAAATTGGAAAAAACTATATGCTGCTGTTGTTCTTTACAGTGAAAGATGTGAACGAGTTCATCTAAGCACCATTTTGAGGAAGCGTAGTGTTCGGGCGAAGAGTTCTCTGGAGAAGGCTCCTCGGACCTCAGCACAACTCCCCAAGGGATTGGCACTTTATATGTGTAGTTGGGCTCTTGCTTGTCGATGTGCTACAAGAAGAGGACAAAGTTAGTTCTGAAAGGTGCCTTTGTGGGGCCTTAGGTGTAGGCCTTGAGGCTCGCAATCAAAACTAACTAAGTGCTAGGCATGCCACTGCTATCTTAGTATAGTAGATGTAGAACAAGTGTATTTTAAGTCGATTACTTGTGCCCCAAGTTACTCGGACTTCTTGTTATCAAAGGATTGTCGTGGATGGGTTAACTCCACATTAAGTTCTTTTTCTTGCCTTGTAAATAAGGACTTTTAGTTCATAGTCATGTATGTTCGAATGAAGGGAGTCCAAATCCCCTTAAGTCATTTGTTTGGTCCTAGATTGATTTTAATGATAACATCCCCATTAAACTAACCAGATCTAGATGTAAATGGAACTCTTATAATAGGAAAACTGATGGAAATGACTTGAATACATGCTGGAGAATACATTAAGCAATAGATCTACTAATTTAGAAAGCAAACAAAGAGCTTCGGGCAAGATTTCACCTTATTTGGCAAGGTTGAACTTCTTGCAGTCACTTCTCTTTGAGATTACAGGGTTTATACGCTAAAAAGGGATGGATGGTAAACAAGTTTACACAAGGGAATCGATACTACGCCACTAAGGGAGATAGCAGAGCTTTAAACTAGACAAAAGATGGCTTTTGTAGGGAATTATCCTGAAAGGGACTGAGATCTGGGCTGATTACAGCTTTTGGATGCAAATTTGGCTTGAGAGCAAAGTTTGTATGTTTGTTTGTTTGATTGGTTGAGTGTCCTTGTCTCTGGGCCCTCTTCCTCCTTTTATAGGCAAATTAGCCCGACTGCTATATCTTTATTCTTACCCGAAAGCACTTGGAGGGTAGTGAGTCATCAGCTTTTTACTTGTAATGGCACTGAAAAATGTTTTTTGGCTGGTAGTAGGTTAGTCTCCATCACTTGTCGCTTCAATGGTAAGCATGTGGCTTATATCTTGGTTGAGAAGGCTTCAATCTACCCTTTGGACTCGGTGCTGGGCTTCGGGGAAGTCCCCTTTAATTAGGCACTCTTGGGCTTTCCTTCATTTAAACCCAATGTTCAAATATTAACCCAAACGAAGACAACAATTGAAATCCTCGATTCCTCAATTGCTTTGAGAAGTGCTGACGATTTTTCCTCTCCTCTTTTAAGCGCCTCATCATCTATGAAGGTTTTGATTCCCCTTTGAACCAAATTATTGACCTATAAAATTGTTGCGGGTATCCTCACCTCTAAAACTGAGGAAAACATCATATGTCCATGAATGGGTGTAAGAAGAAGAGGACGAGGCTCCTTCATTGGCTGTTGAACTTGAATCCATGATATTTGATTACTAAAAAGGATGAGATGCTGAGAGATTAAATGCTAATGAACATGTCAAAGACTGATCTATCTCTTGTGTTATATTAAGGCCTCTTTTCTTGGCATCACATATGCGTAGCAGTTTCCTTGCCATCTTCCATGTTGATGTGAAGTCAAGGAAATATAAGATGACGAAAGAAAAGGACAAAAAAGGAATAAAATTACGAAAAGCCAGTGCACTTTCCTTGCAAATTGCAATTTCAAGGGGGTGACCGACAGTGGCGGATCCAGGATTCTCACATTGGGTGGTCAGGACCACCCAATGTAAAACGTCCAAAAAAAGAAATAAACGATAAACATGCAAAAACTAAATAATAATATTTTTCATTCATAAATCATGGTAAAAACAAAGCTAGGTCATCATGAATAAAATCCCTTCTTCTAATTTGTAAATACTTGCCACTTAGTACTACAGTCTAGTGATATTCCTCTTCACTTGTAAGTGAGAGGTTTTAGGTTCGATTCTCGCCAAAGGCGAATCCACATTATTGCTAGCCCATTGTGAGGCTAAGCCCACCTCTTCTCCCTTAGTGTAGATAATATCGATTGTTAAAAAAAAATTGTAAATACTTTGATAACTTTTCACAATTTTACGGAAAAGAAAAAAAAAGTTTTTCTTTTGTTAAATAGAAATAATGGTAATTGTTCCTATTAAGATCATGTAATATTATTGTATTATTAGAGATAGAGTATACAATTCAAGTAAATCTAATTTCTATGAAAAAAAAAATGATTTAGATGTGACTTACAAAATACGGGATTCTTAGCACATAAAATAGGATTCACAATAAAAACTGCGCCTTTGACCATTTCACCCAATAGAGATTTAACCAAAAAAAAAAAACAAAAAAAAAAAAAAAAAACCAAATAGAGATTATAAAAATTAAAAATTAAAAATTAAAAATAATAAGAAATAGAATAGTAGATGAGAAAGTGATTTTTAAAAGCAATATTTTAGTAGCAATGGTAGGCTCATGTAGCAGATAAAAGAAGAAGAAAAAATGAGTTTCAGCCTTCTTCCTCGCGGGAAAGCTGCAACTCCTCTACCTCCTCCATGGTCCATGGATGCACTGCACCAGAATTTTGATTGTACCACGGTCCATCCATAACTATGTCATTTAACAAAATAAATTTCCTAGGCGTAGCCCATATAGTCCTAGGCGTGAATATGTCCTCCCTATTGTAATATTTGGAGGGTCCCTGAAGGATCTTCATAGGCGTTTTCCTGGCATCTGGGTGGTTCTAGGACTACCTTGGTCCCTATATGGATCCGCCCCTGGTGACCGATGAGTAACAAACTATTAAACTTGGTAGTTCGGAAGTTCGGGAGTTTGAAATATCAAAAATAAGACAAAGGTGGGGGCTGATTATAAAGATGACTCAACGTCAAGGGCCGGCCCAGGTCCAGTGCGGGCAGGGCGACAGTCTAGGGACCCAGAAAATCGAGGGCACCAAAAATATTAGCGTACTTTTATATGAATTTATGTTACATTCGTGTAAATAGTAAATAGTTTGATTAATTATCAAATTGTTTCTTTGGTAGCATTGGTATTTGCTACATTTATTATTTATGAGATTGTGGGTTTGATTCCTAGTAATGTCTCTTGTTATTTTTTTCTAAATTATTTAACAGACACATAAGCATTTTTTTTTTCTAAGGGCCCCAAACTATTTCCCAATTTTTTTTAGTCCATATATATATTAAAAACGGAAAAAAAAAAATGAACCGTCTTTCCCCTTTTCAAGAAAATTAGTAAATAAATAGTGCCTTATTTCCGAAAAGTTTTAAATTTAAACTTTCTTTCTCTATCTCATTAGTGATTCAATGCCAAAAAAATTTCATGAAGCATCAAATTAACAACTAAGCTCAAAACCTTGTCATATTGATTTTTGGAACTGGGCCGCTACCAAAAGGTGTTAGTGTTTTGTATTCGATTTAGGCTTTTGATTTTATAAGTTGAAAATTGAAAATTGAAAATTGAAAATTGATGAAAAATTAAATTAGTTGATCAATGAAGATGAGATATTTTGCTCCTTTTAGATTTGAGTACTTAGCAAATAGGAATGAGCAAGATAACCGTTACAAACCCACTCACACTTACAACATGACTCAACTCACGTGCACAGCACGTGCACAACTTAAGACACACATCTACTATAACAGCTGTAATTTATATAGCCTATGAGCTAGTTCTAGTCTTAGCCGGTTCATTACAAACAATAACATAAGAACAAATAAATCCATAAATTCAACATTTAAATGGAGTGTAATATGCACAAATGCTTATATCTTTTGTCCAAATCTAGGGTTTTGAGTGTTAGAAGGTGGTCTCTCAATTTATAGCTCTTCAATTTATTTTATTTTGAATTTAATCTTGGGATCATTTATGTATTCAGTTGTGCTCTCTAGATCCCATAAGTTTCCTCCCCTTCGGCTGTAATCATTTTTTAGTCCACATATATTTTGTCATCGTCAATAAAATTAACTGAAAATATGACTTTAATCCCTCAAATTCAATTTTTTTCCATATAAAACCCAACATAATTTTTTCCATATTAACTGAAAATATGATTTTACCCTTACGGGAGTGAGAGGGTGTGTGAATAAGGTTAAAGTTTTATGTAGGGGTACCCATATTTGTTTGTTAATTTTATGTGGATGGGATTGGATGAGAAGTATATATACACACACACAAAACACGTGTGCAGCCCTCCCCACCTCCCCATCACTCTCTCCTTCCTCTTCTCGAACTCTCTACCCTTTTTACCTAAAAACCGTACGGACAACATTGTTTCCTTTGATCTGGTCACGGATCAAAGCTTTAAGTGCCATAGTCATAACCCTGGTGACCTGGTGGTTATAACCATACCCTTAGTTTAGGTTTAGATCCACAGAAACCCCGTAAACCGTGAAGTACCGTGAAGGGTATTGTTCATGCACTCAAAAACCGTGGTGTTTTAGCCTATTTTCAGATCATAGAGAGGTTTAGAATGGTCTTGTGAAGCTCGAAGGACAAAGTTGGAGGATTTTGGACGTTGGGATCGCTAGTTTGGGAGTTGGCCGGAATTCTCGATTTTGCTCCGGCGAGATTCAGGCGAGTTTTGGGTTTTAAATAGGGATACACCTCTTCTCCTTGTCTTAAGGTTCATTTTGGTGTAAATTTCGTGAAATTTGGTTGAGAATTGAGCTAGAAATCATAGTTTGAAAAATTTCCCAGTTTCCGGCCCCGGTTGCCGGCGAACTGAGGTTGAAGGTGACGGAATATTCCGTCAAAGTTGACGGAATATTCCTAACGGTAGATAACGGCGTCAGTTAACCTTAACGGAATATTCCTTAACGGCGTTAAGGATTCCGTCAGCATGCACGGCACGTGGCGGCGCGTGGGCGGCGCGTGTTGCCGTGCCTTGGCAGGCTCATGAGGGCGCGTGGGACTTCCAAAAATTATTTTAAAAATATGAGGGTGTTCGTGGGATTGAGTAGAGCATGTTGGTATATTCAAACACCCCAATTGAGCAATGTATGAGAAGTTAATATCTGATTTGGGTTATGTGCGTAATTAACGGTTAAATAGTTGTTTCACATATAGGTGAGACGTATCCTGAGGACGAGCGCAGCCACGTGAGGCTCGGGGGCTACGACCCGTCTACCTATCAGTGAGTGGTCTTTTGTTTTCAGTATATATGTGTGTGTGTGTGTATATATATATATATATATATATACTTGATTGATTCCCAGAAATACGTTTTAAAATGATTTTATGAAATTGAATGCCATGTCGAATGCCATATATATTTCTATGTTATATGATTATATGTTGATGCATTGCGGGCGCCAGGTAAGTCAGGTAAGTATGTGCTTGTGATATGATGATTCTGGTGATATCGATGAGATTAGAATATAGCTCATTTCCCTGCACATCGGGGTTATGCCGCTAGAGTAGGGCTTAGCTTTCATGTGATCGTTCACCTCTCGCACCGTACGCTCACCTTCGATCCAAGGCAGGTGCCAGCCTGTCGTACAGACCACATTAGGTGGTTTCGACTCGTAGGTGACCCGCGATTCGTCGCCAGCCTTCACGTGATCGTAGCACAGAGCGTTTTATATATACCTAGCTTGACATATAGACCACATTAGGTGGTTCCGTCATGGGTGCAGGTTATTGATTGAGAGATGAATTGAGGATTTGGTTGAGGAGCCATAGATTCAGCCGTACAGGTCAGTAAAGGTGACTCTGGCTGACTGATATACATTGCCGGCATGATTTGTGTTGAGATATCACCTGATTGATTTGATGATATTTGATGCATGCTTGATACTGAATATGGTTTATTCGAACATGGCATTATTTGAATGACGGTTTTCAATGATAGTACGTATATATATATTTTCTGGGAAGTATACATGTTTTACAGAGAGGGGTTACAACTTTTATATCGAAGTGTTTTTGGTAAAGCCTTGTTTTTGCCCACTCATACTTTTGTTTTGCGCCCCTCCAGGTATTAGATAGCGTTGGTGGAAAGCGAGGTTTCAAGGCATATCTGACAGGGCACTAACCATGTAAATATTATGCTTTCCTGTTTATGTCTTTCTGGACTGCACCTAGTATGCTCGAACTTTGTAAATTATGCTGTTAACTTTCACACTTTTTTATGCTCTTGTATCTCTAGTTGTGCTATTCTAGTACTTCTTATCTATATTTATTCTTCCGCACTGCGCACATGGCTACGTCACGCTCACGTGACGGCCAGCACGTCCCGATGTTCGAGTCGGGGTGTGTCAACTAGGATCCACCTAAGTGAATTCATTAATTATATATTACTTTACACATTTTACATTTTTTAGATGCCTAAAATACCCTTATTGCATATTTGATGTGCACAATTAATTATATGCAGATTGTAAGGAGAGAGTTAATGATTTTGCAAAAAGAAAAATAATAAAAATAAGACATTAATGTTAAAAAATTCATTGCATATTAATATCAAATATGAGAATTGTTGGCTTAATTCTATGTATCTAGCATTATGAGTTCATATGTATATTTTTACCAAAAAAACCTAATATATGTAATAATACATATAAAAAAAAGTCATTTACGTGCCCACCTCCATATAGCACGAGACCTTTTGGGAACTCACTGTCTTATATGTACATGCCCACCTCCATATAGCACGAGGCCTTTTGATTCAAAATGTAACATCCCACATCAACCAACAGAGAGGGGGTGATGATGTGCCTTATATGTACATGCCCACCTCTACATAGCACGAGGCCTTTTGGGAACTCACTGGCTTTGGGTTCCATCGAAACTCCGAAGTTAAGCGAGTTTGGGCGAGAGCAATCCCATGATGGGTGACCCATTGGGAAGTTCTTGTGTGAGTTCCCAGAAACAAAACCGCAAGGGCGTGGTCAGGGCCCAAAGTGGACAATATTGTGCTACGGCGGAGTCGGTCTGGGATTTGACACAAAATGTGTATAAAATATATATATATATATATATATATATATGTATATATGTGTGTGTGTGTGTGTGTGTGTGTGTGTGTGTGTGTGTTTATATCATTAGACCATATTAATTTACCTACCTACTATTTGAAATGTTCATTTCCAATGTTGCAAAATATTGTATACCAACAACAAAATATTGCATAAACTTAGGAATTGGATCATGCTTTTTATTTTATCTTTTTACCTACAAACAATCATATACATATTACTTTATATATTTTTACCAAAAAAAGGTCCCTAATAGGCTAATATATGTAATAATACATGAAAAATAATTTATGTACCATGTATACAAAAATGTTATTTGATTCAAAATATATAATCTAGGTTTTCTCAAAAAAAAAAAAATATATATATATATATATATATATATGTATATGTATATATAATCTAGGTGTAGTATATATATTTTTTATATAATTGGAACAAATTAATTAACCTACCTACAAATTAATTTCCAATAATTTACCTACAAAAAATTATACCCCGTGTGTAATATAATATCTTTTTTTTTTCACTAATACATGGAGAATAATTTATCCATAACAAGAAGAAATGTAATTCGATGTATTATATTGAAAAATATTATGTCATACCTGTATTTATACAACAATAAAACGTGCCTAATATATGTAACAATACATGAAAAATAATTTACCTACAAGTTAGAGAAGTGTTATTTGATTCAAAATATATAATATGGATTTAGTATAATTTTTTTTAATAATTGGAACAAATTAATTTACTTCCCAATTAATGCAAAACATATATATCACAAAAAGGTAAATTTTTGGTATGATATGGATACAATTAATGCAATACAACAGTTTATATATTTTACCTACCTACAAATTAAATTATACCCCGTGTGCAATATAATATCTATTTTTTTCACTAATACATGGAGAATAATATACCCATAACAAGAAGAAATGTAATTTGATGTATTATATTGAAAAATATTATGTCATACCTATATTTATACAACAATAAAACGTGCCTGTTGTAGACATAATTTACTAAACAATTATGGGGGCCATAGAGAGAGGGGTGCGGCAATAGTAGAGAGAAGAGAGAGATGTATAATTGCGGGTGTGTTCTATTCCACCCCATTGTGCCTTTATTTATACTAGAAGGGAAGGTTAATTCCTTACCCTTTAGGATTACAACATTTAATAGGTAATCAACTCCTAATAGGAATATAAGATACATTCCCATATCTACTAGGATTTACACAATCACATTCCTAATCTAATAAGATTGCAACACTCTCCTTGAGTGTGTAAATACTCAAGTAAATGGCGTATCAGGTCTTCAGTGATGAAGTAAGTACAGTTCATGAAATCGTCGGCATAATGAGCGAATGCAAATCTCAGATCAACGGAAGAATGCATAAAAAAGTAAAACTCACAAAACCTTGCTATGGTAAAACGCAAGGTGGGAGAAAAACTCATAGACTAAGGGGAAAAGTGAGAAGTTGCATTAAGTCAAAACTATACGTCTTTTGGACGCAAGTAGAAGAGCTCACAAGGGTATGATCAGCTCAGGATGGGTGCCTCGTTAAAACCTAGTTAGGTAGCAAAAACCCAATGGGAAAAATGCTCATAATCGTAAGGAAAAAGAGTACATTAAGATCAAGTGAGTATACTTCTGGATACTCCCCCTAAGTTTGACATAACTTCCAAATGAGAACTACAAGCATTGCATATGATATTAGGCATACCAATTCCTCGGACAAGCTTCTGGAAGGTTGACTTCGACAGTGACATCGTGTAGAGGCTGGCAAGGTTGTCTGGGATCGGCTTGCATTACTTCAATCTTCTGATGCTTTGCTGATGTAGATGCAATATGTCTTGGCGTTGACTTCGCTGATGTATCATGGCTTGGTTGGGTGGATACATGCAACATAGTCTTCATGGATCATCGTTGGGACTCAACGATGGATGAAAACAACAAGTACTTCGAATATGCTCAACAAGAACTCCTAACCATGTCTCACTTGTGGCATAGTGAAGTGAGGTGAGTCTTGGAACTATTCAAAAGTTTCACAACTAAGGTCATATTATGGACCTCCAAGATATTGTGATATCCCTAAAGGTAAAGACATAACCATTTGGGGATTTTGCCTTATGCAGGTTTGTTAAGTAACCAGCATCAGCATAACAACAAGGCAAGCATCATTCAGAGGATCAGGGGGGTTGGATCTGCTAAGATGCACTGGGATTTGCCCTCGTAGTACCTTCATGTCATTAATACCAATTCAGTGGTTGCATCTTTACCAATAGATCAACAGCGAATGAGATGTCCTGTCTAATACAATGAAGCGCAAAGTTGAACTTTAGATATGGAGTTTCATATTCCATAACCTCTTCAAGGGTCTCATTTGTATATAACGTATGGACGATCATAGGTATACCTAAAGGTAACACATTCAGGGTGTAGTTCAACTGGTAGACCAAAATATCATCAAAACAATGCTTCAACTTCAAGTCAAGGCATAAATGAGTTTTCCCAAGATCCTTCATCTCAAATTCCATCTTCAAGTGCGAGGCAGTTTTCTCTAGCTCTTCCAGAGTCTTAGTGAGATTCGTGTCAACAACATAAACTGTAACTCTAGCAATTTGGAATAAGACTTCATAGTTTAACACACAAGGGCATAATTCATCTCTGACTGATCAAACAATCACTTAGATAGGTATACCACATCCGTCAGATTGTAAGTGAACACCTTAAACAAGTTAAGAGGGTGTTCTGTGGTTTTGGAACTATTTGAACCAGTCCATGTAATTCTTCGGGAACTTACATGTCAATTTCCGTATCTATATCCCCATGGAGAAAACATTAACCACATTTCATAATGCAGCTATTAATCATAAGACATTTGAGAGAAACCTTGGGTCGTAAGGCGTGCATCATATCGCACTATTTCATTCATCTCATAACGCTTCATTTCCCACTTGTAACACAATAGGGTTACCTTGGGCAGTGTAGGAACGATAGGTCCAATACACACTTTGGTAAGGAATTTGACTGGATTGTAATTTCAGTTGTCCAATCAGTTCTACGTTGTCACTTAATCAACGGAACACGGTTCGATATCATCGCTTTTCATTTATGTCGGTAGCTACCATATAAGTGAAAACATCATTGATGGTAATCTCATTTCAATTCCATTTAGCTCACTTAAACTAGTATACTGGATCAAGAACTTCAATTCTTGGGAGTAATCTGGATTAATCTCATGAGATAGAAATGATTTGAGACAGCAATTAAGTTTAGATTCATTGTTGTGCCGTGTCTTCATCTTCCAGGGAAGTGAATCCTACGAACCGAGTGATCTGTCATACTCTAGGCCAAGACAGATTGATTGGCTATCAGCCGATGTACCAGACCGTCTAACAAGGGCGTCCAAACCATCCAACAGAGGCGGCACACCATCTAGGGATGTTGACTCGACGTCCGTTAAATACGTCTATCCTTGCATGCATGTTTGCAGCTGGTATATGACCTCGTCACTTTAGCTAGATCAGTGGAATGGGCTGGAACAACATTCTGAAAGCTCGAATTTATCGCCTTGCTTATCATACTTGTGCGGTACGAGGATCGAGATGAGACATAGTGGGCAACATCCATGCAACTTCGCGCCATTATACAGGAACGTTGACATTCTTATCTCCCCATAACGGCGGGAAAACTATCTCATTAAAGTGACAACCTGCAAATGAGCGGTAAAGAGATTGCATGCAAGGGCTCAAAGAGAGCTAGTGTGAAGGAGAATCATAATCGACAAAGATTCAAATCCTTCGTTGAGGACCCATATTGGTACATTGCGGTGACACAACTTGGCACATGGAATGCACACCCAAAGGTGTAAATACGAAAATCGTCAGGTTCGTACCTAGTAACCAACTATAACATCAAATAGGTTTGGTGGCAATGGGCCTTAAGGGGGACCAACATAACTGCATACAAGATTGCATAGCCATAGGCAGAAACCAACAACTTGTTACGTTCACCAAAATCTGGGCGACCATTTAAATTGCGCTTTATGGTCACTAGGCGAGGCTATTTAGGATGAACAAGGGAATTCAATGTTCAATTATAAACCCAAAATACATGCAATACTTTATCAAAAATTGTCGATATAAACTTTCTGGCATTATCCAGTCTCCCGGACCTTAAGGGATAAGTAGGGTGGTGAACCCTTAATCGGTCAGGAGGTTTAGCAGTAATGTGTGTGGACAAACATGTGACCAGTTTGTCGATTCGTCAACCAAAACCATAAGTATATGGTTTACTTAAATCCAAGATTAAGAAACATGATCCCGTGTTTAATTAAATCAGTCACATGTATTAAGAAACATGATTCAATTAACTCATATTCGAGGACAATATCAACAAGATTATCCATAAGTAAAACATACACCAAACTTGAATCCAAGAACATATAAAAATGTTCACAAAGTAAATAGTTTACTAATGAAATTCGGCTAACAAGGCTATCTATGTCAAAATTCTGTTCTTCCAATGATGTTTGGTGGAGCAAAATTGGTCTCACATATTGACTACGAGAACGGTACTCCTCACGACATTGGTAGAGGCACAAACAGGTGCATAACCAATGATCTATTCCATTGAGACGGAAATAGGTTTTACAGGGTTGAGGTTTGGGAATACTATCCCTTATTCTTGAAGTTTTAGGTCTTAAGTGCCAAGGACTATGCTTCGGGCATGATGCCACACCTTGGCAGGCCCTGATTCTACCATATGTTGTAAAAACAAACTCGAAATTGGATTATGAAGGAGACAGACCCCGAATTGGATTCGGTAGGCTCCAGCTAAACTGGGTATAAAGCCATACCTTTCTCTCACGTTTGTGGTAGTAATCAGATTTGAGAATTTGGTAAACTTCCACTTTCTACACTACTGCTTTACGAGCGAGTTAGAAACATGGAAGGACGAGAAAAGTATTCTCTAGTCAAAATTTGATTGGATTTCTAAACTTCAAAATTGTACTCATTCATGGACATAATCATAGTGTGCTTTAGGCAATGTTTTTCATGATTAGACAGTCCATAAAAGCGAGCCAAAGAGCCATGGAATCCTCGTTTAGGAGATACTTCTGTTTGTAATGCTTCGGGCATAAGTCTTTGAATGAAGATCATGGCGGAGGCTTATTCAGCTTTTCCTTGCCATTGTTGGCTTCAATGGTTTCTCAGCTTCTTAATAGTCAAGTGGAGATTCACGTCTTGTACCCCACATAAAGTGGTTTCTCTTAGAAACGTCCAAATCAAAAAAATTGAATTTGTGATGATTCGATAATCCACTGAATTGGAGGGAACAAGATTGTGATTGGTGCTATGGGAATGAATCATCCATAAGCATCAAAGTTAGAACATTCGAGTTCTAAGACATGGTTTTCATGAAAAACGTTGGGTTTTCATGGGTGTATAGTTTTATGAAAACTTCGGGTTCAAAGGCACTAAATTCGAAACTACATGTACAATTTAGTTTATGAACGTTTAGTTCATAAAAGAGATGTTCCTGCAAGAACACAGAATGCAATATACAACTAAGTGTAGTGGTTTTGAGTTTCTTCGGGATCTCAAGTGTGAGAGCTTCGTTACTACGAAAGTATGTCAACGGTTCAAAGTATAAAAATAAATTATTGAATCATTAATGTCCAAAAGTGATCTTCAGGTTAATAATTTTGGATTCATTATCAGATTAAGGGACTGCAGGTCACTTTTAATTAATTCAATAAATCGGGCCATACGGGGTTGATTATAGAAGCAAAAATAATATTAACATATGGGTTAAAAATTATTTAGAATGCTAAAATAATAGCATTTGGGTCGAAAATATTACCCCAAAAATAATTGGACACGGGTTGGGTGCCTTGAGTAAGAGGTAGGGCCTTAAAAGGCCTTGGGAGTGGGCTGCAGGCCATTAGGGTGTGGGAGAAAACCCCAGCCACATCTGCGGGAAGCGGGCTAGGGGTGTGCACGAAGCCCAGCACAAAGGTTGGCTTCGGTTTGGGCTAGGGTTGCAAGACAAGCCTAGCCGCTTGGGCTGGCATGAGGGACACGGGAGCCCAGCAAGCCTTGCTTGCTGGTTGTTGTTTTGGATCTAGGCTTCTGGCCTATGTAAGTTCAACCCAGGCCGAGGCCTGGTTGTGGTACGGTGTGGAGCAGCAGGCCCAAAAAAAAAGGTTGCGCAGTTGTTCCATAGGCATCAGGATGATGCCATCCCATGGTAGTGCTGTGGTGATGCCACGGTGGTGCCAAAAAATACCCAATTTTTTTCAAACCTAGGGTTTAGGAAACCCTAAATATGCTTCTAATGTATTTTGTATACATTGACTTACATATTCCACATAGCATAAGTGCGTATTGCATGAACAAATATATATATTGACAAAATATAAGAACACATACAATATATACATCTGAAGGAAAATATAAACATAGGGGGTTCATGCATCATGGGGAATGTTTTCATGCTTCAAAGTCATTTCAAAATTTTACTTTATTTTAAGCGTACCTGATTGGCAGAAAACGATAAAAGCCTTTGAATTTTTAGAAGATCCTTCTCGGAAAGCCGGAATTTCATCTCCGATGCATTGTATCACGTTCAACATAGAAAAATTAAATTGAATCAATAGCATGTAGATCAATTCATTAAAATAATTAATCATAAAAAGATGATTAAAACGTAATACTCCCCTGATCGAAGATCAAACTCTCTTGTTAGGGCAACGTCAAAAGCTTGCTGATAACGTGTTGTAAGCATAATTTACTGAACAATTATGGGGGCCATAGAGAGAGGGGTGCGGCAATAGTAGAGAGAAGAGAGAGATGTGTAATTGTGGGTGTGTTATATTCCACCCCATTGTGCCTTTATTTATAGTAGTAGGGAAGGTTAATTCCTTACCCTTTAGGATTACAACTTTTAATGGGTAATCAACTCCTAATAGGAATATAAGATACATTCTCATATCTACTAGGATTTACACAATCACATTCCTAATCTAATAGGACTGCAACAGTGCCTAATATATGTAACAATACATCAAAAATAATTTACCTACAAGTTAGAGAAGTGTTATTTGAGTCAAAATATATAATATGGATTTAGTATAAGTTTTTTTTTAATAATTGGAACAAATTAATTTACTTCCCAATTAATGCAAAACATATATATCACACAAAAGGTAAATTTTTGGTATGATATGGATACAATTACTGCAATACAACATTTTATATATTTTATTTGACTTTTTCTACAACTTTTAATTTGGAATAAATTTAGGAATTTGGGAAAGTGGCATGGGAGTAAATAAATTGTATTAGTAGGTCAATAGTGTTCCGATGTGGCTACAAATTTTAAATTTGGGCTTTTATTGAACGTTTACATGTAGAAGGGTTTTTATCTAGGAATCATGAGTTGTAAGGGCCAAAATCTAAAGCACCCTAAAATTAATTAGTTTGTAAAAAGAATTTCTATTCATCAATCTACAATGGGCACCAATCGAAATTTCGCCCTGGGCATTTGAAAAATCAGGACCAGCATTTGGTTTTTATATCTCATAACCTGTAACGACCCGTTCCCAATTTTACGGTTTATATAATTTTAATAAGTGAATTTACGAAAATGCCCTTCGAGGCAAAGTGTTGACTTTTGTTGACTACCGTGTCGTGTAGCGTAAGGTTCGTTTTCTTGGCGTATTCTTGTAGTACTTATCACTACAGACACGTGGACAAAAACATAACGCAATTTGGAGTTATAACGAAGAAGTTATTAACGAACGAAGTTAGGGACTAAATGGTCAATTAATTATTTCTAGAAGGCTCCAGATTTTGGAGCAAAATCTGATTGAGCCATGTGTGTGGCCCAAATTAAGGAAAGAAAGATGGGTGGTGGAGATAGGAAATACAGGAGAGATAAGGGAGGGAAGTCGGCCAATGAGGGAGAAGAAAGAAAGAAAGTGACCAATCAGAAACGGAAGAAGGGAGGAAAATGAGGGAATGTGATAAGGAGGGGAAATCGGGTTCCCCTTGACCCGCGCCATCCAACCCGTTTTATTCATATTTTTCGGTGGTTTTCCATCCGATTTCCAGCAAATTGGACCGAATTATCAAGCCCAATCATCATCCCGCTACTTTCCCTTCCATTTGCACCCACAATTAGGAAGAAATTGGTGGTATTTTTTGGGGGAAAACGGACGGTGGTCCATGTGAGTGAATGGCGGCAATCCGTAAATCGTGAAGTTAACTCAGCAAATTACCACCACCAATAGGCTCCCATCAACCCCAAGAACAAAGCCCAAGCAATGTTTGAGGTGTCGGAGTGAGTTTAGAGGTCGAATCAAACACACCTAAATCTAGGGTTCCGGTAGATTTTCGTAAAATTGGGGCTTTTCCTGGCCAAATTGGCCTTAGTCACAGGTATGAAAGTTGCTCCACTCACTGATATCTTCATTTTTGTGAAGTTTGAGAATTTTTAGAAATAGTTGAATTTTCCGGCGAGTCGGGGCGACCGACCACCACTGGTGGCGGCGTGTGGCCAGTGGGCCACCGATGCTATTTTACACTAAATCGATATATTGATCTCAGATTTGATATCCGTATATGTGATTTGATTATTGTGAACGTAGTTTCATTATGGCGCATCAATGATTATTATTTGAAGTGGCGATACGACCGTTGGATCGATATCAAACCTTAATACATTATAGTACGTAATATTTGAGGACATTAGGAAGTTATAGATCGGGAATCCGACGTACGGATCTTCCCGAATTGGATTTGTAAGTTCATAAAATAAAACGTTAACCGCCACTTGAATTTCCAATTGGCGAAGATCCAACCGTCGAATCGTAATGAAATTTTAGTTTGATGTTTTAGAACCATAATGTGGATCTTTGGAAGTTACTGATCGGAAATCTGAGATTCGAGTCTTCCGGATCGAGTTACGTAGGGTTGGGGACCCTACCGTTGATCTTTGACTGATGGTTGACTTTTGGTCAATGGGTCTCAAATCATTCTAGAACGTCTTTGAGCATGTGTTTTATGTAAGTTACATGTTCTATTGATAAGGATTATGAGATGTGGTTTTATAATTGTTCTAGGCGCCGATCGTTCGTGACACCTCGATGTTTGTGCTAGGGAGTTGTAGCGCGGACTCTAGGTGAATGGACTTTTGTTTTCTATATATACATATTTATGCTTTACGATTTCCAGAAACTATTTTTAAACGAATTTACGATTTAAATGCCATGTCATGGATGCATTATATTTTAGTATTTGCATTAAAATAGTTTTGCATAATATTGAATGATGTTGCGGAGGCCCAGGTAAGCTTCAGGTGAGTACATTATAATAATGGTGGTTGCATTATGTATGGTTATGCGTAGATGCATTAAGAGCTCATTATCCTGCACCTTGGTGTTAGTTATCTCGCTCGAGGCCAGGTCACAGCCTTCACGTGATCGTTCACCTCCGGCACCGCACGCTCATCTTGGATCTAAGTTTGGTGCCAGCCTGTCGTACAGACCACATTAGGTGGTTCCGACTCGTAGGTGACCCGTGATTCATCGCATAGCCTTCACATGATCGTAGCCCTTAAGTGTACTTTTTACACCGAGCCTGTCGTACAAACCACATTAGGTGGTTCCGACTCGTGTGCAGGACTAGGTTGATGAGCTATAGGTTCAGTTGTATAGGTCACATTAGGTGACTCCGACTGGCATACTATTTTATATTGATTTCACACCTGGCTTACATCTTTTAGTGCTGAAACGTTATGACATGGTATATTTTAGTTTTTACTAGCCTTGTGCATTGGTTTTCGTATATACCTAGTATTATTTTTTGGAAATTATATGGGTTTTACAGCAAGGGGTTATAACGTTTTCGAAAGGTTTTTATTAAAACTTTATTTTCAGGCCCACTCACCCTTGTTTTTCGCCCCTCCAGGTTTTAGCTGCTGAAAGTTCGTATCGACGAGGATTCTTGGCGAATCTCAATATAGGTGGCTACCTCTGAGGGTATGATCCTTATTTACACTGTTGTACTTTACTTATGCTTTGACGTCGCACGTGAAATGGGTTCATTCCCGCTCACAGCGCAGTGTTGTCTCTAGGCACGTTTAGGTTCAAATTTATTCACATTTTCCACGTCATATGGCTTCGTCACCTTCCAGGTGTCGGCCAACACAGCTCAATTTGGAGTCCTAGTGAACATTCCGGGTCGGGGTGTGTCATAACCACTTCACTATTTAGACCAATTTTTTTTTTTTAAATTATTATTATTAAGTAGAGGTTGAAGGATTCGAAATTATTACAATAACTAGGGATGCATGGGTGCAAACCCAACACCCTATTCACTAGAATATTGAACTACATGTTAATGAACAATTATATTTAGGTGGCTAATTCATTTTTTATTTTGGGTGGTTTTACATAAAGACAAACTTTCACTTGTAAGTAAAAGGTCTCAAGTTCGATTTTTGTAGATAGCGAGTTTGATATCACATTATTACATTCAATTGTGTGGCTTAGTGCAATTTGATTTTTATCAAAACCTATTTCGTGTCTTTAATGAACGATTATAATTTTTTAATACAAGTGATATTACTACTTTTAATTTACACTAGGGCTGGAGAGGGGGAGAGTTTAAACTCGAGAGTTGAAGAGGGAAATCCTAACCACCAGTTACAACAATTATAATTAGGTGATACTTTATTTTCAATATAGCCTTTTTTTTTATAATAGAAAATTAGATATGATCTCAAAAAACATGTAATCAAATTTAAAACTTTGACCATTCTTCATCCGCATCCCTAGCCCCATCCCCATTGAGGAACAACTTCCCCACCCTGCCCCATTACCAAAAATTATAATTAAAATATTTTTTATAACATAAACTTAGACTATTAAGAAAAATTAATAACAATAAGAATTATCAAAATAGCAAATTTGATCACCAAAAAGAGCTTAATCAAGTCCACAAAACATTTTTTAATGTGAAAAAGTTGCAAGCAAGCCATATTTTTATTTTTTTTATAACATATATAATTTTGAATATCATTTATATATAAGATTACTATGTATTCCAAACGGGGCGGGTTTGGGTCAAACACCATACCCGAAAGTTTCTCCAAACCAGTCTCTATCTCCGGTTTTTATCCTTGATGCCTAACTTAGTAGAGCAAAGCCCCACAGACACCCAAAACTTTTGGGGAAAATTACCATCCCGAACATATACGTATTGTCTATGCGTGTGCTTTTGATAGAAACAAGAGCCACAACGGTTGGTTTCAATCGATTATATCCCTCGTCATATCCATCACATAAGGTTTGTGATATCTCTTTTCTACTTGTCAGTTTGGCTTATTTCAAAGGATGCTATTGAAGAGGATTTTTTTTTATGCGGATGACACTTTATCACAGTGGCAGAAAACAATTATGTCTATACACTCTACTGTAGATTCAATCCTCACCGATGACCCTCTCCCTTATAATTAACAATTTAACTCACTAACATTATTGTTTGTAATAAAAAATTATGTTGTGTATTTTTCATTTTTCTTCAAATAAGACCTGGTAAACTTTGACTCTTATTTCACTTTAGTATCCAAAATTTTATTTGTACCAACTCAATTTATTTTTGTGTCTCACAAATGGTTAATGCAATCTTAATTAAATATTGATGCTTAACAGAACAGTTCCGTCATTTTCTTATACTTTAAAATTTAAGGAAACAAAATAAATCTTTAAAGGGCTATCATTGTCATTAAAAACTGTTAAAAGTCTGAGTACATTAATTAAATTTTTTAGTTTATGGAGAACTTCTTCCCTCAATTTCAATTGTAAGAACAAGAACCATTAATCGGTGCAAACCAAAAAAAAAAGACATTAAATCGATACATAAGTAGACGGAATGGACGGTAACAATAATAACATAACACTTACCCATAAATAAAAGTCAATAGTTTTCTACTGCTCCTCGAAATCTCTACGACGCTCCATCGATCACTTCCCCATTTTGTAAAGGTTGACGTTGATGTGCTGAATTGAACTCTTGTACTCATTTATAATATGGTAAACAGAAACTAGTTACAAAAGAAGAACAATTATTTACATTGCTATTCAGAGTAACCTGGGACTGGAGGAGTATGGTAAAAAAATCTCGACCCACAGTAGCTGAACTGTATAAGTCCAATCTATCGCTGGTACAAAAAAAAAAACCACAGGTTGTTAGGGATATATGGACATCGAGTTCATACTCAATTGTTTGAATGACGACCAAAAGTGAACTTACCTCGATGAACCCACCAAATGCGTCTAGACATCGACGAAGGCCTCCACATCCGACTTTGGGATGATCTGCATGGGACCCACGTCAACAAAAAAATCCTCACATGCCCAATTATTGCCAACTTTCCTTCTTTTGTAGGATTCGAGAGGGTGAAAGGGTGCACCAGCTGTATTCCTTAACGCTTCCGCCACATTTCCTTACCGAGAAGGGCACAGAATCAAATGGACCGGTGGCCACGTTCACGTCGACGGCTTCCTTAGTGTGGCTACTATGCTCGCTAACCTCTGATGAGTCAATATTATATTATATATTTTACCCTATTCTTAGCATTAGTTTATTGATTATTTTGGTAGAATTTTGATACTTTGCTTTATATTTTCAACATAGGACATTCGACTTCCTCGGGAGCAAAACGTGATCAAATGGACGAATTTTAAAGTGATTTAAATTGGATGACGTTCGTGTGTTTCTTTCTGTCTTCGTGTCAAAATTTGGGATTTTTCTACAAAGCGGTTATTTTCTGGCGATCAAATAAAGAAGCAGTGCGCGTTGCTGAAAAGTGACGTCTGGGCTTAAACTAAGTTTTTGGAGCCCAAGATGACCTCATATGGGTTTGTGGCCTTTTGGAGAAGTGTTCAGAATAGTCCGAGCTTTAAATCCAGCTATTTTGGGTCAGTTTTGGAGCTGATTTAGGTCCAAAACGTGGCTGTGCAGATTTTTGAGCGAATTTACCAAATTAATTTAGGATTATGTTTCCTAATTTATTTTAATTTATTTGGTTTCCTAGTATTATTCTAAGACCTTTTCTAGGTAGGGTTTTATTTTCTAGTAGTTTAAATAAGGCTTTGTAGCTATTAGGGTTCTCTACGCAACATTGGGGGAGAGAATGCACACACTATTTGGAGAATTGCTTTTGGATTCAAGTTTATTTTCAAGGTGTTTTCTATCCTTGTTTTTAATAATATTTTGGTTTATGATTGTTAGTAACTAATTTCCGTTTGCTAGGGCGAGGCCACGAGCCTTAGCAAGAATATGTAGTTTCTTTTCAATTTGCTTATGATATTATGCATGCAGGTTTGAATTATTAATCACCGGTTTAAACTATCTATTTGTCTTAATGCTTTGTTACCATTAGGATCTTTAGAAAAGTAATTTGATGCAATTTTGGTCGGAGGTCGGTCCCTGAAATTGACGAAGGCTTCTTGTGATTAATATGTGCAAGTTCACTTAGGATGAATACCACGTCTTAAGGGTTGTATGGTTTTTCAAAAGGTTTCACAAAGCTTAATGAGTCATGCATGTTTAGATTTGATCTGAATACCACGGACGAGTTGCATGTTGCATGTGTAATTCATAAGTAATTGGAAGAACTACATAGGATTGTTAAGGTGACGGCAGAACCTTAGGTTTTTACAATTTAATTTTCAAAAACTATTTTCTTTTAGTTTATTTTATTTTGGCACTTTATTTAATTATTTTCTATTATTTTAAATCATAAAATCAACTTTTTCTCAAACTTTATTTTAAATAATTAATTAAGAGTTGATTTAACACAAATTATTCATTAAATCCCTGTGGAGAACGACCTTGCTAGAGCCATTTATACTACAATTACCTTGTACTCTTGCAAGTATTTTAGTGTTTTTATCCTTACTTTTGCAGGTGGTAAAATCCCTATCAACCTCCATATCCTCGTTTTCCTCTCCAAGATAGAAAACATTCCCTTCTTCCAACTCACCATCCACTCTAAACTCCAATGCACGCAAGAGTGATTAGGCGACATCGTTTGCGTTCTCGGCCTCAATTATCTTTGACAAGTCGACATCAAAAGTAGGAAAATTTGCACAGGGGGCTGTCGCTTTGATTATGTCTTTTCCCTAAGCCAACTTCCCTTTGCCGGTAGAGATATTAGGTCAAGGGGACAGTGCGGTCAGATCTTCATAACCTTGTGTACATTCAAGGGAACTGTCAACCTCTCATCCTCGGGGACATTATTTGTATCCCGCCGTGACCCTATCAACTTATCAAGGGTCGGGGTCTTGTCAAACGGTTTACCAACTATCTCACCTCGGAGACGCTCAACCTCCGCAACCAACTCTATGCGGGCATGCCGTTCCGCCTCTAATTCCTCTACAACTGTCCTCAACCGAACATCCATCATCACGAAAAATTCTTCAAACTGCCGCTTAGAAACAAACTCATACTCTTGCGTATAAAAAAATAATGATTTCATATCATAACTCCACCGAAACTAATATCCGTTCAGAAAATTCAACCTACCCTTTTATCTTAATATCGAAAAATCCCTCCACTTTCACTCGTTATAGTACGATGAAAAAGCTATCAAACAGTACAAGTGTCTAAATTGAAACTACAATTTACAAATTTATGTACTCATTGCTGAACGGAACAACGATGGCAATGCTCCCACGCGTGTGTGGTATCCCTTCTTTGCCTTCCCTTTCGGTTCGGACGAAAAAAGTGGTCTCGGAGTCGTGATCACTCTCCGCAACACCTTTATTTTCGTCCTCTGGTGTTGCATCCCTACAAGGCTGAACTCATAAAACATGACATTCCAATAAGGCGTCTTCTTTTCTTCCTTGCTCGGAATAATCAGCTAGACAGGATCCTGCATCCGACAAAATTAGTGTTACATATGTAAGTAACCAATTGGTAATAAAAATTCAGTAAGTTTATTAAAATTGCAACAAACATGTACCGATTGTTGAGAAAAAAAGACCGTTCTTCAGCTTGTATGGGATTCTCCATCTGCACCCTCGCATAGATGGTTATTGTATTGTTTCTCTATTTGCTCTTAATTACTACGCTGAGGTTTTCTAACATTCTAACTTTGCTACCCAAATTTTGTGGACACTAAGACCATCTCCAATGGTTGGGCTAAAAGCCAAATATTTTAGCCCGGAAAATTTAGCTTTTAGCCCAGAAACAGCTTTTCTGCTCCAATGGTTCTGGCCTAAAATTTTAGCCCGGGATTATTAAAGAATGAACTTAGGCTATTTTTTTTCTTAAATTAATTTTTTTTTAAAAAATAAATATGTAGACTATCGTAAATTAATTTTATGAACATTTTAATCTAAAAAAATTTAAATTCCGATAAATATTGAAAAATCACTAAATTTTCCACAAAGCAAGCCTTCAACTTTTACCAATCTTTTAACCCTAGGCTAACTTTCAATTCACCAACCGTTCAACACCAAATTTTCAATTCACCAACCGTTCAACAGCAAACTTTCAACTTTCACCAACCGTTCAACAGCAAACTTTCAACTTTCACCAACCGTTCAACTTTCATCAATCATCCTCTATATAGACATATGTCCAATATTTGTTGATCACACAACCTTTCAACCTTCAATTATCCTCTATATTCACCAATCTTTTAATTTTCAAAGAGTTATTGTTTCCTAAATATCCTCAATATCTCATCAATGGGTGATAGAAGAAGGCGTAGCATGGCAATGGAGATGGCACAATACCAAGCAAGGATCGAGATTGAGGATGCAGAATTGTTCAACGACGAAGTTGAACTTATCAACTCGTTTACGCAATCTGTGCACCATGGCGAATCTAGCCATCGTGGTTCTGTCGTGGGGCGTTCATATGTGCAGCGTGATAGAGAAGAGTGTCATGACCGAATGATGAAAGATTATTTCATCGAGCGTCCGAGATTTCCTGCTCATGATTTTCGGAGGCGGTTTCGGATGAGTCGAGAGCTTTTTGAAAGCATCTTGAATGCAGTTGTCAATCATGACCAATACTTTCCAAGGAGGCTAGATGCTGCAGGCCGACATGGTCTATCACTTCATCAGAAGCTCACATCTGCTTTTCGCATGCTAGCTAATGGGTGCTCTGCAGACTCAACTGACGAGTATTGCCGACTTGCAGAAAGTACTGCTATTGAGAACCTGAAGCGCTTCTGTAAGGCAATTCAAGGAATATATGGAGCCACATACCTCCGCAACCCAAATCGTGAAGACTTGAAGAGGCTTCTACGCAAGGCAGACAAAAGAGGCTTCCCTGGCATGATAGGAAGTCTCGATTGTATGCATTGGGAGTGGAAGAATTGTCCTATTGCTTGGGCTGGCCAATTCAAGGGCCGTCATGACAAGCCAACCATCGTGCTCGAGGCTGTGGCGTCTTACGACACATGGATTTGGCATGCTTTCTTCGGCGCTCCTGGATCAACATATGCAAAAAATACATAAAAATAATTAGTTGCAACATAATATTATGTACATGACAAATAAAATATCAAGAACAAAACTCACAATTTCTGTGGCGCTTCTTCCACTAGCCATGCCAACCACGGGCCTCTCCAAGCTTCCCTTCCATAAAGTGCATGCTTTGTTGATAGTCTTCCACCGATCATAAACACCACCACCATCCCGCCCGCCGCCATTGCAGTTTTCTTGAAACTTTGCAATAATATTATCCCACAAAGCCTTCTTATTTTGATTTATGCCAATTGCACCATCTTCGCTAACAGAAACCCATGCCAAGCATAGAGCAACATCTTCCTCACATGTCCAATTACGACCTCTAACATGCTCTCTTGCCATGTTGAACAATTTGGAAATGGAAAGAAATGGTAGAAAGATAAATTGGAAGAATTGTAAGAGAAAATTGAGTTTTGTGTGGATGTTTGAACAAATACATATGTATTTATAGAGTTTTTGGGTGAATTTTGAGTTAAATAATTTTTTTAAATTATTTTAGCCGTTGGATTTAAATTTGGGCCGTTAGATCTTTTTTTTTACCGTTAGATTTGATTATATTTGATCTCAGCCGTTGGATTCAATGTATTTTAAAATAACATATTTAAAAAAATCAAATTTGAATCTGGACCGTTGGATCAACCAACGGTCCTTCAAAACTAGCCATCCGATTGTAAAAGTAGCCGTTGGAATTCGGTTGGTGGTTGACAAACCGCTGACAGCGGGGCCCACCCCTGTCGGGAACGAATTGCAGGCGCTCCGCGTGGGGCGCGTTGGAGCGTGAACGGGCCGAGACTGGCCCAAAGGCCAGCGAGTCCAGTCGCGCGGGGGGGGGGGGGGGGGTGGGAATCCTGGGGGGTATTTGGCCCAGAAATAACTTTTGGCATTTAGCCCAAAAATTTGGCCTGCATTGGAGAGGGTTTGGGGGGGGTAATTTGGCTTTTAGCCCATTGTTGGAGTTGGTCTAAAGGTTGAAAGGGAAATGCTAGCAAGACTCGCTCAAAGAGCAAGTCTAAAGAGACTATGCCCACGTGTATTCCCGTCTTGATAGCAAGTGGAATACTGTGGGTGGAGAGGTAGCAATTTACAGTGAGCCATCATCAATCCCATTCTCCTTCCTTTTTCAATCACGCCCTTTCTAATTTATGCTGCGAGCCATGGATCCTGGTGATCTTTGTATGGAAGGAAGCAGCTGTGTTTCAGGTACAAAAATCTCAGAATCCATGGTTCATAATACTGATGATCTCTCCGAGCTTTTATTGGTGGAAATCCTGTCAACTTCCTTGCAGTAAATTCATTTTTCAATGCAAGTGTGTGTCCAAGCGTTGGGGTGAAGTCATTTCTACTCGTCATTTTATTTGCCATTTTCTAAGTCTGCAACGTGATTTGCAAAATCCCATGTTTAGCACTTTAGTTGTGGGAACTGGAACCTTCTTTCCAAGAATTACGGAGGAGGATCTGACTCTGAATCTGCGGCTACCACTTATTCTGGAAGCAGAGACATTACTTGGGCTAAGGGCTGATTTGCTTTTGTGCGGCCCAACAAAGGATGATCAGTGTGAGTTATACTTCTGTAATCCATATACCAAGCAATGGGTTGCTGTTCCTCCTCCCCTAGAAGTCCAAAACAAATGCCCTCCCATCGGATTCATTTATGACCCCTACTACAACTACTCCTCCAAGAAAGACGACTTAGACGACAGTGTTAATGATCATCATTGCAAACCACAGCACAAACTTAGTTGCACTAGTACCTATACCACGTCTTATACTAATACTATCATCCAGCTGAATGCTGAGTACAGGTGGAGGGTTGTGCGAATACTTCGAGATGGCCATGTCAACATGTTCTTTTCAAAGACTGGCTATTGGAGAGAGTCGGTTAATGTAGTATGCCCAAGGGGTTATCCTGAGATTCGCAGCGGTGGCGTTGCTCACAATGGGAAGTTGTATTGGCACCGCTCTGATGAGTATACAGCCTTTGATGATTTTATAGCCTTTACTTTTGAGCTGCATCCATTCGGTACTACTACTGCTGATGGTGATATTATTGTTGATAAATGTCGTATAACTCTGGGGCCAGTTGAATGGACGGATTTTCGACCAACTACAACTTCGTTTCATATGTCTCTTGGTTCAAGCCAAGGGTGCCTGCAGGTGTGCCAGCGAAACTTTACTGATAATTTCAGTGTCTGGGAGTTGGAAGAAGAGGTTGCCGGAAGAGGAGATGATTTGAAGTGGCGTTTGGTAGTTGATGAAGTTTCATTGTATCAAATAGACTCCTATTCCAAACACACTTTACTCCTAAACTATGGAGGCCAAAAGTTCAGCAAAATTGTGCTAGGCTTCCACCCAAATTATAAGGATATCATCTATTTAGATTACTGTAGTCAAGTTCTGATGTGCAACCTTAGCGCAAGAACGTTAGAGTTAGTTCCAGGGATTCCGAGTTTCAGCCTATATTTGGATCAACAGCTTATCCACCCATTTGTGCTTCCATGGTGGCCAACACCAGTTCCCAGACTTAACTAGTGCAACAAATGTATTTCACGCAATGCAACTAATGATTTTTTCTATAAAAAGTTTGGTGCAATTGCAGTTTACAGTTCTACGAATGTCTGCACATATAGTATAATCGCTCATGTCTCTTGTAGATCACCCAAGTTAAAAGAGACATTTTCGTGCCTATTGTTATCTGGTGACCATATGAACCCCACAAAACGTGTTTTCTTTAAGGGTTTAAGCTTACCTTTCAGAATAAGTTGGCGATGCATCCATCCATATTCCTATATAAGCAAATTGCTGTATTTCATAACTGGTGTGCTGTTGAACTTTGTCCTGAATGAGTTGTTATTTTATCTATTGTTTCCTAGAAAGTAAAATTTGATTCCTATCAATGGATTATGGCTTAGGTTGGGTCTTTTACAATTTCCTCCGACGTCTTAGTTATAACTTGGCTTGGTTAAAGTTAGTTGGGTTTGGCCGTTGCCAGTGCTATGTATTTTATGTGATTGGAATGTCCTTGCCAAGATTACTACTGTGATTGCATTTTGGTTAAATGGGGAAAGCGTTTTGGTAGGTAAATGATAATCTACTTCATCGTAAATGTCTTTGTACGATAGATTCTGAAATCATAAGAGCAACAACAAGACATTAGGATCACAAATACAATAACGAAATCGACATGAAAAGGAAATAAACCTATCTGTAGAATTCGGAGAAATGGTTATGAAGATGAAGCCATTGATGAACTCTAGTTTGTCCTTTCCTTCCAATACTCCAAAATATCCCACTACTATATGAATAGGTTTTTAGTATTATGAGGAATTCAACGTATGGAAGCAGGGACTTAACCTAGTATTTATATACCATTAGGGTTCCTTATTAGCCGGCCTATTAACAACTAAGAAGGTCAACCCTATCACCTTGATTGATTCCTATCATGATGCAATATCTTTGTATTTGAACCTCTAGATGATTCTCCTAGATTAGCTGCAATGATTTTAGACTCCACAATTCTTACTTAACTAAGACTCTTAATTTACTCGAATTGCACATCATTGAATAATCAAGTGATTTGTCCCTCAAGTAAACCAATTGTCACACATTGCCATTCACAGAACTTTACAGTCTTCTCATGTTCCCATGCTTGAAAATATATGTTATTATAGGCTTGTCAGTAAGGGCTACAAGTAATTCGATCTGGCTTGGCAGTACCCAGTCATAATGTACTAATGCGATTATTGAAATAAACTTTCACGGGCTATTTGTGTCCCGTGACAATATTGAATAACAATACTTTTTTTTATTTTTTTTATTTTTTATTTTTTACAAACAATAGTGTTAGTGGGTTAAATTGTTAGTTGTTAAGGGGGAGGAGATCGGTGGGGATTGAACTCACACCAGAGTGCATGGACATCATTGCTTTCCGCCATTGCGGTAAAACATAATTATAAAGGCTCTTATTTTTAGACCAAATTAACTAGCTGTATAATTAATATGAAAAAACTTTATGCGGGACTATAGAGTCTGGTTATGTTGAGTTTTGGTTTCAAATATTTGTTGTATATTTCATTATGAAGATTACAAGTGAGTGAAGGCAACTCTTGTAGAGAGCCAAAAAGACAGCTACAAGATATTGCAGGCTAACTACTCCAACACAATCCCTAAAATCTGCCCTAACAAGTGGAAAAGCCAAAAACTAATTACAAGGAAAGAAGCTTTTACAAGCAACTAAGAAAGGTTGACAAAAGGAAGGTAAGGTGAATGACAAGTTATGGGAAGTTATGAAAGTAGGGTTAAGACCATCACTTTAGCCTATGACTTAGCTAAAGTGAGGATGACAACCCATACATACAACCCATCCCTTGAGATCTTATACAAACAGGTTTCAATACACCCCCTCAAGCTGGATCAAGGGGATTGATTGATCCAAGCTTTCATAACAAATGCTGAAACTGAGTAGAGTCTAGTGCTTTTGTGAATAAATTAGCAAGTTGATCGTGGCTGGGTATGAACGCGGTGTCTATCACTTTGGATTGTACTTAAGGACAAATATAATGGCAGTCAACTTCAATATGTTTGGTCCTTTCATGGAATACTGGATTGGAGGCAATGTGCATTGCAGCTTGGTTATCACAATACAAGGACATAGATGCCATGCTTGTGAATCTGAGCTCGGAAAGAAGATCTTTCAACCATATAAGTCCACAGGCTGTTGCTGTCATGGCCCTATACTCAACTTCTGCACTAGGTCGAGCAATAACAGTTTGTTTCTTGCTCTTCCAAGTGACAAGATTCCCTCCAATAAATGTGCAAAAACCTGTTGTGGATTTTCGATCAAGGGCATTTCCAGCCCAGTTAGCATATGTATAGGCCAAAATGTGATTTGATCCATTGTTCTTCATAATTATCCCACTTCCTACTGAGCCATTGAGATATCGAAGTATTCTCTTGACGATTTCCCAGTGAACTAGAGTAGGAGAGTGCATGAACTGACTAGCTAGGCTAACTGAATATGAGATATCAGGCCTAGTAATGGTGAGATAAATAAGTTTCCCAACCATTCGCTGATAAACATTAGGATCCGAGAGAGGTTCACCTTTTTCATGTCACTGAACCTTGCTAGCTAGGGGTGTCCGAGCTGGTTTACATTCCATCATGTTAGCTTCATCTAGAAGATCGAGAACATACTTTCTTTGATTCAAGAACAATCCATTTGAAGAGGTAGCCACCTCAATTCCAAGAAAGAATTTCAAGGGTCCCAAGTCTTTAATGGCAAATTTTTGGTGAAGTGACTGCTTAAGCACCTGGATTTCACTCATATTGTCACCTGTAATAATTAGGTCGTCAACATATATAAGCACAACCAATTTGCCAGCAATACCACTTCGAACAAACAAAGAAGAGTCAGCATGACTCCTTTTGAACCATGCAGCTTCAAGAACTGAACTAAGCTTTGAATACCAAGCTCGAATGGACTGTTTGAGACCATATATGGCTTTGTGAAGTTTGCAAACCTTGTTGGATTCTTTTTCCCTTGGATGACCAGAAGGCAACTTCATGTACACTTCTTCTTCAAGATCCCCAAGAAGAAATGCATTCTTCACATCCATTTGGAATAATGGCCATGCATTATTGATTGCCACAAACAACAATACCCTCCATGTGTTCATTTTGGCAACAGGAGCAAAGGTCTCCTTGTAGTCAATGCCATATGTTTGAGTAAAGCCTTGAGCTACTAATCGTGCCTTGTGTCTCTCAATGCTTCCATTGGAGTTGAATTTGGTCTTATATATCCACCTACTTCCCACGGCCTTCTTTATATTTGGAAGATCCACCACATTCCATGTCTGGTTGTCATTCAGAGCTTGAAGCTCTTTAGTTATAGCATCTTGCCACTTAGGCATGCAGGTGGCTTCATGAAAATTTCTTGGTTCGAAAGTGTGAGACAATTTGTGAAGGAAAGAAGCATGAGAAGATGAGAATCTGTGATAAGAAATGGCTGTAAAGATAAGATGCCTTGCAGTGTAAGTAACATACTCTTGTAACCTCTCTGGTGGATGTCTATCTAGTGTAGGATTTCTTCTTGGTGCACTTACGGCTTGCTGATTTGGTTGAGCTTCTGATGGTCCAGAGGAGCTTGGCAATGCATCAACTACACTCTTAGTGAGTTGAGAATTATCAGTGCTGATAGGAGTGACTTCATGAACTTTTGCTGGAATAGGCAGTGGAAATAGGTTAATAAGATCTTCCATATTAGCGTTAGTCTCCAACCCTTTGTGGAAATAAGGTGAATATTCATCAAATCGCACATCTCTAGAGACTGCCATCTTCCCCATGTTAAGGTTGTACACTTTGTAACCCTTTTGAGAATTGGCGTATCCCATAAACACACATTTAACAGTACTTTTTTATTTATTTATTTTATTTTACAAACAATAGTGTTAGTGGGTTAAATTGTTAGTTGTTAATGGGGGGAGATCGTTGGGGATTGAACTCACACCAGAGTGCATGAACATCATTGCTTTCTGCCACTACGGTAAAACATAATTATAAAGGCTCTAATTTTTAGACCAAATTAACTAGCCGTATAATTAATATGAAGAAACTTTATGCGGGACTATAGAGTTTGGTTATGTTGAGTTTTGGTTTCAAATATTTGTTGTATATTTCATTATGAAGATTACAAGAGAGTGAAGGCAACTCTTATAGAGAGCCAAAAAGAAAGCTACAAGATATTGTAGGCTAACTACTCCAACACAATCCCTAAAATCTGCCCTAACAAGTGGAAAAGCCAAAAACTAATTACAAGCAACTAAGAAAGTTGACAAAAGGAAGGTAAGGTGAATGACAAGTTATAGGAAGTCATGAAAGTAGGGTTAAGACCATCACTTTAGCCTATGACTTAGCTAAAGTGAGGATGACAATGCATACATACAACCCATCCCTTGAGATCTTATACAAATCGGTTTTAATAGGTTAAAAGATACCATGACCTGGTTTTTTTGTGGGCGCGAAGGGTCAATCCGAAGAGCTTAGTCTTTGGTGGAAAGATTTCTTATCGGCACAAATCCTCTCTTCTTCCATAAATGCCATTGATACTTGTGTTCTCGACCTATCAACAGGTATCACGGTTCGTATCACGTGGATGTACGGTCCTCCCTTAGCTGAAAACAAAAGTGCTTTTTGGGATAGTCATACGAAAGCCTTCTCTGCTGATGGTCTTCCTTAGATGTGTGCAGGGGATTTTAATGAACTTTTATGGCTGCATGAAAATCGTGGAGTTAGAGACTAAGATGTAAACCGAACACGCTTTCTCAAAGACTTTTTGCAGAGGAAGGAGTTGATCGATATGGGCTACTCTGGACCACAGTTTACTTAGGAACGAGATTGGAAGGATTGGGGTCTCATTGAAGAAAGACTTGATAGGGCTGTTGCTAACAATAGTTGGATAGAACTATTGCCTAACACTAATGTATTACATGGTCTTTTTGTTGATTCAGATCATAGGCCATTTATCATAAATACTAGCCTCTGTTTTGTATCTCCCCCCAAACCATTCAAATTCGAAGCCTACTGGGTTAGAGACCCTGACTGTGCATCTGTTGTATCAAACTCATGGAATGAAAGTTGTGATGGCTTTTTGTCTTCGCAGTGGTTATTTAAGCTTAATTGTTGTAGGAAAGCACTGACACAGTGGAACAACTCAAAGTTTAAAAATAACCGGAAAGAAATTAACAGAAACCTGGCTGCTCTTGAAAGGGTCAATGGAATATGTGATCAAGCAACTCGAATCGCTACAAAAGCTAGGATTGAGGTTCAATTGGGAGAGCTTTGGAAAAATGAGGAAAGTTACTGGCACCAAAGATCAAGAGTCAAATGGCTAAAAGACGGGGACACAAATACGTCATGTTTTCATCGTACCACAATACATAGGAGACTCTCAAATAAAGTCTTGAAGATTAAGGGGGACAGTGACCTTTGGATTGAAGATGAAAATAACATTTGCAAATAGTTTGAGTGCTATTTTCAATCTCTATTCACTACGGAATGACTAAGGAACATGGTAGATATAGTTAGTGGCCGTCAACTGGTAGTTACGGATGATATTAATCTTGTCATTTCTCAACGGGTAGCCGAAATGAATGACACAACCATTGTTCTTATCCCTAAAGTACAAAACCCTGAAACCGTTTCCCAATTCCGTCCCTTTAACCTGTGCAATTATTAGTACAAGATTTTGTCCAAAATACTTGCTAACCGAATGTGTGAGAACGGTTTCTTTCTCAGTCTCATTAAATGGCAAAGTGGGCGACAAGTTCAAACCTTCCAAAGGCATACGACAAGAAAACCCATTGTAATAACTTAAATCAAAACAAACTTTAGGACTCACTAATTGTGTCAAGTCAGTGGATAATTACCGAAACATCATCATAATCTCAACATGTACAAGATACCTCGTACCAGGAGCTTATGGTGATATTTCCCCATCTCCATTTGGATATAGGAAGTGATTATAACCACTCGAACGATTTCTTGATGATTTGTAAATAACATCATAACAATACTCATGAATTCCAATTGGAATGGTATCACATGTTGAAAGTGTTCAAGGATAGATATGTCTTTTTTGTTGCAGTAAACAATAATTACATTTGCACAGCCAGGGTAATACATGGTAGTGTAATTGTAAACCTTGATTTGGTTTTTCCATCACCAATGTTAGAAATCTAGCTCATTTCAAATGAAGATGCATTTGAGAAGTCTAAGGTTAGTAAAGATTTTGGACACGTTTCTCCACATAAAAGTGTCACCCGGTTTTCAAGTGAAGATGGTAACTATTGACTCTAAGTCATGAGTAAGATGGTTCATTTCATATGGTTCCGATTGTTGGGAAACATAAGCGATACTTCGTCATGCTGCAGCGATACGCAGCTAAATCATTCAAAGAAAACGTCATCATGGATATCGAAATTATCAATGTTATCAAAAAGTGTACAAACAATGGTCGAAAGAGGCAACACCTCAATTGTCATAACTTTATTCATATTCACTGTCTGAAACTAAACTAACTTTCCCCGATCAGTTTGTGAGGAAAAACTTTTTGGTCAAAAAATTGCTAACAAATCGCCGATAGTTATCGTCAAGGCCAAAGATATCTCCTATTTCGCAACAACTCGTGGGAATATCACACTTTCTTGAGCTGCAACCTTGTGGGGAAATGAACATAATATCGCCTGCTGAGATCACTTTTCCTAAGAAAAGTACCAATCTAAACAAAGCTAACATTGGAGGAATTTGGTGTAAAGCTGAATGTCGATGTTTAGAAAATTTGATCTCATTGTTGAAGTAGGTGAGAAAGTCGTTGATAAGACTACTACGAATTTGTCATCTTACGGAAGAAAACTCAGGCTCAAAAAGTTGGTTGGTTAGACCATCAATTCGAAGTATGGGTTAAATGGTTTTAATTGTCACCCGATTGAGTTGCTAAAATCTAGGTATGATACTAAGGTTCAAACTTTTGCCTTCGCGGACAGGTTTAAGGTTCCCTAGATAGAGTGTTTGGTTGGGTAAATTCCTAATTGGTAATTTTTTGTAACTAAGCTTTCAAGGATGTCGGAGTTGTTCAAAAAGATGTAAAGAGAATAAGTATGGTATTAGAAAGGTGGATCGATGGTGTACTTCACTTCACAATTTGGTGATATCCCAAGTAAAATTTTGAAAGGTAGGCATCATCGAAACGTACAACACTACTTTCTTTCTCTGTGCCATGTAGTATAAGGTCTTCACAACCTTCTTAGTGCTCATTTTGCTCTTACAACGAGAAACTAACTCGTGCTTCACTAATATTTGGCTGTGGAAGTGATTACAAGGATGACTGGTCAAGAATGTTATGGTTACCTAGATGGGTGATAAGGTTAAAACAACTATAAGTTTACTGTCCTTCTACAAGGCTTGCTCCTAAGTTTCTACGATTTTTAATTTCTTTGGCTTAGGTAGTCATTGTTAATCAGTCTATCAGTCACGCCACTAAATAACGCATTCATGATATTTTGGTAGTGTTCGTTACCCTGAAATTGTAAACCGGCATTTTGGCACAAAGGTATCACTCCTAGATACTAGCATGTGTCCGGTATCAGAAATCATACCGCTTGAATAATGGTTGACAACTCTTGGATATCAGACAATATCGTCAATAAGTAGCGCCATCGTAGTCTAATTATAGGTTAGATCATGCTTTGGTGAATAGTTTTGATTGATTGGTAAGGAACTGGTCCTATGAGTTAGTTTCGTTGATTCTAGGGAAAATATTATTACTTTGGTGCTTTCTACTAACCGTAGGTATAACAACTCGTACTCTCATGCTTATACCCATCGTTATGACGAGTACAACATCGAAAGAAACTCTGGGAATTAGTGTTGGTTAAAGTGTTCTAAGGTTGGAAAAATGAATTTGCTAATAACCTACTTTAGAAAGAGTTTAATGAGATTCGATCTTCCTACTGAAGATCCAGAATTATAACTACGCTTGAAAGATTAGTGCTATCGGGGACCAAACGTGATTGTCCCTCAGATGTTCTTATGCCGAGTGCTACCACTTTAGCACCACATTGTCGTTCAAGATATTTCCAGAGATTTCGACTAAAAGTAAAACTTCGAATGAGTTCTCGGGAGTGACACATTAAACAGACACTGCCAAGGATTAAAACTATTTGTGGTTTCCTATCTTAGAAGGGTTGGTAATGATGACTGGATAATAGTGGAATTGATGGGTAAATCTTCGGTGGTACACAACTACTGATACAATAGCCTTGCTTCAGGGCCAACAACTTGTCTCCGATCTAAATCTTTTCTTGGTAGAGGATTTCTTCACTTAAAGTCTAAAGGCGTTCACCACAACGATCATCTAGAATGTCGAAAAGTCATCTAAATTGTCCAAAACTTAGGAAAAGCTAACACCTTTTTCGTATTCGACAAGGTGGCAAGATTCGACATTAAGTTCAAAAATCAAGAATGCTTACGTCACGCGTGTGATCAACGCAATACTGTCCAAACTTATGCTCTGATACCAAACTGACATACCCCTACCCGAATTGTCCACCTGGACTCCGAATCTAGTTGTGCTAGCCGACACCAGGAGGGTGACGAAGCCATAAAGTGTAGTGATGTGGAAAATGTGAGTAAATTTAAACCTAAAAGTGCCTAAATGCAAGAATGCGCATGTGAGAGGGAATGAACCCATTTCACACGTGATGTCAGAGCATAATTAAAGTACAGTAAAAGTAGAATGAACTTCGATATAAACAACTACAAATTATGGGTTTTATTTAAATCTTATTAATATAAACAACTACAAATTACAATTTTTTTATATATAAAAAAATATAATAATCTACATAGAAATATATTATCACATTCATGTTAGGAACTTCGATAAAAAATTGAAAACCAATAAGGTTTCGATAAAAAAACATTGATAATTAGAGACCTTATCCAAAAGCTCCCAACTTTTAAATCACCACCAACAAAAACACATTTTGTGTTGATATTTTGAGTCTTTGCACAACTCGTTTAAAACACAAAATGCATGCAGTTTCTACGCAGATATTTGATATTTCGTGGCAAAACCCTCAACGCCTAACAAATTTAGAATTAATAAAACTAGAACAATTTAGGGCTGTTAAATAATTACTTCTTTTTTTGTTTTGTTTTAGCTATTATTTTTTTTGCTAGATATATCCTGAAAGAAAGTAGATCAGATGATAGAGGAATTAAAAATGCAGAGGGTGCACACGTAATGAAAACAAAAACAAAAATAAATAAATAAGAATATCTATTTTAAATTGTTTTCAATTTTTCGTTTTTAGTTTTCATGTGGCGCATTTCATGTGCATAAAATCCACATCCTCATCTTTCCAAGTCAAGTTTTACCAAATGAACCGAACCAGTGTGGTTCAAAGTCGAGCTATATTATAAAAGTATACAGACTGTTCACGAGCTTTGTGATTTGAATATATCAAAGTTCAAGCTCTGACTCATTCTTTTGACGAGCTCAGTATGTTGTTCTTTAACAAGCAAAAAACAAGCCAAACACGAGTTACAATCGAGCCGTGTCAAAAAAACAAAAAAAACTTACAACCCTACTACCTAGAGACAAATACATAACTTTTTAAATGGTAATATTAGGGAGACTAAATTTGTAAACTAAATGACAAGATTATTATTTAATTATTGGTTTTTTTGTTTGTTTTTGTTTTTGTTTTTGTTTTTGTTGAACAAACGATATTATCTACATTTAGGGGAGGGGGTGGGCTTAGCCTCACCATGAGCTAGCAATAATGTTGTTAAAATTCACCTTTGGCAAGAATCGAACCTAAGACCTCTCACTTACAAGTGAAGAGGAATACTAGTAGACCGTAGTACTAAGTGACTACCTAATTGTTGGTTAACGTGCTTATTTCCTCACAATGAGCTAGCAATAATGTGGTTAAAATTCGCCTTTGGCGAGAATCGAACCTAAGACCTCTCACTTACAAGTGATGAGGAATACTAGTAGACCATAGTACTAAGTGACTACCTAATTGTTGGTTAACATGCTTATTTCTTATTGGAGACATATTATTTAATTTCCATATTTAGTCTACCTAGCTTTACTCCTTTTTAAAATGCCAATCAATAGCTATAAAAAGAAGGGTAATGCTAGGGAGACTAAATTTGCAAACGAAATGATGTGTCACCAATTAGAACTAAACATGTTAATCAAAACTTAAGTAATAATCCAATCATTAACTTCCATTCATTTTGTTTGCAAAATTTAATCTACATATTTAGTCTCTCTAGCATTACTCAAAAAAGAAAGTTGCTAAAATCAAATACAACACATTCACCAAATTTAAATGGGCTCAACTGTCAAGGTCTATAGGTCCAAGAAACAAGGCCCAATCCATTTACTATCCATTATTTAAGAAGTATGATCCGCTTTAATTTCCAAGGCCCACATACAATTGAGCCCCAAAACCATCTTCTTCCTTCCCTAATTACTTTAGTCTAAAGAAGGGGGAGAAATTGCGCTGTACAAATGAATAGTAATTTGGGATGAATTTCAGTTTATTTACAAGATTGCCATTAGGGTGACTTTAGCCAAATTTCGCTTATTTTACAAAATTGCCACTAGGCTTAAGAACCGGTTTTCAGTCTTTGGGCTACATCTGAGCTTTGACTCGGGGAGAGAAATGGAAGGGGGACAGAAGGGCTAACAAATTGGAGAGAGAGGGTCGCTGCGATTTTTTACTCAAAGACAGGTGGGTATGGCTTTGGTTGTTGCATCGATCGGAGGGTCGTTGGGGGGGAGGAGAGGAGGGGGACAGAGGGACTGATAGATGGGAGAGAGATGAGAGCTACGAGTTTCGACTGAGTGAGAGAGAGATTTAGCTAGGTCATTTGCCAGGGCTTATGGGATTTTCTCCAATTTTAGAGAGAGAAATGGACAGGGAGAGAGGGAAGGGGGAAAGCATGGTTGTGTGCATTTTTTAGGGTTATGATGGTGTGGCTGGTTGGTGGCTCGCCAAAGTAGCGGGTCAGGTGGTAGTAGCAGCTCGAATAGGATGTTGGTGTTGACCGTTCTCTCTGTCTAGTCTTTGGGAAAAAAAAACAAAACAAAAAAAAACAAAGCTATGCATTACCCAAGTTTGAAATTAGGGTATTTATTCTTCGGCATGCCATTGTCTTTATTTAATCATTCTTTGAATGAAATTCCGATGGACAATTGAAATAAAATGAACAAAAACTTGGAGGGGAAGTTCTGATCCTTCTCTAAACTGTTAGTATAAGGATGGTTAGATTAGGAATTTTTTTTCTACATTTCGTTATTGGGATCTAATTGCAGCTCACACTTGACCTGATAGGAGTCTAAGGTTTACAATTATATTATATTTTCGTCATTTATGTAGTTTAATGGCTAAAATGGCTAAAAAAGCCAATATATGCAGCAGGGCTACTAAAATTCAGCGGATTTGTTTTCAAATTGCAATTTTAGTTGGTTTCTGAAGATTCTAATGCTTTTCTGTTTTTCAACTCTGAAAATTTTACTGGTTTCTTTGAAATTTTTAGTTAGTTTCTCTCAAAAATGTCTCTCAATGTGTGTGTTGTGAGTGTTGTTAGTTTGGGCTATGTCTGGTGTGGAGCAAAAAATAATCAAGAAAATTATGGAGTCGACAAGTGTACTTTTGGGTGAAAAGGACAAAATTACCCTCGAGGCACACCGAGATTCCCACGTGCATGCGACGGATAATAACGGCTCAATCAAGGAAGAGTCAAAGGGGATCAAAATGGTATTAATTCAAAACCCTCTCATCGCTCCTCATCAAATCCTCACTCAAAAGGTAATCCCAATTTTCCTATTCAACTTGGGATTAATTGCCAAGTTAATTGCAAGATATTATTTCACATAATATCTTGCAATTACACTCACAATTTGACCATATGTCGCCGACCCTTATTCTCCAAATATGGCCAGTCACTCCCCTAAAAAGCTACGTTTTCCCACTAAAATGCTAAGTCATTCTCTTCCCAAAAATTCCCAAATGCATTCCCTCTCAAATTCTAACTTTGGCATCAAAGATTTTTCGGCCAAAAGCTCCCCCCCCCCCCCCCCCCAAAAAAATCATCATGGGTGCATGAAGCTTTTGGCCTTAATCTTAGGTGTTATTATTTTGCAGGTGCATTTTCGTCGAAGGAGAAGACGGAGCAAATTTGCATCCACAAATAGGTTCTTTCATTGAGAGTCTGATTCACACGCTCGAAGAAGACTATCGCATTCAAAGTTTCTTATTTTTCGTTCGTTTGTAAATTTTTCGTACATTCTTATTCCTATAAATTTTTAATTCTTTGAATGAAGGTAAGGGAAAAATATAGCGAAGGAAATTCAAAAACCATGACGAACAGAACTTCCTAGGTTCAAAGATCCGGATCAAATGATGGAGGACGAGACGTAGCCCTACCACGACGGTCTGTGAGGCTCAACACGATGGCAGGAGGAGCAACTTTGCCACCACGGAGCACCACCACTGTGGCAGCCACGAGAACCACCGTGGTAGTAGGGAGTGGGCCAGCTCCATAACAGTTTGCAACCATTTCAGCAGCCCAGGCCCAAGAGCAAGCCGAGTCCCAGACACCAGCAGCAGCCTGGCATGCCCAAGCTCACTCCATAGAGCACCGCCAAGGCTAAGCCTACGCTGCACAGCAATTGACCTAAGCAGCGCTGAGGAGAGAGGAGGCCCAACGTATGCACACTTCCGCGGTCTAGCCTACGCAAGCGGTTTGGCCAGCTCCCACGACCCGACCCTTTTCTGCGGTCTAGCCCACTCTCGTGGCCCACCAATCAATCCCAACCAATCCAAAACCAGTTCAACCATCCCGGCTTTAGATTTATGGACCGACGGGGGTATTTTCACCCCATTTCTTTGCAGATTTGACGTATCCCAACTCAAATCTCGCGCCCAAAGTCCATTACACTTCCACTACTCAAGGAGACGTATAACATCCAAGCCTTTCCACCCCAAATGGCGAACAACACTTGTCTCGACAAGTTTTAGAGTTGATAAGTGTCCTCGTGCAGCGGACGACCTTGGTGAATCAACTTTTGTAGCGTACCAAGATGCAGCGTACCCAGATGGGGTGTTCTGAAGCAGGACAAAGGCAGACGACGAACCTCTCAAGCAGCGTCCCAGCAAGCAGCCCATTCACAAGTCACAATTCTGGTATTTTGGCAGTGTACTCTCGTTTTAGCGCGTAAATAAGCGTGCACTCTCGGTTAGGCCCACATACGAGCATACATTCACGATTAGGGCCACACTTCGATAATCAACATAAGCAACCTTCTAAACAAAGTGTTTATTTACAACTAGGCTCGCAAGGAGCATCATCCACTTCACATCGAAATAGGAAACACGGACGGAGAGAAACAGTCACTCAATCAGGCTCACGTTCACCCGGCAGCGTGCGAGTAATTCACTCGCCTACTAGGAACGTACCACATGCACCGCAACCATGACATAGACTAGCCGAGCACATGAAAGAGAAGCCTATACCAACAGGTCACGACCAGGAGCAGTCGAAAGCTCCGCTGCCCTACTAGAGGGAAATTCCAGAAGAAGTTGTGAGGCTCCTGACCAAACGATTGCGCGATTTCCAGCTCAACAAAGCTATTAACGAGGCGCTCCGATGAGAAATGACCAACATAAGCTGGTCACTTTTCATTGACAAGATCAAGTAGACGGAACTATCCCATATAGATTGTCAAATACAAAGATTACTTATGTTCCAACAAATGCAATAGCTCAGCCTAATGACGCGCCAATGGCAAATGAGTACCTGAATGACACATCAGCCTAATTACCAAGAATCGGGCGCAGGCCTTGTTCTTAACATTCTAGACAATTCAATACTGAAGCAGCACATCACCAGTAACCTAGCATCACATACCTAGTGGTCCAAGTTATCCTGCTGCGCATAACCTGGCCCAAGCTAGCCCCAGCTCTGCGCTTACAACCGTGCTTACCTGCTTCACGGCTCCCGACAGCCCTTGATCTATCACCATGGCTCCTAACTATACCGATCTCATACCATAGCACTCAACCGTGCTGATCTTGCCCTGTGGCTCGCACTAACCAAGCCCATGACACTCCAAATGACGGAGCAGAAGACAAGGCTTTATTAACAGCCCCTACTAGCAAAAGACTTAGCGGTGAAAAAGCTTGCAATCCATTGAGATTCTCAGTTGATCACCAACCATGCCACAAAAGGGCACACAATGAAACATCTAAAGATGGCACAATACTTGAAGAAATTATGGGAGTAGCTCACCGCGCTTCCCACGTACACCTTTACAAGGGTTCCACAAGCAGTTCAAAGTCTCAAGAAGATTGCCGAACAAGACCTCATAGGCTGAGGATTATTTCAGTTGTCCAGCAGTCAAGTTCTCCTCAACTAGGCTCACAACAACGACTTTCATGCTCTCCAGTGCGAGAGGGTAAACTAATTCCCCGACACCCATCTAGGTCTGGTCTCCAGTGCGAGAAAATATACTAATTGCTCTCTATCTGGGTCTATTCTCCAATGTGAGATGACAAACTAATTGCTCTCTAGTGCAAGAGGGTAAACTAATTCCCCGACAACTATCTGGGACTGTTCTCCAGTGCGAGAGGATAAACTAATTGCTCTCTAGTGCGAAAGGGTAAACTAATTCCTCAACACCCATTTGGATGTGCTCTCTAGTGCAAGAGGATAAACTAATTGCTCTCCAGTGCGAGAAGGCAACACAACTCAAAAGATTGAATACTCGAAGACCAGCTGAGCAGCAAATAGTTAGGGGGTAACAACCACTTTACACTTAACAATTTGCTTATCCGACACTTCATCTTCAGCAGCTCCATCCTTGATTGCTCCATCTACGACAGCTGATAAATCAAACTTAAGCAGTTTCCTTATTCTTGGCATGCAGCCCAGACATGATAGCCCAAACCATGGCCCATGCCACGCCACTTCCTCGACCCATGCCAAGCCAGCTCTTAGCTTCAGTCAAGCCAAGCAACACAAGATGTGGTCTCTACCACACCACTTTCTTAGCCCATGCCAAGCGGACTCCTGACCTCTACCAGCCGACGTACTGCACCACCCCAACGGCTGCCCCGTGGCATCACCACCTGAGAAGAAGATAAAGAAAATTAATTTTTTCTTACATTGGTGTGGCGCGGAGAAGACAAAGAAATCAACAGAAGATGGTTCTTTGCATGGGCAAGCAAATAAAAGTGCTAGGGGAGGAGGAACAAATATCCTCCAGCTTTCTCTCTTTCTTGTAGGGATAAATAATTTCCTTCTGAAGTTGATTTTATCCCCTAATTAAGGTAGGCTTAAATAGGCTTTGGAGGCAATTTATTTCCCTTTCCTAGAATAATTTAATTCCAAGTCCAAGCGGGAATCTGCATCAAAGTTGGAGATCTATACACTTGTTGCCCTTTCCTGCAAGCAGCCCAGCAGGTGTGGGGGCATTTGTGGAGCCAAAAATAATCATGAAAATTATGGAGGCGACACATGTACTTTTGGGTGAAAATGACAAAATTACCCTCAAGGCACACTGGGATTCCCACGCGCATGCGGCAAACAATAACGACTCAATCAAGGAAGAGTCAAAGGTGATCAAAAGGCCTCTCATCACTCCTCATCAAATTCTCACTCAAAAGGTAACTCCCAATTTTCCTATTCAATTTGGGATTAATTACCAAGTTAATTGCAATATATTATTTCACATAATATCTTGCAATTACACTCACAATTTGAGCATATGTGGCCAGCCCCTATTCTCCAAATAGGGCCGGTCACTCCCCTATAAATAGCCATGTTTTCTCACTAAAATGCTAAGTCATTCTCTCCCCAAAAATTCCCAAACACACTCCCTCTCAAATTCTCACTTTCGCATCGAAGATTCTTCGGCCAAAGCCCTTCCCATTCGTCGTGGGTGCGTGAGACTTTTGGCCTTAATCATAGGTGTTATTATTTTGTACGTGCATTTTCGTCAAAGGAGAAGATGGCGGTAATTTGCCCATAACTGGATTTTTAAACTCTAGTGGTTAATGTGGTTTTTAGGTTAATTTTTCAAGTTAGGGAGACGGGGTGGGTGGGGGCTTCAAATTGTTATTCTCAGTTGGTATATAAATATTTAAATGTGCAAAACATGGATATCATCTAAGAATTCAAATGTTCTATGCATTAGGTTAGAGAGCATGATCATTTTCTGTTTGCACATCACTATGTTTGTTTTGAGTACTTCTCACGCCATTGAGGCACAAATGTTCTTCCTGCATTAGTTAATTTTCTTTATATCAAAATTGAATATATTCAATTTTCCTTTGTATCCAAATGTATTAAAGCAATTGTGATTGAAGTTGTACCCTATTTTTATTCAAGCCCTATTTTAAATGTATGATTGGTTTATGTGAAATGAATGAAAAAGAGAATTAGAATACCCTGTGAGATGATCGATTCCAAAACCCATTTTAAATCAAACATGTCAAAAGTGTTGAGCGAACAAATTCTTTGCATGAAAAATAGATTTCACTTTGTTTTCTTGACTCAGAGTGCTCTTATTTGATCTGGTTCTGTTTCGGTTGCATAGTCCGTAGTTCACAGCGACTATCAATCGTTTCCTAAGAAATCTATTGAGCTAAGTTCTTTTTGGTAGGAAATTAGGGTTGTTGATGTTAGCAATGGATTGAGTCTTTCTGTTTGGTATGATTTTATCTCTGAACAAGCATTAATAAATAGAAAGATTTCGATAAATCATTTTATTCGGTCAAGATGCGATATTCGCATATATGGGGATACGTGCATCCCCCACAGAGTGATGCAAGCATTATCCAATGCGAAATCCATGCCTTAATTGGTTCAGCCGTTGTTATTAAACATGGATTTATCCAACATTTTAAACTTGCATGTATTAGATTGGAATTCCCACAAGAAAATAAAATAAGGTTTCATATGAACCACCATGCCATGTAATAAGAAGAAAGTGGCAACTTCATTTAAACAGAAGACCTGTTTAACTGTGAACTACTTGGCTATTGGAACTCATGCGTATGATTTTTTAACTATTATATCTTATTGGAGAGGCCTAAACTTGGTCATTCTAAACTTTTGAGCTCCTTTCGTCTCTATTAGTTTGAATATAGTCGTCTTGCGAGTCTTAGTGTGATCATTCTTCTATTTCTTAGATTTGAAATGTTTTTTACTTCTCATTTAATCGGTGTAGCTTTGCTCATTTAACAAGAATTTAATCAGATTTGGTACTTCAATTTCTCTGAATTGCTAATGGATTTATTTTCTTTGGAAATTTCAGAAACTCGGGTCGTGGGAGGAAGAAGTTGGTTCGTTGCCATTTT
Organism: Heteromeles arbutifolia; assembly: GCA_024362995.1. Lineage (NCBI taxonomy): Eukaryota > Viridiplantae > Streptophyta > Magnoliopsida > Rosales > Rosaceae > Heteromeles > Heteromeles arbutifolia. The sequence goes on from JANCRC010000004.1 coordinate 30,728,129, forward strand.
GAGGTATATAATTATGTGCCCTGATTGCATATTCAAAGCCTATTTAGTTATATGGATTTTTTATTTATCTTTCTAAAGCTTTCGTGCTTGGATTTTAAACATTTGATTGGTTTGTGAAAAATAAATGAAAAAAATAATCATTGGGGTATTCTTATTTTTGGATTTTCTCCTCTGCATTTTATCTTCTGTCCTTTGTATGTTTGCAGTTAGATCAATGGGTTCAAACCCTTGAACTAAAATTTGTTTGACAGCCTTGAAAGTGTTAGCCTTTTTGGTTCTGTATAATGTGCACTTTCTTTTATTTATCTAGATTAGTGTTTTTCCGGCCCTTTTAATCGTTGCAATTCACAAAGTCGTTGTTGATCCTGCAATTGTTTTTTTTTTTTAATTTATCTTTGTTGGATAAAGGGCATGTGCATTGAAACATAAATCTAAATAAAACGCACTTAAGCAAGAATAGAGTAGATAAACATATTGTGAGGTGACCAATTCCAAAACGCATTTTAACAGCTTTATCTGGATGGTAATTGAGAACATTATCAAGTATAAATGATTGGTCGTCAGCTAGCAGTGGATCTCCATCATTGTACATGGATAGAATTATTTAAAAGACCATAATGGGTTAGAGCATTGCCAAGCACCAAAAAAATATGTCTCAATATGATTCGTTAGTTAGTTTTCATGACACAATTTCAATTTCTTTGCTTTCTTTGGAAATTTGTACGTTTATCTTTGGTTAAATGTAGGGGACGAAGTGAAAATTGATGTTATGAGACTTACCCTTTGCTTGGTGCACTGTCGCAGATTGAGTCCATTGCACCGTCACAGTTTGAGTTACTTTTACTGTGTCCGTATGTTTGCACTTTGAATTCTTACTCTGAATCTCACTAATTTTTTGCAGTTTAGATTGGACTCTCATCACAACATCATAATCTGCTCTTGCTGCTGCCTTTAATATAGGGGTTCTAAGCCATTACGTTTGAATCAAGGCTTTGGTATGTCTTGAACTTCGATGCGTTGTTTCCACATGCTTTCCGTTTCAGACAGCGCGATTTTATGATTTTTTTAATTGATTGTTTCATTTTTTTTGACTTCTATTATTTGTTTGCTCTATGTTTTGTTTCTCAGTCTTGGTTGTCTTTGTGACCTTTGATTGTCCAGAGGTCCAATAGTTTCTTTGTCTTTTCTTTTTTGGTTTTAATTTTGTCTGTGCAATTCTGTTATTGTTCAAATGTCTCTTGCTGTTTCTGTGATTCTGGTTTAACCCAGTGTTCTTAATTCTTTATCGAATGTTGTTAGGCATTTTATATGTTTTTTGTTGGTTGCTTCCTTTCTTTGTTGCGTTCTCAATTTTCCAAATTGTTGTTCGGAGGTCAGTTGCTTTGGTTGGTTGGTGTTTTCATTAGGTTTCTCTGATTGGGACGGGTGTTAGATAAGATAAAGGCTGTGTAAACCTTTTTTCTTCGGTCATAAGGGCAATAAAACAATTAACCCTTTTACCGTTTTAAGGATGAACTGTTGGCATTACTCTTTTTTGCACCTTTTTGGTACACTTCTGTCTCGCTGATTAATGTTTTATGCTGCCAATAACCTGATCGTGCTGAGATTATGTTTCTCTGCTTATGGTTTTATGGCATTTCTGTTGTTCTTGATAGGATCCTTTGGCTCATGCTTCTTTGCTGGTTACACACTTTTAAGGCGGTTGTGTCTTAACATTTTAGTTTTATGGGTGAGCGGGCCGTTCTCATCAATGAGCATTTTCTTCGCTTACATGGTCTCATGGTGAAATTGAGAGGATTTGTTTTTGAATTGCAACTTTAGTTGGTTTCTATTAAGATTCTATTCTCTTTTTAAACTCTTAAAATTTTAGTTGGTTCCTCAACAATTTTTAGTTCGTTTCTCCAAAAATTATATTTATGTGTAGTTAATGTGATTTTTGGGTTGGTTTTTGAAGTGGGGAAGAAGGGGTGGGCGGGGGACCTATATTGTTATTCTCGGTTGGTATGTAACTATTTGAATATGGAAGGCATGGATATCGTGCAAGAAATGCAACAATTGTAAATAGAAGGGATGGGTACGGTTTGCAGAGGGTGGGTTTAGGGATGCTGAAGTTTGGCTAGGCGGCGAGATTAATGGTCATGGTTTTGTGGTCGTGTTGATGGCCATGAAAAATGCCAACGGTGGTCGCCTCACTGTTTCTTTACAGTGATTTCAGTAGTTGGGTCTTAAGTGACTGCTCAATTTCTTGGTTTTTTACTATTTCAAGAGTGATTCATAAAGTTGGATGTGATTCTACTAGAGTTGGAAGCGTTGTGTCCCAGGAATAAGCAAGTTTGCAAATATCCATTTTGTTTTTATTTGGCCACCTTCTACCAGACTATATGGGAATTAAAAAAATTGCCTTGCTTGCAATTTCATGTCTTTCTTTTTTTATTTTTATGGCGTTATCATTTTCTCAACAAAATAGAAATCTCTTAAATAAATAAATCACTCAAGTGTTGAATCTTCAATGAGAGCTCAATATCTTTTTAGGTTGGACAAAGTAGCAGGTGTTTCTTATCAAAAATTACATGGCCATCTCTTTGATGGACATGAAGAGCATCAATTTTGTGCCTTACTTTTTTGAGTAAATTGTAGCAATGGTCCCCCAACTGTAATCAAATTGGAGCAATGGTCCCTCAACTAAAAATTCATTACCATTGGTCCCTCAACTTATCAAAATGTGTAGCTATAGTCCTTTTCATCAATTTCGTCAAAATTTTGTCAAATTAAGTTATGTTGGAATGACCATTTATACAATTAGGGTCCCTCAACTCATCAAAGTGTGTAATTATGGTCCTTTTCGTCAACTATGTCAAAAAATTTGTCAAAACGAGTTATGTTGGAAGGACCATTGCTACAATTGGGTTAAAGTTAAGGGACCATTTCTCTAGTTGAATTAAAGTTGAGGGACCAATGGTAATAGATTTTTAGTTGAGGGACCATAGCTGTACGTTTTGATGAGTTGAGGGACCAATGGTAATGGATTTTTAGTTGAGGGACCATTGCTCCAATTGAGCTAAAGTTAAGGGACCATAGCTACAATTTACTCTACTTTTTTTGGTTTACCTTTAGGCTGTGCCTTTTGGTGCCGTAATGAGTTTTTTCTCATACTGCATATGAAAACCTTTAACTCTGGTGCTTTTATGTTTGAAGCGAGAAACACTCATATGTTGCTTTTACAGTTAAATTAGTAGTTGTTGATTAGAATTACCTAATTATTTTACTGAGAATTTGTTTTTACTTGCTCTGTCCGTTTTTCTTCATGTAAGTATATAGAAATTACATCGTGAAACTAATTAGAAGTAGTCAACTTATGGATGTGTTGACATGTTTAAGTGGTGGTGCTTAATCTCAAAACATACTGGAGTATTTCTATCATTAATAATTTGTATCGAACTCAACATTTCATTAAAGTCCAACCTGAGAGCTTTGTGGAAAGGAATGAAACTAGATCACAACATTTTATGTATGTTTTATTACATTGCTTATAACAGAGGTCAATATTTTTTAAACTAGAGCAATAGTCTATTATCTTGCCTTGAGTTTTGCTCAAATTGTTTTATCGAGTGAGATGTAGTTAACAAACGCAAAAAATTAACTTATGAAATCTAAATTATGATTGTTCATGTGGCCCTGTTGAGAAGTGTCTCCAATCTGATGGATACTGTACGACGGACAAATATTAGTTTCAGGTTGGATTCCAGGTTAATATATGTTATCCCAGGCAATGGAATCGCATCATGGGTTTCTATGTTTCCCTAAACAGATTTAATGAAAATGTTTTCCAGCATCTACGGGATCAAACATAGTGAATGCAAACTTTCATCTTCGGACTTTCTCATTGTTGCAGTCTCTAATGATTTATTTAATCATGTTACCCTGTTGTTAGATCAACCAAAAGTGTCTTGGCCTGCTGTTATTGTTTTGTGTTATATGCTTTCTTATTGTTAGATCGGTTGTGATTCTATATGATTCGTGTTTCTCGGTGTAAAATTGTTCATGTAGTCTCGCTTTTGCATCTAATTAGTCAACCAAGGAGAAAATTTGAACGTTTTAAATCCTGATCATCTCCATTTCAGGCAATGCTCTTTTTTTTTCTAACCTAAAAGCGTTTGATGCATGTCCTTTATGATGCATGACAACTATTTTCTATGTTTGTTGTTGATTAAGTACATGAAATACAACTCAGTCTTGGACTGTTAAAAAATATTTATTGTTTGAAATTAAGGGGTTAGACTCTTAACTGTACGCTTTTCATCTTGCACAGTCTGCTGGTCTAAAGTGAATCAAACCTAAATGATTTGTTTGTTTCTGTCAAATTTATGCATGCATGTCTTGCAATATTAATGGCGTAGAGGCGTGCATTAGTTTTTGTCTTCCTCTTTCTCTAGGTTCTATTTTGATCATTGGGGTCCTACATTGTTCTTCGGTAGCATTCGCACGCGCCTGCACTTCCGTCTCTACAACGGTTAGATTTATGTCCCTTTAAAGAACCATCACCATTTTTATTTTTGTTTACTCTTTTCTCAGTTTACAAGTTCGATCGTCGATGCATGCTTTTTTGGATCATGGTAGCGTCGTTATTCGATCTTTATGCTGGTTTCCTTTATTGCAATTTTTTAGCAGTCATCGTTCACTTTATTCATTCATTTTCCACTCTGCACTGAGAAACGACGTTGTCTAAGGAAACAACTACAAATCAACTGTCTATATTCTTCATTATAATCTAAACAGATTAGGATTATGTTTTTACTATTATATTTACAATGTGTTTATGGTTTTTAAGACCTCTTGCATTAATGGGTTATGGTTCGCTACTCAATTCATATGGTTAACATAGTTGTTTTGCCATCACATTTCCTTTATTAGAGAGTAAACCGCTACCAGGCGGTATTTCCCATTTTTGTAGATTTATGTCTTGAAGAATAGGGGTATCTAGGAAGGCCACTGGAACTTAGCGTGCCAATTTGCCTGTGTTTACGATTATTAATCTTAGTGATTTAGTGTTGCAAGATGTTCCCACCACTTATGACGATGAATACAACAATACTTCAAGCTCTTTGCTATTTTTAAACAATGGAAACAACCCTCCCCAAACATTTGAATCAATTTTTGAACAAAATATTCCCGTTGGTGGTGTTTTTACCTTGCATTTGGTAGTTGGGACGAGTTCTCATCAACTTTTTGTGCCCGTTTTCCTTGCTGACCGTGCCACTACGCACTGTCTGTTGGCCAGAGATGCTCACAGCATTGATTATGTTGGGAACTCGCTCATTACTGGGTAGGCCACCTATCAGAAAAAACGAAAGAGTATGCAATCTTTTGACATAACTTTCTTTGCATTTTCTTGCTGATTTCAAAATTTGAGTTTTCTCCATTAATTAACTTCTATCAATTAGTTTGATGTAGGCTTATATTAATCTTTGTTTTTATAGGGATTGATCTAGAATATGTTGATTTTGGATTAAGAAACTGCCAATGTCAGTACTGCAGTGCTTTATTTTGGTCTGTAGAGCGGACAAAGAAGCATACTAAGCATACTTCTTCTGTTTCTGCCTCGCAGCTTACTGCGTGTTGCATGAGTTAAAAAGTTCAATTCTCATGCGCTAAACCCACCCCCGCTTATTTTGATCAGCTGTTAAACCCCACAAATTCTCGAGGTTTTTACAGTTTAAAACAAATATTAGATCATATTATTCAATGATGGCGTTAACTTCAATGGGGGCCAAAGTTGTTTCGTCGACCAACAAGGGTTGGGGTTCATATGTTTTTAAGATTAATGGTCAAGTGCATCATTTGATGTGTTCATTGTTGCCTCCAGAAGGCGACAATCCTAAATTTGCACAACTGTACATTTATGTCACTCAAAATGAAGCCAGTAATCGTATCAGTTGTTTCAACATATCAGAAGCATCTGAAAAACTCAATCAATAGGTTGTCGGTGGCCTCATCAACATGTTGGATGTGTGTAATAAGGTCGTTCAGCTTTTTAGGCTCGCTAGGGATAGGATTGATGAAGGGTCCACAAGTCATTTACGTTTGAGTTTGTACAGTGCATAAGGCAACCGTGATGTGCAGTACAATCTATCGACATGTGACAGGATAGGTGGCTTGACAACTGGGGACATGAGCCAATTTCACATCGAAAATGATATTGTTGTGGAGCATAGGACACATGGCCTACAGAGAATCACAAAGTTACATCCTAAGTACATGGCTCTCTAATATCCTCTTCTTTTCCCATACGGTGAAGACGGGTATAGGAAAAGTCTTCCTTGAAATCCAAATTTTAGAGGGAAAAAAACCAAATAATGGGAGGGGGTTATCAATGAGAGCATTTTTGGGTTATCAAATTCAGGATAGACCAGGACATTATGACATCATGTTGAAGGGTGGCAGATTATTTCAACAATACTTAGTTGATGCATATGCGATGCTCGAAGAAGATAGGTTATATTTCATTAGGGCAAATCAAGATTCTTCTAGAACATAAGGTCTTAAAGGAATTCATAAAGCGCTCAAAGCAGGAAATGCAACCAGGTCCGCTGTTGGCAAGAGGGTCATTCTACCAACTTCGTTTACTGGCAGTGTTAGATATATGATAAATAATTATCAGGATGCTATGGCTATATGTAATGCTAAATGGCCTGAAATTGTTGAAGATCTACGTGATAAACCTGGTTGTAAAGCTAAAGATAGGCCAGATCTATTTTCCAGAATTTTTAAAGCAAAACTTGACCATATGATTAAGTACCTCAAATCAGGAAAACCTTTTGGCGATGTCGAATCTGGTTAGTTCGTTACTCTTGACCAATTTTTTCCCTTTATTTGTTTATATTTTCTCGCTGCAAGTCTGAAGAGTCTATGGTTAAAAACAATGATTTACAAGGTGGAGTTCCAAAAAAATAGGTCTTCCTCATTGTCATATCTTGTTATGGGTCAATAAACATTATAAATGTTGTTCTCCTTATGATGTTGATTCTATCATTTTAGCTGAGATTCCTGATGAAAGAAGTGACAAAGCTGGGTATGATGCAGTTTCGCAGTACATGATCCATGGCCCATGTGGTGTTGCAAATCAATTTTCGCCTTGCATGAAAGAAAACAAGTGTTCAAAAAAATTTCCTAAATCTTTCACAAGTGAAACCACTTTTGCAACTGAGGGTTTCATTGCATATAAGCGTCGAGATATAGAAAATCTGTTTGTTCTAAAAAATGGAATCAAGCTTGATAATGAATTTGTTGTCCCATACAATCGTGAGCTATTATTGAAGTATCAAGCATAAGTAAATGTTGAATCATGCTGTCAATCAACACTCATTAAGTATCTTTTTAAGTACATAACTAAAAGTGTTGATCGGACTAGAGCTATTTTTTAGGATGAGGAGTTTGATGAGGTTATGGCTTATCTAAATTGTTGATACTTATGCCCTTACAAAGCAGTCTGGAGATTGTTACAGTTTCACATTCATTTTAGAGAACCATCTGTCAAGGGGTTGTCTGTGCATCTTCCATCTGACCAAAATGTCATTTTCAGAAAGACCGATGATCTAAACTATGTTGTTAACCAACTTAATCTTGAAAGCACAACGTTAACACAATGGTTTCAAACCAATGTCCAAGACCCTGATGCACGTATGTTAACTTTTGTTGAATTTCCTACCAAGGATGTTTGGAAAAATGATGAGAAACAGTGGACCCGCAGAAAAAGACAGATCTCTAGGTAGGGTTGCGTATATTCACCTTACTGCCGATGAATTATATTATTTGAGGTTGCTGCTGAATTATCGAAAAGGCAACTTTAATTTTGACCATTTGAGGACTGTCAAAGGCGTTCTTGAACCCACATTCTGAGCTACATGCACCTCGCTTGGTTTATTGGAGGATGATAGGGAATGGAATAGTACCATGACATAAACGGTTGTCACTGCGTCATCCTTTCAATTGAGGTAATTGTTTGTCACATTGGTTCTCTTTTATGATGTTGCTAATCTATCAGCTTTGTTGAAACGCATTGGAAGACGATGTGCGATGACATTTCAAAAAACATGATCAATACTTTTGGCCTACAAGATGTCTCTAAATACCAATATGAACATAGAAATTCACTTTTGTATGAGTTAGAAAAATTGTTTGTTGCTTCGAATAGTTCTTTGTCGAAGCATCACTTACCACAACCAAACAATTTGATGATGGATAAACTTATGAATAGGAGTTTGAGAGAAGAGTTGGATTACGATGCTGACTCGCTAAAACATGAGCACTCGCTCTTGATCAACCAGTTAAATAGAGAGCAAAAATATGTTTATGACAATGTCATAGAAACAATTGACAACAACAGATTTGGCCTGTTTTTTTTTTTGCATAGTCATGGTGGGACAAGCAAAACTTTTTTTGTGGACCACCATCATAGCTAGAATTAGATCCCAAAATCAAATTGTTTTAGCTGTGGCTTCATCTGGAATTGCCTCCCTTTTGCTTCCTGATGGAAGAACGGCTCACTCTAGATTTAAAATTCCTATCAACGTCACAGATTGTTCGGTTTGTGAAATTAAAAATGGGACTCTTCTTGCAAAACTAATCACTGAAGTTGCTCTTATTCTTTGGGATGAAGCTCCCATGAATCATAAACGATGCTTTGAAACTCTAGATAGGTCTCTTTGTGATGCTCTTAAAGGGTCAAAACCCATTTGCCGTTTAGGAGTAAGCCGATTCTTTTCGGAGGTGATTTCAGGCAAATTCTTTATGCTGTTCCAAACGGAAGTGTCGCTGACTTTGTTAAAGCTTCATTGACGAGCTCATACATTTGGCCCTATTTAACTATATTCTTTTTGAAGCAAAACATAAGGCTTTCGAAAACAAGTTTGGACGAAAGCGAAAAACAAGAACTCGCTAATTTTGCAAAGTGGATATTAGACATTGGAAACGGTACTTTTGCCAGGTCTTTATATTCAATTGATAAAGAAGGCTCTTGGGTTCAAATTTCAAAACAATTCCTTATCCATTTTGATGAAGATCCCATCAAAGCCAAGATTTCAGCTGTGTATGCGAATTTTAAGAAGAATTTTCAAGATGTGCCATTTTTGAAAGAAAGAGCTGTTGTGACACCACGAAATGATACAGCAACTGACATAAAAGATTTTATGTTAGGTATTGTGCCCGGCGAAAGTTGCACCTATCTTAGTTTTGATTCGATGTTTTCTTCAATAGAAAATTCAGATGTGCTTTATCCAATAGAATTTCTAAACCAACTTGATTTATCTGGTTTACCGCAACACAAGTTGGTTTTGAAAGTTGGCGCCCCAATGATGTTGATTAGAAATTTAAACCAAAGTGGTGGGTTATGTAATAGAACACGATTGGTTGTGATGCAATTAAACAACAGAATTATGCAAGCAAAAATCATAACGGGAAGCAACATCGGTGAAAGAGTTTATATCCCCAGGATAATTACTTAATCATCTCAGCATAAATATCCCTTTACTCTGAGAAGGCAACAATTCCCTTTAAAAATATGTTATGCAATAACAATCAACAAAAGCTAAGGACAATCCTTGAAAATTGTCAGGCTGTATCTGTCGCAAATTGTTTTTTCTCATGGACAACTATATGTTGCGCTGTCCAGAGTCACCTCAAAAAAAGGGTCTCAAAATTAATATTGCTCACGATAGCGACATGCCCTACGGTTATACAAAAAACATAGTTTATAAAGATGTTTTAAAACATTTACATGAAGGCATAAGTTTGCATTATTATTTTTTCCTTTTGTTTATTTTTGAAAACATGACTCCACCAGTACTTTGATAAATCACTTTATTCAGTTTTCAATTTTTGCATAGCAGAAGCGGTACGCAACCCTTGCATTTGAATGGTCCTTCAGATCATCATTTCTCAACAACTCATCCACACTTGGCAGCTTCAGTGAAAGGGTCACCACCATATAACCTGTTCTGAGGCATTTGCCAAAGGAATTCATGACCTTGACAACAGTTGAGGATGAGTACTTGAGAGCAATGCTAGGCAAGCAACCAGGCAAGGGTTCCAAGCAATCAGTTCTGTATCGGAGGTTGATTTCAGGTTCCGACTAATTGCATTCTTTCTCTTTGACTTGCAGATAAGAGCAAGGGCAAAAGAAAAGACAGGGAAAATTCATGATATGGGATACTCTTGCTTTTGTCCCTGATGATATGAGATATTCTTGCTCTGGTGTGGCTGGTTTGCAGAGATATTATCGGGGAGGAAGAAAGCTGAGTATTTCGAGAGGCTTCGTTGGGAGTGCCATCTCGGATGTGAGGAAGAGTTGAGCATTTTTGCAGGTTTACCTGGCCGTGGAGGATGGAGGTCGACATATATAGGGATTTCTCCAACAGCAAGTAGTAACGATGTTCATTTACCCTTCTCGATCATAGCAATGTAGTGGGAGCTGCAAGATTCACGTGTTTTAACTTTGTCAGAGATCTTTGACAAAGTGGTTCGTGGTATCCGGAAAGCTGATGTTGCGTGTGAAAATTGCAAACAAATTTTATCCTAGGAAATCTGGCTCTCGAAGTTCAGAGAGCGGTGCCTCTTCAGTTTTTGAATCAAGCAGATCTGTTGAAGATTTGGCTCTCGAAATTCGGAAAGCGTTGCCTCTTCAATTTTTGAACAAGCAGATCTGTTGAAGGTGTATTCTTGGAGATGAGGAAAAATTAGGCATTCTTGAGAGTATGCTTTGCCACGAAAGACGGAGGTGGACACATCTAGAGATTCATCAATTAGCAAGTAGTGGTGATGTTCCTTTACCCTTATGGGTAATAGTGGGGTAACTGGAACTTCGAAATTCTCGTGCTTTAACTTTGTCAAAGCTCTTTGGCAAAGTTACCCTTGGTATCCAAGGAGCTGATGTTGCGTGTGAAGATTGTCGACAAATTTTACCCAGGAAAATCTGCTTCTCTAAATTCAGAGAGTGGCTTCGATCTTTGAACAAACGGCCATGTTGCCCTTTCTTTTATAGGGGCACCAATTGTGTTCAAGAAGTACATACAAAGAGTTACTGCTTGTAGAAATTTCCCTCTTATTTTTGTATTTCTGAGATTTATTAGACCTCATTTTTCCTTCATCATTTCTGAAAATGTCTGGCCCATCCGACCGTCGTTTTGACTTCAATGCTGTGGAAGAGGCCACCATGTCTCCTCAAGACAACATATGGCATCCATCCTTCTTATCCCCTACTGGTCTTCTTACCGTTGGGGACTCTGTGATGAGGAATGACATGACCGCTGCGGTGGTGGCCAAGAATCTTCTCACTCCCAAAGATAACTGACGACTTTCCAAACAGTTCGATGAGTTGGCTGTTAAGGATTCTCTGGCTCTCAATGTTCAGTGTGCGGGTTCTGTGTCTAATATGGGCCAACACCTATTTGCTCGAACCGGCCAAGTTGAATCATTGGCGGTTGAGGTGGCACATCTCAAACAGGAGATCAGAAGGCTCAAGCACGAGAATAGACAGTTGCACCTACTTGCACATAACTACTCTACGAGCATGAAGAGAAAGCTTGACCAGCTGCAGGTATCCGCGGGTCGGATTTTAAGTGATCATCAGTGGTTTATGGGTTTGTTCGAAAGGTATTTATTGCCTTCGTCTTCTGGGGCTATACCACATACTGAAGTTCCAAATAATCAACCTCTGGTGCCTCATCTTTCTGGGGTTCTACCTAGTGTTGAGGCTCCGAATGATCAACCTCTGGTACCTCCTCTTTCTGGGGTTCTACCCAGTACTGAGGCTCCAAATGATCAACCTCCGGTGCTTCCTCTTTCTGAAGCTCTACCGAGTACTGAGACTTCTCATGAGCAACCTTTGTGAAGGCTCCCTCCTGTTTGTTTTGATTCATGTGTATGCACATATATGTAATTTATCGGAGATATCAATAAGTTTTACTTCATTCAGCGTATTGTGTTAAATACATTAAGGCATCCTCCACTAAGTTCTTTGAATTTTTTTCTTTTGTTGAAGTTTGCATGTTGAAACTTCATGGGTGGATCCTGTAGATTGAAATAGTGCTCCCTTAATTTCCCGAGTGAGGAAAACTTCTTGGTTGGGGACTTGAAAGCTCCAAGTTATTAAGTAGTCGTGAAATTTTTTAGTACCAAGGCGTAGTAGCATATGATAGGAGTCCCCCAAGTCTTCGGGGGAGGAGTTGACGAATGAGGAGTCTTGCTAGTAGTCAAGTTTCCAAACTACCAAAACTTCACCCTTTTCTTTTCTAAGTGGTAGGCCAAAACTCTTCCTTCATATATATATATATATATATATATATATATATATATATATATATATATTTTTTTTTTTTTTTTTATGAAGGTTGTTATGCCCGAAGAAAAGAAAAAAAAAAGCCCCAGCCCTTTACACCTTTTTTTTGTTTTGAAATTGGTAACCAGGCCCGAAGTAGAAGGCCCAGCCTTTGACTAGGTTTTTCTGTGCCCTAACTGCACAGCAGGTCACCCCGTGCTTCCTCCTCAGCCTGTCCATCTTCTCTGCGCAGCTCCCATTGTTCTCCTCTGTAGCTCTTCAATATAACACCATCCTCTATAGCTCAAATTGCAAAGACATCTGTATGAAAGTTGTTCCTTAACTCGTGAACTACAACATATCCAAATTTGAGATCCATCGGAGTAGTACAAATCCAGAAATTCAGGTATGATGAGTGACTGTTCATCATTTGTCTGTCAACCCGTCAGACCTGTTGTGAGCTTCGAAACTCCATTTTCTCTTACTCAGATCAATATACTTTCTTCATCAAAGTTGTTCCTCATCATCTCTTCCATAACATATCAAAAATTCAGAACGAACTAACGGTTAAATACTTCCAGATCTTTGAAACATCACAGCAGCTTTAAAATCTGCAGGAATCCGACTGTCATGTTTGGAGCTTCAACACTCTAATTTCCTTCGCTTAAGCAGAAACAGTTCCTTCTTAAAAGCTGTTCATCTGCTCAAGAACTATAAGATGTCCAAAATTTAGCACCACTAGGGAAGAGCAAAAGTTGCAGAAATTTGATAGATGAAAGGAGATAGAAGAGGGAGAGAGAGAAAGAGGCTGCTTGGGTTGGATTTCTAGTCTAGGGGAGATTCCAGTTTTTGTAGCACCTTCATTACTGGTGGATTTCTTGTACTTTTGTTCACCATTAAATGTGGAACTTTGACTTGTTATTTATTCTATTATAATATGTCTAGAAACATATATAAGTAAATAAATAATTGGGAAAATCTTGGGACCTTGTGGGTGTAATCTGTTTATGATAGGGACTTTTTGGAGGTAAAACAAAAAAGAATGTTTGTGTTTCCCCATGTGTTTTTGTACATATTCAAGAGAATTTTGGGTTTTGTGAATAAAATTTGTTTATTGGCAGCAAGGTTTTGTATTTGGAGGATAGTTTAATAGGTAAGGTGTATTGACTGTAGGTTTTTGTTTGGGTATATAGCTTGACTAGTTGAAGCTATTTTTAGAACACAAAACTTGATTTAGCTTAACACTATCTTGATCAAAAGTGTGTGAAGCTCTTATATGTTTTAGTGTTGAAGTTTTGTATTGAAGCTTTGTGGGTGAAGCTTTGTGGGTGAAGCTTTGTAGGTGAAGCCTTGTGGGTGAAGCCTTGTGGGTGAAGCTATGTTGGTGAAGCTTTATAGGTGAAGCTTTGTAGTTGAAGCTTTGTAGTTGAAGCTTTGTAAGTGAAGGTTTTATGTTGAAGCTTTGTAGGTTGAAGCTTTATAGGTGAAGCTTTGTAGGCACCATAAATTAGTTTTGCTTCACACTATCTGGATCAAGAGTGTGTGAAGCTTTTGAGATTTGTAGTTGCCCTCCATTGATGAAGCTTTGTTGGCACCATAAATTGATTTTGCTTCACACTATCTTGATCAAGAGTGTCTGAAGCTTTTGAGATTTGTAGTTGAATCCCATTGATGAAGCTGTTATGTTCCCCCTTCCCCTTTTTTTTTTTTTGTTTTTTTTTTTGGAATGGTGGAACTGCAAATTTGAAATTTGAAACTCCCTAGCTTGTGTTGGAAGTTTGAAGATTTTCCTTGTGGGGCTTTCTCATGGTTTGAATTTGAATTTTGAATTTCAATTACCCTGTTGAATTATATAAGAAGGATAAGTTTCCATTCTTTACCTTGCCTTCATTTGCTCATTTTGTAGTAATTTTTGAAGACAGAGTGCTCTCTAGTTGAGAGGGATTCCGGCATTGCTTTGCTCCATCTTCAGGTTGGTAGTCTTCTCCACTAGATCGAATGTTTTCATTCTTGTTGAATTGTTTGAGTGTTCATGTGTTTGGTTAAGAACATAATGAACTGGTTGAGCTTTTCCTTGCACCCTAGGAACTTCCTTATGTTTCGATCCTTCATGTAGTGATAGAGTTTGTTTCTATTTGTTGTAGATGTCAGAGCCTGGAAGTCTTAGTGATGAGGGCTCCCCTAGCTCTAGCTCTAGGTTTAAGCCTGCAATGTCGAAGTCTTTAGGGCCTTTGTTAGAGTCTTGTACAAAAGAAATGTTGGATGATCTTCACAATTGTCAAACCTTAGCCAATATTGGTTCTTCCTCCATGCCAGTGGGTGAGGGGGTTGTTCGTGATGCCATACCCATATTTCGCTCTGAGTTCATAGCGGACCATTTAGAGAACAACTTGTTAGATAGCAAAAATCAGCTAGAGGCCCTAAGGCAGTCATGTAGTATCCCCTGTAGTGTAGGAATACGTTTGGTGCATTATGAAGAATTGCCCTCTGAGCCGCCCAGGGGTCATGTTATGTTCTACACCCAGATACTAGTGACCTTAGGGGTGAAGCTACCTTTACACCCGTGGTTGCAACAGATGCTATCTTTTATCGGATATGTGCCTGGGCAACTTAACCCTGGTTTTTGGGATACCTTGATCGAGTTTTATATGATTTGGATGGAGTGTGGGTTGGGGGAGCCTTTCTTCTATCAGTGGCGTTATTGCTATAAGATGCACCCAATGAAGTCATACACTGGTTATGTTGAGTGTGCGTGTCAGAGCGAAAGAGAGCGTATTGTCTTTGGTAAGAAAAATGCGTACTGCACATGGAAAAATGGTTGGTGCTTTCTTTATAATGATTGGGAGCATGCTAAGGGTGTCACGCCTGAGCGACATGTTCCTACTCACTTCTAAACTGTAGGTTGTAATGTATCCATTGTTCGTATTATTTGCTATTTGTTGTGATTTTCTCTTGCTTCTAACATTTTTCTTCATGCAGTGACACGAGGCACCATCAAGTTGTCCGGAAAAGAGCTAGCTGATGTAGAGAAGGTGTTGAGGGTGCCCAAAGAGGATAGACACTTGGGTAAGCTACGACCCTTATTTCGAAAGTACGAATTCCAGCCCCTAATTTCTGAGTGCCATAGACGAGCGAGTAAGTTGTACCCTTCACTTGACCTTTGCTCTTCCTTTTTTTTTATAAATTTATATTCCTTATTTTGATTTTCCTTGTTCAGTGGAAAGGGTGAGCAAGAAGGGGGAGACTAGCACCAAGAAAAGGAAAGCACTTACGCTAGTTCCCTCAGAAGACATTCTGTTTCACAAGGAAGCTCACAAGCATTAGGTAAGACCAGCCATTAGACCTAAGTCTCAAGATGAGGTCCTCAAGATTGCTGCCTCGAGAAAAGCTGAAGCCGAGGCCATCGGACGTGCTGCTGCCATAGTTGCAGGGGAGGAGAGGCGACTATTACCTTATCTTCCTACTATTGATCCTATCTTTCCTCCGCCTACGGAGCATACTGGCCAGGAAAATGATCATGGTTTCGCCGCAAAAAGAAGGACAAGGAAGAGGCTGGCAGGGTCCCTTGGAAAGACTTGAAGGTTGCCATGTAGCCAAAGAGCTTTCGGCATGTTAACAATTGCCTGGCAAGGCGTCGATTCACTTTTGATGAGCTCGGAGAGCCACTAGCTAAGAATGAATCAAATCGCGATCGGATGTTGAAACTATCTTCTTATGTGAGTGTTATTTTATTATTTCCTTACTTTCTCCTCTTTATTATTTTTTGGTAGTAATGATCATCTCGTCATGTAGGTCATGAGTGAGTACGACGACAGACTGCGAAAGGCTGAACGATGTAAGGTGAAATTGAAAGAGAATAAGCAGCTTACATATGACGCCAAGAAAAATAAGAAACTTTTGACTAAGGCCGTCCAGCTCAAGGACTAAACCATGAAGAGCTTGAAGTTGCGGAATGCTGATAACGTAAGGCTTAAGAAACTGTTTGAGGCGACTAAGAAATAGTTGGAGGCGGCTACCCTTGAGGTATCCAAGGTCAGGGAGGAGTTGGATGGTGCCTTGGTCGAGGTTTTTGACCTGAAGAGGAGTATCCCAACTGAGAGGGAAGCTGCCGTGCAAGAGTTCTTGGGTTCACAGGCCTTTCACCGTGCCATTAGACCTCACTGCACCCGGGAGGTTCATTTTGAGAAAAGGAAATGGATGGCCGTCCTTAAGCGTTATGACGATGGAAGCATTATTCAAAAGTACCGTAAGGAGATAGATGAGTATTGACGAAAGGGTGAAACCTTCATCCTCGCAGTTGATCCTAGTAGTGTAGATGAGTCTGACGATGAGGCTAGTGCTGATGAACAAACTCAACAAGGTGAAGATGATCTTGGAGATGCAGAGGATGGTGGTGGGACACAGAGTGATATTACTAGGGGTTCGACCTCAGATGAGGATGACTAGTAGTGCCTTCATTTTCTGCATGTACTCTGGATGTACTAGTTTGTTGTTTGTATGGCATGTGCCATGTTATAAACCTAAGAGCTTTTTGTTTATGGATGTTTACGAGTGTTTGCACTATCATTGATGAATGTTTGGCTATGTTTAAATAGATCCCTTGTTTGGATATAAGTCATGACTTGGTTGTTCGTTTCTTTGTATAGTCTTGTTGACACATACTTAGATTTTATTTCGTGTTGGAAACATTCGCGTTGAAGTTTCAACATTTGAGTGTTTCATTGCTATGAATGTAAAAGAGTTAGGGCCAAGTTGGCTAAATCACCTATTTATTGAATTCATTACCAAATGGCCTTCATTACATAGGATGCCGAACAGCTACAGCTCAGCACTTGTACACTGTGAGTCTACTTGAAGTAGTACTTCAAGTGATCAGCGTTCCATGGATGGCCAATGGTCTTGCCATCGGAGTTTCTGAGTTTGTAGGAGCCAAGGTGACTGACGCCAATGACTTCAAACGGTTCATCCTTGTTTGGGCTAAGAGTGTCTTCGCTTGGGACTCTATCGTAGAGTAGTATTTTCTTTAATACACAGTCCCCTACTTTGAAAGAGCGAGCTTGACCCTAGAGTCATAGTAGTTGGAGATGCGCTGCTTGTAAGCGACGTTCCTCAAGTGAGCCTGATCTCTGTGTTCCTCGACTAGATTTAAGTTGAGGGTGAGTTGCTTGTCATTCTCGCTCTGCATGTAGTTCTAAACTCGGTATGTTGCTTGCTCAAGCTCAATTGGGACAACCGCCTCTGTACCAAAGGCAAGTGAAAATGGAGTTTCTCCTGTTAAAGTCCGATATGAAGTGCGGTATGACCAAAGAACCTGGGGTACAAGTTCCGGCCAACAGCCTTTAGCCTTGTATAAGTTGGTTTTCAAAGTGCGTTTGATTATTTTGTTGATGGCCTTAACTTGTCCATTAGATTGGGGATGAGCTAGGGAGGCAAAACATAAGTTGATGCTGAACTTAGAGCAGAACATCTTGAACTTCTTGTTGTCGAACTGTTGCCCATTGTCAGTGACTATTGCATTGGGAATACCGAATCTGCAAAGGATGTTCTTCCATACGAAGTCTTCTATCTTTGCCTTAGTAATGGTTGCCAAGGGTTCTACTTCGGCCCACTTTGTGAAGTAGTCAACTGCAACGATTGCATAACGAACCTTGCCTTTCCTCACGGGCATTGAGCCGATCAAATCAAGTCCCTACTAAGTGAAGGGCCAAGGGCTGATCATAGGAGTGAAAGGCTCTGGAGGAGAGTGAGGAATAGTCGCATAGCGTTGACATTTGTCACATGAGAGGGATACTTTGATGGCATCTTGGTGGAGTGTTGGCCAGTAATATCCTTGGCGAAAAGTCTTGTGTGCTAGGGACCGAGATCCAGCATGATCTCCACAGACTCCCTCATGTATTTCCCGAAGGATAATTTTCGCCTCAGTAGGCGTAAGGCACCTTAAGTATGGCAAGTTAAAACCTCGCTTGTAGAGTTGATCATTAATGATCAGGTAGCGGGTAGACTTGTATTGAATCTGCTTAGCTTGGACTTTATCATTTGGGAGGGTACCATAAGCAAGGAATTTATAAATTGGGGTAATCCAACTATCCCCCTGTTGTAAGTTGCACACTTCCGCGGCCATGGTGCTTGGTGCTGCCAACAATTCGACATGAATTTCTCTCCCAATCTTGTCTTCCACTGCTGAGACGAGGCGAGCCAAGGCATCTGTATGACTGTTTGCCGCTCGAGGAACTTGGGTGATCTAGTAGTGATGTGAAATTAAATTGCACTCAAACTTAAACCCTATTGATGTAGTATGTGTAAGTAGGGATCGTTCTAGCCGGGGATTAGAAGGGATGCTAATCTACGCAAATATGACTCAAAAACACAAAACTAAACTTAAAAACAGAAAACTAGACTCTAATGATTCAAAATAAACTAAACTGACTCAAAACAGCACAAAACAAGCAAACTGACTTAAAACAGACACTAGGGAGTTATTTGGACGAAACTAGGACTAGTAAGACTCAAAACTAACACCTAAGAGTGAATTGGACGAAATTAAGACTTAACTTGACTCAAAAGACTAAAAGACTCAAGATTTGACGAATTTAGACTATACTAACACAAACTAAAAGCAAGGGATTGGTTTTGAACGAATTTAAACTTAAACAAACAGAATTGTAAAGTAGACTTAAGTATGCAGGAAATTAGTGATTTAAATGGGTGAATGGCTAGTTAGAGGGTTCCTTCTCCACACATGAAACTTATGCATACGAATCGATTTCCAGTTATTCTTTCGACAAACCATGAATGACAATGCCCCGAATTAATTGGATTGCACTAATTAATTCTCAGATTTCCCTAGATTCATTGAATTGGACGTAGCACCGCAACCAAATTATTCTTATCAAGTTCCCTATATGACTGCATACTAGAGATATATATCAAAGATCATTAAGCTCCGTGAAAATCATAAGCATTGACAAGGCATTCGTGACTATGACTGCATGACACTCCTGTCAGGAATTTACTTAACGCGATCGTGACTAGCAACCTACACTACTTGTAAATATAAGTTTGTAACTATTAGGTGAAACTCCCTTATATTTTAGCATCAAATTCATGCATGCAAACTAAGTATGCATCCCTCATCAACATACAAGAATAAGTTTTAAATAAAACAGTTAAGCAAATTGCATTCACGATTTATGAAATAATAACTGGATGTAATCAATTCATGTCACATATATGTTCATGGCTTTGAATTCTCCCCTAGCTAAAACGAGTTTAGTTCCTCATGTTCGCAATTAAATAAAGATGATTAAATTTAAACATCAAAAGCAAAGATAGAATACACCTAGAAACGCTCCAGCAATCCAACGTCTTGAATGGCAAGCACGGCTCCAGGTTCTTCTCCTCCTTCCTTCCTTGCAAAACTTGCAGCACAATGAGTGTGTGATGGATGGATGTAGGTGAGTTATGGTAGAGGGTGATGGTCTGAATGGTGCGACATATGTGTGTATTTATAGGGAGAGGGTGCGGCACAATCCCTAAGGATTAGGCTAAGTTTCAGAAATCAAAGAAGGAAAAGGATTACACAATCCTAGGAGAAAAGGGATTAGGTGCATCAAATTCCAAGGGGGAAAGGAATTGCAGGTTCTAGAGCTTCTAGAAAGGATCCATGTGCCAAATTTTTAGGGCTTCTAGAAATGAGTGTTGTGGCATGTTTCTAGAAGGAAAAGACCTTCTAAAAACAGGTTTTAGGCATCCTAATATGAAAAAGAGTCCTACTTGCAGCTGGAATTAAGGTAGGATAAGATTAGGATAGGATAGGATAAGGTTAGTTTAGATAAGATAAGGTTGGATAAGGTTTTTGATAATGTTTCTTCTTTTTAGCTGATTCCTTATCTCCAATGAGTTGAATTAATTTCTTCAACTCTTTTGCACATTCCTAGCCTCTCTTGAACTTCAAATTCGTCCATCCATCTTGCTCCATACATGTGTTATCCATTCCAAGCCCAAAACTGCTCTAAAATGCTCCAAATTGCACTTTCTTGCCAACTTTGTCATTTGAACCTGAAAACACACGAAAATAGCTTAAAACACTCTAATAAGTAGAAACTAACTAAATAAATGCAAGGAAACAAGCTAACTAAGTTGCATAAATATGCTCCTATCAAATTCCCCCACACTTAGTTTTTGCTAGTCCTCGAGCAAAACAAAAAAACAAAACATAACCTAAACCTTCCAAGGACTACCTCAGGGATTTCCAATGAACATGACATAATAAAAATCACTACTTACATAGATTTTAGCCATCCTTACTTTCGAGCTTACACTTAATCGCAATAATCACTCACTAGCTCGCATTTAATCAATTAAAACAACATTTTGAATGTAGTAACATGCCTTAGAGAATCCCTCAATTCCTCACAAGATATACACTATATTTTCACACAGATTTTCTGACTACAGTCCCTATACTAGGTATATGTGAGAAGATTGATGTAAACAAGAAAACTAGTAATCAAATATGTTTAAAACAACGAAGGCATTTTCTGGAATTATTAATACATGTATATGATCTCATGAACGGAATGCTACTACTTAGACGCGAGAACCAGGGATACCATATGCTCATACCAATTCCAAACTCCACATATTGAAACACATAACAAACAAGATAGAAGTCTAAGGGTTGTAACGGGGCTAAGGGTATTGGCTAACAAAGAAAGGTAAAGGATAACAAAGGTTCTTAAAGAAATAGCAAGCAAAGTAATGAAATAACCACTTAGAATTCACTCTTGAATGTGGCAAATAACTTGAAAACTACGGGATTTCGTACAACTTAGGGTCATATTCAAACTTTTTGGACCCTTTCTTCAACAACCAACAATTGTGAGCTCAATCTCACTTATTTTGAAACTTCTTTTCCTTTCTTTTTCTTTTCTTTTCACGTTTTTTGTTTTTCTTCTTTCTTTTGAAACAAACTCTACCCCAAAAGAACAAATCATTCCCCCACACTTGTTTTTCTGCATAATGTCGATCTAAATGAACTCCCTCTAAGTCATGCTTCACTATCCTTTAAGAACAAGGGTATGGATAGTCCTATACCAGGCTAGGTAAGGATAATATGGGCTAACAAAGAAAATAGGCTAAATAAGGCTCAAAAGGGGTTAAACCTACAAAATATATGAAAGGGGGTACGGCTGTTTGGCTCTAGTTTAAACGAAACAACTTCATCTTGTTATTTGTTATGCTAATCAATTTTATGCTTTGAATGAAACGGACATGAGTTCTAGTATTTGGAACTATAATGATGAAATGCATTCTAAGTACCAACCAAGCAAAGAAATAATGAGATCATGCAACGACTTTAGAAAACAAGAATGTGAAGATTAATAACTCTCCAAACAAAGTATAGGCTCAAGTCTCTCAAGGTTGTAGCGTTAGTTTGAGTTTCTTCCTTCAAGCAAGTTACAAAAACTGATTTTATCCTTTTGTGATTACATGTGAATTCGTAAATGACAACTACAACTAAGCATAAACAAAAGAGCATATCAAACTTCAATCCATGTTTGTAATTTTCTTTAACAGTCATGCAATTAAAAACCAAATCCTCATCATTGTGATAGAAGGTACCCTAAGACACAAACACACAAAAATGACTCTAAAAATGACTCTTTTTGGTATTTTTCAAAACTTTTTCGAATTATTTTCAAATTTTCGTATTTTCTGTTCAAGACACATTAAAATACTTCAAAACACACTAAAAACGTTTAAAACAGTGGAAAACAACTTTAGAAGTGATAGGTGATAAAATCCCACGAAAATCATGCAAAAACAGCATGTTTACCCCCCCACACTTAAACCAAACATTGTCCTCAATGTTTCAAACATAGACTCACACACAAACAAGCAAATAACAAAACTAACAAACATAACAAAGATGGCAAAGTAAAAGCAATAAAGAGTAGGGTTTAGGAATGCAAATTTGGTTGTAGGGCCGAAGCTTCCTAGCTCTTCTTTATTTGCATGGGTTGCCTATCAAGAAGCGCTTACTTTAACGTTTTCCAGCCGGACGATACCTCTGTTTAAGCTTGAATTGACCCCACGGCATGGAATTTATCTTTGAAGGGGAGGTAATATTTGAAATGATCTGGCAATGGTTTAAATTCTAGTGTGGGTGCCTGAATCATTAAAATCAGCAAGTTAGTAGAAAACAAAATTGAAATTCGAGAATATGGCTTACTTGCTTGCTCCGATACAAACTCAATGACAAACACCACTTCTTTGAAAGTTTCAGGGACTTTGAACTTGGCCAGATTGAATGTGATGGTTGTGACTTGTCCCGTGTCATAAAATTCAACTTTTTTGGGCTTTGTTGTCTCATGAACATCCTCTTTGATGCATTATACATATTCTCTAGCCACTTTTTCCTCTTGAATCATTATTCTTGGTGTACAAAGTTCTTTGACCGATTTAACACAATCTGGAACTTGATTTGTTGTACCAAGAATTGGGATAGTACTTTGCACCTTTAGAAGGGCTTCCACGATGTCTTTTTCACTTTCTTCGTCCTTGGAAATCAAGAACCTAGAGTATCTGTTGAAGAGGATGATTGGTAAGCACGGTGATGGAGTCTGCTTGGAAGTAAAGGCGAAGTTTTCGAGCAGACATGACCAATGCCAGAGCTAATTTCTCAATGTTGGAATATCGTGTCTCCGCATCTTGTAAGGCCTTGCTAGCGTAGTAGACGGGCCGTTCGACACTACCATCATTTTGAATGATAACGAAACTTACTGCTGAAGCCAATACCGATAGATAAATAATGAGAGTGCCACCAACTTTAGGTTTAGAGAACAGAGGGGCTTTACTCATGTACTCCTTGAGGTTTTTGAATACCTCGGTACATTCATCAGTCCATGTAATGTACTTCTTACTTCCTTTAAGTGCTTTGAAGAAATGAGCACATCTGTCTGTGGCCTTAGAGATGGACCTGGTTAAGGCTGCCACCTTATTCGATACTTCTTCAGAATGGTGAAAGTTTCATATAGGTTGGTAATGTGTTGGTCAGCATGTTTGCTCTTGACTAGCATATCATCAACGTAAACTTCCATCCTCTTCCCAATCTGCTACGTGAACATTGAATTGACTAGTCTCTGATAAGTCGCCCTTACATTCTTTAAGCCGAAGGGCATGACTTTATAGCAATATAGTCCCCTGTCGGTAGTGAAGGCTGTGTGTGCTTGGTCTGGAGGGTTTATGAGGATTTGGTTGTATCCTGAGTAAGCATCCATGAAGCTCAGGAGTTCACACCCGGCCGTAGAATCTTTAAGTCTGTCAATGAGAGGAAGAGGAAAGCTATCATTCGGGCATCCTTTGTTTAGGTCGGTATAGTCGACACATATTCTCCACAAGATCTTTTGAAGCAAAAGACTTTCCTTGGTCAGATTTTTCTTAACAAGGACCACATTTGCTACCCACGTTGGATAATTGACTTCGCGGATGAAGCCTATGCCTTTGAGTTTTTCAACTTATGCCTTCATTGCCTCGTATCATTCAGCATCATAAGATCTTCGCTTCTGTCTCACTGGTGTGGTCTAGGGGTCATTACTCAAGCGATGACAGATGATATCGGGAGATATGCCTAGTATGTCCTCATATGACTAGGCGAAGACCTCAATGTTCTCTTGTAAAAAATAGATCAATGCCAACCAAATGAGTGGTGACAACGTGGTGCCAATCTTCACCATGTGATCCGGGTAATCTTTTGAAATAGAGACATTCTCCAACTCTTCAGCAGGTTGTGCTTGCTGGGTGAAAGAGTCATCTCGAGGATCGTCGGGTTGACTGTTGCCATCATGAAGATCTAAGTTGGCTTCGTCCGGGCTAGTCTTTATAACTTGGTCATGTATAGAAAGGGTTTCCTTGGGCACATGCAGGTGTTGTTGCTTGACTGAAGTGTTGTAACATGATCGTGCACTAAGTTGATCTCCTCTTATATAACCGTTGCCATAGAGGGTTGGAAATTTCATCAACAACATACGTGTGGATACCAAGACCTGGAGATCATTGATGCATGTGCGCCCAAAGATAACATTGTATGTCGTTGGGCAGTCAACCACCAGGAAGTTAATGGTAATGATAGCTATGTAAGGGCCTGTACCAATGGTGAAGGGTAAGTGTATGCTCCCTAAAGGTTGCACGATATCACCAAAGAAGCTTATCATAGGAGAAATCGACTGATCGAGCAAGTGTTCAGCTAGATTAAGTGCCCTGAAAGCTTCAACAAACATGATATTGACCGAATCCCCCGTGTCTACCAGGATTCGTCGTACGTCAAAGTTGGCTACGTGAGCTTCCACGATCAATGGGTCGTTGTGAGGGTAGATGATACCTCTTTCTTCCTTAGGGTAGAAACATATTGGATCCTAGTTAGGCTTTTGGTACTTGCCTCCCATGATGTTTTCCACTTGAAACACTTGGTAGCTAGGCCTCAAAGTTTGTTCACTGTTTTTTATGGCCCTGTTGGAAGATTCAGATATGGGTGTGCCACTGCTTATGGAATATATCACATTCACTTGGCGTTGGTTACGGTTATCCCTTGGAGGGTGAAGGAGGAATTGATCAATTTTTCCTTCATGTGCCAAAGCTCCAATATGATCGTGAAGGATGATACACTTCTCCCCGTCATGGCCGTTATACTCGTGGTAGCAGCAAAACATGCATGTGTTCTTCGTGGACTTGTAATCTGGCTGCCTCGATTTTGGCTTCTGTATCAGGTGAGCTATACTGGGGTAAATGGCCACGCATATGGCGTTCAAAGGTATGTATATCTCATACCTCGGGGTAGGGTTGTCTTAACATGTGCCTGGCCTACTGCGTTGACTGCCTAGGGACAGGCATTATCGTTGGTTATTACAATAATGCCCCTTACTCCTTTTACTAAAATGAGACTGGTAAGGATGGAAATTTTTCCTCTTACCCTGAGATTGGTATGTCTGTTGACTTGGCGAAGCATTAAGTGAGACAGGGGGTGTACCGTTGCCGTTTGGAAGGTTGATGTCTTCTCATTTGGTTGGATCTGGCTTCCACTCCCCACTTGCTGATAATGGGTGGCTGTAGGGGGTTTCCCTTGATATATCCTTACCTCGGCGGATGTGTGGTTGTAAGCATGTGCCATCACCTCAAAGTAAATTTTCCAAGTGTTGCCATTGATCATGTACTTGATGAAACAGTCACATAGGCCTACCGTGAAGGCCTTGAGAGAGGTCTTGTCATCTGCCTCAGCACAGCAAGAATACTCATGACCAAAGCGGCCGGCATACTTTCGTAGTGACTCGTCCGGCTTTTGGCGAATAGTGTACAAATCATCTGCAGAATGCAAGCGATCGGTCTGGAAGATGTGTTGAGAGACAAATAGTTTCCTCAATTCCTCAAATGAGTCAACCGTCTCAGGTGGAAGACGACAGTACCAGTTTAAAGCTCCACTAGAGAGGGTGGAAGGGAAGAGAAGACATTGCTCTTCGTCGATATGCATCTGGTATGCCATGGTAGACTCAAATAAGTTAAGGTGTTCAATCGGATCCTCCCTTCCAGTATAGAGTTGCAAGCCAAGATTCTGTTTTGTCTTCGCCTAGAGGGGGTGTCGAGGATCCTCTTTGTAAGAAAACCAGGCCTGGGTTGATTCCAGTCAGGTATCTCGGCCTGATGTTCAGCCTTCAACTTGTTTACTTCCTCAAGGAGTTGTAGGATGAGGGGGTCCTAAGTGGAGTCATGTACCACTGGAGTTTTCTTCCGTAAGTCTCCATTGCCTCTTGGAAGTAGGAAAGCTTGATCAAGAGCGTGCGATTTTTCCTTGGACTCGCCGTATTGACTTCTAGAGTGAGTCTGTCGAAATACTTCTGAGTCCCATGTACCTTCATGTTCCTCTGGGACCTATCGCTCATTCCCTATATTGGTAGCTGGTCTAGGACGTGGGAAGGGACCGAGTCTTTCAGAAACCCTTGGGTCATTGATCTTCGAGCTTACGTTGCCTCATGAAGTCTCAACAGTCGAGATAAACGGCTTTCGATCCTTCCGCTCCTTCTGCAAAGAGATGTCTTCCTCCACTTCTCCTGCTTCGGGTTGAAGCAGCTGGGTTGAGAGAAGTCTCATGTTGATCGACATTTTGATGAGTAGCACATTCCTCATCAGGAATATCCATGTTGAAGGCAGGTGACCCTCCGCCTATGATGGTTGACGTTCACAAGGGCAATGAGCTCGTGTGCTTAAGTATGCCTAGCTTCGTGGAGTGTCTCGAAGAGCTTCTCATATTACTCCTGGAGGATCTCATTCTTAATTGCTATCTTATTGTTCTGAGCCTCCAGCTCCTCGACTTTAGCTTGAAGAGCAAACCTCTTCCGTTTCTTCTTTCGCTGCTTCGTACTAGGCGCGAGGGGAGTGTCGTTCTGTGTACTATGGGTTCCTTCGCTTCCCATGTTGGAAAGGGATGCCTGGTCAAAAGAGAGTGTACGAATGGTGGAAACCAGCTTGAGAAAGCTAAAGAGAGTAGGAATAGGTGTGTTTCCCACAGACGGCGCCAAATGTTGATGCACAAAATCAGTGAGGACTTTGGTATAATAGAAAGTGTCAAGTTTGTGACCTTCGCTAGATTGCTCAGGTCATGAGTGTGGATAAGTACGTAAATGGACAGAAACAGGGAAGCAAACATAAGATGTACATGGTTCACCCAGATTGGCTACATCCACGGAGAATAGAAGTTCTCATTAATTGTGAAGGGTTTACACAAATACATAGGTTCAAGCTCTCTTTTAGTGAGTTCTAGTGAATGATTTAGTACAAATGACATTAGGGATTATTGTGGGAGAATGATCTTCTTTTATAGAAGAGAGTTTCTAGCTTTGTTCTGACATTGACACGTGTCATGCTGTGATTGGCTTCTGATGTTGACACGTGTTGCGCTGTGATTGACCTCCGATGTCGACACGTGTCGTGCTGTGATTGGCCTCCTGGTTAGAGGGAAAATGTTCTGGGTCTTTGACGGTATAATGTTGACCGGTGCTTAGTAGTTTCGGGATTGGTCAAGTATGGTATAAACAGGTTGCATGACAGCATTGTAGCCGACTGAAGAAGTCATTATCCAAAACACAAGAATTGCAAAGAAGAGAAATCTTAACATGCAAAATATCAGGTCATTTCTGTTTACGTTAAGCTCTGATTACAATTTTCACATGTGGCGCCGTATTTATGACGTATAAAAAACCATCACCTTTTTATTACTTACAGAGGCGAAACAATGAGGATCACCTTATGGGGAGAGACTACAACAAGTTTTGAAGACAGCTAAATACAATCACTTTTGCCACCCATATTTGTTGCTTTAACAAGCCTTAAAGTAAAACAATACCAAGGTTATACCCTGACGTGCTTTATTTAGCTGCTTAAAGCTTTAGTTTGTTGATTGTTTTGTTTTATCTATAGGAAAGCTTGTTCTTGGAAGCACGGGATCGACCGTTTGTGTTTTCAATTCGGACATTCCACAACCCTTCTTTAACAACTTTTGCTTTTATATTTCTTCAGTTAATCTTTCTCAGCCTAAACATGCTTGAAACAGGTTTGAGTATCTAAGATCACCTGTTCGAATCCTGCCCACCTCAGCTGAGATGTATGCGTGCCATGCTGTCGGTGCTAAATATGAGTAAAAAAATGATTGATGAGTTGCTTCTACTTGATCCTGCCTTGCACAAGGTTAGTCTCTCTTTACCAACCTGTTAACAAAAATCGCATTTTTAAAAAATAGAATTTTAGTGGTGCGTCTTCCTTGACTATCTCTTGCTTTGTTTCTTTATTCATTTATATTCCATGCTTACAAGGTGATGGTTAAATGTCTTTGATTATTTAAAAACCCTGTGATTTCATTACAGAATGCAAGTTTCGCATACCAAGCAACTGTCATTGGATTTGATTTCACTAGGGGTTGGTGGTACAAGTCGTGCCTGTCTTGCCATAAAGTTGTCAAGAAAACGTCTGGATCATTTGAGTGCAACGAACATGGTTTCTTAAACAGATTACTCGAACCATGGTAATTTTCTTTTGCACTTATTTTACATTTGACTTTTTTGAATTCACTCTGATATACATATGAATGGGAGTTTGTCTGGTTGATAGAAGTTTTTGAACACTCATGGATTTTTATTGGAAGTTATTTTTGTAAAGAAAGTGTCTGTGTAAAGAAAGTTTTTGAACACTACATGCGAAATTAACACAAAAATTGCTAAGTGGCATCACCGTTTTGCTGCATTTGTTATTTTGTCAGAGAAATGGATTATATATAATGCGAATCCACTAGATTATGGTATTAATTTTTGTTCTTCTAGGAAGTTAATTCCCAATGTTCAAGAATTGTCCACAGCCATTTTCGTAACAGAGCCACACTTCTTTTAGTCAAGTTATCATTCTAAAGGTAGTGGTTACACTAATTGATGACAAACTTTTGGCTTATACATGTGAGTTACAAGCATGTAACATTGTTGCATGATCAGGTTAAATTTGAAAGTTGGCTCCAGTAGAAATCGCCTAAGGGGTCAGGAGGTCTGGATAAAAGACATTGATTCCGAAAAAGTGATTTATTAATGTAGTGCATTTTTTGTATAAAGAGGGAGGAAAGTGTACATGATTGTATGTGTTTTGCTATTGTCACTCCTTACATTTGTGGTTGAAACTGTTTAAATAATTCGTTGTGTGCTAGGTTATCCAAAGTGGTGCATTGAGTTGTTAAGTATTTAGTTCAAGGCTTTCCAAAAGGGTATTTGGTGTTTGCAAAGTCATTTTGATGGAGTTTAATGTGAGTGCCCTTGATGATTATAAAGGGGTTGGACCGGAAGATGTGTGGGGTATGCATTTTGGTTGTTGTGGGCTGCAGATTTTAGGGGATTCCTTATTCAAGTATTTACACATGTTCATTAGTTTGGGATTAAACTTGATGTGCACACCTTTGGAGCCTCATATTGATTGTTAGAGTTTGGTAATCTAATTAATAGTGTCTTTCTGTCAATATTATTCATGCATGGCCTGCATTACAGTGGTTCTACTGCATTTTCTGGATTGCTCACAAGATTGGTATTAGTAGTAATGGTTGCCTAACATAAACATATCCAACCCTTGCATAGGTTCAAAATAGATCTTATTATGAAAGATAACACGAATCAGCACAACTTCCTCATGTTAAGAAGGCACGTCGAAAAGATACTTCGTGTTTCTTGCCACACTTTGGTGATAGATGATGGATATAAGGATCCTTTCATGGTGTCGCCGACTCTGAAAATTTTGGTCAGCGAGACAAAAAGATTTCAACTCTCTTTTGGGAATCAAAATAGTGACTTTAGGAAGATGGACTTCATCATTCATAGACTACTTAAAGACCAACTACCCTCGAACCCAGCGATTGCCTCAGTCAAACCACAAACGTCTGCTGCCACCGTAGGAAAACAAATTATGAATGAAGCGACCCCCGCCCCATTGATACCTTCCCGGTGGCTAGATCAACAACCTCATTCAATTGCACCTGCCAAGACTTCAAAGAGAACGTTGTTCCTTGATCAAGTCGACAAATCTGACAAGTAAAGTTTTCCTCTCGATTAATGTTCTCATGTGTAAATCTTAATAAATGTGTTTGCTTATCTTGGGTATACATATATGTTTTGCCGCTTATGAAAACCTGTTGGCCAATCTTTTCGCACGACTCTTTCACACTTTTTTCCATGGCTATCACGTTTCTCTATGACCTTATAAATTGTACCTTCATTCATAGCAAAAAATCTCATAGCGAGCAAATAGAGACAACCAATTCTGCTAGAATTGCTAGAGAATTCCACAATCTAGTTGTCCCTAAGATTGAGCCCGCCGACAAAGAGTCGATAGCTGCACTCAGAACAAAGTCTCAAGCCAAAAAAACCAAAGATAGGTAAATTACAATTTGTTTTTCGCACGCACTCCTACATAATATCCGTCGTACCAGTGTTTGTTAAACTATGATTTATGTTTTTTGCTATAGTGCGGAAGATGTCCGCTCGCAGAAAATATGAATGACCACAGTCTCCGTGATCAGCTGCTACAAAGGCGCTCTTCATGTTTTTGGCTTTGAACATATGTGCTTGACAACACAACAGTTTTTATGTTTTTTGTTATGTGCTGAAACAGGTGCCTGGCCTGCAGGACATATATTTTGCCACCTTAAGTGCAGGGGAAAAATATTTGTTGACTACATCTTACTTTTATTTCTTCTGTTTCTTATGGAAACATGCGTCCTGCATATTTTTTGCTTTGAACATTAGTGCTTGAAAGCTTAGCTGCTGAAACAAGAACGAAACACTTTTTATGTTTTTTGGTTTAACTGCTAAAACATGTGGCTGGCCTGTAAGACATATATTTTGCCATCTTAACTTCAAGGACAATATATGTGTAAAATGCATGTTGATTGTGTTCCTCAAGGAAACAGAGCATTTTTTGCAACCACATCTTTTGTAATCAACTCGGTTGAATGTATATAAAAGACAAGCTACTTATCTTACCGACACCGTTCACTCATCTATCCCTTTTTTCATTCATGATTATGTTGAATTTTTTCCAAGTTAAATGTATTTTATTCATGTAGTTAAGGCTAGTACATTCAAGTCCCGCAGAATCGCGCAGCCAATTTACTAGTTTAATCTATACTAAAACTCAAAACACTCTGAAATACTGTTCATAAGCACAGTGTGCTTCTTGTTTTACCCCTGCTAAGTTTGCATTATTACATTGTTGACACGGAGAAAAATGCCCCCCACTCATCTCTTTCCTCTTGATTTCTTCCTGCCTAGTCGTCGTCTTCTTTTCCAATTAAAAATCTTGTGCAACTCCTCCTCACCAAGCAGCCTCTTTGCTCCAGATCTTTCAAATTGAAATTCCTCTCTGATAGGATTTTTATCACCTGCAAAAGTAGGGATAAAAACACTTAACATACTTGTAAGAGTACAAGGTAATTGTAGTATAACAGCTCAAGCAATGTCGTTTCCACATGAATTGATTGAATAATTTCTATTTAAACTAATTCTCAATTAACTATTTAAAACAAAGTTTCAAAAATGTTGATTTTATGACCTAGAATATTAAAACGAATTTTAAATTAAAACAATTAAAGAAACCAATTTGAAAGGGAACAATCTTAGGAAATAATGATAAAAGGACACTAGGGTTCTGCCATCACCTTAACAATTTTATGTAGTTTTACCAATTACTAATGAATTACACATGCAACTTTGAAAGTTAGGTTTTCCTTACACATATTCTACTTGTTGCATTCAAGCTAGAACGTATATTAAACATGCAATCCGTCTGTGGCATTCAGATCAAATATAAACATGCATGACTCATTACGTTTTGTGAAAACCCTTTAAAAAACCTTGTAACCCCTAAGACGTGGCATTCATCCTAGGTGAACTTACAACTATCAAACACAAGAAGCAATACTCAATCCTCCGGTGGCATTCCTACTGAATTGCATCCGATTACTTATCTAAACATCCTAATGGTAGCTAAGCATTAAGATATAGAGACAGTTTAAACACAATGATTAATAATTCAAAATATGCATACGTAACATCATAAGCAATTAAATAAAGACTACATATTCAAGCTAAGGCTCAAGGCATCGCCCTAGCAAACGGATATTAGTTACAAACAACCATAAAACAAAATATTTTTAAGAACATGGATAGAAAACACCTTGTAAATAAACTTGAATCGTCAAAGGCTCTCTAAGCCGGATTCTCCAAAGTAGTTCACGCGTGCCTAATGGCTAAAAAGCCTTATTTATACTACTACAAAATAAAATCTTACGTAGAAAAGGTCTTCTAAAAACTAGGAAACATAATAGAATAAGATAACTAGGAAATAAAAGGTTTCCTATTTGAACTGAAATTTGGACTTCTCAGAAAATCAGACTTTTGACCGACCAAATCAACTCTGATTTGGTCTCAAAAAGTCTCTTTTTAAAGCTTGAGACGTCCCTAACAAATCCTCAGCAGGAATCTTCCTCAAAATAAGCCATCTTGACCTTCAAAATACCCAAAACGTCCAGAAAACGTTAATTTGAGAAAGCTGCAGGCTGGACCTTCTTTTCTTTGCCACGGTCATTTTGAATGACTCTCGAACATCCTCCAATTGGAATCACTCCAAAATTCATCCGTTTAATCACTTTTTGCTCAAGAGGAAGTCGAATGTCCTACACTGAAAATATAATCCAAAGTATCAAAATCTCACAAAATAATCAATAAATTAATACTAATATCAAGGTAAAATATATAGTATAATATGGACTCATCAAATACCCCCAAACTTAGTTTTTTGCTTGTCCTCAAGCAAAACAAAACTCAAAAACAAATATAAAAACTAACAAACTAGAAACTTAAACAAAAATTAAGTAAGACAAAATTTTCACCTTCAAGTTGCTAGCCATAGAAAATATTAAAAATCAGAACATCTTTTCAAAAGTTCCAACTTATCCCACTATAGAGTCTAAGCCATTCAGAATCAATTAGAAAATAATTCATGAACTTCCTTTGGTGTAAAGTGAATCAACATAATTAAAGAAGCTCGACTAAAAACCCTTACCACTCGTCTTCTTTATTTGATACATACTAACTTGATATATATTTTCTTCTTCTTCTTCTTCTTTTTTCTCTTTTTTTTTCTTTTTTTTTCAATTTTTTTTTTAGTAGTAGCGGTGGACGTGCAATGTACTTAAGCTTTCGATCCAACTAACCACCATGCCTCATGCATAGACTCTACCGTTTGATACGAGAATCACTATTGATCAGGCAGGACTGGCTCGGTTACTAAGCAATGTCTTAGATGGAACAATTATTACTTTATTGATAACAACAATTAACTTTACTTTACTTGGAACAAAATTTTTTTAAAATTACTCAGACGAAAAGTAAGCTTTCCAATCTCACTCCCTACAAACCATGTTGGTGTGAATGTGCAAATTTTCAAAGTGTAACTTATGAATTGGTGTCTAAGCAACGATAAATAGAAAATACTCTACTATGGGATTAACCTTCACTATGTCAATTTGTTCCAACGTTTAAAATAAACTATGGATATTAACTTAAAACGAATGAATTTTTTTTTTAATTGACTCAAAAATTAAAAACCCAAAAATTCTTATTTCCCACCCCAAACTTAAATCACACATAGTCCTCAAGGTGGGAAAATAAAACAAAAATAAACTATAATAATATATAACTGGACTAGAAAGAATACGGCACAAGAGGACCTGTAGCGGAGAAAGGCGCTAAACAAAACAGAAAAATAAGGCACAAATTTTCCAGGCGCTGGGATCGAACACGTGCGAGTACGCTCGAGCCCAACAGCAAGAAGGCTCTCTCCTTCTCTCTCAAACCTTAAAATCAAAACCGAAATACCCACCCCTCATCATTTCTACTCCTCGCGATGTCTTCTCAGCCAAAACCCAGAAGCACCCCCTAAACGCACAGCACCGAGTTCTATTGAGTCCACTACGCTTGCAAACGGAGTTGCTGGCTTGCTGAAACTTTGAGAGTCCAAAAGGTAAACCCTCATCTGAATTTCTTTGATGTTGATCTGCACCGCTCAGTTGGAGAGAAAAATAACACATGCATGCTCTCATCTGTGCGCAGGAAAACTCGAGTCACAGAGAACTGAAGCATCGATTTGTGGTTCTGATCTCCACGATTTTCAGATCCAAAAGGAAGGTAAATAGCCGACAACCCCCAAACTTTATGTAAAACAATTATTTTATTAAACTGTGAGAGAGAACGAGTGAAAGAGGGTCCAGCGGTATAGAGGTCAGAATTCAGACTCCAGTTCGCATTCCTTTTAAATTTCTGCACTTTAATGGTGATCTTGAATGCAAAGCTGTGATGAATGGATGGTTGAATGCGTTCTGAGGTGAGTGGATGAATGCTGCTGAATGCATGATTCAGCCGATTCCCGTATTTGATTCAAATCCAACCTGCATAAAATCACAAAATTAAATTGCACTAGAATAAATTCCAAATAAAATACTTATTAACTAAAAAAAAAATTCTGTTTTTGTGTTTTTCAATTTTCTGAATTTTTTTGATCTATTAAAAGAAGAATATAAGGAAGAAAATAAAATAAACCCAAATAAGAATAAAAGAGTTAGAAAATTGGGTTACATGTCTCAGTTCTCAGTTCTCAGTTCTCGGACTTATAATGTTATAGCATACATACTATTCTTGTTGTTCTTTGTCTAAGAATTTCACATCAACAGCATGTCCCTATAACCACCCTAACCTAGGAGTTTGGTTTTGATTCAAGCTTTCCGACGGTAATTGGACGATTCCTCCGACGCCCACCATCAAGGTTAGTCTAAAACGATTTCTACCTTATTGACCGGCCTATTGCATCTCAAAATCTGCTTTAAATTTGTGATTTAATATAACTGGGCTTTAGAAAAAATTTCATGATTTTGTCTAATCCAATTTAACAAATAGATTCTTTATAATCTGAATTTAGAAAATTATTGTCATTCAAATTTGTTTTACATCTGATTCAGTTGGATTTAGGGGTTGTGTTCTAGTGTTTCCTGGCCTGAGTTGTATATAACGAAAAAAGAGTGATTTTTTGTGTCCTAAAGAGTACATCATGGTCATAGACACAAGTCTAATATTATCAAGTAAGATGCCGAGTCCTCTTGCATTCATATAATTACATTTGTGAGCTGCTTTTCTGGGTTTTTGTTAATTTGTTTGTTTATCTGGTATGTACAAGAAGAGATGATGACACCGCCACAAACATTATCAATTTATGCATGAAAACGTAACACTGGGGCCAATCTAACCATTTATTTTGAGCACATCACATCAGCAAAATAATAAAACATATGACAGTGGGGTTTTTCCAAGTCAATTTTTATTGGCATGTTGTTGTTCAAGTAAGTGTTGATTTGATAAATGCAAGTGCTTTTGGCATTTTATGACAAAGAAGAAGAAGAAGAATAGTATGTATGCTACAACATTATGAGTCTGAGAACTGAGACATGTGAATTGTATGGAGGTAAGCAATAGTTATGTGAGATGTGTGAATTGTATGGAGGTAAGCAACACTTATGTGACTTTTTTTTGCTAAGAAGATTGTGTAACTTTTTGATATATTGTTCATTATGAAGAAAGTGTAATATATGATCTCTAACTATTCGACTTTTCTCCAAGCAATATTGTTTGGTGAAATAGTTGTGTTAAGATATTGGAGAAAATTAAAAAATATTTAAAATTCATTTTGAGTAGTTTCTCATTTTCCAGGTGAAATCCGAATCCGATCAGGTCCGTCAGAAAATCACCCCGTACGCAATGGAGTGGATGCAAGTTTCTTGAATGCACCTTTGATTGAGGCCCACTATCCTCGTTTGAACAACTTCACATTTACAGTGACCGACTCACCAATCGTAAATTTCAGCTCAGTCGTCGCCTTCTTTTTCACAGCAATGGAATTCGTTGCTGAACAAGGCAAACACGCCCACGGTGGCTCTTCCACTCTGATCCTGGTCAGTTCAATTTTCTAGGTCATTGGTTACTCATTTCTTTTGCCTGTTTTGTTGATGAGAAAGTGCAGGAAATTTCAGCTCTTTAATTTAACTAAACCCTGGGTTTGCAGCCAGCTTTGTCGATTGGAAATGTGGGGCAGCTTGCAGTGGACCTTCTAGTTGCATCAATGAAAGCAGAGAGAGTTGGGTATTTGGACACTCCATTTGTGCTTCCTTGTGTCGGCAACGATGCCTATGGGCCTGTTCCTAATGGGGAGCTTGCTCTCCCTCTCGAAGGTTCTAACTCCTTTGCTTCTCTTTTAGCTTGTTTAGCTTGTTAGTTCAATTTTTTGATTGAATTTTCAATTGGGTATGCAGCTTATGATTCATCTTCCAATGCAATGTCTCTAATCCAACAAAGGTCCCCTGTTGTAAAGGTAAGCTGCACATTTGGGATTCCCATTTGATAGTAAATTGGAAAAAAAGACCCCGAAAACTATAAGTTTCGTAGAAAAACACTTCAAGAGATCAATTGGAGATAAAATCGTCCTGTATCCACTTGTCATCAATATATTTCTAGTTGTGAAGAGGGAAATGATAACCACACACCAAACAACATACAGGATTAAACATAGGTTTGTAGTTGTGTGGTTATCATTTTCGTTGTGAAATTCCTTTGGTGTCACTATAAGGTTTTGAGTTTGAAGGGGGTTTTCTCGAAGTGTAATCTTGTCAAGGAATTGCATGTGAGATGCCCCTACTTTGAGTTGTTTCTGTCGTTTCAATTTTTTTGTTGTAGTGCTCTACAGTGGAATTGAAGGTTTTGAATTGGTAAATTCTAAACAGGGAAGGATGATTGAATTTGCTAAACGTGTGGCTGATTATGTTGCTGCTAGTGGAAAGAAGAATGTTGTTGTGCTCTCGAGCTTGGATTTTGGGAGGTGGCTGAGAGTTGATATGTCAAGGTATAAAGAGGATGGTTCTTGTTTATGTCAGCTGTTTTGAAATTTTGAAGTTCTTTTTAATGGGCTTGAGATAGTTGTTAAGTTAGCTCAGAGCC
The DNA here is from genome assembly GCA_024362995.1 of Heteromeles arbutifolia. NCBI lineage: Eukaryota > Viridiplantae > Streptophyta > Magnoliopsida > Rosales > Rosaceae > Heteromeles > Heteromeles arbutifolia. The sequence continues at coordinate 30,765,053 of JANCRC010000004.1, forward strand.
CGGACAGCTAAGCATTTAACGCGCCTGGTTTAATAAATTCCTTAATAATGCATCAACTAGGGAAGATAATATATAGAAATGTGACTGATTGGATGAGTTATTAGTTATTACACGGACATATTTCAATTCTCAACCCAATAAGCTCGGGAGTTGATTTAGGTAGTAGTTACATATTTGATATTCCAAAGGAAGAGAATGATAAATACTGATATATTATTAAGACTATTTAGTTACAAACATTTTTGAGCTCGTTTCGAACTAAAACTACTTCGTTCTTTCTCCCACTTTCTCACCCACTCCCGTTTTCATATTATGTAACTTTTACTTCATACGGTTTGATTAATGATACTGGAGAAATTATTCTTCAGTTAAAGTTTATTTCAAAATAAAATTCCTAGATAATGTTACTTATAAGAGTTGTACCAAGAACTTGGAACTGATCTGGAAACAAAACATTTCCACCTTTAAACATGCATATCTAGTCTTAAAAGATAATAACTTGTATTTGAACTCTGTCGTTTGGATAATGATTCAGTTGGAAACTTGGGATCAGGAAGCTTGGTGGCCTGTAGTTTCTGTTATGTGCTTCTTTGAAATGATGATTTATCTTTTCGCGACATACCAGTGGTTTGCAGATGCATTACCTGTCTAGCACCAATTCAGATGGAACAGATGATTATTGTGAACAGCTTGGGTGGAAAAGACTGCAGGAATATAACCCCACTCAGAAGGCCTGGAAGTATCTCAGTACATTAGCTGAGGGCAATGCTGTGCCGGAGGACATCTTGCCCTTTGAAGGCGAACTAGAAGAAGAAGAATATTACTACCCGAGCTTGCCATTCGCAGCACTTTTTTCTTGTCTCAAGGTATTCTCTGGGAAGCATACCTAAGAGTAAAATGTGAAAGTGGCCAATTGTTTCCAAACACAGGGAGTCCCCTATGTTATGGAATAATTGTGTCCATGCCTACAGATTGCTATCAATTCTTGTTGAATTGCTCACCCACACGTGAGAATCTTTAATTATAAGACTCTTTGTTTTATTTTTTCTTTTTCTGAATCAGGCCAAAGGATTGAAGGTTACCTGCTTATTATGCTACTGCTCAGAAGGAGACAACATACCTGATGCTTTCCATTTGGCTGAGGCAGCATGCAAACTTCTGGGATTAAATCCCAGTAATTTCCATGGTTAGTTTCTTTTCTTTGAATAGCTATATTATTTCGCTGATTAAAGGCTTTTGATTGAGATGAAGTTTTGTCATGTCCATATTCTTTCATTTTCTAAAGCCCTATTGTTTGTTTTGCTTGGTACTCTTTAAAGTCAAATGTAAGAACATTGTGTCTTAGTCCTGATACGTTCTCATCATTCTTCATAGGAAATATAGCAATGTTGTTTAGTCTGTTATTCTATGCCCTTTGCACAAATTGTGTGGTCGAGAATACTTTAGGCATAGATATTCGTAGTATGTGCACGTCGACGTCCAAAAAGCCAATCATGATTTGTTTTTCTTAACGTCTGATCTTGTTGTTTCTTCCGATGGTTAGATTTAGGTTATGGGGTATCTTGTTGAAGAATGGTTAGCGCATGATTTCAGTCCCAGTTCCCCTGCAATTGGGTAATATACTCTATCCCACATCAGATATAGGACAGGGAAATGTAGAGGAAAATGGATCGGGTGGATGGGGCGAGGATGGGATAACCATATTCCCAATAGTGCTGGGACGCGAAATGCATGATCCTGATTTGCTCGGTGTCGATCCCTTATAATTATGATTATTTTTTCCATTGCATCTCATTTTCTCCCTTAAACCTGATTTGGTTAATGCATTCATGTTAGAGGTATACTCATCTTTATTGATGATTTTGCGCAGGCAACAATGATAAATGGGTTATTCCATGTTCTTGGAAGACTATGTATGGGCCACCGGCCGATATGTCCCTCTTTTAGGTAGTTTCCTCTGACCTGGGCTAACATCTACAACACTGCAACGACGGGGTACCGCCTTGTTTCGGCTCCCTTTTTCTGAAGCTCTTTTAAAAGTTTTGTTGGTAAAGAAATGGATATGGGGTAAACTGCCATTTCCCCCTGAATTATCACTTCATTGTCAATTTCCCCCTCGAACTATTTATTCAGTCTGTAATTTTCATCTGAAATGATTTATAAGTTTGATATTCTTATTTTGCATGTATAAGTTTCAAATGTTAAAACTTTTAAGTGCGGATAGAAGATAAATTTCTTACGATGTTAAACTTCTTAAGTGCAAATAAAATTGCTAATCAATTTTTTAATAACATGATTCTTAAGCCAAATTCCTAACGAAAACACTTTTAACACTCAACAATGCGATATTGACTGGAGTAAGCTTCATAGGCATCGACTGGCTTTTTGCTTTGGGTTCATAAATTAATTGAAATTAAACAAAACAAAAAAAAGTTCGATTCTTATCTTAGTTGGAGGATTCAAACCTTTAAAAGCACAATCATTCTTAGCAGTATTAAATACATGTAAGTATAATGTTTCACATAGTTCGATCCTGATCTTAGTTGGATACACAATCAGAACGAGTCAAATGGAATGATATATGGTGCGGCTATCGCAACCATACATAATATATCACATGATTCGATTTGCATTAGGTGGGAGCACCGATTTTCAATTGGCAATTTGGCATTATATACGTCCATTAAGTTTTTGTTAATCTTGATTCACATCACATGAACCTTCTAAAGTTATACTTGACAACTCAACTACTAGGAATTCGCTTGATTGTCAAACCACGATTAACATCCACCTTTTTTAATTAGGCTTAATTTCTTAGGAATTGGCTCGTTTGCCGCAATAATGTATCAATATAGTCAAATTTTCTTTATTTAAATAAAAAAACGAGCCGATCGTGCTTGGTACAGGTAGTGTAACACAAATCCTTTTAATTGTATAAAGCTTATCAACCAAAAAAACTTCAATGAAAATGGTTTGAGCTAAGTTTATTTTAACCAAAAACCATTATATAACTTTATTTAAGGAAAAACTTAAATTTTAATGAAAATGATAAAAGTTTAATATAATAAAAAATAAAATAGAAAAAAAAAAGTAATAAAAAGCCAACGCGCAGGACCCACGCGTCAGTCACACCACACACTATTTATGAAACTGAATGGTACTACACTATTTCTGAAATTGAACAGTACTACATTGTTTTTGAAACTGAATAGTACTACATTATTTCTGAAACTTAATACTATTTTTGAAATTGAACACAAATTTATGTGCACTGACTATTCCTGAAACCGAACATGGGTTGGCATGTAATGGAATTATCTTCAAACTGCCAAGCATTGCATCAATTAATCGCAAGAATTATCTTCAAACTCATGATTAATTTTTTTTTTTTTTAGTCCAAAGGTAACATTTCATTACCACAACAAAAAAACATTTACAAACTAGGATCCAATTACAAATAAAGCCCAATACTAATATCTCAATCCCACAATAGGCCCAACCAAATGGATGAGCCAGAGCAAAACAAAACAAAAGAAAAAAACCCTAAGTACTCAACCGCCGTCAACACCACCGACCATGAAGGTTCCACCTGCCTCCATCATGCCATAACACTCAAATCCGCAGCCATCCAGAGAGTGTAACTTGCAGGAAAAACCTCCCACAAGTAATCGTGCCAAGGACGGAACACAGATGGAAGGTGGTGGTGCGATCACTCGAGTAAGAGCTCTACACACCTTCCAAGATAGCCGTGAAACGCGGTTAGAGAAAATGGTTGCAATATGAGAAATAGTAGGATTGAAAGGGGCCAAAACCATTGGGGGTAGGTAGAGAAACAGTTGAAAGGTGACATGGATGTTAGATAGCTACAGGAGAAGAGACAGAGGATGGTTGGGATGAAGGAATTTCCAACGAAGGCCAAAGTTCCGCTGGATCTGAGGCAAGAGGAGGAAAAAGGAAAGGCCGAAAACATGCAGCAGCAAGGAAAAAGGAAAAAAAAGAAGAAAAAGGAAGGACTATCACCGACCTACGCCTAGCTAGGGCCGACGGCTGAACGGAGAAGAAAGTTCCGGTCACTCACACAAGGATGAAAAACACTCTCAGTCTAAGAGAGAGACTCTCGCCAAAGGGAGAGACGGTTTTTTTTTTTAAAACGGTAAACTTTTACTCATGATAAATTTGTTACAATTCGTCCTTATTGATGAATTATCCACGTCATTTGTTGATAACTCGGGGTATAAATTGATTTAATAGGCTAATAGATTTTAAGTTCTGTTTGGGTTAATATTTGAACATCGACTTAAAACACACTTGTTCTACATCTGTTATACTAAGATAACAGTGGCATGTCTAGCACTTAGTTAGTTTTGATTGCGAGCCTCAAGGCCTACACCTAGGCCCCACAAAGGCACCTTTCAGAACTAAATTTGTCCTCTTTTTGTAGCACATCAACAAGCAAAAGCCCAACTACACATCCAAAGTGCCCATCCCTTGGGGAGCTACGCTGAGGTCCAAGGAGCCTTCTCGAGAGAAATCTTTGCCTGAACATAGTTTTGGCACACCCAGTGGGACCGATTTAGTCTTGTATGCCAAGAAAGAAGAGGAAGGAGAAAACCTTTAGGTGGAACACAGAATACGGGCCACCTAAGTGTCTAGCAAGATCAAGCATGACAGATCAACCAAAAGACTTCCCTTCCTTACGAGGACCAGCTATTCTGGGAAGCCCGACCTCATCTAAGAAGTCAGGAGGAAAAGTGACAAATGAAGACTTCCAAGCAACCATGATGCAAGTAATGAAAACTATGGAAAATATCACTCTCGAAACCAGAGGAGAAGTAAGTAGACTCTGTTCTTTAATAGAGAGTCTGCAAACAAGATTAGATCTGGAGTACTCTACTCCAAAAAATGGTTATAACAGGGAAATGATGAGAGAATCAAGCCCTGAGAAAGAACCAGTATCCCCTTATTTCCTTTGCTTGAGGAAAACAAGGATAAAGGGAAAAACAAGGAAGGATTTGGAGTTAGTCAGCCAGTATTGGAAGAGATCCTGGAGACGGAGTTGCCCGACCCCCTATTTTCATTAGATAATAGGGGACAGAGTAAGCAGGAAAGAAGGAAGTATGGGATGCCCCAAGTAATTGGGGAATCCAGTGGGAAATGAGAGCTCACAACTGTGGACAAACCCCTCTTATTGGCCACCACCATTAGCTAATAAGGGAGGAGGGTCCATATGGAGGAAGCCTGAACTAAAGAAGGAGACCTTTTCGGGTAATGCTCATAACCCACCTAATAATACAGCTAACCAGCAACTCAAAAATGAGTTAGCTGAGTTAAGAAGAAGGGTGCTCCAGAATGCTCAACCTCAGGCTCACCCGCTGTTCAGGATCACCTACCAGAAGCCATACCCTGAGTATATTGATGAGCAAAATCCTTTTCCACTCAACTTCAAGATGCCCGCGTTTCCCACTTTTAGTGGGGATGATGGCAGTGTATCCTCTAGAGATCACATTTTCAAGTTCTCCAACCATTGTGTGGCATTCGAAGATAATCCTAATTATAAGTTAAGATTGTTTGGGAACTCATTGGTTGGCCTAGCATCTCAATGGTATTCTCTTTTGCCTCCCAATTCTATTGCTAATTGGGGCAAATAAAGATAGCTTTCCATGAGTAGTTCTATAGGATGGAGCCCGAGATGTCTATCAATGAGTTGAGGTAAAGCAATATGAACATGAGTCCACAGAGGACTTCATGATAAGGTTCAAAAGGACAAAAATGAGGTGCCAATTCCCTATCAATCATGCCCAACTCATATCCATTGCTCAAAAGGCCTTGAGGCTGCCTTTGAGAAAGAAGTTTTATGATGTACAGTTCAATGAGTTGCAAGAGTTGGTAATTGCTGCCACAAAGTATGATAAGTTGTTGCTTGAAGAACAACAAGTGAAACACTCATCTAAGGTGCCTCTTTTCTACAAAAGTAAAGCTGCAATTCACCAAGTAGAGTTTGAAGAAGCTGAGCCAGAAGAAAGTGAAGGTCATCGAAGATAACCGATGGACATGTGTGCAGCAAAGATAACTACGCCCTTAAACCTTTAATGGTAAAAAGGTTAGTCCAACCAGTCAAGGATCGGAAAATAGTGATGAATGATGGTAGATTTGTCCCTATGAAGCCCTCTAAGTACCAGAGTTATTCTTTTGATTTGACCAAAGCCTCAGAAATCTATGAAGAGCTAGTGTGGGCAAAAGTGATTATGCCCGACAGCACAAAAAAGATACCTAAGCCAGAAGAATTAAGAGGAAATAAGTATTGCAAGCTGCACTATACCTTCAACCATTCTATAACTAATTGTGTCCAGTTTAAAGACTGGATACAATACCTCATAGTAAAGGGAAAGTTGTTATTGGAGAAACCGCAAGCCAATATGATGATTGACCCAGATCCCTTCCCAGAAGCCCCAATAAACATGATCAACCTGACTTGGGTTGAGAAAGGAAAACGAAAAGCCACCTGGGAAGTGAAGGCAGAAATGAGGCAAGTTGATAGACCGACTGAAGGAACTATCAAGTTGCCCGAGAAACTTAGAGCAGCCATAGTTAAAGGGCTAGTGTTGTGTACTAAGTGCCAGTATGAATGTGAGCTAGAAGTACCAGCATCATGAGCTATTATTGATGAAGAGTTGATCAGAAAAAGACAGAAAGAAGAACAAGAAGCCCGCAGAAACATCATGCGGTCAGCTGAGAAAGAAACCTCCAGGAATGTTTTCCAAAGGTTGAGAGGAGATTCTCAACCAAAGGGCTTGTCAGAGGTTTTCAGACAATACAAAGCCTTTGAAGAAGTGGAAGACAAAAAAGCCAAAATGCCAAAATGGGTGGATGTAAGGCCTTCCCAACCAAGTTATAATGATGTCAGAATGAAGGGAAGAACAAATAGCATAATATCCCCAGTCACCAAGAAGGGTTATGCCCTACTTGGGCGGAAATGGTATGTAGTTGGGAAAGATGGGAGGCCTACGAAAGAAATGGGAACCTCTATGATCAGGAGAGTTCAGAGGCAGCACAAAGCCCACATGAACTCATTAAAAGTCCCTGCTACCTCATAAACCTACGAAAATGTGAAGTTTGAAAAAGTACCTCATGGGGGAAGAAATCAACTTCATTGGAGAAGCAAAAAAGAGGTAGAACAGGCAAATAGCAAGACTGAGGGGGAAGGAGATCATGTGCCATAAAGCCCTCATCTTGGGAAGTACAGAATCCTAAGGAGAGCTGAACAGGACATGGTAATGATGCCAACACCAAGATGAAGCCTAAAGCCAATCTATTTTGGAACTATCTCGCCTGAAAAGAGAATGCCTTCACCTTTGTTGATTAATACTCTTTGCGAAGTTCCAGAACAAATGCCAAACTTTGGTATACCTCGGGAGGAAAGGTTGCCCGAGCTAATGTAGCCAAAAGAAGCACAAGCCTGGTTAGATGAATTCATGGACCATATTGGGGGCAAGAATGAGGACTTACTAGAATCTAGCAACTTCCACGTAAACATGACATATGTTTTATCTGCCATGTTTTACGCCGAGCCTGATCAACCTACCACAATGAATGGTGATTACTTGGCAACAGAACCTATGATGGCACATGTTAGTGTTGAAGAAGCAGGAAAATAGGAGTCGGGCATAACAGGTTTGCCCGAGCTCACAAAGAAAGAGCCCAAGAAAGTGTACTTAAACAAAATGGTCTTCAGTTGCCCGAGTTTGACCCTAGCTAATGATCTCAAGACTATTTATGTAACTGCTCATCTAGAAGAAGTACCCTTCAAGAGGGTTTTGATTGATGGAGGAGCTAGGATCAATGTGTTGCCATATAAGCAGATGAAAATGGTGTGTAGAAGTGAGGATGATCTTATCCTCACAGATCTAACAGTTTCCAGTTTCTCTAGAACCATCACCAAAACCCATACGATATTGCCCATGGAGGTTGACTTGGGTTCCAAGCAAATCAAGTTAGCCTTCTTCGTTGTGGACAGTACTTTCACCTATGGAGCTTTACTAGGCCGAGATTGGTTTCATCAGAGTCTCTCTGTGCCTTCCACCCTGCCTCAACAGGTAGCAGTTTACCATGAGGAATGAGCCATGAGACCAAGATTTTGGGAGATGGTGGAGGCCGAGACACGGCCATTCTTCCCCACAACCAATGTGGCAGAAAACAGCTTTTACAATCCTAGTATTGGGATTCTCCAGTGCTTAAGAGCTGATGAGAACGGCCGCCCGACTAAGGTAATAGCCCAAAAACTCGTGGAACAAGGATTGTTTCTGACCAGGGAAGAATGGGATAGACCCCATATTGTCCCAACTCCCCAACACCAGTAATGTCAGAACAAAGAAGAAATGACCAAGTAGTTGCAGTCAGGTCCTTAATCAAAAGACTGTTGGTGTATGGGAGAGAGATAGAAAGCAAGAAAGGGAGAGCTTTGTCAAAAAAACAAGAAGAATAGGAGGAAAAAGCCTCCAGCAACCAGAACATGGGTGAAGAAGAGTTTTTTGGAAGGAAATTAGAAGCAGCCATACAAATGGTTGAATGCATATATGACTTGGATTGGCCAGAAGATGTGCTTGAGAGTCCAGAGTTAGTCGAATTTTTGTGTGCAAAACCTGACAAGCCAACGCCAGAAGTGCAAGACCTCATAGAAACCATTGATTTGGGGACTGAGAATGATCCATTACCTATACAGATCAGTGGCTTGTTGGAAGTTGAAGATCGGGTAAGAATAGTTAGTCTACAACACGAGTTTAAAGATGTTTTGCTTAGCATTACACTGAAATGCCAGGTTTAGATTCAACCTTAGTAGAACACAGAATGCTTATTAAGGAGGGATATAAACCTGTAAAGCAAGCACCACGAAGGATGTCAAAAGAGATCGAAGAAAAAGTCAAAGAAGAGATTGAAAGGCTGGTGAAGGTTGGATTTATTAGGCCTGCCAAGTATGTCAAGTGGTTGGACAACATTGTACCTGTATTAAAAGTTATAACTAATGCAGTTCGATGTTGTGTTGACTATAAAAACATTAATGGAGCCACACCTAAAGATGGGTATCCCATGCCCATGGCTGACCTATCCGTAGATGTAGTTGCAAAACACAGAGTCCTATCTTTTATGGATGGGAATGCAGGTTATAATCAGATAAAAATGGCTAATGATGGTATCCATAAAACAGCTTTTAGGTGCCCAGGCCATGTTGGAGCATATGAATACTTAGTAATGTCATTCGGGCTTAAAAATACCGGTGCAACCTATCAAAGAGGAATGAATACCATTTTTCATGACTTGATTGGCCATAGCATGGAAGTATACATTGATGACATCGTGGTGATGTCTAAAACTGAAGAACAACATCTAATAGACCTCAGGCAAGCCTTAACAAAAATGAGAACCCATAAGTTGAAGATGAATCCTAAGAAATGTGCTTTTGGGGCAAGGTCGAGCAACTTTTTGGGATTTCTTTTTCACCAAAGAGGGGTGGAAGTTGACAAAAATAAAGCTCGGTCAATAATGGAATCACCTTCTCCTACCAACAAAGTACAACTGCAGAGGCTACTAGGAAAAATCAACTTCTTGAGGAGATTCATTGCTAACTTGGCAGGCAAGATTCAGCCATTAACTCCTCTGTTAAGATTGAAAGACAAGGAAGAGTTCGAGTGGGGCCCACCACACCAAGAAACCTTTGACAGAATAAAGGCTTACTTGGCCTCTCCACCAATGTTCATGCCACCTCAGTGAAGAAATCCTTTAAAGTTATATATTTCTGCCTCTGAAAAATTAATGGGAAGCTTGCTAACTTAAAACAATGAAGGTGGGAAGGAACAAGCAATATACTACCTCAGTAGGATCCTTACTGGGGTAGAGACAAGATATACACCAGTGGAGAGGTTGTGTTTGGCTTTATACTTTACTGCCTGCAAGCTAAGGCATTACATGTTGCCATGTCACATCCACGTTATCGCCAAGACTAATGTAATTAAGTATATGCTGTCAAAACCAATGCTAACTGGCAGGATTGGAAAATGAATTCTAGCACTATCAGAGTTCAGTTTTCAATATGTGTCTCAAAGAATGATCAAAGAACAAGCAATTGCAGACTTCTTGGCTGAGCACTAAGAGTTTCATGATGAGATTATTAATATCCTAGGTACACTAGAAGTGGCTAGTGTGTGGATTCCCCCAAGCAGAGCCTTCTCGGGCAAAGAAGAATAGATCCAGCAAGAGATAAAGAGGATAGCTAGTCTCTGGATTACTCATTGGAGACTGTATTTTGATGGTTCTTGCACTCAAAATGCTGTTGGAGCCGGGATTGTTATCATTGACCCCACGAGTGCTCACCATTGTTATTCATATCTCCTGGATTATCAAGAGACTACCAACAATTAGGCAGAGTATAAGGCACTGATAATTGGCCTAGAAATCTTGATCGAGTTGGGAGCAACTGAAGTTGAAGTGTTTGGTGCTTCAGAGTTGGTGATTCATTAGCTAAATGCAGAATACAAGTGCAGGCACATCACTATGGCTGGTTATTACTTGGCAGCCACTCAATTGTTGAGTTATTGGGGCACTGAAATATCAGTCAGCCATATTCCCAGAGAATCAAATGCAATGGCTAATGAAATAGCATAATTAGCTTCTGGAGCAGAAATCCAAGAAAGGAGATTCGAGGTAGAGGTGGAAATACAAATGAGGAATCTCCCTTCTATCTTTGATAGAGGATTCAACCTAGATATAATGACTAAGGCGCCCGAGATGGAAGATTGGAGATCACCTATTACTCAATACCTGAAAAATCCTTATTTCCCCACAAGTAAGAAGAATAGACAACAAGCAACGAAGTATGTTTTGTGGGAAGAGAATCTACTAAGAAAGTCTCCAGATGGATTGTTGTTAAATTGCTTAGGTTGAGAAGAGTCAATTAGAGTAATGGCTGAAGTACATGAAGGAATCTGTGGAGCACATCAAGTTAGAACCAAGATGAGGTGATTACTTAGAAGATATGGCTATTTCTGGCCCGAGATGGAGAAAGACTGCAAAGCTTATGCCCGAGGATGTGAAGAATGTCAAAGGCATGGACCTCTTCAACATGTGTCCTCAGTGCCCTTAAACCCTATAATCAAACCTTGGCCCTTCAAAGGATAGGCAATGGACTTCATCAGGTAGATCTACCCAGCTTCTAGCAAGGGACACACGTTCATAAATGTGGCAACAGATTACTTTACCAAATGGGTAGAAGCTTCAGTTGTGAAAACTATCACCTCAATTGCAGTTAAGAAGTTCATTGAAACCAAGATCTTACACAGATTTAGGGTGCCCGAGACAATTGTCACAGACCGTGGGCCATCCTTTATTTCAAAAGAAATAGAAGAATTTGCAAGTAAGTTCAAGATAAAGATGATCCAAACTAGTCCTTACTACCCCCAATCAAATGGTCAAGCAAAGGCTAACAACAAGATCTTGGTGAACATTATCAAAATAATGGTGGCTGATAGTCCAGAGAATTGGCATGAGAAGTTCGGAGACACTTTGTGGGCTTACAAAACCTCCAAGAGGGCAAAAACTTCAAGAAATGAGAGTTAGTGTGGAAGGCAATTTTGCCTTTAGGAGCTCAAGTTAGAGGCTTTGGGAAGTTGAGCCCTACTTGGGAGGGTCCTGTCATTATCCACCAAGTGCAAGATAGGGGAGGATATTACATGACAGATTTGGAAAGAAACTTACAAAGACATCCGGTTAATGCCAAGTTTTTAAAGAAGTACTATCCAACTCTATGGGATGTCAGAGATTGTTATATTGAGGAAGGTTAGTTCTTCCAAAAGATAGATGATGAAGTATGAACTTCAATGTAAAGCAAGAAGTCAAACAAGTAAAGATGAAGGATAATTTTATTTCACAAAAAGGGAGTTACAATGGCCTTAACCTAACAGATTTACATCTTAACCCAAATTAATTATTCTGGAGTAGTAAGTCTGCATAATGGTAAAAATTCTGGTAAGCTCGGCCAAAACAGTGCTGCTATTGACAAGTTGAGACTCAGCATGTTCCAGTTCCAAATTTTCGTTCTTCACTTCTTCAATTTGTTGTTGAAGTTTTCCAAGGAGAGTCGTTTGTTCAGCCTTCATCATAGCAACTTGTTCTTCTATCTGCATCTCAGAAGTCACCACCTTGATCCTCTCCTCCGTTGTTGAACCTTTATCCATCAGCTATTGAATATGAGTTGAAGTACTGGATTGTTTCTTTTTAAAGCACCTCACTCGATTAGCTTGCCTATCAGCCTTCTGATGTTAATCCCTAAGAATCCTCAAGTTCTAGAAATATGAGAGAAATGACTTATACGGAACTCTTGATAGTTGATCAGCCTTGAACATATCAGTTATGGCCTTCTCTACATCATGGAAAGCCTTGAGGCTGAAGGATGCTGAGAAATCCCTTCTAGACCACTCTTGGAAGACTCGGCGTTGATCTTGAAGGCTTGAAGACTCAGAATGATGCCTTGAAGATCTCAACTTTGTCTTAAGTTGCCCAAACTCTTTAAAGAGCTCGGGCAAATATGTTATTGTGGAGATAGGTGCAGGGGGCGAAGGCAATGCTTTATCTCCACCAGAGGGCGCATCAATGGAGGAGGTCTCAACAGATGGAGGAGCTCGAAAGGTCGGAGTAGTGATGGTCGTAGGAGCAGTGGTGGTCTTAGCCTTCTTTTTAGGCCTAGGGATGGAGATCCCTATAACCCCAGAAGCTAAGAGAGGCCTTGGAAGATCTACCTTACGCACCAAAGGCGGGGGAGACTGACCCAAGTCCTCTTTAGAGCCCTGTTGGAAACCAAGGAGAACGAGTTAAGAAAGAAAGGATAGAATTCAAAGTAGATGAAGGTGAAATTAGAAATGATGTTTTACCTGAGAAGAACCTAAAGCCTTGGAAAAATGTGGATGAGGGGTTGCGATATTAGGTTGCTGAGGAAGATCATTTTTGCTTGCTAGAGGAGGAGAATTGGTGCCCGAGCCCTCACCAGAGATTTGTAGATGTCAAGAAGAAAACAAGTATTAGTAAGATGGTTTGTAAAGAGCAGAGAATAAGAAATTAAGTACTAATATACCTAAATAGGATCTTGAACAGAAAGGCGAAGCTCATCTATGGTTGCTACTGTTGGGCGAGAAGCCTGCAGGATAGTAACCTCTGAGACCACAGGGATCTCAGGGACTATAGGGTCCCCAAAGGTAGTAATTAATGGTTGGTGGGGCTCTTGTGCTAGGGAAGACTGGAATAAAGCAAAAGATGATAAGTATAAAATAAATTTAAAAAAAAAAAAAAAAAGAACTTTGAGCACAAAGTATTAAAAGAGGATACTCACTGAGTTACTGTTGTCCTCCAAAAAATGCAGCATCTCCCAAGTACTTGGATTTAATTAGGAGGTTGGAGTCACCACCAAAGGAATAGGACTTTGACCGACTGAGGGTGCAGCTTCTCCTACCTTAGCCTGCAGAGGGATCAAAAGTTAATCATTAACTTCCATAATGATAAAGTTGCAAGCTTAAAGTCGATAGTGAAAAAGTGTACCTTGGAAGATTTAGCCCGAGAATGAGAGGCATGCATTGGTCGGGCTGGAGGAGAAGATGCCTCGGGCTGGGAGATCCTTTCTTCCCTAATTTCCTCTTTCAGGAAATCGGGCAGAAACTTAGTAAAAAGGAAACAGGGTAGATTTCAAGAGGGTAACTTAAGATACAAGCGATACCTCCAGCTGTCTAAGGGTAGAATCTTGTAGATCCTTGGCCTTCTGATGAATTTCAACCCCTAGTGGATCTTCCCTCGAAATGATAGTGGGCTTCTTGGTTGCTTGAGGTCCTAGTTTCAAAGAAGAATGAGTGGTTAGTCAGTAAAGAAACATTGCAACCAAACAAAAAGGGCGGACAACTTACTGGAAGCTTTCTACTTTTTCCTGCCCGCCGCAGGAGCAGGAGCAACAGAAGTGGAAGACTTAGAGGCTTTGGAAGCATGTGCCCTTGTCCTCTTCTTAGTTGGGGTTGCCCGCGGACCAGGTATGGACAGTTGAGCTCGAGGTCGCTCTTCAAGCTCGGACTCTGAAGTCTCCACCATTATTGCTCGAGTCCTTCGAGTTGCTGAGGCTCCACTACAATCTCTGCCTCACCCTCAGAGTCCCCAAATAGTTCAGAGATATTGCCGCCTTCCCTAGCACCTTGTCTTTCTACTTCAGCCGCAACCTCTTGGAGGATCAAAGCATCTGCAGCTTCTTCCTCTAGCCCGACATCTACTGCTTCAGTATTGCCTTGAGCTACAAGTTTGGAAAGAAACAAGTAAGGGAGTAGAAGAAGGTAGAATCATAAATATTATAAGTACAAGTTCAAGAAGATAATAGATACCTATTAGAATAAGCTAGTTCTTGTGGTGAATCATCTCCTTCCAGTTCTCTAGCTCGTTCGAGCTAGGATAAAACTTGATGAAGAGTTGCTTGAAGCCGCGGTCATGGGCTTTGCGCAGGTCTCCTCCATACTTATTGGTCTACTTTGCTTTCCACCAAGAAGAGAAGGTTGAGGTACATTCAAAGTTGAGAGCTACAGGCTTTCGGGCAACCTTGCTCATGACCTCAATACTGCGTCGGGCAGCTCGAAAAGTGGCTTCTTGAGGAGATTGAAGGCGGTATGAGGTGCCACAATGTACAGAGTCAAAGAATGGGATTGGAATGGTTTGCCTGAAGCCTAACTGCCTGCTGCAGAAGTTCGGGTGGTAAACTTTTAGCTCGCATTCGTAGCGGTCGCTCTTCACACCCCAAGCTAAGTCCCTTATCTAGATATAGCTTATGAATTTCTCTCTGCAAAAGAGACTAAGGTCTTCTCTGAGAGCGTCTTGAAAAGCCTAATCGGAGATCCAAGGGTATCTCCTAAGCACGGAGGCCCCCCATTCCAAATCTGCCTGAGTCCTATAGACTCTAAAGAAGTAAAAAGGCAAGAGAATATGGAGTGGTTGGTGGGTGAGGCCTCAGCTAGAATTTGGGCAGGAGCCATGCTTTCTGGGAACTCTATATTCGGTGCCCGAAGCTCGGGGAAGTACCATTGCAACCATAATTGGACCATCCAGGCTGGCCCATTGAGGTTGGTTTCAAATGGTTCCCCCCGAGTCATCTTAAAGAGAAGATGATAGAGATGAGCGAGAAGGAAAGGGCCTGTAGCAACGTCATTGAAGTTGTGCAAAGCTTCCACTAATAGGATCCAATTGACCTTCACTCCCTTAGACTTGTTAGGGAAGATGTGCTTGTTGAGCCAGTATAGTATAAAATACATGTGCTCTTGGTCTCTGTTGCCGTTGAATGATGATGGGCCAAATTACTTCTTTACAAACGGAATAAAACCCGTGAAAGAGGTCTCATAACTCTTGAAAGTAGAAGAGTTATAATCCAATTAGGTCATAGGACCAGAGTTTCCTGAGCTCTCAGCGGTCGGGCGAGAAGGAGGTGCCCAGTCGTCGGTGACATTCACAACTCTGCCTGAGGGCCTTAGCCCGAAGACCTGCACTATGTCGAGGATGGTCGGGGACATGGGACCCATCCTGAAGTCAAAAGTATTGCTGTCCGAGTTCCAGAAGAGGAATGATGTGGTAAAAAGTTCGGGCTTAGGGATCACGGTGCTCTTAGAGAGCATTATCAGCTTATATATCCCATTGTTCATCCATTTCTGCTTAAAGGTGGGCTCGAGCTCGTTGACCCATTGTGTCCAGGCCACATCCTTCATCAGAGGAAAGCCATGGCGATGATTTGACCACTTGGAGGCCGATATGCCCGACTTGGCCAGAAATGGGTTCGAGGTGAACCAATTCTCCTTGAGCATGTTGCTTTCCACTGTAATGGGAACCGGAGAGGTCCATCCGGGCCCTAAGAAGTGTACTCATCCCTCTTCGAAGAAAAGAGAAGTCTGCAAGCCAGCTTGAGGGCGGTGGAGGCTGTTTAGCATACGACGCATAGTGGCGATACCCTCGTCGGTTTCATAAGAAGATGTGATAGCTTTGGGTGCCATTGGAAGCCTTAGGAGAAGATGGGAAGAAAAGTTAGGGTTAGAAGTGAGAACTGAAAAAGTAAGGAGAAATTTTAGGAAATTATGAGAGTTCGTTCTGAGGATTCTGGGAAGTTCTGGAAAGTTGAAGGCTTGAAATTGCTAAGGTATTTAGCCAAAGGGTTTAAAAGAGGTTTATATAGTGAGTGGTTAGTTGACGCTTAAAGCCGTGGGTTAGTGCAAAGGTTGTGTTAAACAACGGCTGTTTGGAATGGTGCAAGTCCCGAGTAAGTGCATGCGACGACTATTCAATCATTATTAACGCCTCAATTCGCAGACTCAACAATGATTAAAGGGGGCACTGTTTGGGTTAATATTTGAACATTGGACTTAAATGAAGAAAAGCCCAAGGATGCCATTTAAAAGGGGATTTGCCCGAACCCCAGCATCGAGCCTAGAGGTAAATTGAAGCCTTCTCAACCAAGATACAAGCCACGTGCTCACCATTGAAATGACAAGTGATGGAGACTAACCTACTACCAACCAAAGAACACTTTCTAGTGGCAGTTCTAGTAAAAAGCTGATGACTCACTACCCTCAAAGTGCTTTCGAGCAAGAGCAAAGTTACAGCAGTCGGGCTAATTTGTCTATAAAAGGAAGAAGAGGCCCGGAGACAAGGACACTCAACCAATCAAACAAACAAACATACAAAATCTACTCTCAAGCCAGATTTGCATCCAAAAGCTGTTATTAGCCTCGATCCTAATCATTTCAACGATAGTTCTCTAAAAAAGTTATCTCTTGTCTAGTATATGAGCTCTGCTATCTCCCTCAGTGATGTAGTATCGATTCACTTGTGTAAAACCAAACAAATGACTTAAGGGGATCTGGACTCCCTTCATCCGAACATACAAGATCATGAATTAAAAGTCCTTGTTTACGAGGCAAGAAAAAAAACTTAATGTGGACTTAACCCATCCACGACAAACCTTTGATAACAAGAAGTTTGAAGTAACTTGGGGTGCAAGTAATCGACTTAAAACACACTTGTTCTACATATGCTATACTGAGATAGCAGTGGCACGCCTAGCACTTAGTTAGTTTTGATTGCGAGCCTCAAGGCCTACACCTAAGGCCCCACAAAGGCACCTTTCAGAACTAACTTTGTCCTCTTCTTGTAGCACATCAACAAGCAAGAGCCCGACTACACATCCAAAGTGCCAATCCCTTGAGAAGCTGTGATGAGGTCCGAGGAGCCTTCTCCAGAGAAATCTTTGCTCGAACAAGTTCATACTGAAAAAAATTTTGATGTGATGCTTGACAGTTTGAGAACTTCTAACCGTATAATCTCAATGTATATATGCAATGATATTAAAGCATAGATGAACGTTGGAAACGAGGAGACGAGGATTTTTATATTATTATATGTATATGATGAGGAGAAAAAGGAGAAAACAATTTCTATTTGTTTTTCGTTTTCTGTAAACACCAGAAAA
Organism: Heteromeles arbutifolia; assembly: GCA_024362995.1. Lineage (NCBI taxonomy): Eukaryota > Viridiplantae > Streptophyta > Magnoliopsida > Rosales > Rosaceae > Heteromeles > Heteromeles arbutifolia. The sequence continues at coordinate 30,782,571 of JANCRC010000004.1, forward strand.
TCAGAGAAGCAGATATCATATATCCAAAGAGAGGAATTGGTCGGAAAGTGGGCTTACACGTGCTTTTGTTAGGTGATTGTTTGTTTTTTTACTTTTTTTTTTTATTTTTTTTTATTTTTTGGTAGAAAGGGCAATAAGATTAAAGAAAATAACAAGAAGTACATTCAGTTTGCATACAATCAAATAGAAGGGCTCTACGAGCAACACTAGGAATAGATTTATCCCACACATGGAGGTTGCAATAACTAAAACCCACGTCCCTTATCGCATCAGCTGAAAAGTTGACCTCCTTAAAGATGTGGCTCAAAGAAATGTTCTCGAACCAGCTAGCCAAAATCTTGATATCTTGAATGATGAAACGAAGTCTCCAAGGAATCGAGCGTCGCCCAAGAATGGAGTCAATCACATGCTTAGAATCACCCTCAATCTGGATTTTCGTAAAGCCCCGAGATCTAGTCATCCAAAGGGCATCTCTCAAAGCAACACATTCAGCAACATTGATTGTGTTTTCCCCCAAGCTCCTAGCTCCAGCGAGAATAGGCCTGCCAATTTCATCCCTTACAACAAAGCTAGCAGCAATACGATTGTTAATCACAGAACCATCAAAGTTTATTTTATGGTACCCACTTGATGGGGGAGTCCATTTGCATTTAAATACTCTTCACCAAGCTTAGTGGCAAGAAGAACAATTTTGCTTGGGTTGATTGTACCATTTTGAAAAACAACATTGTTTCGTTCCCTTCAAATTTGCCAGCAAATAAGGAGGGCCAGACTAAAGCTTGAGATTTATCATTATCTTTTGCATCAAGGGAGCTCAGCCAATCTAATAAGGAGATGTTATTGTTATTCCTAGTGGGTTAAAGAAGTTAATGTTGGACCAGACTTGGTTAGCCACATTACAATTTATGAATTAAAGTAAATAGTACCAAGATTGACTTTTTAGTGTAAAAATGTGGTTTTCCGTTAAAGTGAACAGTACCAAGAGCTTTTCGTTAAAGTTTTCTAAAATGATTGATACTTTTAGAACTCCTTACAAAAAGGGCAAAAGGGGCAAGGGGATGAATAAATTTTTGAGTCTGTCTCTTGTTTGTACTCTCCCAAGAATTAGCAGCCAACTAAACAACTTAAACTTTATTAGGAATGTTGAGAATCCACATTTTTTTAAGCAGCTCAAAGTTTAGACCATGAGTAATGTTATTATTTCGAATCCAAGTTACAGATTTAAAAGTGAATTTACCGTTGGCATTAAGACCCCAAAACAAGGAGTCTTCTTGTTGAGCAATGGGCAACGGAATACTACAGATTTAATTGGCAGTATCATGATCAAGCAAATTAGAGAAAGCTATTTTATCCCAGCAGTTGTTATTAATGAAATTACTAACTTTCATACTCAAATCCAAGCTATTAATTTGGTCATCCTGTAAAAGATTAATGAGAGGGAAAGAAAAAATCCAATTATGGGTCCAGAAGAGAATACTCTTGCCATCTCCCACTAACCACCTACAACCTTTTTCAATAATGTGTCTAGCATTAAGAATCCATTTACAAGCTTGAGAATGATTTGTCTGATTTTACAATTAAGGAAAGTATCATTCTTTAAGAATCCGTTTAAAAGCACTATCATACTCAGCTGTATTAAATACATGTAAGTATTATAACCAATGTACACATTCGGATTGGAGGGAATTTGGATGGAAAGTTCAATTTAGACAATATGTTACCCTTTTTTCTTTTCTTTAATGGATGGAAATACAAATAGAATCGCGTACCCCTGGATCTTGGATACACAATCAGAACGAGTCAAATGGAATGATTTATGGTGCAGCTATCGCAACCATACATAATTATATCACAGTTCCAGTTGCATTAGGTGGGAGTACCAATTTTCAATTGGCAAATTTCCATTATATACGTCCATCAAGTTTTCGTTAATCTTGATTCACATCACATGAACCTTTTAAAATTATAGTTGACAACTCAACCACTAGGAAATCGCTTGATTGTCAAATTACTATTTACATTCACCTTTTTTAATTAGGCTTAATTTCTTAAGAATTGGCTCGTTTGCCACAATGTATCAATATAGTCAAAGATATTGACACATCCCGACCCGAAAGTGGGGCGTGCTGGCCGTCATGAGAGAGTGACGTAGCCATGTGCACAGTACGGAAGCAAGATTAATCAGAAAGATGTGAACAATTTAAAGCCGTGCAACCAGCAACCCAATCAAGATAGTGTGCTAGTGCGAGAATTAAGATGGTTTACACAACCAGAGCATAAATGGTCTACGTCCAGTCAAGCAGAAAGTACTAAATAGAGATAACACCCGAAGGTGGTCCTACATAAGTGAATTCTATCAGAACGTCCTATGAGCTCCTCGTATGCCACCAACGAACACTACCTAATACCTAAAAGGGCAAAAAACAAAGTTGAGTGGGTCAGAAACAAATCTTTTCAAAACCTTTCTTTTCTCAAAAGTTATAACCCCTCGCCGTTAAACCTGTATAAATTCCCAGAAATAAAGTATATACTCATATATATAATTCTCAAAATCTTGCTGGAAAATATGTATGTATGAATATATGTATGCCATGCCAAAGTATCATAACTAAATGCCAAATCATAACTCTGTGAATGTGATTGAATACTAGATATCATCTCAGCCCTCAGCTGTATATAGCTCATAACAATCTCATCATATCATATAGCTCATAATCAACTCAATCATGTCATATATCTCATAATCATCTCAATCATATCGTATATCCTGCACACACATCAATACCACCTCTAGTGGTCTGCACAACATCACTGTATATAGAATAATATGCTCTAGTGCTACAATCACGTGAAGACTGTGCGAATAATTCGCGGGTCACCTACGAGTTGAACCCACTTATAGTGGCCTATTCGACAGGACTGTGCACCTAACTTGGATCCAAGGCGAGCATGCGGTGTGGGAAGTGAACATCACGTGAAAGACTATGCCCCTAACTCTGGGCGGGAGCACTAATATCAGTGTGCAGGTTTATGAGCTCTAATCACATCACATCACATCATTCATTCTCATCATAACTAGTATATAAACTTACCTGCCACTTACATGTGCGTCCGCAGCACCATCATTACTCTATGCAATCACTAATGCATAATAAAATAAATAGATACTTTGCATGGCATTTCAAATCATACTATTCTTTAAATTCACTTTCTGGGAAAAGCAAGTATATAGGTATATACGGAAAACAAAAGCCACTCACTGATAAGTAGCCGGGTCGTAACCCCCGTGTCTAGCCTGGCTACGCTCGTCCTCCGGATAGGTCTCGCCTATATGAGAAGTAACTAAAATAACGTTAATTAACACACATAATCGAACCTTAGAAATAACTTCTCATACATTGCTCAAATTAGGTATATGAATATACCACCGTGATCTACACAACCTCACGAACATCCCCATATTTTTAAAATAATTTTTTCGGCCTCCACGCGTCGCCACGCGCACGGCCAGATGCACCGGCCATACGCGGCCACGTGCCTGGAACGTGTAATGGAACAGTGACACCGTTAGGAATATTCCGTTAAAACGTAACAGAAACCGTTAAAGATATCTGACGGCGTCAAAATATTCCGTTAAACTTGACGGAATATTCGCTCTTCTTCTCCGGCGAACCTTGCCGGTCGCCGCCGTCTGAAACTCAAATTCTCGTCGGTTTCTGGAAAATTTTCAAATCTTCATAACTTCTTCATTTTTGCACCATTTTCTACGAAATTTTCACCAAAATGAAGATCTCACAAAGATGAACACAACCATACCTGACTCGACCCCCAACCCCCCTTGGGATTCGCTGGAAAAAGCCTCGATAATTCCGGTCAAATTCAAACTCTCCGATCTCGCGATTCCGACGTCCAAATTCTTCCAATGAAGCACTCCGAGCTTCGTAAGAACCTCCTTAAGCTCCCTATGAGCTTAAAATCCCTTGAAAAACAACATTTCACATGTGCATGAACAATGCACAAATCGGAGGTTAGGATTCATGGGGTTTTCGAAGGTTCCAGGTTCTAAAACTTGTACTAATGGCTTCCTGAGATCACAAGGAACACGAATATACTTACCTTAGTCTCGATCTGCAAGGTTTGAGATGGTTCCTGGGTGTGTCCGTACATAAGGAAGGAGAGAGAGAGAGTCTGAGAGATAGAGAGAGTACGGGAGTGAGAGAGAAAAAGAGTGTGTGTGTGTGTGTGGTCCAAATACAACCAACCAAACACCCCCAAACTTAAACACACACATACCTTAATTAATGTCCAAGGGCATTTTAGTCTTTTCACACCTTCGAGAATAATTTTTCGGGATAGGCTATTTGACACACCCGAACCCGTAGGTAGGGCGTGCTGGCCGTCACGTGCACTGTGCGGAAGCAGGATCAATTCAAAATACGAACCAATTAAAACCGAAACACTAGCCAGCACGCCCTACCTACGGGTTCGGGTGTGTCACTGTTACAGATATTGGATGATATAATTATAAAAAAAAAATGGATGATGAAGGAGATTTGTTTAAATTTTATTTATTTAAATTAAAATCGAGCTCATCGTGCTTGGTACAGGTAGGTAACACAAATCCTTTTAATAGTATAAAGCTTATATCCAACCAAAAAGAGTAAGGCTTATATTTTTTATTGGGAGACTTTGGATGCGATACTTAGTTATGAATATTCTTTGATTGAAACTTTGTTGGTTTTTAATTTTTGATCGAGGTCTTTGAAATTAATGTGATAATTTATTTCCACGGACGTTACTATATTTTTTAAATTAAAAATTAGAAATTTAAGTTGTTTATATAAATGAGATTTTAAATAAAAAATCATAATTTGTGGGATTAAAAAAAAATTAAAATATAAATATACTATTGTGTGTGTGTGTGTGTGTGTAAACATGGGTACATTCATCAAAATTAACCAAAAAATTAATTGTATCAAAACATGGGTACATTCTTTAAAATCACAACAAAAAAAGATATTAGGCTTAATAACATTAGTAAATTTCTTCGATTAAACTTGACATTGATACATTTTAAAATCAAAGAAAAAAGAATGTACCCATATAAGTTTAAAAATGGATTAGAAAAAAAAATTGAATAGATTTTATATAAAAAATTGTACATTTTACATATAACAAATTGATATATTTAAGAATGGGTAGATTTTAAGATTAAAAAGTTTTACATGAACGGGTACATATAATTAGCATGGGTACATTTAGCAAAATAAAAAGTACAAATAAAAAAAAATATGGGTACAAATACAAATAAACTTTAAAAAATATGGGCACAAAAAGAAATTAATATATGGGTACAAATTAAAACTGAAAAGAAAATTGGTACAAATTAAAAATGGGTACAAATTAAAACTCAAAATATATGACAAAAAAATTTAGTCATAAATATAAATATACTAATTGTAACATTTTTAACATTAAATGAATATATTTAGAATAAAAAAATATTTTATTATTGAAATAATTAATGATGTTATTAATATCCAAGGATCTTGATCAAAAATTGAAAAAGAATAGGATTTTAATCAATAGAGTAGCAAAATGAAGGATGAGAACCTAATTTCTCTTTTTTTTATTTGATTTTCATCAATAAGAAAAGGTTAAAACCTTGAAACATGATCAGGTAGGGCTAGAAAATTTTCCCCTGTTACCCGAACTCGAACCAAATAAACCCAATCTCGTCTCAGATAATATCGAAACGTGAACCTGAACCCGGAGTCGCCAAAAGTCCCAAAAAATTCGGTATCGAGTTCGATTTGCCACTCCACATTTATTCAGTAATACCAACCGACTTTTTTTAATATTTTAATTTAATTATTTTATATATTTGAAATATTTGTAGCCATTGGATATGATTGAAATCAGTGTTCGTGGAGATTTTGAAAAAGGTAACTAAAATTAATTGGGGATAGACTAGGCGGTTGCTAGGCGGCATACTTGGTGGTTTCAAGTATTTTTTAATTAACTAATTAAGTTAAAGTGGGTAACGTGTGTAACCTACATAAAGGAATTTGCTAAATTAATTCAATTGTGAAATCCATTCTTATATTTGAAAGTTGTTAATTACTGAACTTATTAGCTTTAATGAATTTCATCTTCTTTCTTTTTTTCGATCGTACAAGCCCAAAAAGTAAGAAATTTCTTCCTGACCCTGAATATTTTCATGTTTATTTTGGAATGATAAAGTTAAGGATTTTGAAATCAAATTAGGGTTTCGATTTGAGAATTTTAAAACGGATTGGAGATTTTAAAATCGAGTTAGGATTGTCAATAATTCTAAATTTCTAATCATATGGGTTCCAATTATTTATATATCTTTTAAACAGTGTTCTAAAAATCAGCCTAGGCGCTCGGCGGTGGAGTCCCGATCCGATTTGGGCTAAATCGTTCAGGTAAGGCGGGAAGGATTTAGGCGGCCGCCTAGGCGTCTCTAGGTGCTCAAGGGGGCCTAGGCGGTGCTAGGCGGCGGTCAATGCTCTGCATATCTCCCCTCACATCCACATGATCCACCACCCACAACCCAAATCTTCAAACCTGGGCTCTTGCACCCAACATCAATTGATGAAACCAAGTAGATTGAGAATATACAGGATGAACAATGCACATAATCCGTCCATTGGGTTTTACTGCAGAGAGAGAAGGGGATCTGTTGAAGAGATTCGTCCGTTATGTTGAAGAGAAGAGAAAGAGAGAGAGAGTCGAAAGAAAAACTGAAAATGGAAGGAAAAGAAAGGCATAACTAGAGAGAGAGAAGGGGATCTCTCTGCAAAGAGAGAAAGAAGATGAGATCTGTTGATAATAAATGCAAGCCTAGAGCCACTAAACAAGTGATGGTTGATTGGGACTAGCATTGGAGAAGCTGAGAAAGGTTGTAGAAAAGCTGTCGGTTTAATTGAAAAAAAATGGCTTTTCTTTCAAGTTGGGTCCATTTTATGGCCCACTATTTTGTTCAAAGAAAAAACAAACTAGGCCCAATATTCTTTGTATAAAATTAGAAGAAAAAAAAGTCCTAAAAGTATACACATATACTCATATTTTATAATATATAGTGTAAATTTATGTAAATCCGCCTAGGCGCTAGGCGCTAGTCCACCGCCCGACTAGCGCCTAGCGTTTTTTAGAACCTTGCTTTTAAAAGGAGTGACCCTCCTTAAGCCAAATAATAATAGTATCCTAATAATAATGAACAACCACGAGCTAGTGGCCTAGTGGTAAATGGTGGATTATGAGGCTTCCTTAAAACTAAAAACTGGAGGTCTCGGTTTGAAACCCGATGTCGGTGTGGAAGCCAGACTTTTGGCTAGAAGGAGGCTGAAATGTCTCTGTGAGTCTTCCCGACCCTCGAAAGGGGTAGATAACCGTGGCCCTGTACGGTAAATCAATGAGTACATAACCTACTTTTCCATTGTAAATTAATCAATGACTTCCATTGTGCATTATACAATTTATAACAAATTAACACGCCAGCTATATATATATATATATATATATATATATATATATATATATATATATCTATGTATGTATGTATGGAATAGGATCAAGGGACAAGGATTTTTACACTCCTTTGTATGTATATATATATATATATATGTATGGAATAGGATCAAGGGACAAGGATTTTTACACTCCTTTGTAGCCCTTAGATCTTATAAGATTCAACGGTCTTGATTAAAAGTGAGTTGGAAGCTTTTCAAAATCAAATGACTTGGAAGATGATGTAGATTATAACTAATAAGGAAAACACTAATTTAAATTAAAAAAAAATATCAAAGAATAATACAATTGAAAAAGAAATAATCAAACTTTGAAATATCCAGTGTAAAAAAAAATGAAAATTCCATTTCCATCTGTTGATCTCACACCATCTTTGCCGAACAGGTTTGCAACTTCTAGATGAAAAGTCTTTCTTTCCTTCAAACAAAGAACCCTAATTACAGAAAAAACAAGATACCAGGGAGAAAGAGTTTTACTTTGAGAATAATTTAGGGTTTTGTTTTGTAACATCCCACATCGACCAACGGAGAGGGGGTGATGTGCCTTATATGTACATGCCCACCTCCATATAACACGAGACCTTTTGGGAGCTCACTGGCTTCGGGTTCCATCGGAACTCTGAAGTTAAGCGAGTTCGCGCGAGAGCACTCCCAGGATGGGTGACCCACTGGGAAGTTCTCGTGTGAGTTCCCAGAAACAAAACCGTGAGGGCGTGGCCAGGGCCCAAAGCGAACAATATCGTGCTACGGCGGAGCTTGGGTCTGGGATGTGACAGAATGGTATCAGAGCCACTTTGCCGTGTGGTGCGAGTGTGCCAACGAGGACGTCGAGCCCCTAAGGGGGGTGGATTGTAACATCTCATATCGACCAACGGAGAGGGGGTGATGTGCCTTATATGTACATGCCCACCTCCATATAGCACGAGGCCTTTTGGGAGCTCACTGGCTTCGAAGTCGATGAACTCCGAAGTTAAGCAAGTTCAGGTGAGAGCATTCCCAGGATAGGTGACCCATTGTGAAGTTCTCGTGTGAGTTCCCAGAAATAAAACCGTGAGGGCGTGGTCGGGGCCCAAAGCGGACAATATCGTGCTACGGCGAAGCCGGTCTGGGATGTGACATATTTTGAGTTTAAGCACCCTAGTCCTCACCTAGCAACTCAATCACTTTGCCACCTCCATAGCAAAACCCTATTGAGCCAATCATGTTTGAGATTTCTACAGCCATAAACTCATCAACCGTTCATTTAGCACTGTATTAAATAAAAAAGTGACGTCCAGGAGTCAAGATTGAAGATTTAGAATTTAGGGTTTTGTTCTGAGAAGATTTAAGAGACTGATAGTTTGATTCGTTAAAGTGTGTACATCAAAATTTCGTATCAATTGAATCAAACTATCACAAGTAGTGAAGACGCGAGAACATCGATCTGTCTCCTCACCTTTCTTGGGTGTTCTTCACTGTGGGTTTTACATTCTTTTTCTATCCATTCAAATTTTGATTTTTTTTCTTTCAATTTTATTGTATTAGATATTTCTATTTAATTTAAATTAGTATTTTCCTTATTAGTTATAATCCACATAATCATCCAAGTCATTTAATGTTTAAAAATCTCCACATCACGCTTAATCTAGACCATTGAATGTTATAAAAAAAATTTCAATGTTTATCTGTTAAATTATAGCCAAGTCCAACCGAGCATGATGGTAGACCGTAGAGCAGAGGCAGGAAATTTTCTCGCATGGCGCTTTCAACGATTTTCAAATTTGTATTGTAATTTGACCTATATATAATATATATATATAATTTACGTAGAAAAATTCTCAACGAAATATTTATTACAGCAAGGACATATATGAATGAAGTTAACCAGATGAGGAAATTTCTTCAAAGACACCAGGGTCGATGTGATCAAGTTGTTCACGCATCTAGCTATGGTAATGCTCTTCATATATCTCTTTGTATTTGACCCTATATAAGGAATTGGATCCCATACGGATTCACTTTGTGGGGATCCTTAGTCATGAATCGTGTATCGTGCGGTAAAAAATCATTTGATTTTTTTATTTAAAATTAAACACAAATAGTATCTAACGAAAATTAACTGCACAATATACGATTAACAACTAGGATATGGAGATCCCTAAAATCCCTACAAAATAGATCCGGAGATGATTCATTTCCCCTATGTAACAAAGAGCAGTACTAAAACACATGCAAAAATGCAGAAACAAGTAAAATGTTTTATATACCTAGGACATGAAATGATGAGCCATAGCAGCTACCTAGCCAATGAGGGGATTGAAAGTGACGAGGAGGAGAAGCTGTAAACGGTCCCTCAATAACTTTTAATTTCAACCTAAATGGCACATGGTGCCATTTACAATTTCAATTTACATTCAAACCATATGCACAATTTTAGTTTACATGACAAAAAACAGTAAGTTATATAACATGTCTTCAAGCAACCCAAGTGGCCCTTTATCACAATATGAAGAGGAATGTTATTTTTGTACTACGGCGTGGATTCGAACAATATTAGCTTCCTAATCTAATATCTAATTTAACTATCGTTTAAAAATAAAATTAAAAAATTAAAAAAAACTAAGCAACCCAATTATTGTGTTACTGCTTCCAATGTAATCATGCACAAAAAATTAACTCATATTGAAAATGTGTGACCAAATTATTGTGTTAATATTCAGAATCATCATGCATGGAATAGAAGAAACTTTTCAGCGCCTATGGTTTGGAGAAATTTTTCATTGTGACAAAAATATAGATGACACATAACGTGTTTTTATAGAAGTGGTAAGAAATTTTATTTTTTAAGTTATTATATTTTTAACACACATATCTTATCATTTGTATAATAACACGTAGTGTACCACCCCGTGTACCGGTCACATTGAAAAATTTCTTTATGGTTTGGACAAGAAAAGTGATGTGAGAATTAAGACCATTGGTGTGTCCGCAGCCTCACGAGGTTCTTTTAATCAATTTAACCACACATGTTTCATCTGTTCCGTTATGTCCTCACAATCTTGAATGAGTCTTTATCCCAAAATACTAGTGTAATATATAAATATAAATATATAAATATATAAATATAAATATATATATATATATATAAAAATAAATAAATATATATATATATATATATATATTGCGACGGATCTGTGACACCACTTTCTTATACACGTTTTTGTGCCACTCTGTAATATATTTGAACGATCCGAACCGTCTACCTTTATGTCTTCTCTCAAAGATCATGTCTAACAAAGATCACCTAAATCTGAAATCATATGATATTGGATTAAGCTTTAAGGATCATATTCGTCTATTTTCTTTCCTACAAATAAATGTCTTAATGGTTTTAAATTTGTCTAATTTCTTGTAAGGATAAGCTATGAATGATGTTTAAAAAGATAGACGGTTCAGATCATTATAATACATTACAAAGTGGGCACCTTATAAAAACGTGTGTCAAAAATTGTGTAAAAGATGTGGTTATATATATATATATATATATATATATATATATATATATATATATATTACCAACACATTAGATAAACAGAGACACAAAAATACTAATACTATATACCATCACCTTCCTTCCAATTTCATTAATTCATCCACGTTTGTTTTCATCATCTCCTTCAAGTTTTAACTTTCAATTGCTTTTACGGACCAAACTCTGAGTCTAAAACGTACTGGTCTCTGTTGCAACTTTTATAGACCATTTCTGCAATTTTCATTTCAGCAGTCACCCCTCCATATATAAATCCTAACTCGGATAACATTACAACCTACTACATACAAATAATTGAAACTAAGTCCCAAAAGCAAGCACATTGTTTAATACCTTGTATGCAAGCACATTGTGTAATACCTTGTACAACTCATCCCACCACTTTACCTCTAAAACCCAATTCCAAACTCCAAATCAAAATCTCACCAATCATGTCTTCTTCTTCATCACCAAGCAACCTTCCATTGAAGCTGATCCCCGGCGACTATGGCATGCCATGGTTCGGAGCCATCAAAGACCGCTACGACTACTTCTACAACCAAGGCCGAGACAACTTTTTCAAAATCAGAATGGAAAAATACCAATCCACAGTCTTTCGTACCAACATGCCACCCGGAGCTCTCATTGCCCCAAACCCTAAAGTCATTGCTCTTCTTGACGCCGAAAGCTTCCCCATTCTCTTTGACACCACCAAAGTCGCGAAACGTGACGTTTTGGATGGCACTTACATGCCCTCCACTGCCTACACCGGTGGCTACCGTATGTGTGCTTATTTAGACCCCTCCGAGCCGAACCACGCCACTCTCAAGCGCTACTTCGCATCCCTACTCGCTTCTAAACATAACCAATTCATACCCCTTTTCCAGAGCTCTCTCTCCGACCTCTTTCCTAAATTGGAAGAACAAATCTCCAAAGATGGCAAGGCAGACTTCAACAGTTTGAGCGACGACATGTCATTTAATTTCGTGTTCGAGCTGTTTTGTGGTCAAAGCCCGTCAAAGACAACGTTAGGATCCAAGGGGCCTAGCTTGGTCACACTTTGGCTCTTTCCCCAACTTGCCCCTCAGATCACATTTGGGTTACCCAAGTTTCTAAGGTTTGCTGAAGATTTCTTACTGCACACATTTTCCTACCCTGCCTTTCTCGTCAAGCCCGCTTATCAGAAGCTTTACGATGCGGTTTACGAGTCCGCGGGTTCGGCTTTAGACCTGGCCGAGGGTAATTTCGGAATTTCAAGAGAAGAAACTTGTCACAATCTTTTGTTTTTGGCTGGCTTCAATGCATTTGGTGGCATGAAGCTTTTGTTTCCCGCTTTGATCAAGTGGGTTGCATCAGGAGGAGAGAATTTGCACCGCCAGCTCCGAAATGAAATCCGGACCATTGTTAAAGAAAGTGAAGGTAAGATTACTTTCTCCGCGTTGGATAAGATGACTTTGACCAAATCCGTGGTTTTTGAGGCCTTGAGGATTGAGCCTCCAGTTCCGTACCAGTACGGGAAGGCCAAGGATGACATCGTGGTACGTAGCCACGATGCGACATTTGAGATCAAGAGAGGCGAGATGATTTTTGGAAATCAGAATTTTGTGGGGAAGGATCCAAAGGTTTTTGAGAATCCGGAGGAGTTTGTGGGCAATAGGTTTGTGGGGGAGGGTGAGAAGTTGTTGAAGTATGTTTACTGGTCCAACGGTCGTCAGGCAGATGATCATCCAACGGCTGAGAACAAGCAATGCGCGGGCAAAGATCTAGTGGTACTCATGTCTAGGTTAATGTTGGTGGAGTTTTTCCTTCGATACGACACATTTACCGTTGATTCGGGCACGGTGTTGTTGGGTTCATCAGTGACGTTCAAAACGTTGACCAAAGCCTCATGAACTTGGTCATGGTCAAATATATTACTTATTTGTTCTCAACATATATAAGATATTATGGTGATTTAGTCGATATACCTTTAAATAAGTAATAACCTTGCGCGTCTTAATAATTTATATGCTCTAAATTGTTTGATTTGTGGATCTCAAAATGTGATTAGTGATATGTACATTTGTATTTATAGAATTGAATGTAAAGTGGTTAATTTCATGTTTCGTTATTTTTCTATGCCATTTTCTTTTGTAGTGTTTTGTTGTTTTGGTCTAAAAAATGTTTCAAATTACCACTTAGTACTACGGTTTAGTATTATTCTTCTTCACTTGTAAGTGAGAGATATTAGGTTCGATTCTCGCCAAAAACAAATTTGAACTACATTATTATGGCTAACTCACTGTGAGGCTTAGTTCACTCCCCAACCCCTTTAATGTAGATACTATCGTTTGTTTGAAAGAAGAAAAAAAAAAGAAAAAAAAAAAAGTTAGTTCCAAATTACCAGGAATGAAAGAAAAGAAACTAGAATTTCCTAGGCCCTAGGCCATGTATGGCTCAAACCACCAATTAAATTATTGCCAATGACAAACAATAAAAAAAAAAGTGCTACTAAGCCCACCCTATTTTCTTATCTTCCCACCCCACTTATTTTGTCACCCACTATTAAAAGTAAAAACAATGAGATACTATCTCTACACCCACCTTTATTCCTAAAATAACCTTAATATTTTAAATTCCTAACAATAAATAAAAGAGAAAATAACAATTATTTATTTTTTTGTTTGTTTAATCTGCTCATGATTTGTGGAAAAAAAAATCATGAATTGGGCCTAGTACTCCTTATCAATGGAAATTTTTTGGTGATACCAATGGAAAACTTGAGATCTCATTTTGTATCCCAGCTAGAGAAGGTTGTCGTGGGTTGGATTTGGACAAGAGAAGCTGTCGTGTGCACGGCGTATGGAATAGGCGACATGTTTCAGTCGGGTTGCGCATATGGAGAAGTGGCATAGGTTGCTTTTTTCCGGATCTGCAAAAGGCCGGCCTGCAAATAACAAGTTCGTAGGTTCGTAGTGAGTATTTTAGCCGTGAGTTTTATCTTCGCATGAAAGAAGTGGAGGACAACGGGGAGCACCAATACTAAAGTAGTGGTTGTCCCGATGGATATGGAAAAAGAAGAGGAAAAAGAATGAAGGGGGATGTAGGGACGATCTGGGCATGGTTCTTATACTCTTCTTCCTCCTTTTTTTTTCTAAACTTTATATATATATATATATATATATATATATATATATATATATATATTCAAATTGAATTTTTTTAGGTTTTACTTTGTCAAAATCCTTTTTTGTTTAGGTCCTTCAAAGTCATTTTGCAAGAGGATAAATTTGTAAACAAAATATTTAATTTGGAGTGGATGGAGAAATAAGATATCAGAGTGGGAATAGCAACACTCTAAATAAAAAAGTCCTCTTTTTAACCATAATTCTTATATGAGTTCAGCCATTTTCTATCTCCACTACACTTTGAGTTCTTCATTCCCTTTCATATAAGGAATGGAGTTTAAATAAATGAAGAAAAAGTAGTCCTACTGAAAATTGGATGGAGCTTATGGCTAGTTCGACTCAGCTAATTTTTTTACCAAGCTAGCTCGAAGTTAAATTTGACTTGGCTTAATGAAAACTAAAAATTAGTTAAACAAATTATATAAACATAATCTAAGTAATCTACTAGCTAACTATGTTCTTATGTGGATGATTGCTGAAGCGGGCGTGCTAATTCTCTACCGCGCTCAATGAGCGAATAAGATGGATGGGTGGTGTGATGATGAAACACGTTGCTGACTTTTACACTAAGCGACTTCGGCCATGAAAGGAACAATATTGGCCATGGCTTCTGAAACCTGAAGACAAGGTTATACTTTATGCTATTAAGTTCAATCTTCTGCACCAGGTTCGACCACTTCAACTATAGAGACAACGATGCTCAAGGGAACTGAGCGTCTTTATGGTGAATGTTGTTAGGCCATCTAAATGCCGAACTCTGAATGATACTTGTGAGTAACCAATCATAAAATACTTCACTTCATCGAGACAGCTGATGAAGTGACCTCGTTCGGCGAAATAATCAAATACTCTTCACTAGCTAAGACTTGGAAAAGATAACCAGTCAAAAGATAAGTGTTTAACCAAACTAAAGAAACTCCTAGACTAAGCTAATTCTATGACTCCAGTGATGTATAGCGAACCTGATTTTATGTCGGTTTGTTAACCCAATGATGTTTAACCACACTGAATATGGGTTGACAGGTTAGCAGAGTATTAAAAGATAGATAGTTAGATCATTGACATATATCATAAAATATACCCTACAAAATGTGTTAAACAATTTGTCTCCCAATCTTAATATAATGGTTAAGAGATATTGGTAGAGTGAATGTATTGGAGAATGCATGTACCTCCATAGCTCCATCCTTTCCAATTTATACCTCAGTGCGCCTCATCTCTCTTTTATTTAGGCATAACTTACCTTAACCATCATTAACCTCATTCATCTTTGAACGGTCAAATATTTAAAACAAAAGGTAAATCATAGTAAAACCCCCAAATAAATAATATAATTAAATCAAAACTTTAATTTGGGTGTGTAACCACCAAATAAATAAAATAATAAATAAAATAATAAACAAAACAATAATGATTAATTTAACTTAAATCACAATAATAACAATAAAACATTTGTGCCATTGTCAAGATTTGATTAAGGGGATTTGACGAATAGTCACCTCAGCATTTTTCAATTTTTATTTTATTTTTACATGTTATTATATATTTTTAGAAATTAAAATGTAAGTATTGAATAATTAAAACTTTCCACTATCGTGGTCTAAATTTAACCAGTGTTTGAAGTATCTTGGATATGCTCGATATTTCTATGGAAATATCCAAAAATTCAGGGAGCGATATGGAAAGGGAAGGTGAAGTTTAGACCTCACCCCATATCCGCGATATTTCTAGAAATCAGTCAATTTCCTCGATATTTTCAGAAAATATCTAGTGTTTGCAGATAATTTGCAGAAAATATCCATGAGCCTATGCATTCTTTATTATTTAATTTCTTTCATTATGGTATTAGTTTACGTCAATAAAACTTGTGCTGCTTTCATAACGAAAATTTCAGTTAAATTATGTATAATTTATTCATTCAAGTGAAATGCTTTATTTTATTACTTGTCATTAGAAAGAAGTTTTTATTATCACATATCACATACTTATTGTTTACACAGTATCTAATTATTAATTTTTAATTCATACGTGTGTGTTGTAGCTTTATATGACATTCCCTAAAAAATAATTTTAAGTTTCCATGTTTTTGAGGAACTTTTCATCATTTCCATCAAAGGCAATGGATATCGATATCGTTATTTGATATATCCATTGATATTTCCACAAGTTTGCCAATCGATATTTGCACCGATACCGATATTTGAAACACTGAATTTAACTAAAAAAGAGAGAGGGTGCGATAGAGAAAAAGAAAAGAGAGGTGTAGGGAAATTCTGTGTGCACTTTTTTCTCTAGCTTTTATATATAGTAAACATAACATGATTACTTGCCTTATAAGTATGAAAGCCTATGATCTTCTAGATTACGCAAGAGTCCTAAATACAATCTACTATAATTTACACAAATTTAATAAAATCTCTAAAGTAAATAACTTTCCACATATTCCTGTAAAATTCCATAATCCTGCAAATCAGGCACCACCAAATGTGATAGCATATGGGACCCGCCGAGTATATATATGATGCATTCTTAGTGTTTCAACTTCCACTGAAACAAATTTTCTTCAACCAAAAACAATCAATAGCATGGCTTTGTTCATCAGAAAGGCAGTGCTATTAACGGTGCTCCTTTTGTTCACACTAACCCTGTGCGATGCACGGAAAAGAAGATACATTAGAGTTAAAAATGAGTTGCAAGCCAACGGAGATTTGTCGCTTACCGTTCACTGCAAATCCAAAAATCATGATATTGGTGTGAAAGTGCTCGCCCCTCATGGCTCCTTTGAATTTAGTTTTAAACCTAACATCTGGGGCACGACACTATACTACTGCAGTTTTTCTTGGCGGGGTCAATTGAAGTGGTTCGACGTGTATAGAGATAAAAGAGACAAAAATCTTGACAGTAAGGTTCAGTGGAGTATACTTCCTGAAGGCGCATGCAGGACGACATGGGACGAGGAGTCATTTTCTGAATGCATTGAGTGGAATAAGGATAACTGAACACTTATCATCTACGTACGTGTTTCGCTATTTATATTCAACAAATAATCATATAATAAGTGTTCAATTGTTGTTTTGATTTCATACTTTTCTCTTCTTTTTTGGTCGATTGAGTCTTAATGTGCTGGTGGCCCTTATAACATTTCATAGATTTGATTGTGTAGTATGATTGTGTAGTAGCAAATTTCTACCATCTTCAGTCTTGACGAAAATTTAATTATAAAACAATCAACACATTTGATCAAAGATCAAAGGTTCACACGCCCATGAGGAGAGGGGTTGGCCAATGGATCTCCGATGCCTAAGTCAGTAATGTGTTTGGTGTTTGTATGGGCATCAAAAGCTTACCAAAGGTGATGGAGGTATTTATAGGATGTGGTCGGCCACGAGGCAAGTTTTTATCATATATGACCAAAATTTAAGCTCAATTTCATAAATGTCATTGTTTATAAAAAAAATTCAAACATAGCCAAAAACACAAGTGAATAGACTCAAATACCCTCAAAAAAAAAAAAAAAAAACCCTACTAGATAATAAAAGAACGGAAATTTCATAAGCTTATAAATAATTCTAGATTCACTGCCAAAATCATTTATTGTATGCGACTATATCAACCTATTAATTTATTTCTGCCATTAATAAAAGGGCATTTCAAATCAGAAAAATCTTTTATGTGATCTTAGCGAAAAAGTAAAGCCCCGTTTGATCTAACCCGTCGATACCACATACAGGACAACTGAATTCTAGTAATTGTCAGAAATTAAATTTCATGAAGTTGATTCAGGGGTGGAAAAGAAAATTATGAAAATCCATTAACAATTTCTACATGAAAATAAATCACTAGTGAAAGTAAGCCAAAGAGCTCCATTCAATTCCTATGACCGAATGTAGACCCTAATTTGGTCAAAGTACGTGCCCGTTCCATGTTGGGTGATTACTAACCTAATTTTTTTCATCCTCCATGAACGAAGTATTTTAGACGCTGACTGATGTTGTTTAGTGTTATAAAATATTTTCATGGTGTGGAGACTTTCCTGGTGAAGTCCACCTTTCGATAGTCCAAGTCAGTTTTCTGTGATGAGAAGTAGCTCGTCCTTCTATATGTGTATTAGATGAGTTAGATTAAAAATGGACTCTAATATGTAAAGAATTCATGCATATTGTAATTCGGAGTTAATTTTTAGGGCATGTAAGTCTATCAAAATGTGTTTTTGGCTATAATTGATAGTTTTTTTTTTAAACCAACATTTGTGAAATTAGAGACTAAATTTTGGTCATATAGGATAAATTCTCCCACGAGGCGCCATCTTATTGTCCAAAGTATGTCATCTGTAATTGATTGTAATGGGAGATAATATCTTAGGATAATTATGAGTATATCCGTAATTGATTGTGCTAAGAATTCCTTACTTGATATGGTTGGATCAATTGGGATTGTATTAAAGATAAGATTTAGTAATTGATCATATCTTTTAATGCCTTTGACTTTTTCATGTCGACCAGGAGTATGCTATTTGCGAAATGTAAAATACTCTTCCCCGCCGGAATATGTAAATAAAAATGTAAACTTTTTTTTTTTTTTTTTAACATGTTTGGAGGTGCGTCTCGCCAATCAAAGAGAAGACAATTAATAGAATTGAGAGGAATTTCAATGGATTTTAGTTGTCTACTTCACCAATACCTGGAGTAGCGATGGGTATTGGGCTAAAAAGGGTGAGTTTGGACCAACCCATGCCCATTAGCAAGAGGATAGATAATGCCCGAAACCCATCTACCAGATTACTAGGTCTACCCACCCCCAACTATTTGATAGTAACATCCTTCCCACTGGGTCCATGGGTACCCAGTTTTATTTTTCTTTCATTTTTCAGTTTTGTACATTTTTTGTTCCTTATTGTCCATGAAAGTTTTAACGATCAAGGAAATAATTACCAGTAACCAACAAATAGGGAGAACATCAATTTGTTGATAAATACTTGAGGTGATTTACTGACTATGTTAACGTAGAGAGAAAATTAATTGCAATAATCAATCCATATATGTTCACCACAAATTTTATTAATTGTGTACTCCTAACAAGTGTATTTTTTTTCTTCTAAATATAAAAATTTGGAATGCTCAGTTAAAGTTTTAGAGTGCCGATAATAATTCTCATAAAAAATATACATATGATGTATTATTTTAAGAGTATTTATTAATAATAACCAAAATTTAACATACAATTTCATACATGTCATTTTTTATAAAATCTTTCAAATATAGCAAAAGAACCACTTATATAGACCTAAATACCCTCAAAATTAAAAACAAATAACAAAACCCTATTAGATCGGAATTTAGGAAAAATGAGAGGCCACCACATTTTGTCATGTCATAGTGTTCCCAGTCAATACCAATGAAATCAAGTTCAATCAAGCAAACATCATTGCGTGGAGGTTTTGGTCTGGTTTACAAAGCATCTTTAGCGAATGGGACCAGACAAGCTGTTAAGAAACTTTCAGGAGACTTGGGTCCACTGCCCAACACGAGAATCTGGTTTGCCTACAAGGTTATTGTCTGCGAGGTGGTCCTTCCCAATAAATTGGCCAGTTCGACTGAATATTTTGTAAGGAACAGGCTGTGGGTTGTCTTAGAGCTGGTTTGGTATTGCTGTACTTTGAAAAAAAACTGATTCTGCTATACTGTGAGAATAATCTCATTTTTGCTGATTCACGTTTTCAGTTTTTTTTCACCTAAAACTATGAAAATAAGCTGTTTTTAAGTCTTTACCAAACATCTTTTTTAGCTCAGTTTTTTTTTATACCCACTTTTTTATAAAAGCATCAGTACCAAACCAGTACTTACATGCACCAAACATGTGAGCCGCACATTGTGCACCAAACATGTAGGGACATCCCAGCAACACCAAGATAAAACTAGTAGATTTTTTTTTACCTTTGACACTTGTTAAGCAAGTTTTTATATGTATAATTGCACATATAACTATTTTGGGTTTATTTTGTGTAAATCCCTGAGGCTCGGCATTGCCAACTCTTTTATTACAAAAACATGAATTTTTGCATGAAAGCTAGCTTTCGATCTTAGCTTTCGCCCTTTCTCTGGACTGAAATCACGCAAAAGAATTTGCTCGTGATATTCGTACATCAGATTGATTGCAATTGATTAAGGAACCCTAGAAACCAATGTTATGAGTTTCCACCCAAACACTCACAACCCTAGGTTTACAGAGATGCACAATGCCCCTCAAAACGGAGACCACAAAGAAAATCCCTCCAAAAACAAAAATCAGGATCTCTCTTAGGTGAATATTTTGTGAACATATTTGAGAGAATCAGAGGATTTGAGAAAAAACAAAGGGTCAGACGAAGAGGGAAATGCCCAGATCAGAAAACCACCACAACAACAAAAAAAGGCGAAGCTAACAAGAATACTCTCGAAGCGAACAGACCAAGGATGAAAGACGCGTGCCCAACATGGGCAAAAGCGACTTTCCATTGCACAAAAAAGGAATCAACACTTTGAGCCAAGAACATTTTTGTCCGGACACTGTTCACAAAAAGTGAAATACAGTGTCGTGCGAACCGAGTTTTAGTATATAGATAATTTCTTTCACACAACACAATTCTGCTGTAGTTTTCAGTGGCCATGTCGATTTGAGTGGTTCAACATATTCCAAGATATTCAAGTGAGAAATAGGTGTAGTGAGTGTTATCGGAAAATATTTCCTACCGGAGCCATGCAAGTTGAGCTGGAAGCATGACATGGTGCCTATGAAGATTGCCATAAGAGAAATCATCATGCAAACTGATCATTTTATGTTCACAAGTAGTAGACTGCTCTGGTAATTACGGTCCTTCTCCTTAATCAGGTTCAAACTCTCGTCTTAGCCTATATTATCGCTTGTAATAAATAAATAAATAAAATTTACTTTTATCTTCAACGAATCCGACGGCTCGAGATCATCTCACAGCTGAATACGGATCGCCACGCATCAGGATTAACGAATCTAACAACTGAACTTAGATGAGAAAGTAACGGACAGAGCCTCGTTCTTTGTGCATACGCAACTGAGACAATCCTCATCATTGTGATATTGATGGCATGATTCACAAGGTAATGTGCCCGAATACAGAGCGACTCGAAGTATGCCGCCACATTTACAAAGTTCACAATGTTCGAAACCAAGATGCCAAGCATTAGAAGAATTAAAACAATATGCATTTCAACTTACTCTGAAAGGCATGGTCTTCGATAACTATCCATCCTCAAAGGGAACAAGTCCTTTCAGATACATAGTTACAGACGATTGTGGGACTATGATTTTTTAGAGCCGGAGTAAGGCCGATCAAAATACACATACATCAGAAGTCCATTCATGGACTCAACAGCCTCTGTTGCGGAACTAAATAAATGAAGCAACGATGCCACCATCACTATGTTCCAGAATCAGTGAGTGAAGACCGACGACTTCGCTGAGATTGACCATGCTTCTTCCACAAGATCCAGAAACCTAATCTAGCAAGGAATCAGTAAGTTTTATATAATCTTGGAGTCCTTCTAAAGGTTGGCATGCGCCGCAAGTAATTACACTCCTAAGAGGATCAATATTACTTCCTAGCTATCTTTGGGATTTTCCTGGTTTAAGAAAGATTGTACTATCCTAAAAGGTCATCTCCTCGACTAGTATGAATACACCCTTTTAAAGTTCATCTTTAGTAACTCAATTATCACATACTTATTCGCTTGGCCAACAATGTTTACTCTATTATAGGTTACTTGGATTTGGGCATCTCCACTTCCTACAACGGTACGTAAATTTGGTTTCAACCTAGCTATTTGAAACCCAAAATGCATTTCTTTTAAATGATCTGCGTTTTCTATCAAACAGAGAGACTGAAAAATGGATTGCTTTTATAGATTATTTCTACACATTATGTAGACTATCCTAACTTTGTGTGCATTTGAAGAGAAGCTGCATTGCTGACACGTTTTGAGTGCATGCCCAGTCACTTGACACGTAGTGGGTTCGTATAACCCTAGCTAGCTAGTAGGACAACTCAACTATGTGTGTGTTGAAAGAACTTCAAGTAAAATCATTACTTTATTTATTTATTAGTATTTACTAGTAATTGAGTCCGCGCATGATGCCGCCGTTTTTTAAATTGTGTTAAACGTATGAAATATATTAAATTCATTTAAATTGTATCAAAATATAAAGATCATCTAAATTGTATTTGGAGATCACCAAATATGCAGGTCTGGGTGAATAGGGCACACATACTATTTGAACAAAAATGACAGACACTACTACAAAAATAGGGATGGCAATTCTAACCGTTAAACCCGATAACCGTGGATAACCGTCCGAATGGATTGGATTTGGATATGAAAATTCGGGTATGGTTTGGTTATGGGGAAAAGCCGTTTATATTATTCGGTTATGGTTTTGGATATGGTTATAGAGGTTCCCAAACCATATCCATAACCAAATTTGATCCGATTAGTAAATAATATAATTTATATATAATATAATAGTATAATATATATATATGTGTATATCCATTATTCACCAAACCATTACCTTGAGAATACAAAAGTTGCATTTTGTAGGAAAGTAAAGTTTTGAATCAAAATCAATGCGAACTCAATGGTGCTTTTAGGACATAACAAAAACAAGACAACATCATCAGTGTTTTAATTTTTATACTCAACAAGATCCATTCATTGGATCATTTTATACGTCAAATGTTTAATGATGAAATTGATATCTACTAACTTATAATTTCTCAATTGAACGAATATATTTTTTGTATTGACGAAGATAAATATACCCGTTAACCGATGGGGAATCCGTTACCCGATGGGCATGGTTATGGATAATACCCGATGGTTAATTTGCGGTTATGGATATGGTTAATTTTCGTGGTTATGGGGATGGATATAGCATTTCCGTCCCCAAACCTAACCGTTGCCATCCCTATACACAAAAAACTTTGCGCGACGAAATAAGTTTGTTGCGCAAAGTACAATTTCATCGCGCAAAACCTTGCGCAACGAAAGTTTGGTCACGCATGATCCGTCGCGCAAAGCTCGTGAAGATAGGGTTTGCGCGACGAAGCCTAACGTCGCTCAAAGCTTTGCGTGATGAAATATTTCAATTTTTTTTTTAAATTTTAATTAAAATAAATTAATTTAATATTTTGCGCGACGAAATATTTTGTCACGCAATATTTTTGACTTTTTGTTTTATTATTTCTCTTATATTAATTTTTTTAGAATTTTTACTTTTTTAATTTAATTTAATTGTATGATTTTTTTTAATTACTTTAATTTACATTGACATATTCAAAATAAAATTACATATGAAAAATAGTGATCAAATTATCCAATATATATAATATATTCAAAATGTACACATAAATTAACAAAGTACAATAATAAAATTCTAATACAAGTCTATTGTGGTGGTAATGGTGGGGGATATGTTTCGATAGCATCCTAATTCTCAACTTTAGCCATCAAAGTCTCAACGATTCCCTACAAAAAAATAAATATGGTCAAATAACATAAAATAATAACAAAAAATTGGCACAATCTCCCCTAAAATTGGTATACCCCAACTCCGACCCCAAACTCCACTCCTTACCCTATACTCGACCCCAAACCCCGTACAAACTCAAAACTAACTCCAAAAACACATATTAATGAAAACAAAATTAAAATTTGGGGAGAATATACCTTTTGGCAAGATTGAGAGTGAGTGAGAATGAGAGGGAGGAGTAAGTGTGAGAGAATTAGACGAGATGGTGAGAGAGAGATGAGAGAGTGAGTGAGAGTGAGAGATAGTGAAGAGAAAGTGATGAGAGAGTGAGTGAGAGTGAGAGATAGTGAAGAGAGAGATGAGAGATTAAGTGAGAGGAGTGAGTGTGAGAGAGAGGGTCGGATTTGGGGAGAGGGAAAGAAAGAGGAAAGGTAAGAGTAGAGAAAGACATTGAGAAAATGGTGGAGGAGTTATTTTGGTTTTAAAAACCGTATCACTTTGCGCGACGAATGAAACGAGTTTGCACAACGAAATATTGGTCACGCAAAGTCTTAAAAAAAAAAGTTCCTGCGTTCCATTTTTGATGCCCACCCAAAATTTAGAGTTTTGAGCGATGAAGTGTTGGTCGCGCAAAGTTTTGAGCGACGAAATGTTGGTCACGCAAAGTCTAAAAAAATTTTAAAAAAAAATTCCCGCGTCCCATTTTTGGTGCCCGTCCAAATTTTTAGAGTTTTGTGCAACGAAGTTTTGCGCAACGAAATATTGGTCGTGCAAAGTTTTGCACGACGAAGTGTTGGTCGCGCAAAGTTTTGCGGATGAAAAATTGGTCACGCAAAGTCTAAAAAAAATTTCCCGCGTCCCCTTTTTGGCTCCCGTCCAAATTTAAGGATTTTGCACGACGAAATATTGGTCGCACAAAGTCTTAAAAACAAAAATTTTAAATTCAAAAATTTCCTACGTCCTATTTTTGGCTCCCATCCAAATTTAAGGATTTTGTGTGACAAAATATTGGTTCGTCGCATAATATTTATAAAAATAATTGTTATGAATAATAAAAAATAAAATTATTTTATTTTACAATTTAAAATATAAATAAATTAAAATAAAGAAGGTTTTAGGTGACCAAATGTGTATTCGTCGCGCAAAGAAAATAATAAAAAATAAAGAAATATTTTAGTTTAACAATATAAAATAAAAAAATAAAAAAATAAAAAAGTAAATAAGAGTTAGGCGACGAAATATTGATATTCGTCGAGCAAATTTTAAAAAAAATAAAAAAAACTTGTGAAAACAACTATATCTTAAAATTATAATATAAAATTAAATAAAAAATAAATTGGTTTGTGCAACGCATGTTTACATTATGACGTCGCGCTATTGGTTTTTGCACAAAGGCCCCATTGTGGCGTCGCACAAGTTATATTTAAAAAAAAAAAATTATTATAAAGCTTACTGAAAATGTGACTTTACTCCCTTCAAATTCTTTTTTTTTTACATAAAACTCACAATAATATATTTTTCTAACAAAAACCCGACCCGAACTACAATAATAAATTTAAAGCTACTAATAAATAAATAAATAAATATATATATATATATATATATATATACATCATTCGATTTCTTAAGTGTTATACGTACAAAATAAATAAATTTAAAGCTACTTAATAAATATATATATATATATACACACACACACACCGTTCAACGATCCAACTGTCAAACTTGTTTGTATATACTTCGAGATCGTATACGCCAAAAATCGCAAAAAGCAAACATTCAGAGATCAAGTAACAGAACAAAACTTTTCGATGGTTATAAACAAAAAATCATGATTTAACGGTTATTTTAACTCCGATTTTGATGATTTTTTACAGCTACACTCCTTGACCCTAGATGAATACAATGAATGAATTCGATCTTCAATTTAAAATATTTAAACTAGTGGATACCACAAAATCTTATGTTATACTTAATGAAAGTATAAATAAACTCTTAAGTGTTAGTGACTCTATTGTTTTGATGGGATATGCATTCTACGAAACTAGTTTCAACGATCCAACCGTCAAACTTGTTTGTATATACTTCGAGATCGCATATACTAAAAATCGCAAAAAACAAACATTCAGAGATCAAGTAACGGGACAAAACTTTTCGATGGTTATAAACAAAAAATCACGATTTAACTGTTATTTTAACTCCGATTTTGATGATTTTTTACAACTACACTCCTTGACCCTATATGAATATAATGAATGAATTTGATCTTCAATTTAAAATATTTACACTAGTGGATACCACAAAATCTTATGTTATACTTAATGAAAGTATATATAAACTCAAAGTGTTAGTGAATCTATTGTTTTGATAGGATACGCATTCTACAAAACTAGTTTCAAAGATCCAACCGTCAAACTTGTTTGTATATACTTCGAGATCGCATACGCAAAAAATTGCAAAAAACAAACATTCAGAGATCAAGTAACGGAACAAAACTTTTTGATGGTTATAAACAAAAAATCACGATTTAACAGTTATTTTAACCCTGATTTTGATGATTTTTTTATAGCTACACTCCCTGACCCTATATGAATACAATGAATGAATTTGATCTTCAATTTAAAATATTTACACTAGTGGATACCACAAAATATTATTTTATATTTAATGAAAGTATAAATAAACTCTTAATTGTTAGTGAATCTATTGTTTTGACGAGATACGCACTCTATGAAACTAGTTTCAACGATCCAACCGTCAAACTTGTTTGTATATACTTCGAGATCATATACGCCAAAAATCAGAAAAAACAAACATTCAGAGATCAAGTAATAGGACAAAACTTTTCAACGGTTATAAACGAAAAATCACGATTTAACAGTTATTTCAACTCTGATTTTGATGATTTTTTTACATCTACACTCCTTGACCCTATATGAATACAATGATCTAATTCGATTGTCATTTCTAACAAAAACCTTATCCAAACTACAATAATATATTTTTCTAACAAAAACCCGATCCGAACTAAAATAATAAATTTAAAGCTACTTAATAAATATATATACCGTTCAATTTCTTAAGTGTTATATGTACAAAATAAAAAACGAAAAATAAATTGGTTTAGGCGACGAAATATTTGGATTACGTCATGCAAAGATTTTTTTTTTTAAAAAATTACTTTATTTATTTTTGTAAAGACTTTGTGCGACGAAGTGTGTTTCGTCGCGCAAGACTTTGCACGACAAAGATTAGTATTTTGTCGCACAAAATTTCGTCGCGCAAAGTCATGTGTGTTTTGTCATGCAAAATTTCGTTGCGCAAAACTTTGCGCAACGAAGTTTTGAATTTTGTCTCGCAAAAGTGACTTTGCGCGACGATGTGTGTTTCGTCGCGCAAGGGTTTATTTTTACTAGTGAGAATTCTCCGTTGCACAAAAATAATGTAAAGTAAGTTCGAAGATCATCCAAATTTTCCATCTACATTAGCTACATTGGCATATCATTATGAATATCTGTTTGAAGTGAAAATAATTTAAGGACCTAATTTTTCAGTCTCTCTGGTCCCTTTTTTAAAAGAAAAAATAATTATGCTAGGCTCGTTGCTAAGGACTTTCATTAGCAAGAAGGCCTTGACTATTACGAAACATTTAGCCATGTAGCTAAGTTGGAACTATCAGAATTCTGCTAATTTTTGTTGTACAATTCAATTGGTTTTAAAATCAACTTGATCATATCAGTAATGCCTTTTACATGGTGACTTAAGGGAAGAAGTATTCATCCAATAACCTTCTAGCTTTTGTGATCCTAACATGCCAAGTCATTTAGCTACAGGGCTATATTTTTCTTGATAGTCAAGGCCTTCTTGCTAATGAAAGCCCTTAGCCAAGAGCCTAGCGAATTCTGCTAGCTTTTGATGTACATGCAGTTCAATTGGTTTTTAAATCAACTTTATATCAGTAATGCCTTCTTATATGCATGTTGACTTAAAAGAAAAATATCCATGCATCAACCTCCTGGCTTCTGTGATCCTAACTTTCCAAGTCATGTCTGCAGGCTTCATAAGTCCTTGTATGATCTTAAACAAGCTCCAAGGGCTCGGTTTGACAAGTGTTTCAAGCTCTCAGATCATTTGGACTTACACAATCATCTTTTGATGCTTCCTTATCCTCAAAGCCACAGTTTTGGTCACTGTGTTAGTATATGTGGATGACATTGTAATTAGTGGTCCCAATTCTTCTATGTCTAAGCATTTCATCCAAAAGTTAAAGTACTTTATTTCTAGTCAAAGATTTGGATCCATTACACTACTTCTTAGGATTAGAAGTTCACAAATCCAAAGATAGTTTCTTTCTTCATCAGGGAAAATACTTGATCTACTGCAAAAGACAAACATGGAGGGTGCAAAGCCTTGTTGTACACCTCTTGGTACAACCAAACTAGACCACCGGGGTCCATCTCTAGCAAACACAACTGAGTACAGATCAATTGTGGTTGGTTTACAATATCTCACATGGACAAGGCCTAATATTTCTTTTACAGTAAACCATGTATGCCAATTCATGCATACTCCTAAAGAAATTCATATGCAAGCTGTAAAGAGAATACTGAGATTTCTAAAGGGTACCCTTTCTCATGGAATTTGGTTTAAAAATAGTCATCTCAATTTCTCTGCATACTCTAATGCAAATTGAGTTGGCTGCACTTTTGACATAAGATCTACTAGTGGCTTCTGTATGTTTCTAGGATCAAATGTAATTAGTTGAGTGCTAAAAAGCAGCCCACAGCAGCTCGTTCTTCTACTGAGGTTGAGTACAAGCTTTTGGCTCTTATTGCAACTAAAGTCACATGGATTTGCAAAGTGTTTTGTGATTTTGGTTTTCCTCTGTCTCTTAAACATACTATTTGGTGTGACAACATATCTGCCATCTTTCTTACTTCGAACCCAGTCTTCCATGCTAGGACAAAACATGCGGGAATTGACTACCACTATATAAGAGAGTTGGTTCTTGCTAATCTTGTTAAAGCTCAATATGTTTGCAAATCAAATTGCTGATATACATATCAAATGTGACATCCCAAGAATTTATTATCGAAGAAGAGAAACATTTGGAAAAATATGTTGTGCTTATTTATTGAAAAGATTTTCATATGAAGGTAGTGAACGTCATTACGAGCTCGTAGCATCTTTCAGATTAATTTTTAAGGCTCGAACGATCTTTCGATGGAACTTTGAATTTAATGGATGAGAGAGTGCCACATGGTAGATGAGGAGTGGCTGGCCTTGACACGTGGCAGAAGCCAACTGTTTCAGCAGAGGGGACGCTGGTTCTCATTCTCATCTTATTGCACCAAGTTATTACATGGTAACTTTGGACTGGACACAAGTATAAAAGAAAAGAAAATTTGAAAGGAAGACCAAGTCTCCCTCTTGCTTGACACTTGCCGAGTGGCCATTGGACCCCGTCTAAGAGGAAGAGGTGCATTTTGCACGTATTTATATCAGAAGAAAGGCTGTCTGTCTTCTCCGTAAGACCTGGAGCTCAAGTTGCAGAGAAAGAAAAATAAAGAAAAGTTCCAAACTTTCTCTTGACAACTCGGAATTCAATTCTGTTTTCGCCTACGAATTTGTGGTGAAGAATACGACAATCAAAATAGAGGTGACACATGAACTTTTGGGTTAAAATGACAAAATTACTCTCGAGGCATACCGGGATTCTCACACGTATACAACAGACAAAAAGAGCTCAATCAAGGAAAAGTCAAAGGTGATCAAAATAGTATTTATTCAAATCCCTCTCATCACTCATTATCAAATCCTTATGCAAAATATAACTCCCAATTTTCCTATTTAAATTAGAATTAATTGCTATGTTAATTGCAAGATATTATTTCACATAATATCTTGCAATTATTCACACAATTTCACCATATATGGCCGGCCACTACTCTACAAATAGGTCCGGCCACTCCCCTATAAATAGTCTTATTTTCCCACTAAAAAACTAAGTCATTAGCTACCTACAAACTCCTAAATACATTCTTTTCAGAATTATAACTTTGGCATCGGAGATTCTTCAGCCAAAGCCCCCCCCAGATTCATCGTGGGCGCATGAGGCTTTTGGCCTTAATCTTAGATGTTATTATTTTGCAAGTGCATTTTCGTCAAAGGAGAAGACAGTGGAAATTTGCTTCCACAATAATTCTCTGGGTTTATCGAAGATATTAATATTTGTCATCTTTGGAAATTATTCCTACATAACCTTTAATCTTCAAATTTAAATGTTGTTTATGGTGGATTAAGCATATTGGAAGCTTAACTGAACGAATTGAGATTAATTTCTACATGGGCTAGTTGCTGCAAACCCTGGAATTATTTCATGGTTATTAAACCTTGGTATTTTGTGGCTGTTACGATATTTAGGGAACTTGGTGAACTTGAATGGTGATTTGGTACTTAGAGATCATGATAAATGGATTTGGACATGTTTTGGATTGAAAGACAGGAGGAACCAACCTGGAAAATAGCCATGAATATTACTATTCACGCTGCAGGGACCAAACTGAAATATAATTTTCAGATTTGGGGCCATTTTACAGTCCTCTGAAAGTTTGGCGCAGTTTTGTGATTACCCGAAAGTTTGGGGCAGAAACTTGCAGCTTTTCCAGCAAGGCAGCATAATTGAGAAATGTTTGAGGACCTAAATAAGAAAGAAAAATGAGATAAAGTGATATTAAGCCTAAAATGGGAACCCAAATTTAAGGATAATGTATTGGTTACTATATATATGGATTATATAGTAATATGTTTTAATTGTTGGATCAGGGACTCCAGTTACCGCGACGCTTGTGTTTAATCAAGGTATTGGTAAGGGACATTGCTTGCTTGCTTTGGAATTCAGGTAGGGGAAATACAGCAGATTTTTACAAAGATTGATTATATTAAATTTCGTGGAATGCTATATTATTATTCATCCCATTGGTTGATTAATGTGATGTGATGCTAATTGGATAAGTGCTTCTTTTGGGTGGTTACTTGTTATTAGTTGTAAAATTATTGATGAAATGCTATTCGTTGATGATATACTGTGATACACGTGAAAGATGAAATGACATATTCATGCATCACTCATGTTATGAGATGTGGTTGGAACTTCAGTGCTAAGATTGGAAATCTGGAAACAAGGGTAGTTGGAAAAGAGCTTTTGTGTAGTTGAGCCAAACTCTTAGTAGGTATCAAGTCTCAGGCGAGCCCACAGTGCACAATTTCTTTTAGGGGTAATTCGAGATTGCCGACGAAGGGTTTTGGTAAGACGACTAACAAATGGGGAAACTGGGATGATTGAATTACGAGGGTTAGTTCGTATATAATTAGTCACTCGGGATCAAGTGGTATAAGTACGGAATGGGATGTACGAGGTCTGAGTGATAAGTTATACGGATTAACAGGTATAGATGAAGAAGCATTGCACTTTGCATTGTTATTAGTAATGATTTGATACTTCATTATACGATGTCATGATACTTAATTTAATATTGTCAATTTACTATGGTAAGGTTATGTCCCTACTGAGTTGTTGAAGCTCACCCCTCTATTGTTACGCAGGTTTACAAACTAGACCGTCAAGAGGGTAGACGGGATGAGATCAGATTATATGTGAGGCTAGAATATCTATTTATTTATTTTGGCCTTGTTAAGAATTCTTGAATTTATTTTTATGAATGGAATTTAATTTTCCATCCCGTTTCAGTTTTCTTTTATTTATTTAGTTTTTACCTCACGTTTTGGATGCAAGGTTATTTTTTTACCGACGCCGGGTCCAAGGCATGACACCAAGTCATTGTGCAAAAATAGGTTTTTATTCTGCAATTCAATCTCTCTCTTGAAACTCTTAGTTCTTCCAAGCTCAGCTTGAGGGGTGTAAAGATGAAGATGCCAAGTCATGACAATTAGTTAGTCTTCTAATATAGTCAGCCAATCATGTTGTGAAATGAGTATGTAATTAGCTAGTTTGTTATGATCTGTTTTGTACATAGCTTTTGCTCTATGTATCAAACTCAGTGTAATAATTATTTAATCAATGAAGAGGAATATTTCTACAAAAAAAGTAAAGCTTTCAGTTTCTAAAACAGGTTATATTCAATTTAGAGTTATAAAGAGTCATTCAGGTGGTACTCAATCCATATTTTTAAGGGTGAAGTGCCGATTTAGTCCCTGAATTATCACCTCAGTGAAAATTAGGTCTCTGAATTATTTTTTCGGTAAAATAAGTCCTTAAATTCATTAGAAATTGCTAATTTCATCCCTACTATTCTATTCAAAGCTATTTTATCCAATTTTTCATCAACTTAAGTCACTTGATACACTTTAGAGTGTAATACCATCATTTTCTCGTCTATAAGTGCTTAATATTTCATATAGGTTGCGAATTTAATGTCTAATTTACCCTCAAAAGTTAACTTACACTATTTCTTTATGAAAAATTACCAATTTCTCCTCCAAAGTTAACTCCATACATTATTTCTTTATGAAAAAACTACAAATCTACCATCCAATGTGTATCACATGCAAGTAACGTGACTTAAATTGACAGAAAATTGAATATAGTAACTTCGAATATAACATTAGGGATGTGATTGGCAGATTTTTATAATTCAGGGACTAATTTTTCTGAAAAAATAGTTTAGGGACCTAATTTCACTATTCAGGGACTAAATTGACAGTTTACCCTATTTTTAAAGTGGCTTTCCAAATATTCAAAAAGTCAGGGCATATGTGCCAAGTATCATCTCCTCTTCATGTTGAGTTCAATGCGGCTAGAAGAGATGTGGACTTTTTACTTGAACATCAAAACTTTACCTCGAATGTGGTATTGGAAGCAGACTCGAGTGTGGCCATTGCAGCTGTGAGTCGGCAAGAGGAAGATAATTCACTGTTGGGACCCATAATATGTCACGCCCCGATCCCGACATACGTCCAAGATCGACACGTGACGTCACTAAATATTCGTATATCCAACCGACCCGCCTCCGGGATACGTACAAAGCATAATTCAAGATTCAAATTACGTAGTAATTTTTGTATACTTTATGGTTGCATCTAACCTCCTCATTAGATAGCCTACGTACCCTAAAAAGGGATCAAGTCATTCGTAGTTCACCATTCACTACAATTTGACATATATCACATTCCGTTCTAGCCGAAAGGCATAACATCCCTCAATCAATCATTAGAACTTGACAAGCATGAAATTACTAGATCCAAGGCTACAAAGCAAATCCACATGACATTCAAGATTTCCATTCCATCCATCATATAAATCACTATTTTTCAACATGATACCTCAATCTACAACATGTAACATATCAAAGAACCAAAGAAGCACAGTATTATTCTCAAGCCACATTGATCTACTAATTTACTCATAATAATATCAATCATATCCAACTCCAACCACAATCACGCCTCTTCATCAATTCCAGGAATCAAATATGCACGATATTAACATCTAACTACGTTAATCAATCAATGAAATAACATATCATTTCATGAATTTACGTAAAGAACTTCACATAAATCCCTACTTGGATTCTAAGTAAATACATGGTAAATTTCATTTATATTCACAAGATTTACTGTGGTCAAGGAACAAAATGCGGATAATATCGGCGATATTTCGCCGATATTATCGGTTTTTTACGGGACCGATATTTTAATAGGTATCCAACGGGTTTTCGTCAAAATATCGCAATATTATCGATACTATCGATAATATCGCGATATTAACGAAATATCGCGATATTTTGGAACTGTGCTACTCGGAGAAGAACGCCGGAGCTTCTACAGCTCCGGCCGACTGTAAAAGAGGACCCTAGACTTCGATCTAGGTATCAAAATGAAATAGAAGATGAGATGAATGTTTTTATATATTCTGTTTGCCGTGAAACGGTCGGAGGTGTTCGGAAAGTTCGTCGACACCCACGGCCTCGCCGGAGATGCGTGTGCCTATTCTAGAGCCGATTTCGTCCCAAAAACCTTGCAAAAACACGATTTTGAACTTAAATTTCACATATAAGGTTCAATCTAGAACAGAAAGAGGCAAACCCGAAGCTTACCTAACCGGAGAAATTCAAGAAACTCGCCGGAGTTCCTGCGTTCGCCGAGTTGCAGAGACGAGAAGGAGAGGGAGAAAGACGAGGTTGCTGATGATGATGGGTGTCTTCCTGAAGCAAGTACGATGGTGTGCGTGTGTGTATGTGGGTCTCGGACCCTCGGTGCAGAGAGAAAGGAGAGAGACGGCGCCGACGAGGGAGGAGCAGAAGGCGATGTGGGTCTCTGTGCTTGTGTGTGGGAGAAGGATCAAGAGACCTTGGGTCTTTGTGCGTGTGTGTGGGATATCTGTGTGTGTGTGTGGGAGAATGAAGAAGGGGGAGAAGTGAGCTCAGAGAAGAGAGAATGGTCGAGAGAGAGAGAGAGAGAGAGACTATCTGCTTGTGATGTCTGTGTGCGTGTGTGATCTCTGTGTGTGTGTGGTGGCATGTGTGTGTGTGTGTATGGTTGGGTCATTCGACTCACCTCACCTGACAACTTTTATAATCACTTTTTACAATTTCAGACCATGGACAAAAATAATAGTGCTTTCATAATGAAACCGTGTGCCACTGTGAGTCTGTGATATTCTTTCACATTCAAAGAGGTGGAGTATCAGAGCCATGTTAACAATTACATGGGCGGCATGTTAACAATTACATGCAAAACTATTTTGGGGATTTATCATTTGATAACTACTCCTCATAATACACTCACTGTACACATAGAGATGATGAAGATAGTGAAAAATTTGAACCTCATAGGAACTCTATGTGGTACTAAGTCACTCATGTATCTTACCATGCAATGTATAAAGTGTAAAATATTGTACTAATTCATTATATATAAATGATTATGGTGTGTTTAAACTTCTTTCATTAATTACTACATATTTTCTACACTCACAATGTTTGTCAGCTCGCTATATAATCAACTTGATAATGTTAAATCCATCATGCAATGCATTTCCTTCCAATTTTTTGTGATAAACTAATAGATAATTGACTAAATAAACATCCTGCAAAGTTTCAATAAAAATTTCCAAGTTTTTCTTACAATTTCCGTGGTTTTCATATAATTTTTATCGATATCGATATTATCCCGATATTTCCATCGATATTTCCGTGTTTTCGGACTACCGATATTTCCGATATCATCGATATTTAATACCTTGACTGTGTTTAATCCTCATTCACTCGAATCTAGGGTTGTACTAACCTTATGAAAATGAGCAAGAGCAAGGATTCCAAACCATTCAACGGAATCCAACTAAAATATGACACCTACCGAAATGTTCCAAGTACAACCAATCGCCATCACCCCTAGTATGCGTATGGTCCCCCAACGCGGATATACCAAGCAAAACCATATGCATAGTCTAATAACATAGGCAGTGATCACCCAATGCGGATATACCAAGCATGATCACCCTTAACAGTCCCTCAACGCGGATATACCAAGCATGATCACTCCTAGAATGCGTATGGTCCCCCAACGCGGATATACCAAGCAGAACCATATGTATAGTCTAATAACATAGGCAGTGATCACCCAACGCGGATATACCAAGCACGATCACCCCTAACAGTCCCCAAACGCAGATATACCAAGCATGACTGTATTCTATAGCTCTAGGTAGTGATCACCCAACGCAGATATACCAAGCATGATCACTCCTAGAATGCGTGTGGTCCCCCAACGCGGATATACCAAGCAGAACCATATGTATAGTCTAATAACATAGGCAGTGATCACCCAATGCGGATATACCAAGCATGATCACCACTAACAGTCCCCCAACGCGGATATACCAAGCATGACTGTATTCTATAGCTCTAGGTAGTGATCACCCAACGCAGATATACCAAGCATGATCACTCCTAGAATGCGTATAGTCTCCCAACGCGGATATACCAAGCAGGACCATCCATGTACCACTGCTACATGGTGTAGTAAATTCAACACACACTATACATAATTGTACGCATACATGCTATCGATTCCACGTATCAACCAAGCATCTAGTCATTTGGAGCACAACACAAGGAATTCCCTTAATTAATATTTCTACTAAAAATCTAATAAAGCACCTGACTCATCTTTTGACTTTCATCTCTATCTCACGCTAGGTAGTAATGATAGGTATTCAGTTGGCAATCATATCCAAATAATTATCAAACAATATTTAGACCCCATAATAATACGAATAATAAACAATAATACTTATAATGGAGTTTCCCTAGAACCTCCTACCTTGTGTTCAAGTCCTCCAAACTTTCAAGCACAACACCCGAATCTAAACCAATTTACAAAAGCATGAACAAATGAAAACAAACACAAGTAAACCCATATTAGCAAGCACGGAAGTGAGTAATTACAAATTATTAACTTGTGTAGCATAGACATTATTTTAGTACAACTTATACTTTAATAACAACACTAATATAAAGCAAAAGTAATTTAAAGAAAAACTAGGAGAATGATTAAGTACTATAGAAACAATACTCCTCCACAAAAGCTGCATAAAAACCGCTTTGATCAACCAAATTTAAACTCACTTTCAAACGCCCAATCCTGAACTAAATGGTACAAAGTTAAATGTTTTTGGAAACTTGTTTTGTGTAAATTATAATCACATAATATTGGTAGAAAACCGAGCTCTAATTTGAAAGTAATGCCAACTATAAAATGGAGTCCCAAAACTAAAAATTGAGAACTTGCTGCTATCTGGCAGCTTTGTGACTCAATTTTGAACATAGTTTTGGTCAACCAAAACTCGATGGAATTAAGTGAAATCGATGGGTTTTGATCATGGACATGTCTATAGTTTCAATACAGAGAATTTTGGATAAAAAGGAACTCATAAGGACCTGGAAATCGAGAGCCAAAGTAGGCTACTTGAAACATTGTTTTTCTCTGTAAAACAAAAGTTTTCTGCAATATAATCTTTTAATTCAAATTACAATTTCAGGACACTTCCAAGCTGTCCAGAAATCAAGTTTAACTTCTATTTCAATGTGTTACTTGTATCATGCTTAAATCTTCCTTTCGGCCAAAGACCACAGACAATTCAATAGAATTAAGGTATGTACTTTTCTTGTTTCTATACATTAATATAAAAAGAATAAGACAAATGACAAAGATAAGGAAATGAAAGGGGAAAAAAGTGCTCACCATCTTGCAAGTGAACACTCGTTGCTCCATCACCTACTTTTCTCCTAATTCCTTGGCATTGGCTAGCACTTTGCTCCGTTCTCCATTGTGCTTTTCTATATCATTCTTGTCAACATCTTCATCCTCATCCCCTTCACCTTGACCCGTACCAGGTTGCATCCTCTGATAACATTATCTCTCGTAATTTCAGCACCACTCATTTGAAACCATCCAAAAGTAGGTTTGATGATTCTGGGAGCTCCTCCATTCGTTATCTGAGTTTGACTTTTCTTTTTTTCTTTTTCCAAGAACAGGGAGTAGGGGGAGTTCGTGGCGAGATAGGGACTACGGTGATGATGGTTTGATGATCTAGGTTGGCCGGATAACGTGGCTTCGACGCCGGTCGGTCATGTGTGTGTCGTATGAGGAAGGGAAGAGAGGGATGGAGTGAGAGAGTTCTGGAGAATTCCAGAAATGAGTGGAAGAGACGGGAAGAAGTGAGAGAGTGCCCCCCCCCCCCCGGGAAACCACCACAAGAAAATAAAAATCCTCTCTTTTCCTCATTTAAATTTAATAAAATTTAATATAAATTCTCGAAAATAATATAAAATTTAGTTAATACAAATACGTAGTTTACAATAGTGAAATCCAAGAACAGGATTTCACATAATCAATGACATCAGAGGAGCTCTACATGGTATAAATGGTGTTATGCTGCAGTTTGTGCATCAGGAAGCAAACAACGTTGCCCATAGATTGGCTCTTATGGGACTAGGCGTTTCTGTTGAAGCAACCTGGGAAAGAGACCCTCCAGATTTGATTTTAGATGCTTTATTAGAAGATAATCAATTGTAATGTTTCCCTTACATCTTGAGGATAGTTATTTTTGTGGGACACTCTTTTTTCCTTAGACCAGATTGAAATCTCCGACAAGATTTTTATCGAGGCCCATATATGCACTCTATTCTCAGCTTGTATGTTTTGTTCGTCTTAATGAATATCGTACCTTTTTCACACCAAAAAAAAAAAGTCAGGGAATTAGTTAGATTTAATAAGTTTATTGATTTTGATGTCTTCTAGAGTGTGAGGTATAAATATCAAATGCCCTCACAAATCAGGCACCCCACACTAGTAGAAAAAAGCTCATCTATCACGGTTATTGTCTGTGGTAGATTGCAATCCACTACGGACATTGTGCCCTTTAGTAATCTGGATGTGATAAAAAGTCACAGATTCTACCACAAGTTATGCCCTTTGTCAATTGTAATATAACCACAGATTGTGTCCGTTGTAGATTAAGATCTAACACCACGTGCACTATAACCATTGTGGATTACAAATTGGCCACGGCTAATGCCCGTCATAAAAAAAAATTCTAAAAATAAAAAAATAAAAAATAAAAAAATATTGTTTAATAAATGTATTATATAATATTTATAAACAAAATTACACATTTACTATAATATAACAATTAAATAAAAAATTATAGATTCAAACATTACAATTGTACACTAAACTAAAGCTAACAACAAAACGATGAGATATACAAAGAAATACCAAACTATCCAGAGACCTCCAACAAACAAGGACATTGTCACTTGAAGACTTCACATTTCTTTTAACACCTCCAAACAAAGGACCTTGAGAGTGAACTACTGCCCCTAATGCTTGAGCCTCAACAATTGTTGCCTTTCTCTATCTGGATGGACATAAGCATATGGATCAAGAAAAAAAATCTTGTACTTGTATAGGTAGAAATATACATTTGATCTCAATCAAGAAAAGTGAATAGAACTCTTGAAAAATTACATGTTCCTTTACCTGCTAGGATGCTCTCATACATACTTTAACAGCCACTCTAGGCTCTGTCAAATGTAGCACATTGTCAGCTACGTTAATATACAATGATTATATTAAATTGCAATCGAAACTCTTAGGAACTTAAATGGAGAAATGAAAATGCGATCAAAATTCATGATATCGGAATTCATTCATACCTCTATGCATTCGTGTAGATCATCACCTTCTGTTCTCAAATGAGTCTGCAAAACCATGAGATCACGTCAATGAGTAATTGAGAAATGGATGTGTGCGACACTGAACTCGTTTATGTGTTCGATTGAAGGGGACCACACATTTATTGTCGCCCGAGCGCCATACACTCCTTGGGATGTTCCAGTGTACAAAATTTGACCGTGGTGGATTAGTGTTATCTACCACGAGTTAAACTTGGCCGTGGTAATTGAATAGTTTTTACCATGAGCTATATATGCCAACCAGATTCCTCGTTCAAAGCCGATTGCAGAATGCGAACAGCTTCTTCAAAAACCTTTCTCCAGGTAATACACACAATATGCTGTGTTTTTCTCAATGATTCATTATGAATGAAAATTTTGATTACATAATTTTTCTTTTTATTCTGCGATTTTATAGTTTGCAAGACAAGGACTCATCGATTTTATCAATCATGTCCCGGAAGACAGATTTTACGTGATTTTTCATCTAGTTTGTTATATGTTAAAAATGTTCGTAACCCTTTTGGAATAATATGTGTTTGCTAAAAAAATTAAAGTCAGTGCTAGCTTCCTCTAATTTCGAAAGGGGAGATTCACCTCAAAGAATAGGTAAACAGTATAACCAATGACCCTCCATAGAAAGCAATACTTCGTTAGAACTAATAGTTGATGTTCCCAAGCAAGGATGGCGCCATGCTAATGGTCGTTTAGCAAGCAATTAGTAGAAATGAGGATACTTCCTGTTCTTAATGAAAAACTGGGGTGCAACAAAAATTATAGTCAATATACGAGTTGGCTGAGATGGATGAAGCAACGATATCAACATATTTCTAAATTTTTGCGTCAAAGTTTTGGATTTGGCTGGGATCCTGTCTCAAAAAGATTTTCGGCTAGCGATGAAGTATTGTATATTGGAAAAGTTTCATTTTCCTGTACTTTTTGTGCTACTAACATACTATATGTTTTCCCAGTCCCACACAAACCAGAGGTACCTTCGCACCGATACATTTCCAAACTACAATGATTTGATAATTGTATTTGGCAATGGAATTGTTGTTGGGAACAACTCGGTTGAATTGGGTGAAGACACAGATGCTAGAACATATCGAGGGGGAGAAAATACAAGTGCCAGAATAGAAGACTATTAGTGATGGCAATAGTGACACAGATGTGCAGAGTCAAGCTGAGAAAGATGACTACACTTCCTTTTTCTTGTACACAATTTGGAGCATGCTAAAACAAAACTCCCTCAAAGAAGGAGAGTTAGAATAGATAATGAAGCAAATAGTTCCTCAGGTGAGACCATCACTCCAGCAACTCTAATTGAAAAAGTTTTATGTTGGTATGAACTCAATTGAGGCAATTGCTAATGGAGCTCGAGGAATGCATAGTCTAATGGAGAAAAGAGAAAGAGAGAGGGAGATGGAAAAGAAAAACAATGTGTGGGATGCTATCAAGGAGACTTCAAACTTGGATAGTTATGCTCTTTACAAAGCAGTCCCTTTGATTCGTAAGTTGGGTGTAAAAAATGCATTCTTAAAAATGTCACCAGAATAGCGCTTTGAGTGGATACAGTACAACATGATTTAGGGTTATTTGTTAATATGTTCAATATGTTTTAGAATGTTAGGCTTGAACATTTTATGAGTGTTGTAATTCTGAATCAATGCATGGCTTTAATTTGAAGACATGCTGATTGTTACCAATTAAAATTCTATTCATGTACTTTTCTTAGGTGATTCTCTACATACAGTCTCAAAATATGAATGAGGGTAATGAAATAGTTCAGGAAGACATGTTGGAGGAGGAAGACGTTGATGAGAAAATAGGGGATAAAGAAATTGAGGAAGATGAACAAGAAAGTGAAATGGAGGGTGAAGGATTAGTGCAAGAATACTACGAGACCATTAAGTTAATGTTTATGGCAATCCAAGCTATACTTCAAGTGCTAAATGCATTATCGGTTCTCATAAATGGTGAAATGTTGAACGCCCAGTAACTCGACGACCAATTAATAGAAGCGGATACAATTACATACATAAGGTACTAAATAAGGATCCTGAGGAATATCGAACGTTATATAGAATGTATCCAAATGTTTTTTTCTAAAGCTATGCAGTATTATAAGAGTGAAGACGCAATTGCAAGATACTAGATTCATTTGTGTTGAAGAAATGCTTGCAGCGTTCTTAATCATCGTCGGTCAAAATGCTCGATATCGTCTAACTCGCGAGACATTTGTGAGATCACATTTTGTAACAAGCAAAAATTTTAACAAAGTTTGAAAAGCCTTGAACACAATAGCACCTGATATGATGGTCAAAGTAGCACCCACAATGCCAGCCAAAACAAGATAAAGTACAAGGTTTTATCCTTACTTTAAGGTAAGTGATATATATGATCAAGGGACAAATATTTTGACAAACATTTTTACACTCCTTTACAACCTTTAGATCTTGTAACATTCAACAGTCT
Organism: Heteromeles arbutifolia; assembly: GCA_024362995.1. Taxonomy (NCBI): domain Eukaryota; kingdom Viridiplantae; phylum Streptophyta; class Magnoliopsida; order Rosales; family Rosaceae; genus Heteromeles; species Heteromeles arbutifolia. The sequence goes on from JANCRC010000004.1 coordinate 30,824,071, forward strand.
TGATTAAGAGTTATGCAGAGGATTTTAAACATTAAATAAGTTATAAATTTATAATTAAGAAATTAATAAGAGTTAAAACTAAGAAAAGAATAAAAACTGAGGGAATAATCCTGCAAACATAAGGAAAAAGTGAAAATGGCCGTCTTGGATGAAAATGCATAAGCACTATCCGAATTGTTTCGTCCAACTCCAACACCTCGAATTCCTATCACTCACGCTGCCAAACTTAGTATTGTTCCTTCAATTGATCGATACAAAATTCTGATATAAAAGCAGATCTAGTATCAATTTGCTTCAAGTATTCGTTCCTCACTCTTTCAATAAATTGACAAAACTAAACCCTAAATCAACAACTCTCACTGCCTCCCTCAAATTTTTTTTTTTTATACAATTAAATCTGAGTGTGCATTTGAAGTAGAATCAAAGAGGTTTTCGGGGTTCTTACCCAAAGATGAGAACGAAGACTCAAAAGACTTCAAGGTATTTTGCACAAATCAATGGAGGCCTTTGTGCGCAAGGTTTTCTTCCTCTTTTCAATTTTTTAATTATTTTTCTAGTTTTTATTCTTTATCAGCTTTTATTCTTTTTCAATGTTAATTATAATCCACGTAAGCATCCAAATCATTGAATGATTCATTAAAGACCCTTAGATGTTATATATGTAATCTAACGGCTTAAAAGGAATGTAACAATGGGGTCAAAAAATAGCTTTCAAAAATCGATCGTACTTTCATTTAAAAATATATTTCAAACTCAAATCCCACATACACCCATAGCTCTCACTCAAACAAAGAACAAGTAGAGAAAAGGAAAATACATAACAAATTTCTCTAGCACTAATATGAGTGATTACTCAAATGAGAGCAAAAAATGAAGCAATCCAACGAGAACACTAAAGCAGCAACTGCTGCCTTCTCTAAATAGTGCTCCATGTTTTTCTCACTCTCTGCATTTGCTCTCTCTCAAAATAGTAGACCCGACTACGCTCTTTTTTCAAATGGGAAAGCCGAATGCTCTCCCTGGTGTGCACTAGCGAAGCTACATAGGAGCGAAGAGGGGCGGCCGCCCCTCCGCTAGTCGGAAAACAAAGGCAGGAGCGACACTTGAACCCCTCTGGTTCGGCCGGAAACTGGGATGCACAGCGCTGCGGTGGTTCTGAAACCAGAAGCCTGCGCGCGCAGGGTTTTTTTTTTAATTTTAAAATCCAGGCCAAAACGACGTCGTTTTGGGCCTGGTAAAAAAAAATTAAAATTTTTTGGTAAACGGCATCGTTTTGGGGGACTATCAAATAAAAATAATAATAAACGGGGGGACCACTGGTCCCCATCCCGATCCCGATCCCACCCGTTCCAATTAAACCCCACCCACCCTTTTCCCAGATAAACAATCCTATCCCCCCCCCCCCCCCCAACCTTTACCCCCTTTCTCCCCCACACGACAAAACCCCCAGGGCCCCATATTTCATTTTTCAAAATTGTTCTAGATCCAGGAACAAATCAGCCATCCCGTTCCGTTGGTTGGCCACCAAGACCAAGCTCCATAGTCCAGACGCGCAACTCGCGCACGCACGCCACAACAGCCGCTCCAATTAAGGTAAAATTTTAATTTTTTTAATTTTTATTTATTTCAAACCCTAATTGATTATTGAACACAATTTTTTGTTTAATTGATGTAGGATTATAGGGTAATACATTATATGGTTATTGATTATAGATTATTCATATGAATACTATGATTATTGATTTTTTTTTTGAAGTATATAAAAATTGAATACTATGTTTTTATTTTTATTTTTATGAATACTATGAAAATTGAATTCTTGATTATTCATATGATTGTTGGTACTGATTAATTTAATTCGTAGTTTACTTTAGGATTAAGAGTCTAAGATATATATTTTTTCTTTCGTTATACAGTTACGTAATGGAACGATACTATAAGAAACAGTGCTTAAGTCCTTCTTTAAATATTCCGGATGGTCCTCCTCTTCCTTCAAATATTCCGGGTAGTCCTCCACCACCTTCAAATATTTCAAGTAGTTCTCCTTCGAGTATTCCGGGTAGTGCACAACAAAGTGAGGTTACTGAGTTGGATGAAATATTAGCTAATCTTTTTGCAGACCCTGGATTGAGACATCGAATGCTTAATTATCCACTCAAGTATCGCGAAGCAATTCGTAGATACTACCTCCAAAATGAACCTTGTCAACCTAAATCTCACATCATGCCAAGGAAAGCTAGCAACACTCGATGTTTTATCACAGGTTGGTTTGATAATTTTAAGTGGTTGGAGTATAGTATAGTAAAAGATGCTGCATTTTGTCGTTATTGCTATCTTTTTAAATGTGATTTTGATAAAGCGGGTAGTAGTGGAAGTGATGTCTTCACTGAAAAAGGGTTTACAAATTGGAGGAAAGGACCCGAAAATTTTCGAGTCCATGAGTAAGGTGTTGGAAGTCTTCATAATAAAGCTATGCAACAAGCTAGAGACTTGATGACACAAAAACAACACATTGAAACATTTGTGATCAAGCAAATTGATGAAGCTCGCGTTAATTATCACACTTTACTGAGTGAAACACTTGATTGCACAAGATGGTTGTTGCGACAGGGTTTGGCTTTTCGTGGGCACGATGAATCTTTGAAATCGAGCAATAGGGGTAATTATATGGAGCTTATGCAATTTCTTGCTGATCATAATGAGAAAGTTAGGAAGGTTGTGTTTGAGAATGCTCCCAAGAATCTCAAGTATACTTCTTCCGATATTCAAAAAGATCTTGTTCATGCTTGTGCTATTGAAACTATTAATGCAATCACTAAAGATATGGAAGGTACATTTTTTTCTCTCTTGGTTGATGGATCACGTGATGCTTCGACTAAAGAGCAAATGGCGGTAGTATTGCATTATGTGAACAAAAAACGAGAAGCAATTGAAAAGTTTTTGGGTGTTCAACATGTCTCCTCTACAACTAGTAGCTCGCTTGAAGAGGCCATTGAGAAATTGTTTGCTACAACAAATTTGAGCATGTCCATGTTACGAGGACAAGGCTATGATGGAGCTAGTAATATGAGATGTGAGTTAAATGGTCTTAAAACAAAGATTTTGAACAAATACCCTCAAGCATTTTATATTCATTGTTTTGCACACCAGCTCCAACTAGCTCTTGTATTCGTGGCAAAGGAAAATGAGGATGTTGCCAATTTCTTCATCAATGCTAGTAGTTTGGTTAATCTTATTGGATCATCATGTAAGCGTCGTGATGCATTTAGAGAGAAACAACAAGAACTAATTCAGAAAGCTCTTGATCTTGGTAATCTTGAAACGAGTAAAGGGTTAAATCAAGAAAGTAATCTCATACGTCCATGTGATACACGGTGGAACTCGCATTATGGTACTATAGTTAGTATTATTGTTATGTTTGAAGCCGTGGTGGAGGTGGTTGAATGGATTAAAAGTGATCGCAACCAAGATAATCTTGGTGAAGCAACTAGGTTATTCAAAGACATACAAACTTTTGATTTTACATTTCACCTTTTCTTGATGAGACTTATATTGGGAATTACAAATGAGTTATCACAAGCATTGCAAAAGAAAGATCAAGATATTGTGAATGTGATGGCATTAGTGGAAGTATGCAAGCAAAGACTACAATCCTTGAGAGATGATGACTTTGAGGACTTGTTTCATGATGTAGAAAAGTTTTGTGAGGAGCATGATATTATCGTTCCTAACATGGAAGATTTGCATTTCGTACCTAGAAAATCAAGGCGCAAAGCTCCAAAAATCACAAACTTCCATTACTATCGTGTGGACCTCTATTTTCAAGTCCTTGATATGCAACTAAAGGAGTTGAATGATCGCTTCAATGAGGTAAACACCGAGTTGCTTCTTTGTATGGCATGTTTGAGTCCGGTGAATAATTTTGCATCTTTTGACAAAGAAAAAATTGTACGTTTAGCCGAACTTTATCCTCAAGATTTTGATCATATGGACCTCATGAATCTTCCAATTCAACTTGACAATTACATTCATGATATGAAGATGCATACTGAGTTTTCATCATTGAGAGGAATTAGTGATCTTGCAAAAGAGTTAGTGAAGACCAGAAGGTGTGAAAGCTATATGTTAGTGTATAAGCTTCTTACATTGGCTTTGGTATTACCAGTTGCAACTGCTTCAGTGGAGAAAGCTTTTTCTGCTATGAAGATTGTGTAAACACCATTGCGTAACAAAATGGGAGATCAATGGTTGAGTGATAGCATGGTTGTTTACATTGAGAGAGATGTATTTGCTTTTATTGATAATGAGCCTATTATGCGACGTTTTCATGACATGAAACCTCGCCGGCAACAATTGTAATTTGTTTGTATTGATTAATTATGAAAGACATTACTATATAAAAAAATTTAGTTGCCATTTTTATTTAACCTTGCACTCTTTTAACTTCGCCCCTCCCCCCGAGAAATCCTCGCCACTGCTGGTGTGGCTCTCATCTCTCTCCTCTGTTCACAAATTGGAGCTGTCGACAGACAACCCTTCTCTCTTCTACTGCTGCTCAAAACCAAAAAGCATAACAAATGCCTTAATATATATTGGATGCTGCCAAAACAAAAGGCTTTGTCTTCTCTCCCATTATAAAACCAAATTCATCAACCTTTCTTTTTCTTTATTCTTCAAAAAACCAAAGCAATGCCTCTTCCCATTTTTTCTCTTCTTTGCACCGAAAGAAAAAGAGTGGCCCAACAAACTCATTGGGGTCAATGAATCCCATTGCACCCACCTTGGCTCCGTTACTGGATATAGGGATAGGATCAAGGCACAAATATTTTTACAAACATTTTTACACTTTTTTGTAGCCTTTTGATTTTATAACATCCAAAGGGTTCTTATTTATTCATTAAATGTCATGAATGCTTATGTAGATTTTAACTAATATTAAAGTTAAAAATAAAACTTTAAAAAACTAAATTTTGGAAAGAAAATTAAAAATAAAATAAAAAGGAAGAATTCCTAAAGGAGGTCTCTGCAACCTCCATCCCCCGGTTTGCAACCTCCTATCTCCCCCAGGTCTGCAACTTCCGCTTGAATCTCATTAGGTAAGCAAAACAAAAACCTAAATTTGATATTATTATTCGTATATGTATGATGATTAAATTCGGATTTGGAAAAAAAATTAGTTTTGTCTGTTCATGTATTTGAAGATTTTTCTACTCTTTTAGTTTTTCAAATCAACCAAACAACTATCTCAACATGCGGTCATATGTTTTGAATCTCAATTGAACTCGAAAGGGTGGCATATGTAACGTTCCTGCAAGGGTTTTGATGTCGGTACCTATGAGAATGTATGCTTTTGGTTGTAGATTAGTTAGATATTGATTTTCTTGCCTCGCTTCGTTTTCATGTTTCAACAATTTTTCAATCGAAACACATGGACAGCGTATTGAGATATTTGTTTGTTAGATTTGAAAAGAACTCGTCAAATACATGAATTGATAAAACTAAAAAAAAAATTCCAAAACCTAATTTGATCACCCTACTTATATGAACAATAATATAGAATTAGGATTTTGTTTTGCTTACCTAATGAATATTCGAGCATGGAAGTTGTAGACCTGGGGGAGAGGGAGGTTGCAGACCACATTCCTCATTTTCACGATTACAACTAAGATTTTTTTTTTTTTAAAAAAACTTTAATATTAGTTAGAATCCACGTAAGCATTCATAGTATTAAATGAATTAATAAGAACCCTTGGATGTTATAAATCTAAAGGCTATAAAGAAATGTAAAAATGTTTGTAAAAATATTTGTCCCTTGATCCTATCCCACACACACACACACACACACACACACACACACACATATATATACATGTATATATATTTGTATATATATATATATATATATATACACATGTATATATATTTGTATATATATATGTGTGTGTATATATACATGTATATATATGTGTGTATATATACATGTATATATATACACACATATATATATATACAAATATATATACATGTATATATACACACATATATATACATGTATATATATACTGTAACAGCCCGTCCCGGAGATTTCGTATGACGGATGTGAACTGACAAAAATGCCCCTAGGCATTAATTAAGGTGTGTCTGTATCTAAGTTTAGGAGTTTGGTTGGTGGTATTTGGACCACACACACACACACATTCACACTCTTTCTCTCTCTCACTCCCGCACTCTCTCTCTATCTCTCAAACTCTCACTCTCCTTCCTTACGTACAGACACATCCAAATCCACCCCAAACGTAGCAGATCGAGGACGTGAAGACCACCATTGTGTTCATCTCGTCCCTACGAACACATTGGTACAAGTTTCAAGTAAGAAAGCTTTCGAAAACCCGAGTTCCCACAACCTCAGATTTTGTCACTATTCATGCTCACGTAAAACCTTGTGGTTTTTGAGATTTCAACCTCATAGGGAGCTTTATGAGGTCCTAAGGAAGCTCGGAGTAGTTCATTTGAAGATTTTGGACGTCAGAATAGCGAGATCGGGGAGTTTTCGTTTTGGCCGGAATTATCAAGGTTTTTTCCGGTGAATCCCTGGCGAGTTGGGGGTCGAGTCAGGTATGGTTGTGTTCATCTTTGTGAGATCTTCATTTTGGTATAAAGTACGTAGAAAATGGTGCAAAAATGAAGGAGAAACCATAGTTGGAAGTTTTTCCAGAAACCGACGAACAGTCGTCGACGACCGGCGACTCGCCGGAGAAGACGAGGAGTATTTCGTCAGTCTTGATAGAATATGCTGATGCCGTCAGTCATCTTTAACTGTTACCATTGGGTTTTAACGTAATATTCCTGACAGCGTTAACTGACACCGTCAGTGTGCAGATCACATGGGCCGTGCGTGGCCGGCGCATCTGGCCGTGCCTTGGCCGGCACGTGGCGGTGCGTGGGTGGTCGGAAAATTTTTCTAAAAATATGGGGATGTTCCTGAGATTGTGTAGATCACTATGGGATATTCATATACCCAAATTGAGCAATGTATGAGAAGTTATTTCTAAGGTTTCGATTATGTGCGTTAATTAATCTTATTTCAGTTACTTCTCATATAGGCGAGACCTATCCGGAGGACGAGCGTAGCCAGGCTAAGCACGGGGGTTACGACCCGGCTACTTATCAGTGAGTGGGCTTTCGTTTTCCGTATATACCTATATAAATGAGATTTTTTCCATAAAATCAATTAAGTGAAATATGATATAAAATGTGATATGAAATGCAATGCAAAGTATCTATTTTATTTAATTATACGTTATTGGTTGCATATATTAATGATGGTGTTGCGGACGCACAGGTAAGTGGCACGTAAGTTTATATACTAGTTTTGATGTGAACGAATGATATGATGTGATGTGATGTGATACGATTAGAGCTCATAAACTTGCACACTGATATTAGTGCTCCCGCCTAGAGATAGGGGCTCAGTCCTTCACGTGATGTTCACCTCCCACACCGTATACTCACCTTGGATCCAAGTTAGGTGCTCAGTCCTGTCGAATATACCACTATAGGTGGGTTCGACTCGTAGGTGACCCGCGATTTATCGCTCAATCTTCACGTGATCGTAGCACTAGAGCATATTAGTTTATATTCAGTGATGTTGAGCAGACTACTAGAGGTGGTATTGATGTGTGTGCAGGGTATATATGATATGATTGCGATGAGTATGAGCTATATGATATGATGAGATTGTTATGAGCTATGTACAGCCGAGGGCTGAGTTGATTATTTAGTATTCAATCACATTCACAAAGTTATGCTTTGGCATTCAGTTATGATACTTTGGCATGGCATACATACTTTCATACATACATATTTTCCAGCAAGATTTTGAGAATTATATATATGAGTATATACTTTATTTCTGGGAAATTATACAGGTTTTACGGCGAGGGGTTATAACTTTTGAGAAAAGAAAAGTTTTGAAAAGATTTGTTTCTGACCCACTCAACTTTGTTTTTCGCCCCTCCAGGTATTAAGTAGTGTTCGTTGGTGGCATACGAGGAACTCATCGAACGTTCTGACAGAACTCACTTATGTAGGACCACATTCGGGTGTTATTTTTATTTAGTACTTCTGCTTGACTGCACGTAGACTTTTATGCTCTGTATTAGTGGAATTCACACTTCTTTTTACACTAGTATTGCTAATGTTTCGGTTTTAATTGATTCATAAATTCTATTCTTTATTGTTTCCGCACTGTGCATATGGTTACGTCATTCTCACGTGACGGCCAGCACGCCCCACTTTTGGTTCGGGGTGTGTCAGTTTGGTATCAGAGCATAGGTTTAGCAGTCCTGCATATCTTGTGAATGTTCTAATTATCTTGGTGTTTCTGTCAGAACTATGTCGCCTCGTAGAGAGCCACGTCGTTCAGCTGAACCTAGTTTCCCTGATATAGCTTAGTTAAGGGAAGCTATAGCTAATGCTATTCCGTCAGTTATTCGCCTACCTTAGCGAACCCCTCTGGAGTCGGTTCATAATTTGAAGATAACCACTTTTTTGGGGAATGAAGGTCCCGAGGGTTTAGAGAAATGGTTGATGCACATTGAGAAGACTTTCAGGCTAATGCAGAGTCAAGGGAGTTTATCTCCGGACATATGGGTAGAGATGACTTCATGGTTTTTGGGTAAGGAACCAGCTTCATAGTGAGGGCAGTTGGCTGATGAGTTACCCCAGGAGGAATCTAGACATTAGGAGTTATTTAAACAGTTATTCTATAAGAGATTCATTCCTCCTGCATACATTGATCGTAAGAAACAGGAGTTTACTAGTTTGAGGCAGAAGAAGCTGTCAGCTAATGAGTACTACAGGAAATTTACTGATCTATCTCGTTATCATCTGGAAGTTGCTGCTAATCCGGTTGAGATGCTACGTCGTTTTAAATTGGGCACTAAGAAGAAATGGTGTACCATTGCGACTGCGATTCCCTGTACTACTTATCATGAGTTTAATGAAGCTTTACTTCAGATTGAAGATTCTGAGAATTTGCCTAGCGACTCGGAGCTTTAAGCGTATTAGAACTAGTTCTAGTTCTTCCAGTGGAGGTTTCAGTTCCACAGGTCAGAGAAGAGGTGGTAGGTTCTTCAGAGATTTCAGATCCCAGAGGCAAAGGAATTTTTGTAGAGGAAATCCACCTTGGTGCCGTAGGTGCAGTAGTCGAATTTTAGGGGAATGTCGAAGAGGTAGCAGTGGTTGTTTTACTTGTGGTCAGGAGAGACATCAAGCTAAGTTTTGTCCTCAAGGCCAGCAAAGGCCTCAGCAGCCTTATTTACCACCGCCAGCTCCAGCTCAGCAATTCTCAAGACAGGGTGGTTATACCCAGACAGGTCGTGGTGGTGCATACCACTATCAGGGGGATTATGTTCCTTATTCTTCGGGACAGTACCAGTACCCCCAGGATCTCTATCAGCAGAGCAATCATAGTCAGTATTCCGGAGGATATATGCCTCCACAGCAGAGCAATCTTAGTAGCAGTATCCAGCTGGTGGATCCCAGTGGCATTCTGGAGGACGGTCTCAGTAGGTTGATGCTACTACCAGTGGAGTTGGGTCTTCGAGACAGTATAGTCAGTCAGGACATGTGCGTAATCCTCAGGGGCGAGGAGTTCATGCCAGCAGAGGCAGAGGAAGCAGCAAAACCAAGGGCGTATCAACAACCTTTCACTGCAGGATACTCAAAATAATCCGGACTTGATCATGGGTACGTTAAATATTCTTGGTCATTATGCTAAAGTGTGCTACTCATTCTGTAATTTCTCATACGTTTGCTCAATTGACACAACCTCAATCTTCACCTCTTGGGTACGAGTTAGAGTTTGATATGCCTAGAGGGGAAAAGTGTTATGTAGATTATGTTTACCCAGGTTGTCCCATATTAGTGGAGAATGTGGTTATACCTGCTAACCTCACTCTGCTAGACATTGTGGATTTTGAAGTTATCTTAGGCACAGATTGGTTGCATTACAATCGTGCTAAGATTAACTGTTACGGGAAATCAGTGACCTTCCATCGTCTTGGATTACCTGAGGTTACATTCTTTGGTGAACCTAGTGGATTGAGACATGGGATTATTTCAGCTGTGAGAGCCAAAAAGTTACTAAAGAATGGTTGTCATGGGTACTTGGCTCACGTGGTACTAAATGATGATGCTCCGGTTAGCGTGGAGAATGTCAAGGTGGTCAGACACTTTTCTGACGTTTTCCCTGATGATTTAAATGGATTGCCGCCAGACACAGATGTAGAGTTCGCTATTGATTTACTTCCAGGTACTGATCCTATTTCTTTAACTCCCTATCATATGGCTCCTGCGAAGTTAAGAGAATTGAAGATTCAGTTACAGGAATTGGTTGATAAAGGTTTCATTCAACCTAGTACTTCACATTGGGGAGCTCCAGTTTTGTTTGTTCAGAAGAATGATGGTACTTTGAGGCTTTGCATTGATTACAGGCAATTGAATCGGATGACGATTAAAAACCGTTATCTTTTGTCTCGTATTGACGATCTTTTTTATCAACTCAGAGGTGCCTGCGTATTTTCTAAGATTGATCTAAGGTCTGGTTATTATCAGTTGAAGATCAGGAGGGACGATGTTCTCAAAACTGCTTTCATGATTCGTTATGGTCATTATGAGTTTCTGGTGATGCCATTTGGATTGACGAATGCACCAGCAGCTTTCATGGGTTTGATGAATAAGGTGTTTCAGCAGTATTTGGATAGATTCGTCATTGTCTTCATTGATGACATTCTGGTGTATTCTAAGTCGAAGGCAGACCATGTTTGACATCTTACTTTGGTGTTGAATAAGCTGAAGGAACACAAATTGTATGCTAAGTTCAGTAAGTGCCAATTCTGGTTAGATCAAGTTGCTTTCTTGGGGCATGTTGTTCCAGCTGAGGGTATTCAGGTAGACCCTCAGAAGATAGCCGCTGTGGAGAATTGGGAACAGCCACGAACTGTTTCCGAGGTACGGAGTTTCCTTGGTTTAGCGGGTTATTATCGGCGATTTGTTAAGGATTTCTCAGTTATGGCTTTACCACTAACGAGGTTGACTAGGAAGGAAGTTAAATTTAAGTAGGATGATAATTGTGAGCAGAGTTTCCAGCAGTTGAAGTATTATCTCACTCATGCACCTGTTTTGACTCTTCCTGATGATAGTGGTAATTTTGAGGTTTACAACGATGCTTCTTTGAATGGCTTGGGATGCGTGTTGATGCAGCATGGTAGGGTAATTGCTTACGCTTCGCGTCAGTTAAAGCCTCACGAGATGAATTACCCTACACATGACTTAGAGTTGGCAGCCATTATTTTCGCTTTGAAGATTTGGAGACACTATCTCTATGGTGAGAAGTGTAGGATTTTCTCAGATCACAAGAGTCTCCAGTACCTATTCACACAGAAGGATTTGAATCTTCGTCAGCGGAGATGGATTAAGTTGCTAAGTGACTACGATTGCACGATTGAGTATCATCCTGGACATGCTAATATGGTGGCTGATGCTTTGAGTAGGAAATCCCAAGGTCGGGTTAATGCTTTGTATGCTTCTAGTGTCCTTCTTCTTGTAGATTTGAGGTCTACTGGAGTAAAATTGGAATTGGAAGAATAAGAAGAAGTTGTGGCAGAACAAGAAAGAGCCTTACTTGCTAGTTTCCAAGTTAGGCCTATTCTGATTGATCGTATACTCGAGACTCAGATGAATAATGAAGAGATTCAAGAGCTAATTCATTTGAGGAATCAAGGGAAAAAGAAAAATGTCAGAGTTAGAGAGACGAATGGCATGCTTATGCAAGGAAATAGCAGTGTTCTAAAAATCGGCCTAGCCGGCGCCTAGGCACTACACGGTGGTCGTCCGCCCGGATTAAGCTCAAATCGGGAGGCAAATCGGGGAAGAGATAAGACGGGCGCCTAAGAGTGCTAGGCGGCGACTGGGGCGCCTAGGCGGGCGCCGGAGACTTAGGCGGTCTGGGCATGGGTGAGAAAGAAGCAACGCTAAAACTCTGTTTTAACTCTGCAACTCCATGAAGAAAGCTGTTTTTCCAAGGAAGAAGAAGACACTGAGCCACACCCACGTGACAAAGCCTCATTTTTTTCAATTTTGTTTTTAATTGCTACCCAATAAGGAAGCGCCACCTAACATCCTAATTAGTAAAAGCCTAATAAATATGGTTCTGACAGAAGAAAAAGCAAATATGGTTTCACAAGAAACAAAGCCCAGCCTTCCTTTATTTATTTGAAAACGAGGCTCACCAATTATTTATAACATATGGGTTTAAAACTTTAAAAATATTACAAAACCAACATTTACCCTAAAATTTTATACATAAATCCTATATTCATACTTATAATTATTTAATTAATAATTGTGTTTTTTTTCTTTCTATTTTTTAAGTGTGCATAAGCACTTATATATATATATATATATATATATATATATATATATATATATATATATATATATATATATAGTAAATTTGTTTAATTGAAATCAAGGAGGGTTGCAACAAAACCTCTTAATTGAACTCTGGGATGCTAAAGATAAGTATCTTACATTACTATATTTCCTTATTTTCCTCCTATTTTGCATTTTATGTGGTTTTAAATTGTGAACTTGTTGTACATGTGTCATCCTACAATACTCATCACTATGGTTATATGGCATATATGCTTAATGTGTTTTTAAATTTTGGACTTATTGGATACTCTTTTTGCATTTTATCATTCTTTTATTATCTTATCCATGGATTTCATACAAGTATAATTTTTTGTAAGTGTCAATATGCACTTATTTACAAGATATACAATAAATTTACCTAAATCCGCCTAGGCCGCGTAGGCCGCCTAGGCGCCCGCCTAGACCCCGCCTAGCCGCCTAGGCACTAGGAGCTAGCCCGCCGCCCGACTAGCGCCTAGCGTTTTTTAGAACCTTGGGAAATAGGATGTACGTGCCAAATAATGAGGAAGTAAAGAAGGCAATTCTTGATGAGGCGCATATTTCAGCTTATGCGATGCATCCAGGAGGAACAAAAATGTATCATACCATTAGGCCATTTTATTGTCGGCCAGGTATGAAAAGGAAAATTGCTGAGTATGTAAGTAGGTGTATCGTGTGCCAGCAGGTTAAAGCCGAAAGAAAGAAGCCATTTGGGTTGTCACAGCCACTTCCCGTTCCACAGTGGAAATGGGAAAATATCACTATGGATTTTGTGTACAAGTTACCTCTTACAGAAAACGGCTCTGATGGAATCTGGGTGATTGTTGATCGGCTTACTAAGTCAGCGCATCTCATTCCTGTGAGGGAAAAGTATTCTTTGAACAAGTTAGCCGAGTTGTTCATCACGAAGATTGTGAAGTATCATGGAGTTCCTGTGAGTATTATTTCAGAGCAAGATCCAAGATTTACTTCTAAGTTTTGGATAGCATTTCAGGAAGCTTTGGGTTCGAGATTACTTTACAGCACGGCATATCATCCTCAGACAGACGGACAATCTAAGAGGACGATTCAGACTTTGGAGGATATGCTAAGATCTTCGGTGTTGCAGTTTGGCGACGCTTGGCATAAGCGGTTGGATTTGATGGAATTCGCCTATAACAACAGCTTTCACTCGAGTATTGGTACGGCGTCATTCGAGGCATTATATGGCAAGCCTTGTCATACACCTTTATGTTGGTCAGAGGTTGGTGAACGAATTTTAAGGGGCTCTGAGTTAGTGGAGGAGACTACTCAGAACATTCAGGTTATTAAGTCTAATATGAAAGCGGCCCAAGATAGCAGATAGACATGCCACTGATCGAGTGTACAAGGTTGGTGATTGGGTATTTCTGAAGTTATCGCCGTGGCGAGGTGTAGTACGATTCGGAAAGAAAGGCAAGCTAAGTCCTAGGTTCATCGAACCTTATCAGATCACCGAGCGAGTTGTTGAAGTTGCTTACAGACTTGAGTTGCCGTTAGACCTGTCTAAGGTACATAATGTATTTCATGTATCGATGCTTTGTCATTATGTTACAAATCCTTGTCATGTGATACCTCATCAACCCTTAGAGATCAGTTCAGATTTAACTTATGATGAGGAGCCGGTGACTATACATGATTGGAAAGAAAAGGTTCTAAGGAACAAGACAGTGCATTTGGTTAAAGTTTTGTGGAGGAACCATTCAGTGGAAGAAGCGACGTGGGAGACAGATGATCGGATGAGAGAGATGTACCCAAGATTGTTTTATGAGTACTAGTGCATGGTTTTGGTTATGTAAATTTCGAGGACGAAATTTTTATAAGGTGGGTAGATTGTAACAGCCGGTCCCGGAGATTTCATACGACGGATGTGAAATGACGAAAATGCCCCTAGGCATTAATTAAGGTATGTGTGAGTATCTAAGTTTGGGAGTTTGGTTGGTGGTATTTGGACCACACACACACACACATTCACACTCTTTCTCTCTCTTTCTCCTTCCCTACGTGCGGACACATCCAAATCCTCCCCAAACAACACTCTTTCTCTCTCTCTCTCATTCCCTACATACGGACACATCCAAATCCTCCCCAAACTTAGCAGATTGAGGACGTGAAGACCACCATTGTGTTCATCTCGTCCCTACGAACACATTGGTACAAGTTTCAGGTAAGAAAACTTTCGAAAACCTGAGTTCCCACAACCCCCAGTTTTGTCACTATTTATGCTCACGTAAAATCTTGTGTTTTTGGAAATATATAAGCACACAAATTAAACCCTCTTTTTATCAATTGTAGCAAAGTATGTAAGCAGGGATCGTTCTAGGCCGGGGATTAGGAGGGATTGCTAAACCACTTGAAAACTGACTCAAAAACTTAAAACAAAGTTAAAACACTAAATTAGACTCAAAGAATGCAAAACTATACTCTAAAACACTAAAACAAACCAAAAGACTCAAAACAGCAAACAAACACTCAAAACTGCCTTAAAACCACTTTCTGGGCAGTTTTGAGCACTAGGGAAGATTTTGGACGAAAACAGTTTATAACTTGACTCAAGACACTTAAAAACACAAACTAAATTGATTTCTAACTAATTTGACACTTCAAAATAAAGGGGGAATTGGTTTTGACGAAATTGAAAACAAAACATAAACTTTGTAAAACAAAACAGATTGTAAAACGAAATTGGTTTAAATTAATGGATGGAAGGCTAGCTAAGGGGTTCTTCTCCACACATGTCATACTTGCATACAAAAAGATTTCTAATTGCTTTTCAATAAACCATGGATTCTCAACGCCCCAGATTAACTACGAATTGCACTAATTAACCCTCAGATTTTCCTAACGTTATTGAATTGGATGATTGCATACGACAACCCAAAACATTCCCCACAAGTTCCCTACATGAATTGCATAATAGAGATACAAGCAAGAATCATTAAGTTCTATGAAAACCATAAGCATTGACGAGGCATTCGTTACTATGAATTGCATGAAACTTATGCCAAGAATTTACTTAACGCGATTGTGATCAACAACCTTTACTACTTGTGAATATAATTCTGTAACAATTAGGTGAAACTTCCTTATATCCTAGCATTAGATTTATGCATCACAATTAAGCGTGCACTCTCAACCAACACACACAAATCAGTTTAATTCAAATAGATAAGTAAATTGAATTCACAACTTATGAAACGCAATTAGAGGTAATCAAGTCATATAGCAAGCATAAACATGGTTTCGAATCACCCCCTAGCCAAGGGGGTTTAGTTCCTCATACGTACAAAACAAAGCGTATTGAATTTAAACATTGAAATCAAAGGAAAGGAAACACCTAAAACTTCCAGCAATTCAAACTTGAATGGCATGCACGTCCCAGGGCTTCTTCTCCTCTTCTTTGCTGCAGCACAAGGTCTAGGGACATATTTTGGGGGTTATGAATGGTGTAGAAGGCTGGGTTAATGGCTAGGATGGATGTATGGTGCGGCAGGTAGTGAATTAGGTCAGAAACTATGGAGAATGGTGCAGGATGGGGGCAGCAGAGAGTGGTGGATGATTTCTGGCGTGAATGATGTATATGGAGGGGGTTGGTTCACGGCAAAGGTGGAGAATATATATATGGGCACCAAAAACCCTAGATGAATCAGATTAGGACTTCTAGAAAGCCAAATCCATCCAGAAATAGGTTTAAAACAATCAGATTTCTAATGGGAAAAGGCCTAAGGTGCGGCAGGTTTGGATAAGAAGGGATAAGGCTTCTAGAAATCAGGTTTTAAGTCCCCTAAACTGAAGAAAACAGGTTAGGATAAGATTAGGATAAGATAAGATAAGATAAGGTAAGGATTGGATAAGATAAGATAAGATAAGGTTGTTTTGGATAATGTTTTGGATAATTCTCCTCCTTTTGAGCTGATTCCTTATCTTCAATGATTTGAATTTATTTCTCCAACCTTGAAACATATTCCTAACTCCATTTAGACTCCAAATTCGTCCATCTTCATGCCCATTGCTTGTGCTATCCATTCCAAGCCCAGATTTGCTCTAAAATGCTCCAAAATGCATCTTTTTGCCAACTTTGCTTCTTGGACCTAAAAACACAAGAAAATGACTTTAAACACTATACTAAGCAACAACTAGCTAAGCAAATGCAAGAAAACACACTAAATAAGTAGCATAAATATGCTCCTATCAAATTCCCCCACACTTAGCTTTTGCTAGTCCTCGAGCAAAACAAAAGAAACAAAATGTAACCTAAACCTTCCAACAATTGTCTCAGGGATTTCCAATACACATGACATGTTAAAAATCATCATTCCCACAGATTTTGGTCATCTTTACGCTTAAGCACATACTTAATCATAGTCACTACTTACTAGTTCACAAATAACCAATTAAAACGATGTTTTGAATGCAGTAACATGCCTTAGAGAATTCCCTCAATTCCTTACTAGATATGCACTCTATTTTCACACACATTTTCTGACTACACACCCTACACTAGGTATATGTGAGAAGATTGATGTAAATATGAAAACGAACACTCACATATGTTTATAACAAAGAAAGCAATTTCTGGAGTTAATAAGCATGTTAGATATGATCTCATGAATGGAATGCTACTACTTAGATGCGAGAACCAAGGATACCATATGCTCATATCAATCCCAAACTCCACATATTGAAACACACAACACTCAAGATTGAAGCATAGGGTTGTAACAGGGCTTTGGGGAGTTGGCTATCAAAGAAAGGTAAAGAAAACAAACGTTCTTAAAGCAATAGCAAGCAAAATAATGAATATGACACTTAGAATTCCCTTTAGCATGCAGAAATCAACTTTGAAACACAAGGGAAGTTTCAAGCAACAATTAGGGCCGGATTCAATGTTTTGGACCCCTCCTTCAACAAACAACACTTGAGAACTCTTTTTCACATCTTTTCAACTCCTTTTTCATTCTTTTCACAACTTTTTCTTTTTTTTCTTTCTATTTTCTACGAATTTTTCTTCTTTTTTTTTTTCTTTTTTCTTTTCTTTTCTTTTCTTTGCCGTGCCTCATTCAAGACTTTGGCACACCCACAACAAAACTCACTTCCCCCACACTTGTTTTCTGCCAAACAATGATCAAAAGGAATTCATATTGAGTCATGCGTTACTATGCTTCAAGAACAAAGGTATGGATGGTCCTAATCTAGGCTAGGTGAGGATAATGTGGCTAACAAAGAAAATAGGCTAAATATGGCTCAAAGGGGTTGAAACCTACAAATACATATGAACATGGGGTACGGCTATTTGGCTCTTGGTTTACTAAACAACTTCATCTTGTTATGTGTTATGCGAATCAATTTCATGCTTTGAATAAAACGGATATGAGTTCTAGTATTTGGAACTAAATGATGAAACACCTTCTAAGTAGCAACCAAGCAAAGAATAATGAGATCATGCAACGACTTAAGAAAACAACAAATGCACAGATTTTTAACTCTCCAAAGAACGTTTTAAGCTCAAGTCTCTCAGGGTTGTAGCGTTAGTTTGAGTTCCTTCCTTCAAGCATGTTACAAAAACTGATTTTATCCTTTTTGATTGCATGTGAATTCATAAGTTATAACCACAACCAAGCATAAACCAAAGAGTAAATCAAACTTTCATCCATGTTTACAACTCTCTTTAACAGTCATGCAATTAAAAACCAAATCCTCATCATTGTGTTGGAAGGTACCCTAAGACACAAACAAACACACAAAAACAACTCTTTTTTGGGTTTTTTTTAAAACAATCTTTCAAATTTTTATGGGATTTTCGGATTTTTGAGTCAAAACACACTAAAACACACCAAAACAGCTTAAAAACACTTAAAAACAGCAAGGAACAACATTAGAAGTTATGGGTGATAAAACCCTACGAATGTGCATCAAAACATTTTGGTTACCCCCCCCCCCCCACACTTAAAACAAACATTGTCCTCAATGTTTCAAGCATAACCTAACACAAAGAAGCAACAAACAAACAAAACAGGAACTAAACATGGTAGAAACGAAAACAACAACAAAGAGAAGGGTTTAGGAACGCAAATCTGGAATTGGAATACTCCCTAGATCTTCCTTTGTTGAATGCATGGGTTGCCTCCCAAGTAGCGCTTGCTTTAACGTCGTACAGCCGGACAAAGAACCCAATCACTCCAGATTGGAGCCCACGGCATCCAAGGAGAGGTCATCCACGGTTTGCTCCACAAAGTTCTCATAATAGGGCTTCAAACGATGCCCGTTCACCTTGAATTCATGCCCCGTTTTCAAGCTTCGGATTTGGACTGCACCATGAACAAAAAAATTAGTAATAACAAACGGCCCAATCCACTTAGAACGTAACTTACCGGGAAACAATCGTAAACGGGAATTGAACAATAGCACTTTCTGCCCAATTGAGAATGATTTCCCACGGATCATGTTGTCATGGAAAGCTTTGGTCTTTTGCTTGTAAATGCTCGCATTCTCGTATGCCTCATGCCGTATCTCATAAAGCTCATTCAATTGGAATTTCCTATGACTGCCCGCTTCATCTAGGTTCATGTTAAACTTCTTGACGGCCCAATGAGCTTTGTGCTCCAACTCAACGGGGAGATGGCACGGCTTGCCATAGACAAGCCGAAAGGGGGACATCCCAATGGGTGTTTTGTATGCCGTACGATACGCCCAAAGTGCATCATCTAGCCGTAAACTCCAATCCTTCCTTGTGGGCCCAACGGTCTTTTCTAGCATTTGCTTTATCTCTCGATTAGAAATCTCGGCTTGGCCATTTGTTTGAGGATGGTAAGGTGTAGAAACCTTATGGTTGACATTGTATTTCCTCAATAACGCCTCAATGGTCCGGTTGCAAAAGTGTGACCCTCCATCACTAATGATCACTCTTGGCATGCCAAACCTTGCAAATATGTTAGTTCTAATAAAATCTGCAACCACTTTAGAATCATTAGTCCGGGTGGCTCTTGCTTCCACCCACTTCGACACATAATCAACCGCAAGCAAAATATACATGAAACCATGCGATGACGGAAAAGGACCCATAAAATCAATACCCCAAACATCAAAAATTTCAACATTTAGGATAGGAACCTACGGCATTTGGTCCTTTGCACTAATATTACCCATTCCTTGGCATTTATCACATGTTAAACAAAAAGTTCTAGCATCTTTAAAAATACTAGGCCAATAGAATCCACATTGTAACACTTTGAGGGCTGTTCTTTGTGTGCCAAAGTGCCCTCCACATGCATATGTATGACAAAAACTCAGAATTGAATGAAATTCAGAATCGTGCACACATCGACGTACAATTTGATCAGGGCAAAATTTCCATAAATATGGATCATCACACACATAAAACCGTGCATCATGTCTAAGTTTATCACGTTGGTGCCTAGTGAAATTGCTTGGAATTCGTTTTGACACCAAAAAGTTCACTAAATCAGCATACCAAGGCTCACTAACCTTTATTGACAGCAATTGTTCATCAGGGAATGTCTCCAAAATAGGTAGAGACTCCTCGTTATGCACCATTCGGCTGAGGTGGTCAGCCACCACGTTTTCACTTCCCTTCCTGTCACGAATCTCAATGTCGAACTCTTGAAGTAGCAATATCCAGCGAATTAGCCGTGGCTTGGCCTCCTTTTTGGTGAGCAAGTACTTCAATGCTGCATGGTCAGTGAACACAATTACTTTAGTACCAATTAGATATGATCTAAACTTATCTAAAGCAAAAACAACGGCAAGAAGTTCTTTTTCCGTAGTGGAATAGTTCAACTGGGCATCATTCAATGTTCGTGAGGCATAGTAGATGACATGCGGCCTCTTGTCCTTTCTTTGTCCCAAAACAGCCCCTAAAGCATAATCGGACGCATCACACATAAGCTCGAAAGGTAGGCTCCAATCTGGTGGAACAATAATGGGTGCCGTGGTCAACAACTCCTTGAGTTGGTTGAATGATGCCGTGCACTCCTTGGTGAATTCAAACGCCACTTCTTTTTGTAGGAGACGGCAAAGAGGTTGTGCAACCTTTGAGAAATCTTTGATAAACCTACGATAGAAACTTGCATGGCCAAGAAAAGAACGAACCTCTCTAACCGAAGTCGGAGAGGGTAAGTGACGTACAAGATCTATTTTTGACTTATCAACCTCAATGCCATTTTCAGAGATGATATGACCTAGAACTATGCCTTGCTTAACCATGAAATGACATTTTTCCCAATTGAGAACAAGGTTAGTTTCAACGCAACGTTTTAGAATCAAACTAAGATTATGCAAGCAACTATCAAAGGAGTCACCAAAAACGCTAAAATCATCCATGAAAACTTCAATTATTTTCTCAACATAATCAGAAAATATGCTCATCATGCATCTTTGAAATGTGGCAGGTGCATTACATAAACCAAAAGGCATGCGACGATATGCAAAAGTACCAAAGGGGCATGTGAAAGTAGTTTTTTCTTGATCCTCGGGTGCTATGACAATTTGATTATAACCAGAATAACCATCAAGAAAACAATAGAAAGCATAACCAGCTAACCTCTCAAGCATTTGGTCAATAAATGGCAATGGGAAGTGACCATTCCTCGTGGTGGCCTTTAGCTTCCTATAGTCGATGCACACCCTCCAACCGGTTTGAATGCGTGTAGGAACAAGTTCATTCTTGGCATTGGCTACCACTGTCATGCCAGATTTCTTTGGCACACATTGAACGGGTGAAACCCATCTACTATCTGAGATTGGATAGATCACTCCACAATCCAAAAGCTTGATTATCTCCTTTTTCACAACTTCCATCATCGGAGGGTTGAGACGGCGTTGAGCCTCTCGAGATGTTTTGGACCCCTCCTCTAGAAGTATGCGATGCATGCACGTGGTAGGGCTAATTCCCTTTATGTCGGCCAAAGTCCATCCAATTGCTGTTTTGTACTCTTTTAGCACCCTCACCAATTTGTTTTCCTCTTGTGCCGTGAGTGAGGATGAGATGATGACGGGCAACGTCTCATCTTCTCCCAAGAAAACGTACTTCAAATGACTTGGCAAAGGCTTAAGTTCAAGTGTAAGTGGCTGCACAACTGAGGGAAGCATCTTATTAGCCGAAACTGAACTTAAAATGGGGTCCAAAAACTTACCAGATTGTGATGGCAGTGACTCAAGGGCAGCCACCATCTCAATGACATCCTCACTAGGGGGCACGGCAAAGGATGCTTCATGCATGCCGTGGGTTGCTTTTGTGGCTGTTTCAATGTTGTGCATATCCCTTCCTTGTGCAATGGCCAATTCAAATGCATCGTCCTTCAAATTGTCCAAATGGTCATGCGCCAAAGAGTCAATTATATCAATAGCAAAACATGAATGATTCTCACTAGGGTATTTCATAGAATCAGAAAGATTGAAATTAATAACTTCCCCATCAAATTCCATCGTCAAGGTGCCATTAAACACATCAATCTTCGTACGAGCAGTTTTCATGAATGGCCTTCCAAGGAGGATGGGCAATGACGGGGAATGGTCCGATTCATCCATTTCAAGCACGTAGAAATCCGCTGGGAATATCAAGTGATTAACCTACACCAAAACATCCTCCAAAACACCCTTTGGATAGGCATTAGATCTATCAGCCAATTGTATGATAACACCATCGTTTTTCAACGCTCCTAGGTTCATAGATGCATAAATTGAATATGGCATGACATTTATAGATGCACCTAAGTTTAACATGGCAGATTCAAACCTAGAATTACCAATAACACACGGAATTGTAAAACTACCCGGATCTTTGCATTTATGGGGCAGTTTGCGCTGCAAGATGGCTGAGACGTTTTCACCCACTTTTACAACCTCCTTGGTCGAAATCCTCCTCCTATTAGTGCAAAGTTCCTTCAAGAACTTGGCGTACCTGGGGACTTGTTAATTGCATCCAAAAGGGGAATATTGACTTGAACTTTCCTAAACGTCTCAAGAATGTCTTTTTCTGCTTCTTCTTTCTTTGTTTGCTTGAACCTATTTGGAAAAGGAACATTCGAAGGAAAAACATTAGTAGGAACTGAATTTGACACGTTTTTACCTCTATTGGACAAATTGGATGGTTTAGGATCACTTAGGGCTTGCGGCAGAGGTGTTTCCACCTTTCCCGTGAGTGGGCTTTGCTCCTCCTCTTCAATTCTCAACTCGTCCTCCTCATTGGAACATGATTTGGATGGTTTAGGGTCAGATCCTACTTGCTTCCCACTTCGCAGACTCATGGCCTTCGCAGATTCGAATCCACCTTTTGGATTGACAACGGTTGAACTTGGCAACTTGCCTTGCTCTCGAAATTGCCCCATGAACTCGGCAATCTGTCCTACCTGCTTCTCCAACTCGTCCACCTTCTTGTCCCTAGTTTGCATACCCTGCGCCATAGAAGTTAGTAATTGAAAAATCTGATCATTATCAATTGAAGAACCTGATTTGTTTTGGGCAGGTTGTGCTTGGGCTTGAGTTGGTGCCAACGACTTTTGATAGAAACCCGGGGGTTGTTGCCTAAGTCCGCTTTGTTGTTGGCCTTGTTGGGGTTCTCGCCATTTGAAATTTGGATAATCACGCCACCCAGGGTTGTAGGTATTGGAAAAAGGATCCCCACGTGGTTGGTATTGATTGCCAAAACCCACGGCATTGAGTGTCTCCCACCCTCCATTCTCTATCAGTTGTGGGCACTTATCTGTGGGATGTCCTTGCATGGAGCACACGCCACAAGAAGCTACATTTTGTACTTTTGGACCTTCCACCACCTGAGAAAGCAAAGTAGTAAGGTTAGCCATTTGATTTTGAAGTTCCGTTATGGCACTTACCTCATTGACTTGGTGTTGCCGTGGGATGCTCCTTTGCCCAACACCTTCGTATTGTTGAGCGTTCAACGCTCGATTGGCTATCAATGTCTTGGCTGCCGTGGGGGTCTTGTCCACCAAGGCTCCTCCCGCTGAAGCATCTAGCATTTGACGTTCGATTGGTAGAAGTCCCTCGTAGAAATATTGTAGGAGAAGTTCCTCCTTCATCTGATGCTGTGGACATGAAGCAACAAGGGATTTAAAACGTTCATAATAAGTAGGAAAAGATTCACCTGCTTCTTGTTGAATTCCACTTATCCTTTTTCGTAGGAGGATGACTCGAGAAGTTGGGAAAAACTTCTCCAAGAAAGCCCGTTTCATGCTCTCTCATGATGTGACAATTCCGGGGGCCAATTCATACAACCAATCCTTTGCCTTTTCCAAGAGAGAAAAGGGAAAGGCCTTCATCATCAGAATATTCCCATCTACGTTGATTGGTGTCATGCTTGAACACACCACCTCGAATTCCTTCAAATGCTTGTTTGGATCTTCCATGAACAGCCCATGGTACTTAGGAATGTGATGCAACAAGCTTGACTTCAATTCAAACTCATCAGTTTTGCCTTGAGCCGCCCTAGGGTATTGAATGCATAAGGGCACGGCATTGTCAAGTCCTGAGGCTGAAAGCTCTTTGATTGTACGATTGTCCACAGCCATGTCGTCCACTTCGTCTTCAAATTCAGATTCGGCCTCTGAACTTGCACTTGATTCACTGGGTTCTGGATTCTTCCTCTTTCATCTTAACTCTCGCTCGAAATCTGCGTCAAAATCCAGAATATGTTCACGAACTGGGTGAGAACTCCGAGTCATACACTAGTACCTAAACAAGAAACAAAAACAAGGTCAGAATCTGATCTAATTAAACCAAACGAAAATAACAATCCAAGGGATTAGCACAGTTGCTAATCCCCGGCAACGGCGCCAAAAATTTGATGCGAAATATATAAGCACACAAATTAAACCCTCTTTTTATCAATTGTAGCAAACTATGTAAGCAGGGATCGTTCTAGGCCGGGGATTAGGAGGGATTGCTAAACCACTTGAAAACTGACTCAAAAACTTAAAACAAAGTTAAAACACTAAATTAGACTCAAAGAATGCAAAACTATACTCTAAAACACTAAAACAAACCAAAAGACTCAAAACAGCAAACAAACACTCAAAACTGCCTTAAAACCACTTTCTGGGCAGTTTTGAGCACTAGGGAAGATTTTGGACGAAAACAGTTTATAACTTGACTCAAGACACTTAAAAACACAAACTAAATTGATTTCTAACTAATTTGACACTTCAAAATAAAGGGGGAATTGGTTTTGACGAAATTGAAAACAAAACATAAACTTTGTAAAACAAAACAGATTGTAAAACGAAATTGGTTTAAATTAATGGATGGAAAGCTAGCTAAGGGGTTCTTCTCCACACATGTCATACTTGCATACAAAAAGATTTCTAATTGCTTTTCAATAAACCATGGATTCTCAACGCCCCAGATTAACTGTGAATTGCACTAATTAACCCTCAGATTTTCCTAACGTTATTGAATTGGATGATTGCATACGACAACCCAAAACATTCCCCACAAGTTCCCTACATGAATTGCATAATAGAGATACAAGCAAGAATCATTAAGTTCTATGAAAACCATAAGCATTGACGAGGCATTCGTTACTATGAATTGCATGAAACTTATGCCAAGAATTTACTTAACGCGATTGTGATCAACAACCTTTACTACTTGTGAATATAATTCTGTAACAATTAGGTGAAACTTCCTTATATCCTAGCATTAGATTTATGCATGACAATTAAGCGTGCACTCTCAACCAACACACACAAATCAGTTTAATTCAAATAGATAAGTAAATTGAATTCACAACTTATGAAACGCAATTAGAGGTAATCAAGTCATATAGCAAGCATAAACATGGTTTCGAATCACCCCCTAGCCAAGGGGGTTTAGTTCCTCATACGTACAAAACAAAGCGTATTGAATTTAAACATTGAAATCAAAGGAAAGGAAACACCTAAAACTTCCAGCAATTCAAACTTGAATGGCATGCACGTCCCAGGGCTTCTTCTCCTCTTCTTTGCTGCAGCACAAGGTCTAGGGACAGATTTTGGGGGTTATGAATGGTGTAGAAGGCTGGGTTAATGGCTAGGATGGATGTATGGTGCGGCAGGTAGTGAATTAGGTCAGAAACTATGGAGAATGGTGCAGGATGGGTGCAGCAGAGAGTGGTGGATGATTTCTGGCGTGAATGATGTATATGGAGGGGGTTGGTTCACGGCAAAGGTGGAGAATATATATATGGGCACCAAAAACCCTAGATGAATCAGATTAGGACTTCTAGAAAACCAAATCCATCCAGAAATAGGTTTAAAACAATCAGATTTCTAATGGGAAAAGGCCTAAGGTGCGGCAGGTTTGGATAAGAAGGGATAAGGCTTCTAGAAATCAGGTTTTAAGTCCCCTAAACTGAAGAAAACAGGTTAGGATAAGATAAGATAAGATAACGTAAGGATTGGATAAGATAAGATAAGATAAGGTTGTTTTGGATAATGTTTTGGATAATTCTCCTCCTTTTGAGCTGATTCCTTATCTTCAATGATTTGAATTTATTTCTCCAACCTTGAAACATATTCCTAACTCCATTTAGACTCCAAATTCGTCCATCTTCATGCCCATTGCTTGTGCTATCTATTCCAAGCCCAGATTTGCTCTAAAATGCTCCAAAATGCATCTTTTTGCCAACTTTGCTTCTTGGACCTAAAAACACAAGAAAATGACTTTAAACACTATACTAAGCAACAACTAGCTAAGCAAATGCAAGAAAACACGCTAAATAAGTAGCATAAATATGCTCCTATCAAGTGGCAGGTAAGTTTATATACTAGTTTTGATGTGAACGAATGATATGATGTGATGTGATGTGATGTGATGTGATGTGATATGATTAGAGCTCATAAACCTGCACACTGATATTAGTGCTCCCGCCCAGAGATAGGGGCTCAGTTCTTCACGTGATGTTCACCTCCCGCACCGTATGCTCACCTTGGATCCAAGTTAGGTGCTCAGTCCTGTCGAATAGACCACTATAGGTGGGTTCAACTCGTAGGTGACCCGCGATTTATCGCTCAGTCTTCACGTGATCGTAGCACTAGAGCATATTAGTTTATATTCAGTGATGTTGTGCAAACCACTAGAGGTGGTATTAATGTGTGTGCAGGGTATATATGATATGATTGCGATGAGTATAAGCTATATGATATGATAAGATTGTTATGAGCTATATACAGCCGAGGGCTGAGTTGATTATTTAGTATTCAATCACATTCACAGAGTTATGCTTTGGCATTCAGTTATGATACTTTGGCGTGGCATACATACTTTCATACATTCATATTTTCCAGCAAGATTTTAAGAATTATATATATCTGAGTATATACTTTATTTCTAGGAAATTATACAGGTTTTACGGCGAGGGGTTATAACTTTTGAGAAAAGAAAAGTTTTGAAAAGATTTGTTTCTGACCCACTCAACTTTGTTTTTCGCCCCTCCAGGTATTAAGTAGTGTTTGTTGGTGGCATACGAGGAGCTCATCGGACGTTCTGACAGAACTCACTTATGTAGGACCACCTTCGAGTGTTATTTCTATTTAGTACTTCTGCTTGACTGCATGTAGACTTTTATGCTATGTATTAGTGGAATTCACACTTCTTTTTACACTAGTATTGCTAGTGTTTCGGTTTTAATTGATTCGTAAATTCTATTCTTTATTGCTTCCGCACTATGCACATGGTTACGTCACTCTCACGTGACGGCCAGCACGCCCCAGTTTTGGGTCGGGGTGTGTCATATACACACACATATACATACACACACACACACACACACACACACACACACACACACACACATATATATATATATATACATGTGTGTGTATATATATATATATGTGTGTGTGTATATATATATATATCTACATGTATATACATATATCTACATGTATATACATATATATGTGTGTGTATACATATATATATATATATGTGTATATATATAAATATGTATATACATATATATATACACATATATATATGTGTATACGTGTGTGTGTGTGTGTGTGTGTGTGTGTGTGTGTGTATATATTGTTCTTGTTAATTTTGTTGTTATCATTGTAAAAAGATACACCATATAAACTCTTATATGCAATTGTATTGGAGCAATTGATGGCACACATATACCAACAATGGTAAAAGGACGTAAAGTTAGTAGTCATCGTGATCGTCATAGATAATATCACAAAATGTATTGGCTGCTTGTAACCTTGATTTGGAATGCATATACATTTTTAGTAGATGGGAAGGTTCGACCCATGATTCAAAAGTGTTGTTTGACGCTTTATCAAGGACGAACGGACTTAAAGTGCCGCAAGGTACATATTTTTATTTCTTAAGCCTCTATTGTTATATTATTAGATTTTATTGATAGGTTCCGTGTTCATCCAGGTAAACTTTTCTTGGTCGATTGTGGATTTACAAATCGTCGTCAGTTTTTAGCTCCATTTTGTAGTGTTCGCTATCACCTCCAAGATTTTTCCGGTCAAGGTCGTGGCCCCGAAAATTCACTTGAATTGTTCAATCTTTGCCATGCTTCTTCGAGAAATGTGGTCGAGAGAATATTTTGTATATATATTCAAATCACAATTCATAATTTTTATGTCTACACCTTCATTTCCATACAAGACACAAGCAGAAGTAGTGTTAGCTTGTGCATGATTACACAACTTTCTTTGTAAAGAGTGTCGTTCCGATGAGTTTCCTGTTGAAGATGAAGAACCCTCATCCTCGTCATCGTTGCCAGAAGATGAAGAACTTTTTGAAACCTAAGAGCAGGCACGAGAAAACGCTAATGCATGGAGACTTGATATAGCTTCAAATATGTGGATAGATGCTATGAATAATGAGAGTCCGAGATGAGAAATGATGATGATTTATCTACTGTGATATATTGCAAACTATATATTCTTCATCACTTCTTATTCTATAAAGTTTATTGGTTTTGGTTGTTGGCGAACCTAGACTTCTTGTGTATTGCTTATAGTTATTGGTTTTTGGCGAACCCAGATGATAAAGTCTCAAGGTATATTGTGGTTTTTTTGCTTGGATTGGATAGAGCTCAAAAAGTTTTTTTTTTTTTTTTGAACAAACAATTGGTTAGTAATAATATGGTTTAAATTCGCTTTTGGTGAAAATTGAACCTAAGACTTCTCTCTTACAAGTAAAGAGGAATATTATTAGATCGTAGTACTAAATGGCAAAAAAAGTGAATAACTTGAGAGGCAAAAGTTTATCTAACCATACAATATGTGCAAGAATTGAATTTGTGGCTTGCATTCTAATGAGTTAAATAAAGATTTACTCTTACCAAAAAAAATAAAAAATTGCCCACTGAATCTATTAGACCTCATAAAACTCCATTGAACTTCATAACAAATTTCATATCAAATCCTTTTACAATTCCCCAAATTATATGTGAATCAATTAAAATTCATGAAATTCATGGGAGTTAATAAATACATTAAACTCTCTCAGATTCCTAATTGAATACACCCACCGAAATTAGTCTCAACTTTTTAAAACATTCTAAATAACTACCTAAATTTAAAAAAAAAAAAATTAGGCATTTGGTAGGTCACCATATATTTTAGCCACATTAAGTGATGACTTTGCTAGCATTAAATAATGAGGTGGATAAACACTAAAGTTGGTTTTCACCAATCAACGTCTTTGGGATTCTAATCTCCCAAATTGACTCATTTTAACTAAGTTAAACCATGAATTTGCTTGGCTAAGTGAGGCCAATTTGGATATTCTCTCAATAAATGACTTGAGAGTTTAAACACTCTTAATGTTTATCCATGTCATCACTGAATGAACCTAATAGATGTTCATTTTTGAAACTTTAAGACTTTAAAGTAGTTATTTGGAATGTTTTGAAAGGTTAGGACTAATTTGGAATCACCCCTAAAGGTTAGGCAGTTATTAGGACTTAACTCTTAATAATAATTAGTTTCAAACTCGTTATTTACAAAAATTTAACTTAAGATCTCTCACTTCCAAATGAAAACTAAATTGAAACGGTCATTTTCATATACCATTCATGATAAAGGTGTCAACGTATACAATTTTTCCAAATATATAATTAAATTCAAAGTAGATCACAAAGGATAATCTACTTTATATCCTGAAAATGAAATTCAATGGATATCATATAAATATGTTTCGTCAAGCCTCAATAACTTACAGAAAGCACAAAACAATTAAATATAACTAGAAATGTACACATATAATGCGTGTATATATTTAAAAGTTAAACATAAAATTTTTAAAGAGAAAAAATATAAAATACTCGTTAAAAATTTTAGTAACGACCTTCAAAATGATTTTTCTTCGTTGAAGAGATGGTTCTTTAAGGACTTTTTTGAATAATTATTTTATCATTAAAAATTTACTTTATTTGAGAGAAAAATGCAAAAATGAAAATAGAAGCAATTGATATGATTTATGCTTTGGATAAAAAGTAAAATTATTTTGTATTTAGTTTACTTTATTATCCATAACTTTTATTTAAGCTATTTTATTTTAATTTTGTTCAGGATTAATATAATTTTTTTATTGACAAAAAAAAATTATTAATAGGTAATTTAAATAAATCATAAGGAGATAAGGAGTAGGTCCCACCTATGTGACAAACCACATGGTGTCATACCGACCGACCTGTGCAAATACAAATTAAAAGAAAAGGATCATAATCGGATTCTTTTTTTTATAATCGTGACAGTTCATCGTATATCATGCAATTTAAAATTATTTTAAAATTTAAAATTAAATATAAATAGTATTTAACGATTTTTAATTGTACGATATACAATAAACCATTATAATAATAAAATCCCTAAAATCTTTAGAAGAAAAAAAATCCGACGAGAATACTTTTCTCAAATTAAATACAAATTCGCCACTTGCTTTAAATTAGTGGTGCCGCTGCTCTGCCACTTGGCGGCAATAATGTTATAGATCTTTTATTTAGATCCTTACAAATACAGAAATTGAAGGTCAAATCCAATTATCCCTCTCACTGTCTCTGCACTTTGTAGTAAACTCCGTTCCTGTCTTCCCTTGTCCCTGTCCCTCTAGATGGCAAAAAAACAGAGCTACTTGAAGATGATGACTGAATCGGATGCCGCCGATTTGATCAGCAGCGATTTCAAAGAGCTCGGCGCTGCTGCTAAGAAGCTCGCCGGCCACGCCGTCCGCCTCGGCAGCTTGGGATTCGGAACTGCTTTTCTCAAATGGGTTGCTTCGTTTGCTGCAATGTACGTCTTCTCTCTCCTTTTTTTGGATTGGATGTTAAGATTTTTGGATGATCTTGGAGGTATTAAATTCATGGTAACTGATATTTTTCTGGGTTATTGTTATTTTTTGGAGATGCAGTTTTTCAGATCCTGTATTGGACTTTTTTCGTTGGTTTTCAATAGTTTAGATCACTGTTTTTTGTTATTTTAGGATTCAATTTTTCAAGTTTTTTATGTAAATTATATTAGTTTGGTTTAGTTTTTATGTTCTTAGTTGTGCTTTGTGTGACATTTTAATTTCACTTGTACTGATTTGGGAAAGTATATAAACCTCACCTATTTGTTTCTGTGTTTACTGTAGCTATCTGTTGATCTTGGATCGAACAAACTGGAAATCGAACATTCTTACAGGGCTATTGATCCCCTACATTTTCTTTACCCTTCCTTCAATATTGTTCAACATCTTCAGGTTATTTTCTACACATACTTACTGTACAAGTTATATGTTTCCTGTTGTCGGTGATTTTGGTTCGTTCTATTCCCTAAAAATCTTTAGTTTTCCAGGGGAGAGATTGGAAAATGGATTGCTCTCGTTGCTGTTGTCTTACGGCTTTTCTTCCCTAAACGTTTCCCAGGTAAAATATAGTATTTATTCCCACTGCTGATCGAACATGTCTATGCTTCCAAGTTTATGTTAGCTTGGGCAGTTTATTTGTATCATGTCATGCAAATGGCAGCGAGCATTAATCGCTGTCGGATGACTTTGAATTAATCAGTCTTCTACACAAGTCTAGAAAATTATACTCATCCAACGGCAGTTGATATGGTGGTAATGCTAGCGAGCAGAAGGCACGCGAATAAGATTGGTCTATGACCTAGAATTTGTTGGTTACTTTATCCTAATCACGTTCTGTTTACTGCTTGTGGTCACTAACTATGATTATAACCTCCAGACTGGCTGGAATTGCCCGCAGCGTTGATTCTTCTTATAGTGGTTGCTCCTAGTTTATTTGCGGACACTGTGAGAGGCGACTGGATTGGTGTTGTAATATGTCTTCTCATCGCCGGTTATTTGCTGCAAGAACACATCCGGGCAGCTGGTGGGTTCAGAGACGCTTTCACCAAAGCTGGTGGAATATCGAACACTGTTGGCATAATCATTCTGTTCGTCTACCCTGTATGGGCGATTGTACTTTATATCTTGTAGAAACCTTCACTACCATGCGTACCATCATATGATTCATTTGTAGTGTTTTTGAGTTTCTACATTTTCTCAAGTTCCTTTTTGTGTCGTTAATTCATGTAATCCGTACAACAATTCATACTTTCGTTGTATTTGCGTGCATGTCATTGTTTGTAATCATGAAAATGTGAGCTGAAACCTTGTCGAAGATGCAGTTCATCTTTCTCACTTGTTGAAAGTATATTTGTTTATGGATAATGTAACCGTGTATCTTTTTGCCACTCTGCGGTCAAGATGGGTGCTAAGCCTCCAACGTTTACTATTACTGAGGAGCTAATCTCGTCTAATGAAATACTGGAATTTTTTCAGCAAAGAAACTCTTATTTTCCACCAAAAGAACAAACAAATGCAACTTAATTACAACTTTCCCATTCATGAGTGTGAGATTGTTATTATCCTCATTCCTTCTCTCCTACATGAGGCAACACGCAAAGCGCTAACCAACACAGAAACACAAAAGCAGAACCAAACAGCAAGCTTCAAACATCACACCTGGAAAAAAACACAACTAAATGCAAAATCTTTGTTAATACGCGGACACTGAAGATAATGATCATTATCTTCCCCACGTTCATAATCTCCAATGTCTCTTCCCAGTGTGTTCATCCTGTGGCATTACTACGTGGACAGCACAGCTTGCCAAACCCTTGCTAATACGCTCAAAACTAACACGGCACACACATACAAGGGGACAACCCTCTTCTTTTTATCTGTAACATGAATGCCATGAATGGCACATACTTGAGCCATACATGTTTTCAAATCCTGTTTTCGATGCTCGAACTAAGCATGTGGACAAATAGGTTACAATTATAAATGTGCGTATCAATGAATATACTGCTTATACATGAAGGTACGTCCACACAAGAAAAAGTAAGGGATCCACCCTTCAACTCTTTTCAACTTTATTACAAGGTACGGCCAAATCAACTTCATTCCTTCGAATCGACACTGAACTAACAATTGTTTTTTAACCTTGTCCCTTTGAGTTTGCATTCACGTCATAGGTAGCGGGAAACTGCTTCGCAGGAATATAGGATTCCAGTTAAGGAAGAGTCTCAACATGTTCGTACAAGACGAGAGTCGTTGATGAGTAGACTACGCATGCCATTCCCAACTCTTTCAGAGCCTGCAGTATGTTATCACCACCACACCAAAGAATATGGAGTACATTACCCATCCTTGGCGATACAATGCATTTTTGAGCTTTAAGGTGAAGATACACGGTACAACTTCACATACCATTTGTATAGCAATTTGGTTCACCAGGGGCTTAAAGCCTTTATAGATGACAATGAGCTTCCAAAAAGAGAAGAAAGATCACCGTCTAAGCTTCTAAAAGCAATTGAGGAATCAAAGACTTATATTATTGTATTTTCTAAAAACTATGCATCCTCAAGATGGTGTTTGGATTGAATTTGCCAAGATCCTACAATGTAAAGAATATTCAAAGCAACAAAATTTTTCCCTATGACTTTTATAAGGTGTATCCCTCAGAAGTATGAAACCAGAACTACCATAAATTTCCTTCTGATTTTTTGTACTTCCGAATGATTCACCTTGTAACAAATTTGCCAAAATTTCTATTTCTTTGAAAATTTTGTAAATCGAAAGTTCTTAACAAGTATATCCAAACACCACATTGAGGATGCATAATTTTCAAAAAATGTAATGATAGGTGGCTTCTTTTCGGAATATCCTTACTTATTTTGACAACTCTCAACTATGTATGTTTAATTGAATTGGTCACATGTATTAAAAAAATTGATTCAATTAAATCGTATTCGAGGACAATATCAATAAAATTATCCATAAGTAAAACATACACTAAACTTGAATCCAAGAACATGGAAAAATGTTTCACAAAGTAAGTGGTTTACTAAAGGGATTCGGCCAACAAGGCTATCCATGTCAAAATTATGCTCTTCCAACGGTGTTCGATGGAGCAAAATTAGTCTCACATATTGACTACTAGAATGGTACTCCTCAACAACATTGGTAAAGGCACGAACAGGTGCATAACCAATTATCTATTCCATTGAGACAGAAGTAGATTCTGCAGGGTTGAGGTTCAGGAATATTATCTCTTATTCTTGAAGTTTTAGGTCTTAGATGCCAAGGATCATGCTTCGAGCATGATGCCACACCTTGGCAAGCCCTGATTCTACCATATGTTGTAAGAACAAACTCGAAATTGGATTGTGAGAGAGCATGCCATTCGATGTATTCCTGCAGAAGTAAGGCATCACCATTCAGTAGGCTCTGACCGAACTCGGTTTGAGCCATTCGGTAGACTCCAACCGAACTGAGTCTATACCATTCGGTAGAAAATCAAAACTTCAGGCTCATTTTTGAAGGTGGTGCAAAGATATTTCACTCTATTTTCTTCAATGGTTCATTTATGATCATTATCAACTCGAATATCCTTAAAAACTCAACGTTTCACTCTATTTTCTTCAATGGTTCATTTATGATCATTATCAACTCGAATATCCTTAAAAACTCGACGTCAGGGAGAATTTAAGGTCCCTTAAATAGTGATTCAGTACCATTCATACAACGAGGAGCGTGCCAATCCAGAAATGGTAAACCTAACTTTAGCAAGGCAAGGCAAGATCGTCAGACAGTCCTACCTACTAGCTTTAGCCAAAGTAGTTGTAAAATCCTCGCCTGCTTTAATTTTTCTTTTTGGTTTTTGGTGTTGGTGTTGGTTTTGGTGGATCTAATCAACCAACAGAAAGCACAGCTATTGCTATAACAAAAACAAAATCATAACTTATAAATTATACTTGTGTCATTCAAGATTATACATATATTAAACATGCAATGCATCTGTAGCATTCAGATCAAATGTGAATGCAAGACTCATTACACTTTGTGAAAAACATTTGAAAATTCATGCAACCCTTAAGATGTGACTTTTGCCCTAAGTGAACTTACAATTATCAATGACAAGAAGCATTCCTCAATTTCACAGTGACATTCCAACAGAAATTGCATCCGATTACTTATCTAAACATCCTAATAGTAACTAAGCATCATGATATAAAGACAGTTTAAACACAATGATTAATAGTTCAATGTACACACATAATTACATCATAAACAATTAAATAAAGACCACATAATCATGTTAAGGCATGGCTTCGCCCTAACAAAAGAGAGTTAGTTATGCATATTCATAATTAAAATACAAAGGAATTTTATTCAAATAGAAAAAGAGTGAAAACACAATTAAATCTTCAATTTGCTAGAGCCATCGGCAATCCTAAGTTGCGTAGAGAATTACTAAGTCGGCCCCTTTATCCTTTATTTATACTACTACAATGTAAATTCTTCCTAAAAAAGATCTTCTGAAAACTAGGAAACAAAACAAATTAAGAAAAACTAGAAAACACAATCCCTAGTTGACAAGGAAAATCTGCCAGCAACCAAACAGTCCACGCCCTAAATCAGCTTCAAAACAGGCCCAGATGGCTCTTTTTAAAGCTTTAAATGTCCTGAACATATTGGCAGAAAGACCTGAACCCAAAAGACACTATTTTGGAAGCCAAAAAACCCTAATAAATTCAAAACGTCACTTTGACAGCACTGCACACTAATTCTTCATTTCATCGCCATAAATTAAGGTAAAAAAATCTGAAACTTCGACACAAACAAGTGAAGGATTCACAAACATCTGTCAATAAGAATAACTTCAAAATTCATCCGTTTGATCATTTTTTGCTCACAAAGAAATCACAAATCCTACATTAAGAATAAACATTAAAGTATCAAAATTTCACCAAAATAATTATCAAAACATAGGTATATAATATAAAATCGACATATCAATAAGCCAAGTACGCATGCCATTCCCAACTCTTTTAGCCTGCAGTTACCTATTCATGGCGATACGCTGCATTTCGGAGCTTAAGATGAAATACACGCTACGACTTACAGACCATTTGTATAGCAAATTTGGTTCAGAAGGAGATTAAAACCTTCATAGATGGTAATGAGCTTCCAAGAGAAGGATCAAAGACTTGTATCATTGTATTTTCTGAAAACTATGCATCCTCAATATGGTGTTTGGATGAACTTATTAAGATCCTACCTACAAGGTGAATCCTTCATAAGTATGAGAAGTACCAAAACAATTTACTCTGATTTTGTACTTACCGAGTGATTCACCTTGTAAAAATATTACCAAAATTTTTATTTCTTTGAAAATTCTGTAGGATCTTAAAACGTCCATCCAAACACCATGTTGAAGATGCATTATTTTCAGAAAATGCAGTGATAGGAGTCCTTGACTCTTCAATTGCTTTGAGAAGAGACCTGTTATTCTCCTACGCTCACACATAAGAACTTAGTGGCGGCTTCCTACCTACTAGCTTTAGCCAAAGTAGTTGGGGAGAGAAATGGGAGCGACGGATTGATGCACTAAGCAGTTAGGGTTTGTAGGAATGGGGGCTGGGCTAGAGATTGCAAGGAAAATCTAGAGAGAGGGGGATGTCTGGTAACGGCGAGGTGCTAAAAGGTGCTTAAATAGGCAGCTGCTAGGTTTCCTTCACACGTGGGAATGGTGCAAGTGGATCCGTGTATATTAACCTTTTGGCAAGCTACCAGGTCCTGACTTCGAATCTCCTTGATGGTGTGTGACTATTATTTTCAAGCCATTTCTTTTCTCATTCTATGGGCTGCTGAGGTTCTTGTTGGATTAGTCTTTTTTTTCTATTTGTTTTTGCTCAAACACTACTTCATGAGTTATACTTTGAAATTTGCACATCACACCAACATGGTTTATAGGAAGTGAGATTGAAGCACTTATTTTTTGTCTTAGTTATTTTTAGTTTTAATTTTTGTTTGAAATGAAGTAAAGTTTAGTATGTGTTACAAATAATGTAATAATTGTTCCACCCGAGACTTTGCTTAGTAACCGGGCCAGTCTTGTCTAATCAACAGTGATTTTCGCATCAAACGGTAAAGTCTTGGCATGGGGACAGGGTGGTTGGTTGATTTCGTAGCCTTTCAGCTCAAGTTAATAAGTCCTTAGGGATGTACTATACCTAGTGCCCTAAAGCCCTTAGTGGTTTGGGAGTCATTGACCTAAAGCTCGTTACATGGGTTGGATCGAAAGTTTAAGTAAACTGATATTGCACAACCATTACTGTTACTAAAAAAAAAATTTATATATAAAGAAAAATTTTAAAAAGAAAAAATTTGAAAAAAAATGAATATATAAGTGTATAAAGTATTAAATAAAGAGGACGATAGGTAAGGATTTTAATCGTGTCTCCTTAACTCTGTTGGTTCACTTTACGCCAAATGAAATTCATGAATTCTTTTCTAAGTAGCTTTAAATGGCTTAGACTTTGTGGTGGGATTCATTGGAACTTTTGAAAAGATGTTCTAGTTTTTAACATTTTCTATGGGTTGCGATTTGAAGGTGGAAATTTTGTCTTCGTTAAGTTTTAGCTAAGTGTCTACTTTGTTAAGTTTTTGTTATCGTTTGAGTCTTGTTTTGCTTGAGGACAAGTAAAAAGCTAAGTTTGGGGGTATTTGATGAGCCAATATTATATTACATATGTTACCCTAATCTTAGTTTATTTTGGAACAATTTTGATCTTTGAATTGTATTTCCAATATAAGACCTTCAACTTCCTCTGGGGCAAAACGTGATCAAATGGATGAATTTTGGAGTAATTCCAATTTGAGGACGTTTGTGAGTCACTTAGCTTGATCATATCAAAATATCAGATTTTTTCCACCAAGCGATTATTTTCTGGTGATAGAATAAAGGAGCAATGCCTAGTGCTGGAAAGGCGACATTTTAGGCTTGATTGCGAATTTTGGAGCCTAAGATGGCCTCTCTTTTTTTGTCAATAAGATGGCCTATTTTGGATCCGACCCCTTTTGAAGATGTGTTCAGGTTGTTCCGACCTTTAAAGGTTAAAACGTGGTTGGACAGTTTCCTTGCAGATTCTAATAACTTAATTCAAATTTTATTTTGTAATATATTTTATTATTATTTGGTGTCCTAATTGGATCCAAAGACTTTTATTAGGGGATTATTGGATAGCTTATGTAGAGCAATAGAGGTCTTTGGTGGGGCGAGTCTTTTTCTTCTTCTCTTTTACGCGACTTTGGAGAGAGGAAATTGGCTAGGGTTCTTGGAGAATTTCAGACTTTTACTCTAAGGTGTTTTCAATCTTTTTCTTCATAATAATATTTTCATTGATTTTAATTATGAATATGCGTAACTAATCTGTTTTTGCTAGGGCAAGGCCATGAGCCTTAGCAAGAATATGTAGACTTTATTTGATTATTTATGATATTATGCATGTATACTTTGAATTATTAATCATTGTGTTTAAACTGTCTATATGTGTTAATGTTTGATCACCATTACGATGTTTAGGTAAGTAATTGAATGCAATTTAGTCGGAATATCAATGGAGGATTGGGTATTTGCTTCTTGTGGTCAATAATTGTAATTTCACTTAAGACAAATATCACGCTCTTAGGTGTTGCATGGTTTTTCGAAGGGTTTTCACATAACTTAATGAGTCTTGCATGTTTACATTTGATCAGAATATCATAGACAGATTTCATGTTAAATATACGTTATTGCTTGAATATCATGAGGAGAATGTGTATTAGGAAAACCTAACCTTCAAAGTTGTATGTGTAATTCATAAACAATTTGTAAAGTTACATAGGAGTGTTAAAGTGACGACGGAACCCTAGTGCTTTTACAATTTGATTTTTAAAAACCATTTCCTTTTTAATTGATTTCTTTAAAATTGGTCTTTGCTGATTTCTTCAATTAGTTTCTTTAAAATTCGTTTTTAGTATCTAAAATTTCAAAATCAATTTTTCCAAATTTTTGTTTTGATTAATTAATAAGAATTGATTTTACATAAATTATCTAAATAATCTTTGTGGAGAACGACATTGCACAAGCATATATACTACAACAAATTTGTACTCTTGCAAGTATTTTGTGTGATTTTAACCTTCTTTACGTAAGTACTAAAAATCCTATCACGTGTATTCTCACACGGAAAACAAATCAAACTCCCAAACCTGAAGATGGTAAACCTAAGTTGTAACTTAGGCAAGGCAAGGCAAGGCAAGGCAAGGATCGTCAGACAGTCCTACCTGCTAGCTTTAGCCAAAGTAGTTGTAAACTCTACGCCTACTTTACTTTTTCTTTTTTCTTTTTGGTTTTGGTTTTGGTTTTGGTTTGGATTTATTGATGAAAAATCTTTGGCTGACCGACCAACAGAAAGCGCAGCTATTGCTATAACAAAAACAAAACCATAATTTTTGTAATTCCTACAAACGAGCCATTTCTTAATTTAGTAGTTGCAAAATAGTTTTTGTTCAAATATTTGTTCTTGGGGCAATGTTATTTGTACACACAAAATTAACACATTTGCTTGTATTCTCTAGTAAATGTCTCAGTTTTGTGTGTACAAATTATATATCATTGTTCATGACCGAAAAAAGAACATTATTGGTGTTCTACTGTGCTTGAAACTCTGAGATAGGGTTTGAACGGGGTTCTTTCACTACACTTGGTGTCTCAAGTTGAACATGGCTGTCGCCTGTTTAATGGGGTTACTACAACATATTGAAGCTCTAGTAGCTCGGGATGGATCGTCTTTTGCAACAAGTTAGTTCCGGGTCATCCTTTTGTCCGAGTCTGTTTTGCTGTGGGTACATAAGCATTAGAACCACACCTCCAATGTGAATTGAACCAAAAGAACAGAGAATATTGGCAGCAACTGACAAAGCCGATGGGGTTGATTAGCAGACAGTCTAAACAAAAATTGTTGCTTACTAATCCCATTCCGTTTACGGTTGTGGTCACTAACTATGATGATATATAACCTCCAGACTGGCTGGAAATGCCGGGAGCATTGATTCTTCTTATAGTGGTTGCTCCTAATTTATCTGCGGACACTGTGAGGGGCGACTGGATTGATGTTGTAATGTCTTCTCATCGCCGGCTATTTGCTGCAAGAACACATCCGGGCAGCCGGTGCGTTCAAAGACGCTTTCACCAAACCTGGTGGAATATCAAACACTGTTGGCATAATCACTGTTCGTCTACCCTGTTTGGGCAATTGTACTTTACATCATATAGAGACTTTTACTACCATGCTTACCATCATGATATTCGTGTGTAGTGTTTTTAAGTTTCTACATTTTCTCAAGTTCCTTTTTGTGTCGTTAATTCATGTAATCCCTTCAACAATTCATATTTTCGTTGTATTTCCGTACATGTCGTCTAACTTGTAATCATGAAAATGTGAGCTGAAACCTTGTTGAAGATACAGTTCATCTTTCTCACTTCTGGAAAGATGAAAGTATATTTATTTATAGATAATGTAACTGAATCTTTTCTTCCCCGAAAGTAAGTCTCCTCTCTTTGGCCAGGTGGGTGCTATGCCTACAACATTGACTATTACAAAGGAGCTAATCTCGTATAATCATATTCTATTCATTGTTCTAAAAATCCCCGCCTAGCGCCACCTAAACGCTAGGCGGCTGGCAACATCTCCGATTAATGTATAGGCGTTTGAAAATTAAGAAAGGGCACCTAGCACCCTCCTAGCGCACCCAAACCCACCTAGGCACCTGCCTAGGTTGCGATTCACTTAGACAGTAAACAGATAAGGTTGCGATTCACTTAGACAGTAAACAGATAACTTTCATTTTGCATTTTGCATTTTTCAATAAATTGTAAGAGACTTGTTGAATACTTAAATGAACACACATTATATGCGTGTTCCCCATATTTTCATTATGTTTCAATACTTCATAATATATATGTCATTCTATTTTGTAGTTTATGATGAAATTATATATATTTTAAGTATAAACAGACACTTATTTAGATGAAATATAATATATTTACTTAAATCCGCCTAATCCGCCTAGTCCGCCTAGGCACCCCACCTAAGCGCTAGACCCCAGCCCACCGCTCGACTAGCGCCTAACGTCTTTTAGAACCTTGATTCTATTTATAGAAATAAATACTAGAGTATTTTTTTTATAGCAAAGGAACTCTTTTTTTTCACCAAAAGAAGAAACGAAATGCAACTTAATTACAACTTCAATTCATGAGTGTAAATTGTTACTTTTCCTCTTTCCTTCTCTCCAACATGAGGCGACACAAAAGCGCTAGCCAACACAGAAACACAAAAGTAGAACCAAACAGCAAGCTTCAAACTTCACACCTAGAAAAAAAAAACAAAACAAAATGCAAAATCTTGTTAATACGCAGACATTGTGAAGATAATGAAGGTCATTATCTTCCCCATGTTCATAATCTCCAATATCTCTTCCCAGTGTGTTCATCCTCCAGCATTACTACGTGGGCAGCATAGCTCGCCAAACCTTTGCTAATATGTCGAAGCTTCTCAAAGCAATCGAGGAATCAAAACTTGTATCATCGTATTTTCTGAAAACTATGCATCCATAATATGGTGTTCGGATGAACTTATTAAGATCCTACAATGTAGAGAACATTCAAAAGTGACGAAAATTTTGGCCAATTTTTTACAAGGTGAATCCCTCAGAAGTATGAGAAGTATCAAAATTTCCCTCTGATTTTGTACTTCCGAGTGATTCACCTTATAAAAAATTGCCAAAATTTTCATTTCTTTGAAAACTCTGTACATTGAAGAATCTTGAAAAGTCCGTCCAAACACCACGTTGAGGATGCAAAATTTCAGAAAATGCAATGATAGGAGTCCTTGACTCCTCAATTGCTATGAGAAGAGACCTATTATTCTCCTACGCTCACAAACTCAGTGTGGCTTCCTCTTCGGAAGATCCTAACTTATTTCGACAACTCTCTCTTTGTGTTGGTCATGGCTTGATCGGATAGGAGAGCTTCTCTCTACATGTTTACACTCTTTGGTGTGTTGGTAGGCATAAGCTCTTGGCTTTGCACCCGCACACTCATCTTTCTGCAACTGCACACTATATAGACATTGGTGGAAGCTTGTATTCTCACAAGGAAAACAAATGAAGCTCCCAAACCAGAAGGTAGTACACCTAACTTTTGCAGGGCAAGGATCATCACAGTCCTACCTACTAGCTTTAGCCAAAGTAGTTGTAAAATCTACGCCTACTTTACCATTTCTTTTTTCTCTTTTTCTTTTTTAACTTATAAAAAAAATAAAAAAAAAGTGACCGGCTGGTGGCTTCGCCACGGCAGTCCACCCTTCCAGGGGCCGGGAAGACTCACAGAGACATTTCAGCCTCTCCTTGGCCACCATCATGTGATTTACTAGCGACAGGAATCGAATCCATGACGTGTCATGCGAAATACGAGCTTGGAATATGCTCCCCAATCACTGGACCACCCTGTGGTGGTTCTTTATTTTTTCATTTTGGTTTTTGCTTTTGCTTTTGCTTTTGGCTTGGATTTATTGATGAAAAGCTATGGCTCATCGACCAACAGAAAACGCAGCTACTGCTATAACAAAAACAAAACCGTACTTGTAATTCCTACAAACGAGCCATTTCTTAATTTAGTAGTTGCAAAATAGGCATAATTCAAATATTTGTTCTTGGGGCAATGTTATTTGTTCACACAAAACTAACACATTTGGACTTTTTATATTAGCACCCCACATGTGGTTGTACTCTTA
Source organism: Heteromeles arbutifolia (assembly GCA_024362995.1). NCBI lineage: Eukaryota > Viridiplantae > Streptophyta > Magnoliopsida > Rosales > Rosaceae > Heteromeles > Heteromeles arbutifolia. The sequence goes on from JANCRC010000004.1 coordinate 30,866,712, forward strand.
GCTGTACACACCAACTCCTGTGTGCTCATGAAATTGCAAAGTATAGGAGTAGTAGTCAACCAATTCCAATTGATTGTATACATCCTCGGTGGAGAAAGTTGGACGTGATCATTGAACCTCCGACTTTTAGTCCCCCAATTCTTCCAATAAGAGCATTGACTGAACGGTTAGTGAACTAGTTTGAGGGTCAAACTAATGAATCTAGACGACAACTATGCATTAAAATAGAGGAGTTGATGAACCCAAGTTCCATGACACTCACAGAACTAGTTAAAAAAATTAAAACTACAGGACGTACACGTAAAGTTGACACTTCTACTCGTCATTTGCCATCGGCCTTTGAGATTGCAAAAGCTCTTTCAGGTCATGATAGCCAGCCACAACCCTTTAAAAAGAAACCAAGGGGCAGACCACGCAAATTAAAGGTATGCACTTATCTTTATAGTTGTGATGTTTGATATACTAATTGTAACTTCACTGAGTAACCCTTGATTACATATAGACATATAGCTTAATTTTACGCAATCCGATCATCCCTACGCATCAATATAAGGGACAGTTCCCTGAGGCAATAAAGCAATACATTACTATTGCGATTGATGTCCTTAGAGATGGTAATTGTGGATATAGAGTCATAGCTGAGGCAATGAGATTTGGTCAAGATTCATGGCCAAGGATACGTAAGGATCTATTGGCGGAAGTACGTTGTTGCCCATTCCTATATGAGCAAGCTTTTGGTTGGAAAGAGAGGCGTGCTGAGATTGACCAAGCACTTGACTATTTTGAAGATTCATATGCACCGGAACTCTATTGGATGAGTATGCCATATATGGGCCATCTTATAGCTTCATGTTATCGTGTAGTGGTGATTTTTTTATCCCGTTTGGAATGCCTCTCATTCCTACCTTTATATTTATTAGGAGATGATGAGGCCACTAATCTTCCTGAGATTGCAATTGGTTTAGTCAACGACAATAACTTTATACAGGTACTAAGAGTTGACTTACTTTTTTTGCAACATTGAATGTTGTTTTTGAATGCTAATTGACTCCTTTTGTTTTGTACAACTACGTTTGGCACCAGGACAACCCATGCCACCAGTTGCACAAAATTGGCACACTCTTGCAGTAAATAACGCTCGACACCTTTACGCTAACTACTAAGATCGTGTGGAACAATTTAAGCTATTACTAGGTCTAAATAATGTAGCCACCACCGAAAAGATATGTCTTGATTGTGACTGATTTATATTTTACAAACTGAACTAAAATATATTGATTGCCAGGCGATAGTACATTTGTAAAAACAAGGTTTTTTTTTTTTTTAATGGTGATTTTCAACTAGGCAGTGGTGATTTTTAATGGTGCTTTCTTGCATTATACTAAGATTCTTTCTTGCATTTCGAATTGGTTTGACCTCGTAACTGGAATTCGACCTCGTTGACTAGTGCACAGTGAAGATTTGGACTGTTAATTGTCATTCAAACTACTCGTAACTGGAATTCGACCTCGTTGTGTACTCTGCCACGAGCTGAGCGAAAGACGACGATTTGTTTTCTAGCAATCTTGCAGGAGAATCATATTCCTCAATAAGACCTGCAACACGATCAAAAACACATTACAGTAAATAACTATGAGGATCATTAGGAAAGTTGAATGGATTCATATGGCAATACTAGACTTAGAAGCAGAACCATGTCACTGTCAAGAACAGATGTTATATGATGCGCAATAGTAATGGTTGTGCAGTCAGTAAAGCGTTGTCGAAGGGTCTGCTGGGTTAGATGTGGAGTGTATGTACAAAATATAAGGTTTATCTTGAGAATGTGGGGTGTGGGGCTATTATTGGAAAGTATGTGGGGTGTATTAAGATAATTTTTAAGTGAAAAAGCAAATGTGGGGTGTATTAAGTATGTGGGGTTTATTCAACAATTTGTGGGTGGTAATATAATAAGCCATACATTTGCTCATATTCTCTAATAAATATGTCAGTTTTATGTGTACAAATGATATTATCATTGTTCAGGACCGAAAAAAAGAACATTATTGGTGTTCTACTCTACTGAGGTCTCTGTCTTTGAGTTAGGGTTGGAACGGGGTTCTATCACTACACTTGGTGTCTCAAGTTGAACATGGATCTCGCCTGTTTACCGGGGTAACCACAACATATTGAAGCTCTAGCAGCTCGGTATGGACCGCCTTTCGCAATGAGTTAGTTCCCGGGTCATCCTTTTGTCCGAGTCTGTTTTGGTGTGGGATACAGTACATAAGCATTAGAACCACACCTCCAATGTGAATTGAACCAAAAGAATAGAGAACATTGGGTTGGGTTGGGAACACAAAGTAATGCATAACATCGCTTACTTGTATGCTAAGCAATGTAGACTCAAGCATTTGAGGCTTCAGAAATCAGAGAGGAACTGCTTTATTCAATCTCACCTAACCAGGACTTTAAGCAATCAATCAATCACTTTAATGTTTTGCTTGGTTACAAGCCTGTGCTAGTAGCGTCGGCTAAGAAGGATAATTGCTCTCTCTAAATCATGCATTCTTACTTGGAAGGAAATAAAACAAATATACACTGGGTAGCAGATATGTGAAATTATCGGGAATCAGAGCTTTTACATTATCTTTATGTACACACAAACTAACTTGACGGGATCGCGCCCATCCAGTGTCTTTGTGGGTAGCAGATACCCACTATTTCCTTACATAGTTCCTCAAATATCAGAAATAATATCTTTGAGAAATTGTGGTAAAAACGTTTGATCCGACAGCTTACAGCTTTCAACATCGCTGTCATACCCTTGCTCCTTTTCCATCGCTGTACAGTGTATCAATACGGTCCTGCAGATGACATTCCGACAAAATATGAATTAACATTAGCTCGACAGAGAAATATCGGGGGTTGTGTTTGGAAAATTGGTTGGCCCTTAAAAAGTACTTCTAGGTGCCACCAGTCATGACTTGTTGGACAAGGCAGTAGATAGAAAACGACACCAGGAGGCATACCTTGTAATATTTAAGCAGCTGTGGTCTCTTCAGTTTGAATGTTGGAGTAATGAGATCCCTCTCCATGTCAAAGGGCTTCGGTTCCAAGTGAACCGCTTTTAACAGCTCAAAACCTCGGAGCTGCTGGAATGTGTTCCAAGTTAGATGAGTAGACATTGACATATACGCCATGGAAATTGAAACAGGGAATCGGGTGAAATATTATCAACATACTTGCTGTTTCTGACCGGTACTATTGAGCTCATCCAAAATGTACTTGCTTGCCTTCGGGTTTTGACATAATGATTTGAAATCATCGGTCAAGTGATGCTCTGCTGCCCAATCCTCCAACGCCTTAGGGTCAGGGACCACCACAGCAACAAGAAACGACTCAAAGCTGTTCCCATATACCCAAATCTGCAAACCAGAGGAAAATCCACAACCTTAGAAAAATCAAAAACCAAACCAGAGGGAACTTCCACAAATTACAAAGACCAACAAATACAAACTCATATATGGAGGCAAATAGAGGTGGGTTCTAATGTATAGGAATGATTAACTTGTGCCCGGTCTAGCAACTAGCAACATACCGATGTGATAAGAGGGCATTGCAAGTATTTGCTTTCAATGTTTTCCACCGCAACATATTCACCTTGCGATAGTTTAAATATATTCTTTTTCCTATCTATGATTTTCATTGCTCCATCTGCCTGCCATTCTCCAATGTCACCTGCAATGAAATCAAAGTCACCATCACATTTCAATGCAACAATTAAGCATCAACAAAATTTTCTAAGATGTCCAGTGGTGACATCTTCACAAGAAGACAAAACATTGGGCATCAAGCGACAACTTTATGGCTGACTGTTTAAAGTTTACCTGTATGAAACCACCCATCAACAAGGACTTCCTCTGTTAGATCTTCTCGCTTATGGTAACCAGAAAACAAGGTTGTCCCTCTCAGGCAAATCTCTCCACGGGGCATACTGGAAAGTGCATCGTATCCCATTTCCGGCACTGACTCAAGCCTTGCTTCAATAGTTGTGACGGGGACACCGACAGTTCCAATCATAGGAAAAACATTGCCAATGGACGTGAAGCTACCACCACAGCTTTCAGTAAGGCCTACATGTAAAAGAGTTTAGCAAGTTGATGGAAGGTTCTTTTTCATTATGAAGGGAACTTTTATAAACTACTGCGGATGAGTAGAAGCTCGCACCACTGAACTTTCAAAACACACTTGATATTTCAACCAATAAATAATTTATACCAGCTTCTTCAAAGAAGACATTGAATTCATTTACTCTTCAATGTTTTGTTCTTTCCATTGCACTAAAAATTAAGGTCACTACAAAACCTACGTCAATTAGTCAATTAGGTAAATTCTAGCAGCACCATTCCTACGATCCCTATACCGTTTCTAGATGACATAAAGCAGATATGCATTCAACCATACCATATCCTTGTGATAAAGTGCTGCAGCTGGTGACCCTCAAAAATTCCTCCACATGCCTAGGCAAAGGTGCAGCACCAGACAACAATATACGAACTCGTCCCCCCAATGCTTGTTTTATCTACAAGTAACATTTTGTTAGAATATAAAACAGCTATTCGAGAATTGAATGGTGAAGGATGCAACAACAGACCTTATCAAAGACAAGTTTGTCCAAGAGAGGTGCTGCTTTTTCTTGTGGGAGACCCTTTTCCAGATTCGCCAACTTGCTGTCAGTTGAACCGTTCATTAGTTTTATTGCAGGAATGCAAATGCAAACAAAAAAGGGGATCTTTTCGGGACTCATACTAGTTATACGCATAATGGAATAATGTCTTCTTCAATACACCCCCGGATGAAACTTTGTTAACAATACCTGCGAGCACAGAGTTTAAGCCAAATACTTGGAATTAAAAAAAAAAAATTCAAAGATGGTAATTTATCTGGATCAGGATGATGTATATTTTACCAGAGTATATGCGATCATACACTCTAGGTACCCCACAAAACATAGTAGGCCTTAGTTCCTGAAGGTCCTCGAGTAGAAATCTGACATCCTGCCAAAGTTCAAGAAAGAAATCACATCAGAAAAAAGTTACAGAAATTTAAGAAAACAGATTACTTTGAAAGATATGAGTCTTATATACTTACTCCTCGCCAGAAGCCTACAGAGGATCCTTTGTAGATGCAATAGCTTTCCATTATTTGATCGTATATATGAGCCAATGGAAGAAAGGAAAAATATGAATCTTCTTCTGTACACTGTAATAGAATTGATTTCAAGAGATCAGTATTGTAGTTTTAATGCACTGTGATTAGCAAAAGGAAATAATTTCTCATATTGCAGTAACAGAACTTCAGAAAGAAAAATTTCTGCAAATGAGCACCCTTGAATGAGCGGATGACTTTTTTATGAGCTCTAGCTCAAGTGGCATTGGGATGGGCGGGGAAGCAGTCTAGGCTCAAATAAGAGATGACTTACTTAGCAAGGTATTACTACTTATAGTTTAAATAGTTGTTTGGAAAGACCAACCACAACAACATCGACCTTTCAGTAGAGTCTTGTTCTGATGTCCATTTAAACAACATGAAGGTACTAATTTATCATAATTAAGGGCTACGATATAACTACTCAAAATGCCCATCACCAAATCACACCCAAACTAAGCATGCCAAGTGCCGGGAGCTATCCTCCCTTTTTTCTAATTTAACTTTGAGAGGCAGAAAAAACACTAATTTGGAAACTCCAGCAATATATATCGTAAAAAGGCTAGGAAATAGTGTGTTCAGTTGTTTACCACTCTATCTGTTAGAAAAAGTAGTTGCTCCACAGACAATACTTCTGCCATAACTGCTCCATTACTAATACGTACACCTTTTGGTTCTCCAGTTGTTCCACTTGTATACATTATTGTGCAAATGTCAGTCCTCCGTTTCGGAGGTAGTTCACAATCTGCATTTCCCTGAGAAAAGGTGTGGAGAGGTCATTTTACATTATTGAAAAATAAGTTAGCAAATCCTTTACCAACGAAGGGAATTTATGAGAAAGACAGCATCAACAACTTACCAACTGAGAGAATTCCTCCCAAGAAAAACAAGATACCCCCAGTCCTTCAGCTTCCTCCTTTTGAGCGCTAGAAACATTTGCAAAGCTGACAATTGCTGTAAAAAGAAAATGCATAACTGAGTTACAATCTGCAGCAATTGCACCTCAAATTCCAAATCTTCAGGGAATTAAATACGACTTACTTTTTAAATTGGTAGAACAATTTGGAAGGCACAACAGAACCTGCACAAAGCATTATCATATGAGCAGGACATCAGAACATATAAGAAAAAAACTGAAATTCAAAACTAAAATACCACATATGTATTGGGAAATTAAGTAAGACGGTCGTCAAACTATTTAGGGTAGAAACATCCAAAGGTAAGATGGTCTTTGTATTTATCCGAGGTGTTGGTACCACGGAGTTGGATTAGGATGCTTTTAGTACCAAACTATATGACATCAATAGTCTTGTGCATTTGTACTTAAGGAAATGGATGGAAAGCAAACTTACAGCAGGGAGTTTGTTCTCTTGAACAAAAGCTATTGAAACTTCAGCATGATTGATGATGAACTCAACTGCATTAGCACCTGTAACACGAACAACCGTGAAAAGTTAATCAGCTATATTTAATCAAACTCAACCACCGTCATCAAAAGTCTAATTGCCCGTGGAAATGATATTAACGAAGAAAATATAAAGGTATTCTGAAAGTCATGGTGGTATACACACCGAGTTATATTGACAAAAGAGAAGGAAAAACATACCGAGGGTGTCATAGAGTGGAACGTATGTTATGGCTTGGCTATTACAGGCCTGTAAAACATCAACAAAACATACAAGCATTACACCAGAAAGTCGCATTCAGTCCCCAACATCACAGTCATTCAACCGTAGTCACAGAATTTAATGTCAATATTAGCACGCATTTCACGGAATGAAATGCATAAACATGGAAATCCAATCATGAAAACGCGAAACACAGCATTACCTCCATTGCAGTAAGCCACTGGGGCAGTTTGACCCATAGATACCGCAACGATCTCCCTGTAAAGATGTAAAAGATACAAAAACATCATGAGACTAATCTTAGTTTGCTTCCTTTTTTTAGAACTATTTTCAGTACCATTATTCCATCAACTCCCAACTACAACAGTGCTAGTTCTACATAGCAAATAGATCACATCAACACTATGGATAACATATAAAACCATGACACAGGAGCACATTAATTTATTCACGGTCAGGTTAGTGCCCTATTAACTTACTAACTAGTTAGCGTTTGAGCGCTACCGCATGTATACTTAATTTGCATGTGACTTACAGGATTGACCCCGCGGCTTCTGATGGCTGAACCCATTCGAATGGCAGCGTCATAAACCTCTTGATACGTAAGCCACACATACGGACCCACCTATCATTTCCAATAAACAAATTTATTAAAAATTGGGTTTTGATAATCTTAATTGGAAAAAAAAAAAAAAAATGCTCATGGGTTTCAATGGGTTGGTGCTATTTTTGCTCAAATGGAAGCTTTACCTTTGTGTCGGTGACCTGCCGCCGCCCAAGCATTGGGTTGCTCGGATATTTCTTAGCAGAGTCACTGCAAGTAACACCAAAGTTTCAGCCATGAATTCAGGCAGAAATTCGAATCAGATTTTATATGATGATTAAAACATAGAATTATTATTAATTACACTAGCGGAACATCAACTGGCCTATTAGCTCAGCTGGTTAGAGCGTCGTGCTAATAACGCGAAGGTCGCAGGTTCGAGACCTGCATGGGCCATTTTTTTTGTTTTCTTCTTTCTGCTATTAATTTGATTTCGATGTTCCCTAGATATATTTACATTTTCCTGAGAAATTTATCTGTCCATTTTCTGAGGATCCAAACAAAGAACAAGCTCAATTCAACTGCCCTCAACAGAAAAATGTGACACTCAATTTAAAGTACATTAGTCTGATCCATAACGCACATCAAATTTTAACAAGACACGAAAAAAGAAAAAAGAAAAAAAAAAAAAAAAAAGCAAGTACCAAAATGGGATGATAATGTACCTCAAAAACTGCCAAGGAGACTCCAACCCCTCCGGCAACTCCATGAGACCATCCTTAGCGTAAATGCTCCGGTACACCGGCCCCGCCGACGGCCTCCCGTTGGCGGCCGGCCTCGATTCCTCAACCTTCACTATGAAATCCATGGACCCTTTTACCCAACTGAGATTTCAGGCTAGTTAGAAGTAAAGAACTGAGATTCTGAAACAAATATAATGGAAGGTGGAAGGGCTAGCTTCTGGTGAATGCGACTGATAACTAATAACCAGAAGCAGAAATGGAGGTGGAGAGGTGGCGGTGGGGGAGGTTAAGTCAGCTGAATGCAATAAATTTTAACCAATTTATAGCGGTGTTTATGGGAGGGGGTCTTCAAGGTAGCTGTATGGCTGCATGTCTTGTCGATTGGTTAGGAATAACTGGCATTGCATTTATGATGGTAGATGAAGTTTGGTGAAGTACTTGCTCTGTGGAGTGTTTCTTTAATCCATTTGCTTTTTATTAACTAATAAATGGTTTTTGTACCTCCACTTTAATTTCTCACTCACTGCTCTTTATTTTTTAACTATCAAATTCAATAAATTAAACATAATCAATAGACATGGTTAAACATAAGTGTGTTGAAGAATAGAGTCTTGCATGGAAAATATAAGAAAGTAGTACTCAACTTATATGTGGAAGGTTCATTTCTAATATAACAAGGCATGCTGTGATAAAATATCTCAACTAATAATAAATGGTTAAGTTGGGAACAATATTTGTGTTGTTGGTGGTGAATCATATTCGGTCTAAAATGTTTATAAGGGTATTTGATAAGCTTAAAGGGGTGTGTCTTTATCCTTTCTCATGTTTTTAAGAGTCATTTCTTTACCAATTAATCTTATGATGTAATAGTAATTTTTTTATTCGTAAGCAAGGTCTAAAATATCGATATTATCGGCGATATTTCGTTGATAATATCATTTTTTTAGAGGGCGATATTTTTACACTCATCCACTTAATTATCGTCAATATATCGCGATATTATGCCAATTTCAAACTCTAAAGAACCACCTGAATCCCAATTTCAAACTCCAAACCAAAATTATCAAATTTCAAGCTCTGTGCATATAATTCACCTCCAAAAGGCCAAAAATTCAATCCAAATCAAGCCCAAAACCTCCCAATTCCCACACAGAACCCTAAATTCATCAAAATCATCAACAATCCATACCTCGTCGGCTTCGCAGTCAACTAGCGAACTCGTCAATCCCCTTCCCTGTCGGCGCTCGTCGTCAACGGCGACACCACAAGAACTGTTATCGTCGTCATCATCCTCATCATCCTCCTCGTCAGCACCCCCAGTTGTACCGAGCGACTCGAGCGCTCTCTAGCACTGCTCGACCACCGCTTGCAGAGTTTTCCTCTTCACGCCGAGCTGATCCTTGTGCTGTGAATCCACACTCCTCAATTTCGCATCGGCCGAGGGCTTCGTGCTGGAGACCTCGACCTCGACCTCCATGGCTCTGGGCTTCGTAATAATTTAGATTCAGTTGCAATTGTTCGATCGGTGAGGAATTTGGGGGGTTTCGGTTCGAAGATAATTGTTGGGCGCGACAGTTGGTGTTGCTATGCAACATCATGGTTGATTAAAAATTTATTAATTGTGCTTTTATTTTTGTTTAAAAAATAGTTTTATTATTGTACTTGTTTTTGTGGGATTTGGTTTTCAAAGCCGAAGAGGAGAATTTACCAATACCTGATCTTTGTACCTCAATATACCAATTGGGAACCGGATTCCTTTGGACCCAAATAAACTGAGCCTCATGAGCAAAGGATCCGGGCTGTTGAAATTTGATTCAACTACTACAAACAGGAGACCCTCTAAAAGTTATAATAATTGTAGTCGTTGAATCAAATTTTAACGGTCCGGATCCTTTGATCCTTAGGCTCAGTTTATTTGAATCCAGAGAGAATCCGGTTCCTACCAATTGTGACATTTACAAATTTACTTTTTTATTATTAATAATACGACTACTTAATTATGCAAAAAATAAATCATCAAAATTTCGAATGAACATACACAAACAAGTAAATTCTTTATGAAAATTTTGAAGGAATCCTTTACTTTGATGTATGGGGAGCAAGAAATAAAATATCGATATTATTGGCGATATTTTGCCGATAATATCGTTTTTTTTAAGAGGGCGATATTTCGCCAATAACAATTACATGCAAAACTATTTTGGGGATTTATCATTTGATGACTACTCTTCACAATATACTTACTCTACACATAGAGATGATGAAGATAGTGAAAATTTTGAACCTCATAGGAACTCTATGTGGTACTAAGTCACTCATGTATCTTACCATGCAATGTATAAAGTGTAAAATATTGTGTAATACCCTGAAAATTTACATATATGAATTATATATTCATAATTATGAATATGTGGAGAAAATCGAGAATAAATCGATTTATGATTATGAAAATAGAATTGGGAAATTTTATAGTTTTGTTTCCAAGAATTTTGTTAATTTACGGCGTAAATTAAATCAAAAAGTGAAAAAGGGGGAAAATGTCCCTAGTAGGCTAAATTGAATTATACGAGGATGTATTTTATTCTCACATATCTTATCGTATTTCTTGGCATATTTGTATAGAGCTCAACCTCACAAACGCGTAGGCGCAAACCGTTCGTGAAACGGAGTTATAACGAAGAAGTTATTAACGATAGAAGTTGAGGGTAAAATAGTCATTTTGACATTAATGAGAAGATTCCAGAAAATCTGGAATAAAATAGAGTGCCACATGTGTGGCTGTGATTGAAAGGGAATGAGAGATAAGGGAGAGATGGGGACAAATGGAAGGGGGAAAAAGGAGGGAAAGGAGAGAAGAGGGTAGGAGGAGAACCGGGTCCTCATCGACCCGTTTCTGCCAGTGACCCGACCCGACGGAAACGTTGGTTTCCGAGGCTCCCTTCGGTCGAATTCCGGTGAAAAATTCCGTGTCATCTCCTAGGAAATACTCCACAACTCTCCCTTCACCTTTTACCACCCAAAAAATGGGGTAAAATTTGCTTGAAAACCAAGAATTTCCGCACATAGGTGCGGCGGGTTCGTGGGGTCAATACACCCAATTTTGAAGGTCACTCGGACCACCACCACTATCAATGAACTCCTTGTGAACCCAGGAACATGTTCCGAGCCTTGGATGGGGCGGCGGAGCACCGGAAATGACGGATTGAAACAACCCATTCTTAGGGTTTCCGGCGGTTCGATGTCGAATTGAGGTGTTTCCCGACCAAATTGGACTTGGCCACATGTATGAAACTTGATCCAATCATTGAGATCTATAACCCTGTAAAATTTGGTAATTTTTGGAAATAATTAATATTTTCCGGCGATTCATGGCGGCCGACCGCCACTGGCGGTGGCGGGTGTGTCGGCGCACGGCCAGAGAGCCGACGTTGCCATTTTTCATGTAAATTTCAATATTCTGACTCTTATTGGTAACCATTTGATATGATTTGGGTTGTGAAGGTTGATGGTGAATATGGTGGTTATTAGAATATGTTTGGAATTTATGAAAATAATGAATGGTGAACTACGAAAGGCTTGATCCCTGTTAGGATACGTAGGCAGTCTAACGAGACGTTAGATGCAGCCATAAAAATAAATGAGGTTAATTATAGTTCGAGAAATAATTTCTAGAAGGGGATTTGATTATTTAAGAAAATGGTAACAAGGTGAGGTTAAATTAGGACGTTGGGTGTACGACTTTATAATTATGAACCATGGTTGGAAACAAGATATGAAATAAAAGAATTATGATAGATTGAAAATAAATTAATTTAAGATTAAACCCTTTGTTAAGAGGTTGTTTTGAAAGTAGGAGATGGGAATTAACTTGATAATTTAGTTGTATGTTTCCATAATTATAAATAGTGGTTATTGTCAACAAAAATAAAATTGACTATGATACTATTTTGGGCCTATCGCTAATAAAATTAAATTCCCGAATTTAATATTTCGGGACCAGGGCGTTACATATTGTACTAATTCATTATATATAAATGATTATGGTGTGTTTAAACTTCATTCATTAATTACTACATATTTTCTACACTCACAATGTTTGTCAGCTTGCTATATAATCAACTTAAATCAATTAAATCCATCATGCAATGCATTTCCTTCCAATTTTTTGTGATAAACTAATAGATAATTAACTAAATAAACATCCTGCAAAGTTTCAATAAAAATTTTCAAGTTTTTCTTACAATTTCCGTGGTTTTTATTCAATTTTTATTGATATCGATAATATCCCGATATTTCCATTGAAATTTCCGTGTTTTTAAACTACCGATACTTCCGATATCATCGATATTTTAGACCTTGTTCGGAAGTGAAAATTTTCAACTTCGAATTTTGTGGCTGACGTGTTTAATCCAATTATTCATCTTGTTATATCAAAAATGTTGTCGAGTACATTTTGATGAGATGGGTATCTTTTCTTTGTTGCCAAAATATTCACTGCTGACCTCCTTCGATAAAATAGAGAAGTCTGCTGACGAGATGGGATTCTTTCCACATGGACAAAATAGGATTCTCCAATTTTTTGAAACAATTAATTAAACAATCTCACATAAGTCAAATCTCTATATAAAAAGTCAACACTGTTGTGAACAGTATTTTTTGGGAACAAGCTTCATAAAAAATAAGTGAACAGAAATGCCTCACAAATAAAAATGTTTTAAAACAATCTAAAATAATACAGGAGTATGTTATATAAACAGCATTTGTATAGTTTTTATATTGGTACAGTTTTTTTTTTTTTAATTAATACCTCACAATATGCTAGCAATAATGTGATTCAATAAGTTGTTTATTAACTATTATTTTCTCTATTTTTAAACACGTACAAAACATCTTAAGAGACACGTAGTGCCGGTTATAAAAAAGATCATTCGCACACGCATAATAATGTGATTCAATTAGTTGTCAAATGATTTTTTTTTTTCGAACAAACGATATTATCTACAAGAGAGGGAGGTGAGCTTAGCCTCACAATGGGCTAAAATATTGTGATTCAATCAGTTGTTTATTAAATATTATTTTCTCTATTTTTAAACACGTTCAAAACATCTTAAAATGTGCATAGTACCAGTTATAAAAAAAAGTCTTTCACACGCGCATAATAATGTGATTCAATTAGTTGTCAAATGATTTTTTTTTTAACAAACGATATTATCTACACTAAGGAGGAGGGGTGGGCTTAACCTCACATTGGGTTAGCAATAATGTGATTCAATCAGTTGTTTATTAAAATATTATTTTCTCTATTTTTAAACACGTTCAAAATATCTTAAGAGCTGCGTACCGCCGATGATAAAAAAGGTGTTTCACACACGAACAAAAATGTGATTCAATCAGTTGTATTATTTTCTATATTTTTAAACACTTAAGAGGCGCATAGTGTCAATTATAAAAAAAGTCTTTCGCACGCGCATAATAATGTGATTCAATTAGCTGTCAAATGATCTTTTTTTTTTTAACAAACAATGTTTTCTACAGTAAGGGGAGGGGTGGGCTTAGCGTCACAATGGGCTAGCAATAATGTAACTCAATCAATTGTTTATTAAATATTATTTTCTCTATTCTTAATGTAAATTCAATAGAATGTAGATGGAAATTGAAAAACTGATTTTATTATATGGATTCAGCTGCGAATATATTTATTTACTTCAAATATTTGACTTTCTTTTTGTCATAAAAAAAATTATTGAAGCAATTAACGCATATAAATACATTTAAAATGTGTAAGTCATGCGTAGCATGTCGTGATTCAAAAAATGTCTTCTACACACATGTGAACGCGTGCACGAAGGCTAATATAATCAGAAATGTTTATGGTTTAGTCACATAAGTGAAAAATAAGTTAGGACGCCCTTAAAGAATTGGGTAAATTACACTTTCATACCTCAGGTTTGGGGTCTATTTCAATTTCTTACAACATCTTCAAAACATTTCACTTTCATACCTTAAGTACTATTTTATTTCAAAATAATACATCTGTTACATTTTTCATCCATTGATCCGTTAAATGCTGACGTGGCTGCCAAATGTCTATCACGTGGCAAAAAATAATAATTTTTAAATTTTTTTTAAAAAAACCTAAATTTTCTCAAAAAAAAAAAATGAAACTCATAATCCCTTCCCTTGCAGCGACCCGAAGAAGAAGAAAAAAAAAATTTGTTGAAACCCATAATCTCTTCCCCCTCCAGCGACCTGAAGAAGAAGAAGAAGCCTTAACCCCCCCCCCCCCCCCGGGCGGCGACCCTCCTTCCGTCCCCCCCCCCCCCCCAATATTTTTTTTTTCCTTTCTTCCTCCCTGCAGATGTTCTTCTTCCTCTTCCTTTCTTCCTTCTACAGCTTCTTTTTCTTCTCAATTTTTTTTTCCCTTTCTTCCTCCTTGCAGATGTGGGTCGCTAGGGGGGAAGGGATTATGATTTTTTTTTTTGGAAAAAATTCAGGTTTTTTAAAAAAAATTAAAAAAAAAGAAAAAAAATTTGCCACGTGGCAAACATTTGGTAGCCACGTGGCATATATGTGGCAGTCACGTCAGCATTTAACAGATCAATGGATGAAAAATGTAACAGAGATATTATTTTGAAATAAAATAGTACTTAAGATATGAAAGTGAAATGTTTTAAAGATGTTGTAATGAATTGAAATAGATCCTAAACCTGAGGTATGAAAGTGTAATTTACCCTAAAGAATTTTAATCTAATCAACCTTGTGACACACCCCGCCCTGAAGGTAGGGCGTGACGGCCAGCACGCCCTACCTTCAGGGCGGGGTCCCCGTCCCGAAGGTAGGGCGTGCTGGCCGTCACGCCCTACCTTCGGGATGTGGTGTGTCACCTTGCCTAAGTAAATTATTTTTCACTTAAAGAAGATTTTTTTTTCCCTAGTGTTTTAGAGTTTTTTAAGATTAAATCAGCTAGTTAGAGTAATGTGTTCACTCTCTTACACTTAAGATGGCATGCATCCTCCATTTACTGTGAGAGACAATCTCTTAGGCTATGTTAGTTAGGAATTTTAAGTCTCAGAGTCAAGCGGTGACAAAATATTATATAAATGAGATTATAAATGAATCATATATATGAGCATTAGAAAGGTATGTGAGACCGATTTTCTTACATAGCTACTTAGTTAATGTTGAATTATCTGAGAGACGGATCAAAGGTCTACTTTCAACAACACCAATATTGTCCCCAACTTTGTAATTACCACCTGCACAATCCGTCAGGTGTCAAGTGTGGGGTTTTATCACATTAGGTGTCAGGTGTGGGTTTTATCACAAAAGACCTCAGTACTAGTTGGAGTGGGGTTAAGATATTTAAATTCTTCTTTCTCAGAGATACGATTTATGTGGAATATTTCAACATGCCCCTCACGTGGGACCTAATTACTGGGTCACACGTGGAAGATCCACACATCGACAACCAAGTGGAGCAAAGGGGACTCACCCTACACGTGGGGCACTACAAGAATAGTGATTATTAGGGGCGGTGGATTAGGGGCGGATATAAGAATTTGTCCCTATTAATCTTTATTAAGGGCAAAAATATAGATTTGTCTCTATTAATTGTAATAGAGGCGAAACAATAAACGCCCCTATCAATGTTACTACTTTTAGGGGCGAAAAAAGCCACATCTACAAAATTTAGTTATTAGGGGCGGATAAATGAGCCTCTAATATATATATTTTTAACTTATTCAGTTTTTTTGCCACTCAGTACTACGGTCTAGTGGTATTCCTCTTCACTTGGAAGTGAGAGGTCTTAGGTTCGAATCTCGTGGATGGCGAATTCGATACCAAATTAGGTTGCCCATTGTGTGGCTTAACCAAACTCCATCTCCCCTTAGTGTAAAAATATCAATGTAGTAAAAAAAACTTATTCAATTTTTTTAATTTAATAGTTTAAATTAGGAGCATTTATCTTCTTATATTTAATTTTTTTGTTCTTAATTATTAATCAAATAAATAAGAAAGTTATCATAACCCTAATTCTAGGATAACCAACACGCACATTCCCCATATTTCTCTCTTGATCTTCTTTCACGGCACAAATTCCTCATCTCCATTTTCTTAGTTGATTCATAGCTCTCCATTTTTCTTGTTTCTTCATATTCTTCTTCTCATCTCTATTTTTCTTGTTCCTTCATATTTTTATCTGTCTTCTTTATTTTTTTTCTTTTTGGATCTGATATTGTTTTCTCTTCATCTCTATTTTTCTTCATTTTCTACCCTTCAATATTCCCTTTGATGAGTCTAAGAGAGCGAAAGAGTGATTTAAAAAGGTTCGTAGTTGAGAAAAAAAATAGCTTTATTTAGTTTGATTGAAGTTTTTTTTTTCTCAAACTGTTGTTTTGCAGGTAAATTTGATGATAGTGACACGCCCCGACCCGAGAATCAGGGCGTGCTGGCCGTCACAAACGTGACGTAACCATTACGCAATGCGGAAGCAATAGGATAAAGAGTATGAATAATTAGAAACCGAATACTAGCAGTACACTCCTAATGATATGCTAGAGAGAGAGTTAAAGTATGAAATACACATAATCAGAGCATAAGGTTCAAATGCAGTCAAGTAGGACAATTACTAAGTTACAACACCCGAAGGTGAATCCTACATGAGTTAAGTCCGTCAGAACAGCCGTGGGAATCCTCGAGAGCCACCAAACACTCCTAACTACAACCTGGAGGGGCGCAAAACAAGGTGAGTGGGTCAGTAAAACAAAGCTTTCAAAATCTTTCCTTTATTAACATATATATCCCCTCGCTAGAAAAACCTGTATACTTTCCCAGAAAAATAGAATATATAAATATATATAGCTTCGGAAATCTCAAACACCCTTATTCATCATTTTCCAGAGAAATATGCCATGCCATGAGCCAAAAACATAATATGGATGCATCAACAATAATCAGGTGAAATAATAAATCAACCGGAGACCCTGCAGTGGTCCTGCACGGCTGATTCTAGAGCTCAATATCCAATCCAGCCGGAGTCACCAACTGTGACCTGTACGGCCCTGCCGGAGTCGCCAACTGCGACCTGTACGGCACTACGCTGCACATGAGTCGGAACTACCTATAGTAGTCTGTACGACTCGGATGGTGTAATAATACGCTCTAGTGCTTCTCTCATCAATCATCTGTGCACATAATCTAAGGCCACCTACTAGTCGGAACCGTCTCTAAGGTCTGTACGACTAGCATGTCGGAACCACCTCCAGTGGTCTGTACGACTAGCATCTACTTGGATCCAAGGTGAGCGTGTGATGCGGTGAATAACATAAGCACTAACACCAGGGGTGCAGGTTATGAGCTATCAACATAAATCTCATCCAACAATTCGATACACCAAATGTAACTCACCTGATACTCACCTGTGCGTCCGCAGCACCAATTCAAATATATGCATCATATAATATCCATTCACATATTTCATGTAATTACTATGCATGGCACTTCAGTCACATGATTCATATAAATCTATGCATGGCATTTCAAAACATACTTTCATTTTAATTCAAATTCTGGGAAAAATCATTAAGTATATAGGCGTATAATGAAAACAAAACTGCCCACTCACTGGTATGTCGCAGGGTCGTAACCCCCGTGACGCCTCTGACTGCGCTCGTCCTCGGGGTAGATCTCACCTATATGCGAAACAACTATAAAAACGTTATTTTAAGCACATAACCAACAATTCGAAATAACTTCTCATAAAATGCTCAATTTTGGCGTATGAATATACCAACGCGATCTACACAACCTCACGAACATCGTGATATTTTTAAATAAATTTTTCTAGGGCCCACGCGCCCTCACGCGCCTGGGAGGCCACGGCCTCACGCGCCCCCCACGCGCATCATCTTCAACCTCCCGACGCCGGAACAGTGCCACCGGCGCCGGATTCTGGGCAACCCTGCAACTGCCATTTTCTCACTCGTTTTTGCACCATTTTTCATAAAATTTTCACCAAAATGTCACAAATCATGAGAGGAAGAAGGCATACCTCCTTGGAGCCTCAAAACCTTCCAAATCGCGTCGGGAAAATTTCACCAAAACCGGCCACCTTCGAACCTTGTGATCCCGACGTCCCAAACCTTCAAACGAAGCACTCCGAGCTTCGTGGGGACCTCCTTAAGCTCGTGGTAAGCTTGGATTGTCCTAAAATGCAACCATTTAAAAGTTGGTGAATAGTGACAATCACGGACCTCGTGATTTCAGCGTGAAAACAAATGAACCCTTACCTGAAATGGGTACCAATGGGTTCGTATGGTCTCTAGGAGTATGATGGTGGTCTCAACCACGTCGATCCGTGAAGGTTTGTTAACCTTTGGGGTTGTCCGTACCTTTCGAAAGAGAAGGGAGAGAGAGACCGTGAGCATGCGGGAGAGAGAGAGAGAGAGTGAAAAAAAATGAAGGTGTGTGGTCTACCAAAAACCCCAACCACATAAAAATATTCCAAATTAATTTCCAACTATTTTTCCAAAACAAACTTAGGATAGGACGATAAAACCCAATGAAATGTCACATACCGTAGTAGATTCAAGGGCAATCCCGTCATTTCACATCCTCGATTAATTAATTCCGGGACGGGCTGTGACAATCTACCCTCCTTATAGAATTTCGTCCTCGAAATTCACATAACCAAACCAATACTAGCAGCCATAAAACAACCTCGGATACATCTCTCTCATTCGATCTTCAGTCTCCCAAGTAGCTTTTTCTACCGAGTGGTTCCTCCACAATACTTTCACCATGCTCACAGTCTTATTCCTTAGAACCTTGTCCTTCCAGTCCAAAATAGTCACTGGTTCTTCATCATACGTCAAATCCGGATTAATCTCCAAAGGGTGAGGAGGAATCACATGCGAAGGATCCGAAACATAATGTCGAAGCATCGAGACATGAAACACATTATGCACCTTGGATAACTCCGGAGGCAACTCCAACCTGTAGGCAACCTCACCAACCTTTTCGACAATCACATAAGGTCCTATGTACCTAGGACTTAACTTGCCTCTTTTCCCAAATCGAACCACACCTCTCCAAGGTGATAATTTCAAAAATACCAAATCACCCACATTATATACTCGATCAGTGGCATGCCTATCCGCCAAACTCTTTTGCCGATCTTGAGCCGCTTTCAAGTTAGACTTAATCACTTGAACGTTCTGAGTAGTCTCCTCCACTATCTCTGGGCCCACCAAAGCTCGCTCACCTACCTCTGACCAACATAAAGGCGTACGACAAGCTCTACCATAAAGTGCCTCAAAAGGTGACATACCAATACTCGAATGAAAACTATTATTGTAGGCAAATTCCATCAAATCCAAGCGGTCATGCCAAGAATCACCAAACTGTAACACTGAAGACCTTAACATATCTTCCAACGTCTGAATAGTCCTCTCAGATTGACCATCTGTCTGAGGATGATAAGCAGTGCTGTAAAGCAATCTCGTACCAAGAGCTTCTTGAAAAGCCACCCAAAACTTAGAAGTGAATCTTGGGTCTCGATCAGAAATAATACTCACCGGTACCCCATGATACTTCACAATCATTCTAATGAACAATTTAGCCAACTTGTTCAAAGGATACTTCTCCCTCACTGGAATGAAATGCGCTGACTTGGTAAGCCGATCTACGACCACCCAAACACCATCAAAACCATTCTGCGTACGAGGAAGCTTATATACAAAATCCATAGTAATGTTTTCCCACTTCCATAGAGGAACGGGAAGTGGTTGCATCAACCCAAATGGCTTCTTCCTTTCTGCTTTAACTTGTTGACAGACGATGCATCTACTTACATATTCAGCAATTTCCCTTTTCATACCCGGCCAATAATAAAATGGTCGAATGGTATGATACATCTTAGTTCCTCTTGGGTGCATAGCATAAGCCGAACAATGAGCTTCATCCAAAATTCCTTTCTTTAATTCCTCATTATTAGGCACATACATCCGGTTCTCTTGCATAAGCATACCGTCTGATTCCCTGATTCTGAAATCCTTTTTCTTACCTTTCTCAATAGCCTCGATTATCTCCTGAGATTCCTCATCATTCATCTGAGCTTCACGCACCCGATCAACCAACACCGGCCTGACTTGGAAACTAGCAAGAAATGCTTCCATTCGATCTTCCATTTCCAGTTCCACTCCAGTAGACCTCAAATCTGCAAGAAGAGGAACACGACAAGCATACAAGGCATTAAGTCGTCCTTGAGGTTTCCTACTCAGTGCATCAGCTACTACATTTGCACGACCCGGATGATACTCAATCGTGCAGTCATAATCGCTTAGTAATTCCAACCATCTTTGCTGACGAAGATTAAGATCATGCTGAGTAAAAAGATACTGAAGACTCTTATGATCTGTAAAGATCTTACATTTCTCACCATAGAGATAATGCCTCCAAATCTTCAAAGCAAAGACAATAGCTGCCAACTCAAGGTCGTGAGTATGATAATTCCTTTCATGAACTTTCAATTGCCGAGAAGCATAGGTAATCACTCTATTATGTTGCATCAAAACACATCCCAAACCATTCAATGAGGCATCACTGTAAATCTCAAAATTACCACCATCATCAGGAAGTACCAATACTGGCGCATGAGTGAGACAATACTTCAACCGCTGGAAACTTTGCTCACAATTATCATTCCATTCGAACTTAACATCCTTCTTGGTTAACCTCGTTAGTGGCAAAGCAATCATAGAGAAATCTTGCACGAATCGTCGATAGTACCCTGCTAGACCAAGGAAACTCCGTACCTCAGTGACGGTTCGTGGTTGTTCCCAATTCTCCACTGCTGCAATCTTTTGAGGATCTACTTGAATTCCTTGTGCCGATACCACATGCCCCAAAAATGCCACTCGATTCAACCAAAACTGACATTTACTAAACTTGGCATATAATCGATGCTCTCTCAATTTCTCCAAAACCAAATGAAGATGTCGAATATGCTCTGATTTCGATTTAGAGTATACCAGAATATCATCAATGAAAACAATGACAAATCTATCAAGATATTGCTGGAATACTTTATTCATCAACCTCATAAAAGCTGCTGGTGCATTAGTCAATCCAAAAGGCATCACCAAAAATTCATAATGTCCATAACGGGTCCTAAAAGCCGTTTTAGGGACATCCTCCTCTTTAATCTTCAACTGATAATAGCTAGATCTCAAATCAATCTTAGAGAATACACGAGCACCCTTAAGCTGATCAAACAAATCATCAATACGAGGCAATGGATAACGGTTTTTAATCGTTACCCGATTCAATTGCCTATAATCAATGCATAATCTCAGCGTTCCATCTTTCTTTCTCACAAACAATACTGGGGCTCCCCAAGGTGAACTACTAGGTTGAATAAAACCTTTATCAATTAATTCTTGCAATTGAGCTTTTAACTCTCTCAATTCAGCTGGAGCCATCCTATATGGAGTTAAAGATATAGGATTCGTACCTGGAAGCAAATCAATAGAAAACTCCACATCTCTGTCTGGTGGCAATCCAGGCAAATCATCGGGAAATACATCAGGATAATGTCTGACCACTCCAACTTCCTCCACGCTACTAGAAGCCACATCATTTAACACCACATGTGCTAAATATCCCTGACAACCCTTAGATAACAACTTCTTTGCTCTTATGGCAGAAATAACACCATGCCTCACCCCACTTCTCTCGCCCACAAAAGTAACCTCAGGTAGTCCAGGACGATGAAAAGTGACGGATTTCCAGTAACAATCTATATGGGCACGATTATAATGCAACCAATCTGCCCCTAAAATCACATCAAAATCCACAATATCTAACGGGATAAGATTAGCTGGCATAGCTACATTCTCTATCATCACTGGACATCCTGGATAAACACTATCAACATAACATTTATCCCCTCTAGGCATAGCAAACTCTAAATCAAACCCTAGAGGTGTAGGATGAGGTTGTGTCATTTGAGCAAAAGTATGAGAAATCACAGAGTGCGTAGCACCACAATCAATCAAAACTCTAGCAAAGTGACCAAGGATGTTTAACGTACCCGTAATCAAGTCTGGATGGTTCTGAGCATCCTGCAGTGAGATGTTATTAACACGTCCCTGGTTTTGCTGTCGTCCTCCACGACCTCTGCTACTCTGATTACCACGTCCCTGAGAACGTCCCTGACCTGTCTGGCTAGACTGCCTAGATAATCCTGCACTGCTAGCAGCAACCTCTCCCTGCTGGAACTGACCTCCCTGATACCACTGCGATCCACTAGCCGGCATAGAAGGATAAGGAGTATAACCTCCAAGATTCTGAGAATACCCACTCTGAAAATAAGGATCCTGGGAATACTGATACTGCCCTGAAGCATAGGGAGCGGCATCACCCTGATAGTGGTAAGCAGCACCACCCTGACTCATCTGCCCAAAACTGCCTGCCCTGGGGTTCTGCTGAATCGACGCTGGAGGAGGCATAACAGATTGCTGAGGTCTCTGCTGACTCTGGGGACACTGTGCAGCTCTATGTCCAGTCTGTCCACATGTATAGCAAGCACCACTAACTCTCCTGCACTCCCCAAAATGTCTGGAATTACAACGATGGCAGAATGGAGGGCCTGAACCACCAGCACCACCAAAATCTCTCTGTCTCTGAAACCTGGGTCCACTAGTAAATCTTCCACCTCTCCTCGGACCTGTGGCACTAAATCCCCCGCTAGAAGAACTCGAGCTCACTCCACTTTTCTTGAAATTCTGGGTCTTACGGGGTCCCGAAGTCAAAGCACCTTTACCCTTATCATCTTTCCTCTGATTATCCCCATTCTTATCTCTCTCTTCTTCACTTTCACTAGGCAAGTTTTCGGAATCCTCAATCCGAACCAAAATCTCAGAAAACTCATGATAAGTGGTGCAAGGAATAGCACTAGCAACTGTTCTCCATCTTTTCTTCGTTCCCAACTTAAAGCGACGAAGCATCTCCACTGGATTAGCAGCCACTTCTGGATCATAGCGAGATAAATCAGTAAACTTCCTATAGTACTCATTTGCCGACATTTTCTTTTGCTTCAGCTGAGTGAACTCCTGCTTCTTGCGATCAATATACTCTGGAGGAATAAATCTTCTCCTAAATGTTTCCTTAAATGTTTCCCAATCAGCTGCTGCCTCAGGTGACATAAACTTAGTCTCATTCTCCCACCAACTTGCAGGTTCTCTTCCTACAAACCATGTAGTAGTCTCGACCCATCTACTAGCAGGAAAGTTCCCCTGACTTTGCATCACCTGATAAGTCTTCTCAATACGATCTAACCACTTTTCTGCCCCCTCATGACCTTCATTACCAACGAAATGCTCCAACTTCAGATTATAAACAGTCTCCAGGGGTGTTCTCTGAGGAGGACGGAATGAAGTCTGAAAGGCCTGGGCTATAGCTTCCCCTAACTGGGCTACATTATGGAAACTGGGCTCAGAAGAAGAACGTGGATCCCTACGAGGCGGCATAGTTCTGACAGAAGACACCAAAGATAATTAGAAAGCTCATAATTTATACAGGACTGCAAACCTAAGCTCTGATACCAAACTGACACACCCCGACCCGAGAATCAGGGCGTGCTGGCCGTCACAAACGTGACGTAACCATTACGCAATGCGGAAGCAATAGGATAAAGAGTATGAATAATTAGAAACCGAATACTAGCAGTACACTCCTAATGATATGCTAGAGAGAGAGTTAAAGTATGAAATACACATAATCAGAGCATAAGGTTCAAATGCAGTCAAGTAGGACAATTACTAAGTTACAACACCCGAAGGTGAATCCTACATGAGTGAAGTCCGTCAGAACAGCCGTGGGAATCCTCGAGAGCCACCAAACACTCCTAACTACAACCTGGAGGGGCGCAAAACAAGGTGAGTGGGTCAGTAAAACAAAGCTTTCAAAATCTTTCCTTTATTAACATATATATCCCCTCGCTAGAAAAACCTGTATACTTTCCCAGAAAAATAGAATATATAAATATATATAGCTTCGGAAATCTCAAACACCCTTATTCATCATTTTCCAGAGAAATATGTCATGCCATGAGCCAAAAACATAATATGGATGCATCAACAATAATCAGGTGAAATAATAAATCAACCGGAGACCCTGCAGTGGTCCTGTACGACTGATTCTAGAGCTCAATATCCAATCCAGCCGGAGTCACCAACTGTGACCTGTACGGCCCTCCCATAGTCGCCAACTGCGACCTGTACGGCACTACGCTGCACATGAGTCGGAACTACCTATAGTAGTCTGTACGACTCGGATGGTGTAATAATACGCTCTAGTGCTTCTCTCATCAATCATCTGTGCACATAATCTAAGGTCACCTACCAGTCGGAACCGTCTCTAAGGTCTGTACGACTAGCATGTCGGAACCACCTCCAGTGGTCTGTACGACTAGCATCTACTTGGATCCAAGGTGAGCGTGTGATGCGGTGAATAACATAAGCACTAACACCAGGGGTGCAGGTTATGAGCTATCAACATAAATCTCATCCAACAATTCGATACACCAAATGTAACTCACCTGATACTCACCTGTGCGTCCGCAGCACCAATTCAAATATATGCATCATATAATATCCATTCACATATTTCATGTAATTACTATGCATGGCACTTCAGTCACATGATTCATATAAATCTATGCATGGCATTTCAAAACATACTTTCATTTTAATTCAAATTCTGGGAAAAATCATTAAGTATATAGGCGTATAATGAAAACAAAACTGCCCACTCACTGGTATGTCGCAGGGTCGTAACCCCCGTGACGCCTCTGACGGCGCTCGTCCTCGGGGTAGATCTCACCTATATGCGAAACAACTATAAAAACGTTATTTTAAGCACATAACCAACAATTCGAAATAACTTCTCATAAAATGCTCAATTTTGGCGTATGAATATACCAACGCGATCTACACAACCTCACGAACATCGTGATATTTTTAAATAAATTTTTCTAGGGCCCACGCGCCCTCACGCGCCGGGGAGGCCACGGCCTCACGCGCCCCCCACACGCATCATCTTCAACCTCCCGACGCCGGAACAGTGCCACCGGCGCCGGATTCTGGGCAACCCTGCAACTGCCCTTTTCTCACTCGTTTTTGCACCATTTTTCATAAAATTTTCACCAAAATGTCACAAATCATGAGAGGAAGAAGGCTATACCTCCTTGGAGCCTCAAAACCTTCCAAATCGCGTCGGGAAAATTTCACCAAAACCGGCCACCTTCGAACCTTGTGATCCCGACATCCCAAACCTTCAAACGAAGCACTCCGAGCTTCGTGGGGACCTCCTTAAGCTCGTGGTAAGCTTGGATTGTCCTAAAATGCAACCATTTAAAAGTTGGTGAATAGTGACAATCACAGACCTCGTGATTTCAGTGTGAAAACGAATGAACCCTTACCTGAAATGGGTACCAATGGGTTCGTATGGTCTCTAGGAGTATGATGGTGGTCTCAACCACGTCGATCCGTGAAGGTTTGTTAACCTTTGGGGTTGTCCGTACCTTTCGAAAGAGAAGGGAGAGAGAGACCGTGAGCATGCGGGGGAGAGAGAGAGAGAGAGTGAAAAAAAATGAAGGTGTGTGGTCTACCAAAAACCCCAACCACATAAAAATATTCCAAATTAATTTCCAACTATTTTTCCAAAACAAACTTAGGATAGGACAATAAAACCCAATGAAATGTCACATACCGTAGTAGATTCAAGGGCAATCCCGTCATTTCACATCCTCGATTAATTAATTCCGGGACGGGCTGTGACAGATAGGGTGCAAAAAATTTGAAGTGAAATTCGTTAGGTGTGTTCTTCATACATTTTTTTTTTCCGTTTTATTTTCGTATAATATTAGTGTTATCAAAATGATGAATTACATCATAAACCTCGATTGGCTTAGTATGGGTTTGATTTTTTGTCTATTTTGCAGGTTTTGTTTTCTCAATGTTTTGTGAAGGGTTTGTACATAATTTGATTGTTTTACGTAATTTGTTCGTTTCCTTTCATGGTTGTGAGTTCTATATAATTTGATTGTTTTGTTTCTTAAAATAGTGTTACTCTAATTTAATTTTACCTTCTGTGGTGTATCTACAGGATGAATCATGGAAGACACATGCTTTTGACTTTGCATCATTTCGGTGCTTAGGATGTAAAAGATTGATTAGACAAATAAAATTTTTTTAGACCCATTTGTATCTACGGTTTAAACTTCTTCATGATACTTGTACCATTCGTATATAATCAATTGAAGTATGAATTATTTTAATATTAATTTTTTTGTTCACAATTTATTTTTTCGTCTAGGTTGGTGGTGGCAAATAAAAATAATTGTAAATATATTTGACCCTAAAATATGAGAATACAATCAAATAATTAATGGGAGATTGAAAATCGTTTTCAATTAATACAATTCCCAAAATGCAATAATAATAAATATAAATGTCATTATATATATATATATATATATATATATATATATATATATAAACAAAGTAGGGGCCTTAA
The DNA here is from genome assembly GCA_024362995.1 of Heteromeles arbutifolia. NCBI lineage: Eukaryota > Viridiplantae > Streptophyta > Magnoliopsida > Rosales > Rosaceae > Heteromeles > Heteromeles arbutifolia. The sequence continues at coordinate 30,893,396 of JANCRC010000004.1, forward strand.
TAATCGCCCCTAATACTTTAAACATCTGCACTTAATATTGTTTGCACGTCAGACTTGCCTACGTGGCAGCAAATTATTAGGGGCGGATATAAGTGCTTATTTGCCCCTATTTATAAATAGCAACGCTCTTTTTAGGTGAAATTCTAATATTCGCCACTCCTAACTATTAGGTGCGGAAATCCTCAAATTTTGCCCCTAGTTCTAATTAATAGGTGCAAATGTATTGGCCTCTACTTGTTCATAGTTTTTTAGTGGGGCCAAGGGGACATACCCATCATGTGGCGGTACAGTACGGGCCCGCTCTCTCGCTCTGATACCATGTTGAATCATCAGATAGACAGACCAAATGCTCACGTCCAACAACACATATATTGTCCCCAACATTGTAATTACCACATGCACAATTCGTTAGGTGTGAAGTTTTAGCACAAAAAGTCTCGGTATTAGTTGGAGCTGGATTAAGATATTTAAACTTTTTTTTTTTCAGAGATACAATAGAGATATTTCAACAGTTAAAATATGTGCATAGAATGCATTTCTAATTCCTCCTATTAAACATTTTGTAATTCATCCCTTGCTAGTTTTACATGAATCACTTGGGACTCAGCAATCCCTCTCTCAATCGAAGTTCTAATGAAATTTAATTAGACAAAAGAATTTTTAATTAGAGAACATGCCAGTCATCGGATCTTATTAGCATTCCATTTTGTTATTATTACTAATCTGACTAGAAGTCTAGATTTGCCTCTTTACCTTATCTTATCCTTTTCTCATTCGTCGTGACTCATGAGCAGATTTTATTTCTTGGAAGTCAATAGTTTCATAGCTCCATTTTCTTGCTCGAAAAAAAGATAGAAGAAAATTGCAGCTTAATGAATATTAAATTAGTTGGTTAGAATAGCATGCTCATTTCTTTAAATTTGTTGGAAATAATTTCCAAAAGGAGAAGGGGAAAGGAATTCTCAATTAAGTTGAGAATGAATCCCGATGGGAGGAGAGACCTTACATGGGCTTATAAGAAGTTGGACTACTCCTCATGCCAATTGGTTTTATGGTGGAATCTCAAATTTCTTCATGGTATCAGAACAGGTTATCCTATGTGTGAAGCTAAATGGCCACACGTGATCCATGTCCCGTCTTTGTGCTAAGGGACCTTGCATGAGCTTGTAAGAGGTTTGGCTACTTTCCATATTACCAATTAGTTTTATTGTGAAACCTTAACTTTTTTCGAATTACAGGTGATGCAGTCATAGTACGGACCACTAGTGATTTAGAAAATTCATGTTAAAACAGATATAGAAGGATAATGGATCGTTACAACGTTTAAATCGTACATACTATTGTAGCCAGACCCATTACTTAATTCGACTTTACCATGTCTTATCCTTTTCTCCATTTATCATGCGAGACAAACTCTTCCCTGCAGATTTTGCTCTTTTGTTTGTTGGAAAAATGAATAATTTGGTGACTGCATTTTCTAACAACCCAGACATGCAGACGCAGTGCAGGTGAGGTTGGGTATGACCTCAAAATGTAATGGTGGATTTTTGGTAGCATAAGCCTAAACATTGGTCCTAAAATGGTTGGACCAAGCTATCTACTTGTATTGGATGCTGAAATCCCAACAATATTTGTGACCTTCTTTGGACTTTTGTTTGTTGATCAACTTCTGATATCCAACGTGTTGACAAATTGAAAGCCTCCATTTCCCTTTGTTTTTTAATTAAACAAGGAGAGCTACAACCTGAATTAGCCTATAATTGCAACAAAAGTTACATGGGTCAAAATGCAGTTTAAGAGTTTAGAAAAAAGAGTTTAAAAAAGTCAAGGATATTTGAAGAAAAAAAAGAGTTTAAAATGTTTCCTTATCTTAAGGAAGGTCCCCTTATAAAGTTCGCATACGGTCTCCAAAATGTCTAAGACAACCAATACACAATATCCCGTTGAAATAATCTTGACTTGAGTTAGAGTAGATTAAGCTCAAATTACAGAGTTATACATTTTTTCTCAATATTTTTTTGAACAAACAATAATATTTACACTAATAAGAGGATATTTTTTTGAACAAACGATATTATTTACACTAAGTAGAGGGGGTGGGCTCGGCCTCACAATGGGCTAACAATAATGTGGTTCAAATTCGTTTTTGGTGAGGATCAAACTTAAGACCTCTCACTTATAAGTAAAGAGAAATACTACTAAACCGTAGCATTAAGTGGCTAAGTTGTTTCTTTCTCAGTACTTTATTTTGAATCTTCATCACTGAATTATATTAAGCCCAAAAAAACCCCCACACGAATGAGTTTTTAACTTTGACTTGGCCCACCACTACAATTTCATCCAAGCCCAAAATGGCCTAGGTTGGGCATTGTTTATACCCTTTGTCAGCAGCCCATTTCGGTTGCTTAAGTTTAATCGGGCTTTCCGCATTTAGTCACTCAGTCTGTATTAAGCATTTTGCTAATCACGGCAAGGCTGAAGAAATTCGAGTCACTTGTATGACATGAGTACACCGTTACGTTAATGTCTCATGCCAATAATATAATGATATATGGAAAAAAAACTAACACATTTACTTATATTATTGACACATAACATTATTGTAATGGTGTACTTGTGCAGCCGTGTCATACATGCCCTTCTCAAAGAAATCCTTTTATACAATTCCACACACAAAATTGATCTTGTCACTTGCATAAGGGCTTTTTTTTGGCTCTTCCAAATATCCCATGTATCACAGCAAATAAATGTTAACTGATTAAAAAACAGATACTTGTAGTTGTAAGCAAAAAGTAGGCCAATTTAGGACAAGGCTGCAAGGGGAACTAGAGAACTAGTTAACCAACAAAACTACCAAACACCAAAAGGCAGCCAGGTTACACAAAAGGAAATAAAAAATAAGACAAATATGGAAACGGATATTCAGCAAAAATCATAAGGAAGCAGGCACAACCAACCAATAATTCAACCTTAAGAACTAGTAATGGAACCTACCCTAATATTCGGAAATTATTATGATTTATAACTTCTCGTGCACCTATTAACATATGAGAGTATGATATACATACTAAAATGAAAAACATACGAGATCCACATTATAATCCATAATCCTATAATACTTAAAGCTCAAAATTGGACTGTTTTAGTTGGTTTCTCCGATTAATAACTTCTGTTATTCCAAGTAAATAGGTTACAATATGCAATATAATCAAAATGGAATTACTTCTCTTTCAAGAAGAGAAAAACAAAGGTGACATAAATTCATCTGACAAATGCTACAATAATATTACATAAGACATGCAAGTAAAACATCAAAAATGACATGTAACATTCTTTTCCCTTCTCAAAACCCTAAGCATGCCTCCCAAGTAATTGGAAACCACCCAAATTCCAATTTGACCCACTTAGATTTGACTTTGGCCAATGTGCAATGTGCAAATACTGCAATGCAACACCGACCACACATCCATGTCTTCCAAAGTCAAGGAAGGTAAAAAGAATGACAAGGACAAGCACCCAAAGCCTCAACTCCACCCACATTGCACTTCACATCCTCCGCCCCCCCCCCCCTCTCTCTCTCTCTCTCTCTCTCTCTCTCTCTCTCTCTCCCATTACCAAAAGCTGCAAAAAATAATCTCTTTCTCGGCCGCATTTTTTATCTCTTCAAAATTTTGGGATAGTAAAACCTTAAACTCTAAACCCTAAGCCGTAACCGGATAAGCCTAGCTCCGCCTACCCCTGTTGTATAGTTCACATGCAAAAGTGACTTGTCAACTTCTTCCCACATGGTCTAAATTGTATGATTGTCGGTCGGTTTGCTCTAAATAAGCAGCCCTATATTAAAAGCTAACCCAATCTTTCCCTCTAAATAAATAAATGGCACCAAAGCCCATTAAATTTCTCCACATTTATGATCCTCTCTCCTCTCTCCTCTCTCCTCTCTCCCCATAAAACCCCAGTTTTGATTTGTGTGTTTTTTCTTGCTCTTCCTCCCTCTCGTCAATTCTGGGCATTAAATGCCGTCTCAGCAGCAACCCCCCCCCCCCCCGCCCCCCCAGTTAATGACCGCACCAGCCCTCATTAACTCTCCTCCCCCCTTTCCCTCCGCCCATCTCCCACCATCCGATCCACCCCATTCTCGCTCCATCACCACCCTCCACGTGTCGATCCGGAATTTAACCTCGCTTCCTTTGTTCCTATCTCCTGTTAAACCTCTCCGGCGACAACAGCGCCTCCGGATCTCCGCACCTCAACCGGCTCGATGAGAAAGCCGATAACCCCGACGATCTTCCGAACATCGGACTTGTCATCGACTTGCTACGCCGCGAATATCCGCCGGTTCCGGCGCCGGAGAATCTCGCGCTCGACTCTGACAGCGGGACGAAGCCTTTTCGGCGGAAGAACGGCGACTTCATGCTGACGCCGCCTCTGTAGGATGATCTGAAGGAGAAGACTCGAGGCTTCGTCAACGACCCGAACGGCGACGGCCGCTTGCTCCAGAAGCTTCCTCGCCGGTACCGCCACGGTGACGCCGTCGCAGGCTCCGTCACCATCATCCTCTCCGCCGACGCCGAGCTCCGCTCGAACCCGAACGAGTGAGACCTCTTTAAAACAAAATCTCCGCCGTTGATCCGGTAATCCTCCCAGTAGTTGGAGCTCCTCCTCGGCGATCGCTCCTCCGCGCACCGCTCGATCTCGGTGACTAACGAATCGGAATCACACGGCGCCGTCGCTTCGGCAAGAGGCTCGAGCGCGATGCTCCGGAAAACTGCGTCGTCGAGGCTGGGCCTGATCCTTGCGGCCATCAACGGAACGAACGGAGATTCCGGACGGAATATTCCGGCCCGGCAGAGAGGACAGTTGGCGTGAGATCGCAGCCACATGTCGATGCAGTCAACGTGGAACACGTGCGAGCAGACCGGCAGCGTTCGAACGTAGTCGTCGTTTTGGAAGTCGATCAGGCAAACGGCGCAGTCACGGCTGAGGAGGGATTGTTTTGATGTGTATAGAGAGAGGGGGATTGTTTTGATCACCGACTCGTCGAGGCCGTAGGGGGAGAACACGTGGAAGCCGATGTCGGCGGGGTCGAGCGACGAGTCGTAGGGCGGGGAGTCGATGTCACCGATGGATGATGGGAGGTAGGAGCGGCGACGGCGGTGGTGCCAGCGTTGTTGGAGGCGGAGGATTGGCGGGATGACGTGGCGGGAGATGAGGCGGGAGTAAGTGACAATAAGGAAGGCGGTGGCGACGACCACGACCATGGCGATTAAGGGCGGGGAGAAGTCGATGGGGTACTTGGACGGCGGGGATGATGCATGGAGTGAGGTGGTGATGAAGAGGGTGGAGAGAGTGGGGGCGGGTGCAGGAGATGGGGATGCAACGACCATTTTTATGAGTATTAATATAGTGGCGGAGGAGGTGGAGGAGGAATCATTGGCGGCGGAGGCGGCGGAGGCGGTGGTGGGTGTTTTGAAGAGTGAAGAGAGAGAGAGAGAGAGAGAGAGAGAGAGAGAGAAAGTTGGGGAAAGAGGAGGGAAGGAGAGGGGTTAATGCTTTTGGTTGACTGGTGTAGTCGTTTTGGTCTTACGCGATGCGTTTCAGGGAGGTCGCTGCCTACGACACATCAGCGTCGCTGAATTTAAGACCGCGTCCAGCTGTTATTTTCATCTGCGGAATGCACCACTTTATTTTCCATGTGGGCTAAAGTTTGTTTCATATTTTATAATCCTCCTCATTTTAATCTCTGAACAAAGACCAAGCAAACGGGATATTTTGCTGGTAACACTGATTTTAATCGTGTTGTACACCCGTATTGTAATATGGAAAATAAGATATTACGTGACAAATATTTTATGAACACAAAAATATCTTCAAATAAAACTCACTCAGTTGAAAAATCTTAACTCATTACTCGCATATACTCACAAATCTCCTAACCAATTAGCAATTCACAAAAATTTCCTCAAATAAAACTCACTGTTGAAAAATCTTAACTCGTTAGTTGCATACTCACAAATATCCTAACCAATTCAGCAATTTAATTGTTTGACAATTAATGTTCCCATGTTGTTCCGCGCTAAAATTATAGTTTCAAATCCGATTTTTTTTTTAAAGAGAATTCGCATTAAAACTAGTAACATATAGTGCAATTGAATTGGAATTTTCGATTTGACTGGATTTATTAGCACTCTAATATTTATTCTTCTAAAAAAAATTTAAAAACTATGTAGTGTTGCGGTCCTAGTAAATCTTTATAGAATTCTATAATATCTTTTAGATAGTTTTCCTAGTTACTTGAAAGGCAATGATTCTTCCTTCTTTACCACTAAAAGTAAAGGCACAATTGGGTGAGAAATCACAACACAAAATTCACCCAATTCTATCTTTTCTCTTTGCTTGCTGCCTCTCTCCCTCTCTCTATATTTCATCATTAAAATAAGCCTATAACATGTTATGAGTACGCTCTTAACGTTGCACTAAAGAGAGTTTCTCCATATTCAATCAGGAGAGTATTATGTTTTAATCATTCTTTTATGGCTAAACTTTTTATTTCTTGAACTAATATTCTTGATATTGATTCAATTTCTTCTTTTTATATTGAACGTGATAGAACGCATTAAAGATGGAAATTCGACAATGGAGAATGATCTTCTACAACCAGCATTCAAAGGCTTTCCAACAAATCAGGTTCTTGTAAGACACATAATTGATATTTTATAAGCCCCTGTTAGAATGAAAATATTTATCATGATGCATGAACCCCCAATCTTACTATTATATATGTTGTATATTTCACATATTGTTCAATATATATAAGCATGTACATGCACATGCAATTAATATTTGAGAAATTTTATTTGAACTCATACAACCTCTTTCTATACTCAGCTTAAATTTTAAATGAGAAATGTCTTTTTTACCCTATTGCATTATTACCATAAAGTACAAAATGAATTTAACAATAAAACAAAATTGTATCAACGAACCCAAAACCTAATAATCAAACTCTTACCATGATACAACAAAAAAACAAGCCAGATCCATGGTGAAAATCGCAGCAAATGAAAGGAAAGCAGAAGAAAATATTTACCTTGCTGGGTACACAGAATCATAGGATAATAGCTGGTAATGACGCTTATGCATAAATCCTTTCTCTTATCACACGAGTAGGGACTGTCTTCCGTATGATCTTCGTGAAAATTAACGGCCATCACTGTCAAAGAAACACTCATTTTTTGGTTCTTCAGGTGCAAATCTCAGCCTGCTCTTTTATTTGTTACATGATCAATATTTGTTGCTGCATCATGCTCCACGAAAAAGAAAGGAGCAGATGAGATTTCCTTTGCTTACTCCATTCTTGTAAGCTCAGGGGAGCAGATTCTAAGAGATGAAGAAGCTCCAATATTAAATGAACAGGAGAAAGCGAGACGAGAGAGGGAGAGAGGGAGACTTCGCCGTCACCGCAATCATAAAACTCGGAAAGAACCCAAATTCAATAAGTTAATATCATGGGTGTAAAAATAAATTTACATATTGAATTGAGTTTGTGAGGGTAGTTTAGGTAATAAATTTGGGTTTAAAAAGATATTAATAGTTTAATTAAAAATAATATGGGTGTAGTGAGTAAGCTGAGTGTAGAGATATGTTACGCGAGTTCAAATTAAATTTTCCTTAATATTTCCATATTATGATGATGCAAACTATGTTATATTATGGTACGCTATGATAATAGAAGCGAGAACTAGGGTTTTGAAAACCCTAACCGAGAAAAAAAGAAGAAGAAAAAATTGCAGCTGAGCCCCCCCAAGCCGAGCCATTGTCCAACATTAGCAAATAATTGCGTCGTCCCTACCTTCAGGCTTGGCTGCCACACACCAGCTTGCCTGCAGCCGAGCTCCAGCATCCGCCGACAACTCGCAATCGTCCCGTAATGGCGAAGCCATCTCGGACGACCGATTTGAGAGATTCCAGACGGTTCTCGACAGATCCGAGAACAGGGATTTTCCCCTCGTATGGAACCACCTCCTCAAAGGCAATCGAGAATTGTGGTGATGTCCTTGAGCCCTGAACTCGGTCCTCGAGACATGACGCCACCTGCAGTGGCGAGTCTCTTTGTTTCCGGCGAGAACTAGAGCTCTATAATTCGGCTGACGGCGACTGAAGTTTGCCAAGTTGATTCGGTGACTAACCAACCCATTTTGGGCCTTTAATTTTGTTCGGCCCAACCTAGCTTTGCTGGGCTCCTTTTGTTGTAGCTTGCAGCTACTCCTTAGAGCTTTCTTTTCTGGGCCCAAGCCCCATGCATGGCTTCTTTTTCCCTGCAAGCCTGCAGCCTGATGTTGCTGGGTTATTGCCTTTCTTGGCCCAAAGGCAAGTTTTGGCCTGTTTCTTGCTTCCAGCCTGCACCCAGCCCTGCTAGGGTGCCCACGGCTAAGCCCAATTTCGGCTATTTCGCACTTGTTTGGCCCGCAGTCATCCAAAACCAATATCGCCCGAACGTCTATATTTTCTTGCTTTCACAACCGATCACAGTCGATTGAATTAATTTAATGACCAGTAATCTATTAATTTGATAAAAAAATACAAATTTTGAATCCCGCAACAACGACTACCAGACATATATTTAAACAATGATTCAATTATTGTATTTACAACATTACCCTTACGTTTCAAATCATTCCAACCGAAAATATCGCGCCCGTGCAAAGTCGAAAAACCCCTCAGCCGCAGGAGAGCTGCAAAGCTGTATATCATCCTTTTGAAGCCGTCAAAGACCCCCAAATTACAAAATCGCAGAGCACCAACTAGGGTTTTAGGGTTTTAAGGTTTTAAGCGTCAGGCTGCGTTTGGCATATCACATTGCAGGAAAGAGAAGCCGGATCAGAGAAAGGAAAATGTTTCCCATGTTTATGCAGAAGCCAGACAAGGCTGAGGCTCTGAAGCAGCTGCGGAGCCATGTCGCCATGTTCGGGGCTTGGGTCGTCGCCATCCGAGCCGCCCCATATGTTCTTCACCTCCTCTCTGGGGAAAAAGACGAGCTCAAGCTTGAATTTTAACGGCCATCTCGTTCTATGAGGTAATTTTCGAGATCATATCGTTCTTATTATTTTCCGATTTCTTAAATTTTTTTTTGGGTGGGTTTTCGATGTATGATATTTTTAGGATATACTAGCAAGAGGGTATTTCTGTTTGTTGTTAATGTTGAGAAATTTATGAACTGAATACTTGTTTGACAGATTGTATTGTTGTTGTGTTGGGATAAATTTGATAGTTGCTCATTGGGTGTTGTATGTAATAGGGTAGGAGGTGTTGCATACATTGACAATTTGATTATATTTGAAACAGAGTACGAAGAAAATCGGGAGTGATGAGCGATTGCTTCTAAAATATTTTACCTGACTTATGTTATGATAATATATTTGTTTCTTTGAGATGATGATTGAACCCTGACAAAGATGAATTTTTTCTCGTATAATCTGCTCTTTTTGGTTGTTTTAATTTTGACGCCACGGATCACTACTCTACGATGCTATAAGTAGCATGTGAATGTGTGATTATCTAGTTATACAAAAACTCTCGTCAAGTTAGTGAGGATGGAGTCAACAATGTGCCTTAGGTGAAAGCAGGCCATATGAACAAGTTGAATCAATATTATTGCGGAATAGGCAATAATATTTGAAGTAATGCCCCGTAGGCAAATTGACACAAGAACTGTGTATGATTTATAGCATATTTGAAGTAAGAGTATTTTTTTTCCCATTGAATGTATTGACCGACATTCCCAATTTTATATACAGATAGGTTGAAACAGTATGACTATTGGGAAATTTGGTCTATAAGTCATTAGCTTTTTCCTTGTTGGAAAATGATGCATGATAGCATGTCTATTGTGGATTTTGATTTTGAGTTATAGAAACTTTGGTGCTAATCACTCTTTCACAAGATAGTACCTTTTATTATTTCTCTATCTCTCTGTTTTTTCATTTTTTTTTTCTCAGTTGAATGGTTTGCCTGTGTGTGAACTGTTTTGAAAACAAAGAAATCACACTCGTCCTTTGTACTGTAATAGGTTGAAGTCCTTTAGGCATGTTTGATACATAGGATTGGCTTGTCTTGGACGAATTGTAGGGATTGGTTTGGATTGGCTTGGCTGGTACTTAGTCTTGTCCTCAGTTTGGCGTAACTTTGGAAATAAATTTTATTTTTTTGAAGTTCAAAATACCAAAACCCTGGGAATTGGATTTTGAATAGTCTACTAGCACAGCTGAACATGGAAGCTGTCCATTTGCAAAGTCTTTGCATCAACGTGTGGCTGTGGCATAGGGCTTGTATTGGACCATGTTTCTGCAAGGGGTTAAATAAAGAAATTTAAGGTGGTGCGAGTCCGGGTTAATCCGATTTATGTATAGTCCCATGTTTATAAAGCGGATAAGGGCTAAATAGGGTAATGTGGAAGGCTAATCTGGTAAAACAAACGTACCCTTATGGTTTTTGTTTGTGCATTAAATTTTTGTCCCAGTCAGAGACAACTAATCCATTATTATTAATCAAGTCCATGCTTCAATAAGAAGAGTAAGGTCGCTTGCATTGGCACAAAAAGGATTATAGATCCGAGTGGAAAAGATTGAATTGTAACTACGCAGGAAACCCGAGGATTTTGAGATTTCGTTTTGTTGGGACAATATGTGATTATTTAGTTATTTGATGGTAATTAATTAGGCAATGTCTCTGTCCACTCTGATTGCCTGGCTAATTTTTCTTGATGTTTGAGCATTTTATGGTGATTGTGGCTGCGTGGTATCCTAGTAACATTATCTTATATTCTTCATTGACTAATAATGATAGCATTCGAATCTTCAAGCGCTCAAACTAATGATGATATTCTTCATTGATTCTCATGTTTTCTTCTTTGATGGTGCAGGTCTAGGAGTCGAGGAGTTGGACTTTATATGAAGACGAGTTATTGAGTGCTACCATCGACTATCGAGTTTATTTTGTTTCATAATATTTATCCTGGAGTTGATCAGTATGAACCTGCGGTAGATTATGTTCCGGTAGCTTTTCATTTTTGTTAGACAATTTCTGTTTTATTGACTGCACTTTTTGCTTGGTATTTGAAGACGTCCTAAGTCGTCAATATTATTGAATGTACTTGGACACATTGCTGGTACTTCGACGTTACAGTTGTTGATTTTGTAATCGATAAAGTGTTAAGTACCGTACCAGACTATTTTCTGTATATGAATAGTTACAAAGAAGCTGCTGAATTTTGGACGAGGGTCCTCTTTAGATCTTCTTTGTGGGGTCTGAAAGATTAATTAATCGTGTTCGGTAGCTTTTCAGTTTTGGTTAGGTATTTGTTTGTGTTTAATTTTAAATAAAAAATTCAAAATAAATTATAGCCGCACAATGCACAATAAACAAACACGATTGATTGATCATTCGGATCTACACAAAGAGGATTCGGATCGGATCCTAATCCTTAAATTTTAGTCATCTTTCTCTATTTATGAAATAAAATAAAAAAAAAATTAAAAAGAGCATTTTAAAAAGAGATGTCAAAAGCAAAATATCAAATATAAATTTGATAACTTATTTGATAATTCGGCATCATGCAAACTTCTTACTCCACCTGATAAGTCACAATGTTTCATTTCATTTTATTTTATTTTGTAATATTTATGAGTTATTTATTTTGAACAAAATGAGTTATTTACTAAAGAATGTGGAAACTAACAATTTCAAAAGAAACAAAATAGGTTGTATTTTGTGGGTCCTGCCATTAATCAAATTAAAATAATTTGGCATCAACCTCTTTTGCTGTCATTTTTTACACATGGAGGAATTAGGATCTTCTTCGAATTCTCTTTGTGAGGATTTAGGTCTAAAATTGAAAATTTCATCAACTCTCTGTTAATTGTTAGCACACGAAGCTCACATGTGAGACTAAAAATATAAAGTTAGCCTCTCATGTAAGCCCATGTGCTAACAATTATCGGAGAGTTCCGTTTTAGCCTAATATGTGTGGCTCACGTACTAATAATTAACGGAGAGTTGACGGAATTTTGAATTTTAGGCCTAAATCCTAACAGACTTCATCACATGGGCTTAAATCTTTATTTATTTATTTTATCACAAAGGTTATCTTCTAATTACCCTATCAATATGGAGACTAATAATGCAATTAGGCCATATGTAAATAGTTTACCACTGATTAACTTACCACATTCAAAATTTCGAACCAGGTTAGGAATGTTTTAAATTGACCTCAAGATCGAATTTTTGTTTCTAGAGTCTCGATCTTTACCCAATTTATACTACTGTCTAGTGATATTTCGTTTCACTTGTAAGAGGTCTTACCGTCAATTCTCGCTAAAGATGAATTTGAATTACATTATTGCTAGCCCATTGTGAGGCTAAGCTCACCATCCTCTTCCTTAGTGTAAATAATATCGTTTGTTAAAAAAAAAAAAACGATTTTTGTATTGTTTAAAGAGAATTACAATTGTGTTTACCTTTCGAACAACGAAATTCAAATTTATTACAGAATAACGAAAATTATAAATACCCCCAAATGCACTGTCATCAACGCTGATTAAACTTCCACTAAATAAATTCCATATGAAGATTTCTTAACTTTTAAAAAATGAGAGGATAAACACAACATAACGCGTATAAGCAATATATGTAGCTTAATGTGTTAAAGTTGTTAGGGTTTCCTAGCCTTTGGGGTTAGGTCTCCTAGTTTTTAGGGTATGTTTTAAGTAATGGTTAATAATCCATATTCTTGAATGACAAGTTTGTTGCACTTTCTATTTTAAATTTAGTCAAATACCACAATTCTAGGGTTGTTAATCGTGGGGTGTTATTTCCTTCGTTCAGTTTCATTGTAAGGCTATTTAAAAGCCATTGTTACTCTCTGATTCAATAAGAAAGGTTCCCCCAAGTATTTGAGTGCATTATCAAACTTTACGAGGTTTATTTGTCGTTGTTTCTGGTTGTTGGTATTAAAGCCTCATCATGGGGCCTGATCAAAAGTCTGAAATACAATTATTAGTTCAGTGTGAAGCAACAATGACATGGTCGTTTAACGCAGTTTCGTGCAGCCTGCAACCCTAAAGTTTGATGGACATTATGATCACTGGAGCATGCTCATGGAGAATTTCTTACGCTCCAAGGAATATTGGAGCTTGTTGGAAACTGGGATCCCTGTAGTAGTAGAAGGGATGGATCTCATTCATGCACAAAAGAAGACAATTGACGATCAAAGGTTAAAAGACCTGAAGGCTAAAAACTACTTGTTAAAAGCCATTGATCGATCAATTTTGGAGACGGTCACCGCAAAGGATATTTGGGACTCTCTGAAGCAGAAGTATCAAAGCACCTCACTGATCAAGGTTGCCCAGTTGCAAGCTCTTTGCAAAGAGTTTGAAGTGCTTCATAAGGTTTGAGTCATTCCAAAAATAATCATTTTATGATTCTCCAACCTTCATATGAAGCACTTCAAACTCTTTGCAAAGAGCTTGCAACTGGGCAACCTTGATCAGTGCCGTGCTTTGATACTTCTGCTTCAGAGAGTCCCAAATATCCTTTGCGGTGTCCTTCAAAACTGTCTCCAAAATTGATCGATCAATGGCTTGGAACAAGTAGATCTTAGCCTTCAGGTCTTTCAACTTTTGATCGTCAACTGTCTACTTTTGTGCATCGATCAGTGAGATCCATCCCTTCTGCTGCCGCAGGGATCCTAGTTTCCACCAAGCTCCAATATTTCTTGGAGCATAAGAAATTCTCCATGAGCATGCTCTAGTGATCGTAGTGTTCATCAAACTTTGGGATTGTAGGTTTGCATGAAACTGTTTTTAGCAGCCATGTTGTAGCTACTTCACACTGAACTAGTGACAGTATTTTAGACTTTTGATCAGGCCCCATGATTGGGCTATGATACCAAATGTTAGAACTATAAAGAACGACAAATAAACCTCGTAAATTTTGAATAATGCACCCAAATGCTTGGGAGAGCCTTTCTTAGTAGATTAGAAAGTAACAATAGCTTTTAAATAGCCTTACAATGAAACTGAACGAAGGAAATAACAACCCAGGATTGACAACCCTAAAATCGTGGTATTCGACTAAGTTTAAAACAGAAAGTGTAACAAACCCTCAAGAATAGGGATTATTAGGCCATTACTTAAAACAAACCCTAAAAACTAGGAGACCTAACCGTGACGGCTAGAAACCCTAACAACTTTAAAAAGCGTTATGTGGATTGGAGGACCGAATCCATGTGCATTCTGCTAACCAATGGCTCAATTGTTATTAAATTTGTTGTTGATAATAAACTACAAGGGCTTACAATAAGGGAAGTCATTTAATAGGAAAAGTGATTTTCACACACTTTTTCACTTCTCACACACTTTTTTTTTAGTTATGACTGTCAAATTGAATAAATTAAACGAAATCAATGGATAGAATTCAACATAGGTGTGTTAGAGGCTAAATAGAGTGTTGAAAATTACTTCCTTTACAATATGCATGCGAGCGAGATTTGCAAATAACTACTTAGAATGAGTAATTTACAAATTTCTCTTGCATGCATACAATTGTAAAGCTCATGTGGTGCCTTTTCTAAGTATTGCTATCTAACCTTTTCTAAGTTTTGCTGTCTAACCTTTTGTCATCTATTTCTTCTCCATTTTTCCTAAACGCCTCAAAATCTAAAAGTTGCTCACCTCTAACATACCCTAAAAGTGTGTCACCAGCTACGGTCTAATGATAATCTTCTTCACTTGTAAGGAAAATGTCTCAAGTTCAACTCTCATGAATGACGTGTTTTTATATTTGGAAAAATTTGTTTAACCCAAAAAAACCAAGTGAACAAATTGTATAGTTTCCATCCATCTTACAAATTAATAATCATGTGTTTTCTCACAATCTATAATAATGCAGTCATCAATATGTAATCTTCTTCCTATGTTTTGTTCTTTGTAAGATTCCCTCTTCGTCAGTTCGGAATATGATGTAACAGTACAAGACTAGCATCCAAAGTAGAGAATAAATGATTTTTTTTGCATCTCGAACACGATCCTCACAGATCACAATCCAAAAATTAACCTGCAAAACCAAAACCATGGAAAATTATGATACGAATTTCTTAGGAAATTTACATGTTTCACTGCCTGAAATTCCCCTAACTAGGGACTCACTGTGAGTATGACAAGTGGCAAATTCATAACCCCTCCTTCTTGATAACAGTACTACAAGTATCAAGAAATCACCAATTGACAAGAAAGAAAGATATGCAGAAATGAAAGACGGAAGAAAGAATGGTAGAGAGATAAGACTATGAATTTCGGTGTATTTTTACTAACTGAATTACAATGACAGTTTTACATACTTTATATAGCTCACTAGCTATCTTACACAGTAAGCTATTAGCTCCAACAACTCTAACTAACTTCCACATCAGCATAACTATCTAACTGTTTTGCCATATCAGCATAACTAGTCTTTGGACAATACTACCCTTCAATCTATATCAGCTAATATCCCCCCTCAATCTGAACTTGGGTTACCAAGTTTAAGATTGTAACTATGTTTAACAAAGGAAGGACCATGTAACCCCTTGGTTAATATATCTGCAGACTGATCTTCAGTAGGTATGTAGGTTACTCCCAAGTCACCTTGCTAGACCCTCTCTCGAACAAAGTGGTAATCGGTATCCAAGTGTTTTATCAGAGAGTGAAACACCGGATTTGCACTGAGAGCAATCCCAGACATATTGTCACAATGAATAACTGGGGGTGTAGGCAGAAACAACTCCAAATCCTTCAAAATACTCCTGATCCAGGCTATATCAGCAGCAGTGTGCGCCAGTGCTTTATATTTTACCTCTGTAAAACTCCGAGATACTGAACTTTGTTTCTTTGACTGCCAAGAAATGGGATTATTACGAAGAAAAACAATGTATCCAGTCACAGATCTTCGAGTATTCAAGTCTGCAGCCCAATCGGAGTTTGAGAATGCATTAAGAATTGATTCTGCATTGGATGAATACACTATACCATACCTTAGTGTCCCTTGAAGATACCTCAGTATTCTTTTCACAACCCCAAGATGAATATCTGTTGGTGTTTTCATAAATTGGCATACTGAATGACAATGGGAACACCAATGGTAATGGTAGTGGTAATTTTTCTGGGAATGGGAAGAGTATGCAGTCACAAAATGGTACTTTCTCTGGAAATGGGTTTCAGAAGGGTAACACTTGGAATGGTAACACGAATTACAGGTTTGGTATTTTACCTGATTGTCAGATATGTTCTCGAAGAGGACACATTGCTGCCAATTGTTTTCATAGGGTTGATATTGGAAACACTGGGTTCATCATTTGTCAGATTTGTGGAAAAATGGGGCATATTGCTCTTGAATGCTACCATCGAAATAATTTAACTTACCAGGGCAATCCACCACCACCATCTCTAACTGCAATGACTGCACATGGTCATATTGGTCAAGGTTCATCACAGTACAATGGCCATGGTTTTTCCAATAATGATGCATGGATCTTAGACACTGGAGCTACACACCATATGACAGAAAATGTCAATGCCTTATCTCAAGTCAACCCTTACAATGGAGATGAGAAAATTACAATTGGAAACGGTGAAGGTTTGGCAGTCAAGAATATTGGTTCTACTTCCATTATTACTCCTTCTAATGCCTTAATATTGCATAATGTTCTACATGTGCCTCAAATAACTGTGAATCTTCTTTCTGTTAAGAAATTATGCAAAGATAATGGATGTTGGTTTATTTGTGATGATGTGGATTTCTTTATACATGACAAGGCAACAAGGGTGATTTTGTACCAAGGAAGGAGTGATGGTGGTGAACTCTTCAAGATTCCAGTCAATGTATTTGCTAATTCTTTTGCTGCAAGCTTGAGTAGATGTGTTGCATTCTTGGGACAGAAAGTCAGAATTGCATTGTGGCATAACAGGCTTGGTCATCCATTTGAAGAAGTGTTGATTTCAATGTTGAAGAGTGCTGCTATTCCAGTTAGTAAAGATTCATGTCAAACTGTATGTTCTTCTTGTATTAAAGGAAAGATGTGTAGGAAAGTATTTCCTGTTAGATGTAATAAAGCCAGATTTTTGTTTGAGAAAGTCCACTTTGATGAATGGGGACCATCTCCAACACAGTCTATAGAAGGGTATAAATACTATATCACATTTGTAGATGAATTTTCAAGATATATGTGGATATTTCCCATGATCAATAAATCAGATGCATTTCCAATCTTTGTTAAGTTTGTAGCATTTGTGTCTACTCAGTTTAATACTTCAATTAAAAGTTTTCAATCTGATGGAGGAGGTGAATATGTGAGTAAATAGTTTAAAGAATTCTTAGCAGGAAAAGGTATTACACACATGGTTTCCTGTCCATATACTCCTCAGCAAAATGGTATTGCTGAAAGGAGACATAGACATGTCATAGAGACTGCAATCACCCTATTGATTGAAGCAAGTCTGTCACAATGTTTTTGGTATCATGCTTGCTCTCATGCAGTGTTACTCATCAATAGAATGCCATCTAAATGCTTGGATTGGAAATCTCCATATCAACTTTTATTTGGTAAAGTACCAGAGATTCATAATTTCAAGGTTTTTGGAATTGCAGTTTATCCTCTTATGAGACCATACATTGTGAATAAGCTTCAAGCTAGATCTTCCAAATGCGTTTTCCTTGGTTATGCTTTGGGATATAAAAGGAGTTATTTGTTATGATTTGGACAGTAAAAGGTTAATTCTATCAAGACATATAGTTCATAATGAAGATGATTTTCCATATAGAACTGCACCAGTTCAACAGTCTAGTATCTCTGCACAGTCACAAAATGCAAGAGTTAATACTGTTGTGATTCAAATGCCAATTCCTGCAATTCAACATCAAGCACCACAATCAAACAATGTTTCAGTTTAGGAGTTACATAGTGAATCTTCAACAGAGACTAGTTTCCAGCAGCAATATTCACATATGCAGCAAGAATCTGATATTGGGAATGTGGGAGTTTCACCTCTCAGTGATTCAAGTATGCAGGAACCATCTTCAGCATCAACTTCTTATCACCATCACTCTCCTCCTACAACAAATGAATCACCTTTGATGCCTGTCCATCACAGTTCTCAATTAGAGGTAATCATTCATTTCTCACCCCTCAGTTGAGTGAATTTTCTGAAACTCATGCATCCACTACAGATCCAAGTTCTCATCATTCTATGGTTACAAGGTTAAAAAGTGGGACTATTCAAAGGCAGAATTATGCTGCTTATATGGCAAGTTTTCCTGAGTTGAAAAGTTTACATCTTACTGAAGATGACCAATTTTCTGGTGGATATTCATTTGTTACTGAGATTTCAGATACCATCGAACCATCCAATTTTCGAAAAGCTGCAAGTGTACCACATTGGCAGAATGCTATGCAAGAAGAATATGATTCTCTCAGGGCACAAGGTACTTGGATATTAGTGCGACCTCCAACTGATAGGTCAATTGTTGGAAGTAAATGGGTCTACAAGGTGAAAAAGAATCCTGATGGCAGTGTTTCTAGGTACAAAGCTAGGTTGGTGGCTCAAGGGTTTTCTCAAGAGTATGGAGTTGATTATTCTGATACATTTAGCCCGGTTGTTCGACATACAACAATACAAATGATTTTTGCTGTAGCTGCAATGAATCATTGGGATTTAAAACAGTTAGACATTAAGAATGCATTTCTACATGGTGATTAGCAGGAGGAAGTTTATATGAAACAACCTCAGGGCTTTATTGACTCCACATGTCCTAATCATGTTTGTAAACTCAAAAAATCCCTATATGGATTGAAACAAGCCCTAAGGGCTTGGAATTCGAAATTTACAAGTTATTTGAGTGCTATGGGATTCTGTGCTTCTATGTCTGATTCAAGCCTGTTTATGAAGAAAGATGGGACTGATATTATCATACTTCTTCTTTATGTTGATGACATCATCTTGACAGGTTCCAATTCTACCAAAGTGCATCAAGTTATTCATGAGTTGTCATAGGTGTTTGATCTCAAGGATCTAGGAAAACTTAAATATTTTTTGGGTCTTCAAATTACATATCAGTCAAATGGTGATATCACTTAATTCATAAAGCAGGTATGGATTCCTGCAAACCTGCTTCCACACCATGCAAACCACATAATTCACTGCTAGTGACAGAAGGAGTTCCTCTTCGTGAACCTACATTTTATAGAAGTATAGTGGGATCTTTGCAATATTTGACCTTCACTAGGCCAGATATTGCATCTGCAGATATATTAACCAAGGGGTTACATGGTCCTTCCTTTGTTAAACATAGTTACAATCTTAAACTTGGTAACCCAAGTTCAGATTGAGGGGGGATATTAGCTGATATAGATTGAAGGGTAGTATTGTCCAAAGACTAATTATGCTGATATGGCAAAACAGTTAGATAGTTATGCTGATGTGGAAGTTAGTTAAAGTTGTTGGAGCTAATAGCTTACTGTGTAAGATAGCTAGTGAGCTATATAAAGTGTGTAAAACTGTCATTGTAATTCAGTTAGTAAAAATACACCGAAATTCATAGTCTTATCTCTCTACCATTCTTTCTTGTACACAGAAAACCCTTGATTACCTCAGCGGAAGATGGTCACCATAGATCGATCACAGCGAAGATACCATGATAACAATACTACAGGTATCAAGAAATCACCAATTGACAAGAAAGAAAGATATGCAGAAATGAAAGAAGGAAGAAAGAATGGTAGAGAGATAAGACTATGAATTTCGGTGTATTTTTACTAACTGAATTACAATGACCGTTTTACACACTTTATATAGCTCACTAGCTATCTTACACAGTAAGCTATTAGCTCCAACAACTCTAACTAACTTCCACATCAACATAACTATCTAACTGTTTTGGCATATCAGCATAACTAGTCTTTGGACAATACTACCCTTCAATCTATATCAGCTAATACTTCTAAAGCAATGCCAACCTCACCTTCTTGTTACCTTTTTCTTGACTAATAATTTAACTAAAGTATTTATTTTTTGAACAAAATAATTTAATTAAAGTATTAATCTGTAAATAATTTGCTACTTAGAAGCCGACCCAACAGCCCCACCACGTTGCCGCCACTTTTGTCAAAAGGATGAACAAGAAAAAAAGGAAAGAAAAAAAAGACTTTAAATAGAGTTTGCCTTAATATTTTATCAAATATTTTTTAAATTTTATCTTATTTAATAATTAAAATCTAACTTTTTAATATATATATATATATATATATCTCGTGCAATACGTAATAATATAAATAAAATAATTAGTTTATCTATAAAAAAAAAGGATATCATAAGAAAAATGTAACCACTTCCTTCATTTTCTTGGGTTATTGACCATCTGCAGGAGTTTCGGGTTTAATACCGATATTTTAGCAACAAAACCAATAAATCTAAGCGTAGTGCTTGGTGTGTTGATTTATTTTTTATTTTTTTTATTTTGGAAAGAGAGTGTGCGCAAGCTGTTTATTTCAAGAATAGGCTGGATGTCACATCCCGGCTCGGGCGCAGCCACCTCTCGGGCTTGACTCCACTGTAGCACGATATTGTCCGCTTTGGGCCTTCCCCATGCCCTCACGGTTTTGTTTCTGGGAACTCACACGAGAACTTCCCAATGGATCACCCATCCTGGGAGTGCTCTCGCGTGCTACTCGCTTAACTTCGGAGTTCCTACGGAAACCGAAGCCAGTGAGCTCCCAAAAGGCCTCGTGCTAGGTAGGGATGAGAATATACATTTAAAGATCACTCCCCTGGACGATGTGGGATGTCACACTGGATACGACCAACTGCATTTTTTTGAGAAAATCAAAACTTGTATGTAAAGAGTTTGCGCAGTGGCCTCTTAGCACTACGGTCTGATGATATTCTTCTTCACTTGTAAGTAAGAGGTTTTATGTTCGAATCTATGTGATGTATTATACATGTTGATGTTGGTCATTTTCTTGACACCGTTTATAAAGAAGAGTGAATCCGGTCGATCTAACGCCAATAATTGCAATAAAACAATGGAATTCGAGAAAAATCCCAAACCCTATACGAATATTATTCTTATTCTTCCTCATGGAACACACTTTACTACAATAGTGCGTAAAAAAGGAGTATAAAAAGCATCTCACAGTTATAGCTACAGCATACTCAGACACCCTTTCTCCAATCAGTTTCGTCCATTGAGACGATGCCACCCAAGAAAAGGTCAGGTCAGCTGTCCAAATCCAACACACTTGTTCTTCAATCACCATTTAATTACAAAACTTTCCAAGAGTCCAAACACCCACCTGAGAATTTGCCAATATACTGTTACAGTGCAAAATGGAGAGAAGAGAAGCAATCCAGATTCCATGAACAAGAGTAAGAAAAGGATAACATTTCCGAAACCGCAGAGCCGTTTGATAACCATTTCAGCTTTTAGTTTTAGTTTTTTCGGTTTTTGGTCTTCGGTTTTCGCTTAGAGGGTACGAGAGGGAGGGATGTTAGAAATGGTGGATGTTGTAAATGATTAAGATGAACCCTAGATATGCAAAAAGGGCTGACCATGGATGAGGTACCTGGATCAGTGGGGACGAGTGTCAGCTTCTCATTGAGATTAGGTCAGGCCATCTTTTCCTCTGCTTCTCTTCTCTTCATGTCTTTGGGTGTGGAGTTCTACAGCTACACTGCTTTCTGGTAACTCATATTTTTTTTTATAATTATTTCATATCTTATTTGCCTCATTGTTTTAGAATTTGGTTGGAAAATGGTGGAACCAAAAATAATTTCATTATTTGGATGATTGATTTTGTCTCATGCATGACTCATGAAGCATGAATGTAATGGAAGTTGCTTATAGTACAGTGAAACCCAATTTTACGATTCAACCTGGAAACTGGAAAATAGATTGATTTGTGATTTACCCTTTTGCCAATTTTAAGACCCCTAATTCTTTATTTGATCAATTTTTTCTTGTGCCATAACATTTTAGCCAACCAGGGAAATGCATCCATTGTTTTTGTTTTGGGTTACAATGGAAGGCTTTAGACCCCTGACTCTGCAAGTGTTATCAAGTCAGAAATTTCCTAGCAGCTTTTTATTTATATAAAAATATGTTTTTTTGGCTGTCAATAGTGGCGGAACTAGAATTCGAATTTTAGGGGTCCTAGTGTTAAAGTACTAGTGTTTTAGATAGAAACATGGCGTGTGGGCTTGTTGTTGTCAGGCCAACCATGTCACGCATATGTCAACAGATATCGACATATGCCAAAGCAATCTGATAAGTAATATCGAGAGAATTTATCGATTGCTGTTGACGCAACCTGTCGAGATATATACCTAGCATGCATAACATCAAAAACTTGGTAGACACAAAAGGGACCCATACCAAATATTCAGAAGGCCCTTGGAAGACAATCACATGTATATTTCCCAAACTCTGCGTGATCCTGAGACCTCCTTAATCCCAATGTACATCTGCCACTAATCAAATTGGTCAATGAACCAATGAAATGCTAAATAACAATTTTATTAATGGGATAATTTCTACAAGCCTGAAAGAAAAAAAAACCAATTAAACGAATACGATGAATTCCCTCTTTTAATCCTGTGTTTTCTGGCAAACTCGAATAATGCAGTGCTCAACATTTAATCTTGCTCCCATGTTTTTACATTGCAGCTATCTGGTAACAGTCATGGGTCTGGTCATACCTTGGAGTTTCACTTTGGCATTGGTGGATGGTTACTCTGTGCTCGTGAAGTGCCCTCTTCGTCAGCCTGGAATACTGCTGATCATCGTTGTCGGAGATTGGGTAAGCAGACTAAGCAGTAAGCACCATTCTGATACATGTTTTTGTAACTGATTCAACATTTTTCTCAACAGGTATTATCCATTCTCACACTGGCTGCAGCTTGCTCAACGACTAGCGTTGTGGATATCATGCTCCATGCTAACGGTCCAAACTGCCCTCCAAAGTTTTGCAGCAGATATAAAATATCGGCTGCGATGGCCTTCATGTCATGGTTTCTGTCTTTGGCTTCGTCTCTTTTCAATCTTTGGTTACTACCGTCCTTGTGACTTCTCACATGAATATAGCTTGTCTTCGACTTCTGCAGACATTTGTGAACATCGTATTCAAAACTATTTGAAACCATAGGTTTGTATTTGATAGTGTTCAAATCATACATAAGCAATTGCAAATCATGAATAAAAGTTTCATTCAATGTTTAAACGCTCAACAGCTTGATGACCAATCGTTTTACAGCAAGAGTAAAGCATCAACCATTTCTGGCAACTAAGAAACAAAATAAGCATACATTTACTGGTATTTCCTACTTGACAAAAGCTGAATACATGCCATACAAATTGAAAACTTTACAACTCAATGGTGCTTTTCTTCATCCGGTATGCCCGGGAGATGGTTTGTATTGCTTTGGATAATAAATTACAGAAACAGGTAAAGGATTTCAGGTTTAGTTGATATTAACTGAACCAGACTCCACACTCCAAAAATTTAACCCATCTGCCTCAGCTCATGAGCAGAATATAAGAACCTGGTAAGCTGGCTGCACAAAGCGATTATCATGTTCAGTTCATCACCTTTGCAAGCAGCAAGACCTGCCTTGGCTTTCCCCATTACTTTAAGCACTCCAGTATCTATGGAAACCCTTCCTGCTGTCTAGACATAACTTCAGGAACTCTTTCTTTGTAAGATTTTTGTGATGATTCACAAAGATCTTGGTCTCGTTTTCAGTGCTTCCCAATATCCCTCTATCAGGCTACACAGCCATCTTAGAATAAGCACATTTTTGGAATAAATGCATGCAATCTTGTTAACTTTATCCATGATCTAGTATGTTGATAATTGAAAACATTTACTGTTGGTCCTTCTTCCAAACGCATATTCATTACAAACCTCCCCCTATTGTCCCAGTCTACATCCATTGACCTTGCCGAGTATGCCTTCAGCAGTATGTTTTCATGTGTTTTCAACTGCGTACCGAAAAATGTTTTGCACCTTTAAAATTGATAAATCATCTAATCCCCATTCCCACACATCTGAGCATCCAACATTTCTATCTTCAACCTTTCTGCTACTTCCTTGTTCCCTTGTTTCATATACCCACTAATGAACGCATTATAGACCTCAGAATTCGGTTTAAACCCTTTTCCCACCATCTCGGCCTGAAGCTTAAGCGCTTCT
This sequence comes from Heteromeles arbutifolia, assembly GCA_024362995.1. Classification (NCBI taxonomy): domain Eukaryota; kingdom Viridiplantae; phylum Streptophyta; class Magnoliopsida; order Rosales; family Rosaceae; genus Heteromeles; species Heteromeles arbutifolia. The sequence goes on from JANCRC010000004.1 coordinate 30,917,670, forward strand.
TCCAATTTCCATTCCTCACACAACCCTCTTATTAGATTCTCATAACTCTTCTCGGTCGAACGAAAACCAAAATCTACCGTTGCACCTCTCATAACATTCAATGCTTCTAAAACCCTACTCTCATCACAAAGCCCCTGAATCAATGCATCCATTGTTGAACACTCGGGCCTGAAATCTTTCCTAAGCATGTCCTTATATAAGAGCGTAGCAGAATCAATGTTTCCTGTTTTACAGTACCCAGTAATAAGATGATCATACGTAGCACAAGTACTCTCTACTCCACTTAATCCCATTTCTTTGAAAAAATCTTCAGCCATTTCAATTTCTCCGATTTTGCAAAACCCACCAATCATAGTGTTATAAGCAACAACATCAGGCACCACACTCTTAGCTCTCATTTCTTCCCAAAACTCTTGTGCTTCACTCATTCTATCTTCCTCACAATAAGCAGCCATCAAAATACTATAACTATAGCCATTTGGACAGCAATTCAAACCCGCCATTTGATCCCCAATCTCTTTCACCTTCTCCACCACACTATCCTGATAAAAACCCAACATCAATGCATTGAAAGTTTGCACACTCGGGCTGATTATAGCAACCCTTTTCACTTTTTTCTCTAAAACATCACAATCCAATCCAAAAATCTCCCTATAAATCTCATAACCAGCATACGCACCTCGACACTGCGAAAGAAGCCGAATTAGAGCATTGCAGATGCTCAATCCGGGGCTGATCCCACGAGACAGCAACATTCTCACAATCTGGATTGATGGGTCGATTTTCTTCGACTCCAAGAAAGCTTTGACCAGCAAATCAAACACAAAGGGTGCTGACCCACATTGCCTATAGGTCTTGACAAGATTCTTAAACACTTTCAACGGCTCAGATTCGTCGAATACCCAAATGGCGGCTCGAATAAGGTCGTAAGCTTGGGAATTGAGTCGGGCTCGGGCGAGGATGTGGATTATGGTGGAGTAAAAGAGGAGGTTGTGGTTGCAGAGGGACTTGCGTTGGGTCCAGAGGAAGAAGGCGAGGACAAGACGGAGATTGTTTTTGATGTGGAGTGTAATCTTGGAAAAGTCGTTTGGGTTGAAGCCGTTGGGGTAGAGAGAGTGAAGGTAGCTCCATCGGGATTTGGAGCGCTGGTGGGTTAGGATGGAAACGACGTCGGAGATTAGGGGGTTGGTTTGTGATGGAGCTTGATCGGACGGTGGAGAAGAGGAGGAGAAACGGGAGACAGAAAGGGGTTTGGGTTTTCTTGCTGAAGAAAGAGTGCATTTGAGGATTTGAAAAGCCATACAAACTAGGAGACAGAACATAGCAGAAGATGAGAGAAGGACGAGGACGAGGACAGTGGGCTTCAATCAAAGGCGCATTTAAGAAACTTGCAATTGTTGGAGTAATATTAGAAAATATGAAAAATAACAATATAATTCCAATGATAATAATCATAAAGAAATTCACAACATCAATTATATATGAGATTAATATAAACAACTAAAGATAAAGTTAGAAAAAACTAAACTTGGAGATTGAGGCTTGCATAAAATGCAATGTTCTAAAGATAGAATTTCGCCCCTACTCTTGTGCTTGTAGTTCGGTAGGCGTCAATCTCCCAAGATTTAACAATCTATAATTCGAAGTTAAAGCACTTCAATCTTCGAACTCTGGCGAACTTCATATATTCTGTACTCTCAAGACACGACTTAGATTTTTACTAAGACATTGGAGAAAACTCTTCTTTTCGATCCATTAGATATGTGAGATGTTTGAGTTTATATAGAACTCAAGCCACCCCTTTTGAAACATTGTGACTGTTGTCTAAAGTTCCAACGAACAGACGCAACTCATGAGTTTGAATTCAACTATGACACATGACTTTTTTTTTTCATTCATATAAAAATTAAATATTATAATATTAATTATAATATGTAATTTCCAACAATCCCCCACATGAATGAAAAATGAGGAAGAATTTGAGAGTACAGGCGGACAAGAGATGCATCGGGAGATGTGTCTTTTGGACTTGAACATACCCTAGTGAATACTTATCGGATTTACTTGGTGACGCAGTGGATATAGAATCTTGAACTGTTCACCGCAGCAGTAAACCGAGACAATAAGTAACACACATCACTAATCCTAATATATTCCGGTTCATACGGCTGTGTTCATTTTGGTCCTGAACAAATCCCGGATTCATGAGAGCTTTAGAGAATTTAGCCATCTCATACTTATAGAAGCGACCCACTTCTACTCTCACATAGGTGACCATTGATTAATAATATTCTACAATATTTCTCTTATTTATCAGATATCACTGTCATTAAGTATAAATATACATCCTAAAACTTTTGCAGACAACACACTTCTTCCATCATAGGAATGAGGTATATAGTGTGGTAACGTCTTTGAATCATGCCTAACCAGTTTGCCTATTGAACTTAGACCATGGGATCTCCAATCAACTAAGTTAGGTTTCCGCTCGGTTGATTCATTAGTTATGTTGGCTTTAGCCTCATTCCCCTCGATGATTAACTTATTCTCTAGTGTAACCTTTAATGATTGGATTCACTACTAGGTTGACTATTTTTAATGGTGTGCACAATCCATCTTATGAAATTATATTTCATATGAGAGTAGTTGTTTGACATTGTTTGAAATGTCAAGTCCTCAAAATTATATTAGGACTTAATTACTAAGTAAGCACTTGGGAAAACTCCCCCACATTTAAGGTATTTGTAAGAAGGTCTTTAACCTTGCCATACCTTAAACAATTACTCATAATACTCATAATAAGAGAAATTGCTTATTATCTCCTTTAAATGCAAATTACTCTTCCTAATTTAGACATTGTTCTTTGCCTTATTTGACAAGCCATCATAATACATGCATGACCATTCATATGCTTACTTAATAAGCATCATCAGGTATAATACATTTTTTCAAATATCCCACATTTTAGTGTCTAGTCTTTTCTTTTCCCAAAGACCCCCACACCTCCAATGTATAATTCCTCTCACATTGAGTGTCTAGTCTGTAATACCCTGAAAATTTAAATATATGAATTATATATTTATAATTATGAATATGTGAGAAAAATCGAAAATAAATCGATTTATGATTATGAGGAATTTAATCGAGAATTTTTAAAGTTTGTTTTCGGAAATTTTGATAATCTACTTATTTGTATAATTGAGATTTTATATGATCTTTCGAGAATTTATAATAATTTGTGTGGGTTTAGTTTTAAATTAAACTAATTACGAGATTTAAAGTTTGGAAATTAACCATTTAAAATCCATAGACCTTTTGAGGTCACAATTTATATTTTTGAATAGAGCTCGATCTTACGAACGCGTAGGCACAAACTGTTCGTGAAACAGAGTTATAATGAAGGAGATATTAATGTTTAAAGTTAGGGATATTTTGGTAATTTTAATTACCTTTAGAAGAATCCAGAAATCTGAAGAAATAAATTGTGCCACGTGTGTGGCTGTGATGAAAGGAAATAAAGGATGGATGGCTGAGATTGAAAGGAAAAAATAGGAAAAGGAGAGATGAGAGGGTGACCAATGGGAAAAAAGAAGAAATAAGGGGAGGGGAGAGGGAGAAAGGAGAGGAACCGGCCGGGTTCCCTTACGACTCGCGACCCAGGTTGTAACCGGTAGGTTCTCCGGTAAATTTCACCATTTTTCCGACGAAATGGGCTGATTCATCACTCCCAATCATCAATTCTACTCCTCCTTTACCATTTACACTTCAAATTGGAGAGGATTGGGTTTGGAATTAAGGGGTTTTGCACCGGTGGGTGCGACGGCTTCGGGGTGGCGATCCATCAAATCCGAAGGTATCTCAGTCAACCACCACCATCAATAGACTTCCCTTGAGGCCTGGAACAAAGCCCATGCATTGGTTGGGGTGTTGGAGTTGTTTTGGAGGTCGAATCAAACACACCCAAATCTAGGGTTCCGGCGATTTTTCGTGAAATTGAAGCCTTTCCCGGCCAAATTGGACTTGGGCACAGGTATAAAACTTGCTCTACTCATTGAGATCTTCATTTCTGTTAATTTGGTAATTTTTGGTAATAGTGAAATTTTCCGGCGAGTCGGGGCGGCCGACCGCCACCCACGGCGGCGCACGGCCAAGGAGCCGACTTTACCATTTTTCATATAAATTTCGATGTTCTGAATCTATAATTGGAAATCATTTGATATGAATTGGGTTGTGAAGGTTAGTATTGAATATGGTGGTTATTAGAATATGTTTGGAAATTAGTAAAATTATGAATTGTGAACTACGAAAGGCTTGATCCCACTTCAGGGTACGTAGGTAGTCTAACAGAGTTAGATGCAACCTTAAATAATTGCAAATTACATTTTAGTTGAGAACTATTCTTAAATAGGAAAATTGGTCTAAGAGAAGAAAAAGGGTAGTAAATTGAGGTTATAATTGTTATGTTTTGGTAAGAGAATTAAGGTTATAGAACATGTTAAATAAAGGAACTTAATTAACGAGTCGTGAATGTTGGCACCTAAATAATTTGAGAAAATAAATTTTGGGGCCTATCAACAAACCTAATCCCCGAATATAGATATTTCAGGGGCGGGGCGTTACATAGTCTTTTCCTTTTCCATTAATAATTCATTCATCATACTTAAAATAAATAGAAAACTTATGTAGATAAATTTCTCTCATCCATCTTTGTAGGCCCTTAAGCCTCACTAGCCCTTATAAGGAGATGCACTTGTTGGCTACTTAGTTGCCTTTAGCCCTATGAACTTGTCTCCTTAATTAGGGTTATAATTATCAGATCAAACATGATCTAAAGCTTCTTCCCTTTGCGTGAATACTTATTTTGCCGTCATAAATATTTGCAATGAGACACCCCACCTCGAAAATTTGAGGTAATTTTTCTTTTTCCTAAAGTGTTTGTTAACTTTTACATTTAGTCCATTATCTTAGTGTAATCCTAGCCATTGATCTAGATTATCCTAAGCTCCTAAACTGCCAAGTGGCAGCACCCTAACCCATTTCTTTTTCTCCATTCCCGGACTCTTTCTCATTGCTTCGGTCTCTCTCTCTCGTAGCTCTCCCTTAGTTCTCTCTCTCAACCTTTTGCCTCACTCTCTTCTTCTTGACACATGGACCGTGTCACTATCAAGGAAGGCTCGCAACGAGCCCAGGACCTCATTCCTCTTCTCACCCTGTGAGATCAACGGCACGGGAGCAAAAGCTCTGACGAACTCTTCTCCCTTTTTCCGATAGGTAAGTCGCGTATCTCTCCCTCTCTCTGTTAATGTGACTCTTGGTTGTGATTTCTGAGTCGAATCCTTCCCTCTTTACTTAGGTTATACCTCGGAATCGAGTTGGGTTGAGCACACCCATTGTTCCGGCAAACCCGTGAACGTTTAGCATTTTCTGGTCACTTCCGAACGTGTTTCGATGATCTAAAGGTACCATTGCATTCCTCTCAACTCGTACTACTTGTTCTTACTTAGATTAGGGTCTAGAACCCTCGTTTTCAGGTGACCGGAGCTGTAGGAGCTCTGGCTTTCTTCTTCGGTAAACCCAGGCCCTTTAGGCCATTTAGGATAACCACGGGCCTTGGGCCCGTAGACCAAGCCCAGCCCTTTTGGTTATTAGGCCTGCGGGCCGTGCGTTGGGCGTGTGCGTGTGTTATATGCATGGGCTGCGTGTGTGTGTGTGATGTGTTGTGCCATGTGTGTGTGTGTAAGAGTGTGTGGTGCACATGTGTGCACGTGCGTGTGCTGTGTTGCGTGTACGTGTGTGTGTGTTGTGTATGTTTGTGTGTTATGCCGTGTGTGTGTATGTATGTGTGGGTTTGAGCCCGAGCCCAAACCACCCCCATCTCACCCTAAACCCTTTTAACCCAAAAACCTTAGGAAATTAAAACCCATTAGGATCCAACCTATCCAACCCAAATCCCCTTATGTGGAATATTCTGTTCGGGAATATTCCGTTCGGGAATATTCCATCAGGGAATATTCTATCGACGTTTACGAAATTTATCTGGGACCCTTCTTAGGGTAATTCGACGTCCTGAATCCGTTTTCGACATCCGTTTTCCCAAATTAAATCGTTTGAGTAGAGTATAACTAAGTGTACCCTTTATGTGCTTAGGGGCAGTTATTGTGACGTTTCCGTCTTCGCTAGTGGCACAGCTTTTAGCGGCTAAGTACTGTGAGTGGACCCTTTCTAAAATTACATGATTTTATAGTTTATTTCATAAATGAATAGCATGCCTTACGAGTTTATGATTTGATTTATGATAAGCATGTTTATTGAAATGTTGATTATCGTCTCATTGTATTTGGTGAGGAATTAATTGTTGGCCTATATTGAGCTATATTTTGATATATCGTATTTTCTATAAAAAAAAAAAAACCATGAACCGGTAGACTATCTGATGGATGACGATAGGATGCTAGAACATGTTTTAGAAACCCCTCTTTAAAGTATAGATGATGGATGACTTTATACTATGAAGTGGTTATTTTTGAGAGGCGTAACTATTTGTGCGTACCTAGTGGACACTATGCCGCCTGGGGCCAGGATCTGGTGTTGGCAGTTAGGCCGGGAGAAATAATCCCTAGCGAAAGGCTGAGGGACACGGAGACAGGCATTGGGCCGGGAGGGAGTTATCTCTGGCTACGAGCACAGAGACTTAGGTGCAGGCATTGGGCCAGGAGTATTATTATTCAGTGATCTTTCTGGTAGCACACCGCGCTTATGAGGCGATCTGTGAGACGATTCATGCTTTGGTTTTACGCGATGCCTTTCTGCGATATATCTTTTGAGATGTTTATGGCATGCTAGGGTTTTTAGAAAACCTATCACTTATTATGCTAGTAGTTTTCATTATATATAAACCTGGGGGTTAGTATGTTCATAACTGTTTTCGTATTATGCATATATATAAACTTGGTCCACTCACCCTTGTTTTGCCCCCCCTTTCAGGATTTAGAATCGAGGCATACGATCCCGACGTCAAGACGCTTTCGCATCGGCATATTTGAGTCCTCTAGGTGTAGGACCCACATCCTTTTTATTTATTCAATTTTATATTAATTCTTTTAGTGCTCTAGTTAGTTGTGTGCTCTGAACACGTTCCTAAATTGTTAATTCATTGTATTTCAATTCATAACCCTTATTTATTTCTTATTCTTAGCTTTTGTATCAATTAATGGCTTTCGTCACCCTCGGGTGTCGGGCAGCACGTGTCTATCCTGGTATTCGGGGAATATCAGGGTCGGGGCGTGTCATGCAACGTTAATATACTCATCAAGCAAATAGAATACTTAATTAAGAACAGACTATTGAGTTCTATTGCTGTTTCTTGAAATTAATTTTGCATCTATACAGTACATGATACATATAATACACACACACACACACACACACACACATCATTAATTAGGCCACTTTCATTTCTGAAATGATGAATTCCTTGCACATAGACCATTTAAGCCATATTAATCCCTTTTAATGGAACAATGACAAGTGATGCATCTGTTCGATTTAAAAACCCTATTAAAATTCATCAGTCAATATTGTGGTTTTGGTTTATACCCTTCATGTTGACAGACATACTTCTCAGTAAACAAACTTACGCAAGTACATTTCACTGAAAAATTCCTATATGCATCAATTGCTAACTGATTAATCTTTATTGCTAGATACCATCGCCTGGAAAAGGTACTGCCATATACCAGTTTTGCAATAAGCAGAACACGCAAGTAATAAACAAAAGTACCAGTTTGGTGGATGACATCTCCAAGCAATTTATAATTCATTCAGACATACAATCACACATATATCCATACTAATGAAAGAGAGTCACAACTTCTGAAACCCGCTAGTTCATTTGGAAAGAACCAAATGACCCATACTAAATAATCATGCCTTTTTGTTAAATTCTTATCAGGAATATGATCATAGACATGATATATATATATATATATATATATATATATATATATATATATATATATATATATATATCACTGCAGAATCTGCATCTATTCCTTTAACCGACACAACTCTCATGATAAAAGAGTCGACCCTTTTCATTTGAAAGAGATATTAATTGCGGTTTCTTTTATTTGACCGCAATACATCAGCCGCATAGTTAAATAGGTAGCCATTTCCTTAATGGCAACTGACATGCCTTGACATAAACTGCCATGATCTGCGTCTCGCCCACTTGGCTTCAAGGCATGGGACGTACATGAAGATAACTTTCCAAGAGACTCATCTTCCCATTTGAAAGATTGTGATCGCTCACACATATAGGAACACAAATATGCATGCCAAATATATAGATGAATATATTTGAATTGTATCATGCATTTAACAATACAATTTGAACGCCAACATAAAAAATACTACTACGTTATATATCAGTAAGCAAATAAAAATCAGTCCCACCAAGACATAAATTTTTCTGTAAAAAACCACAGTATCTTTGAATTAGGGTTTAGGGTTACTTTCAATGTTCTTAACATCTTCTTCACATTCACATTTACTAATTATTGCATAAGTAATTCTATCTTTAGATTGTTGGAGTAATATTAGAAAATATGAAAAATAACAATATAATTCCAATGATAATAATTATAAAGAAATTCACAACATCAATTATATATGAGATTAATATAAACAACTAAAGATAAAGTTAGAAAAACTAAACTTGGAGATTGAGGCTTGCATAAAATGCAATGTCCTAAAGATGGAATTTCGCCCCTACTCTTGTGCTTGTAGTTCGGTAGGCGTCCATCTCCCAGGATTCAACAATCTATAATCCGAAGTCAAAGCACTTCAATCTTCGAACTCTGGCGAACTTCATATATTCCGTACTCTCAAGACACGACTCGGATTTTTACTAAGACATTGGAGAAAACTCTTCTCTTCGATCCATTAGATATGTGGGATGTTTGAGTTTAGATAGAACTCAAGCCACTCATTTTGAAACATTGTGACTGTTGTCTAAAGTTCTAACGAACAGATGCAACTCATGAGTTTGAATTCAACTATGACACATGACTCTTATTTTTCATTCATATAAAAATTAAATATTATAATATGTAATTTCCAACAGCAACCATTCTGTTGCGAATAGGGTGATTTTCTGACGGACCTGATCGGATTTCACCTGGAGAATGAGAACCAAGCACTTGCATTTATCAAATCAACACTTGCATAAAATGCCAAAAGCACTTGCATTTATCAAATCAAGAACAACAACATGCCAACAAAAATTGATTTGAAAAAACCCCGCTGTCATATGTTTTACTATTTTGATGACGTGATGTGCTCAAAATAAATGGTTAGATTGTCCCAAGTGTAACGTTTTCATGCATAAATTGATAATGTTGGTGACGGTGTCATCATCTCTTCTTGTATGTACCAGATAAGCAAACAAATCAACAAAAACCCAGAAAAGCAGCTCACAAATGTAATTATATGAATGCAAGAGGACTCGGCATCATACTGACCATGATGAACTCTTTAGGACACAAAAAATCACTCTTTTTTCCTTATATACAACTCAGGCCAGGAAACACTAAAACACAACCCCTAAATCCAACTGAATCAGATGTAAAACAAATTCGAATGACAATAATTTTCTAAGTTCAGATTAAAAAGAATCTACTGGCTTGGAGCAGATGAAATTGCAATCCCCAGGAGCACGTCTTAGTAAATGCGAAATTTTACCAAAATGATGCTATCCAGATTGCTCAACAATGCTCAAATAAAATGACATCAAAAGAAGAATTCTTCAAAACCCAGAAATTTAAACGTGAAATTCGACAAAACCGTGAAAAATTTACTGAAACCCAATTATATTATGTCACAAATTTGAAGAAGATTTTGGCATGAATATGTCTAGAAAGTACTTGAGATGATGAGGAATTGTTTGAGACCAACCTCGATGCAGGGCGCTGCCGTAGTCGTCGGATTCAGGTTGGAAACTGAAACCTAAACCAAGGTTCTAGGTTCTAGGGAAAGGAAATTAAATTGGAACGAAGTCGAGCGAGATTAGGAAGGATGAAGTGAGGGAGGAACTGTAACAAATCAATTTTAATGCGTGCTGGACGGATAATCCCTCACGGGTCCAATCCACTGTTGATGACCACTTTATCAAACAATTCACTCTCGAATGACCGCGAAATTGGGGTTCTGTAGTGGATGATATTGTATGCTCAGTGGATGAGGAAATGAAGCTTGAAATTTGGGAGGCGGTCTTCTAAATGGGTGGGCTTAAGGCCATCTCCAACCGAGGGCTGGCCAGATGGCTCGTTTTAGCCCTCTGGCCCTCCAAGAAATTAGTATTTTAATGAACAGTACATGGCCATATTTGCTTCCATCTCCAACCGAGGGTTAAAGGGTCATATGGCTCGTTTTAGCTCTGTCATAAAAAATCATCTCCAACCAATGGCTAAAGGGCTATAGGGCCAAACATAATTTATTATTTAAAAACTACAACATAAATTCAAATCCAACGGCTAAGTGACGTCAGCATGACGTCAACTAGCCGTTGGATTTGAATTTTTTTTGCTATAAATAGGTTGGATATTAGGCTATAATTCACACAACTTTGAATTCAATCTATTTCAATTCAATCTCTTTCAATTCAAGTTTTGCAATGAATTCCAACTTTGGATCCTCTTCGGATTCCAACTGGGGGTCCTCATCCAATTCCAAATTGGAACAAAAATGGGCGCAAATGAGACGAGAAGATGAGGAGTCTGATGAAGAAGTTCAAGTATGGCACAACAAACAAAATAGAGCAGCAGCCATGGTGTGTCAGCCAACTGAGGAACAACCTCAATGGGGTGGCTCTGTTGCTGGTCCCTCTTACAAACCACGAAACAGAGCGATGACGCATGCCAATCTAATGAACAACTACTTCAACCCCAACTCGGTGTACACAGAAGAGGATTTCAGATGCCGCTTTCAGATGAGGCATCATGTCTTCGAGCGTTTACTTCGTGATGTCCAGCAGGTTAATCCATACTTTCGACATAAGCGGGACAGAGCAGGTCGCCCTGGTTTCTCACTTCATCAGAAGGTTACTGTTGCACTTCGAATGATGGCCTATGGCTCCCCAGCTGATTCGATGGATGAAACCCATGGTATGTCTAAGTCTACATGCCTTGATACTCTTGAACAATTCTGTGACACAATTATTTAGGTTTACAAAAACGAGTACCTCTGCGAGCCAAATCAAGAAGATCTGAATCGGCATCTTTGCAAAGCTGAAGACCGTGGGTTTTCGAGCATGATAGGGTCATTAGACTGGATGCATTAAGATTGGAAGAACTGTCCCACCGGATGGCAAGAAGGCTTTAGCGGGAGGTTGAGAAAGCCAAATATTATGTTAAAGGCGGTTGCCTCATATGACACATGGATCTGACATGATTTTTTTGGAGTCCCTGGATCCCAAAATGACATTACAGTTCTTGGGCATTCACCCCTCTTTAATCGGCTGACGGAAGGTAAAGCACATCAACTTGACTACTACATCAACGACCGTCAATACAATATGGGGTATTACTTGGCAGATGACATCTACCCAAAGTGGGCGACACTTGTCCAAGCAATTCCAAACCCTAGGAATGACGCGGAAAAGTTGTTTACCTTACACCAAGAGGCATACCGGAAAGATGTTGAGAGAGTTTTCGAGCACGGTGGAAGATTATCTGCGAACCAGCAAAAAGGTGGAGTCGAGAAAATTTGGACTCCATCATGATGTCTTGCATCATATTACACAATATGATAGTGGAGGATGAGCCAGATGAGTATATTGATGGAGAGTCCGATGACGACCAAGAAGATCCAAATAGGTCAAGAAAGGCTTGTGCAAAAATATATGATGGGCCTAATTTTTCTTTCAATCCAAGAACTGGTAGTATCTTTATAAATGAGTACATGAGGCGCTATAGAATGATACGTTCCCGTGCCACAAACAAGTACCTACAACATGATCTTGTTGCATATCTTTGGGCCAAAAGAAGCATGAAGTAGGCGTTTAAGTTTTATGTTGTTAAATGTTTTTAGAAATTTGTTTTAGTTTCATGTCGTTAAATGTTTTTTTTATGTTGTATAATTTTTATGTTCATTAATGTTATTTAATGTTATTTCATATTGTTTAATGCTGTTTCATGTTACTTAATTTAATTTAATGTTGTATAATGGCTTAGGAAGTTATAGAAAAAAAATGGAATTTAAAAAAAATATGAAACAAATTTTGTAAAATAGAAGTTATAGGAAAAAAATAAAATTTTAAAAAAAATATGAAACAAATTTTGTAAAATAGAAGTTATAGAAAAAAAAAAGAAGTTATAGGAAAAAATTTTTGTAAATAAAAAAAAAACTGTAAAAAAAAAAAAAAAAAAAAAAAAACTGCTAGTTGACGTCAGCTAGCCATTGGATTCAAATTTTTGTTTTTCGAATTTCTGTCGGATATAACCAATAGTATTAGGAGCAATGATGTCGGTTATATTCGACAGCAGTAAAAAAATTCCAGCCAGCTTGGGGCTGGCTACATATGGCCAGCCCTTTGGCCTTTTCAGATTTTGTAGGGCCCACGAGCCCTCTGGCCTAGCTCTCGGTTGGAGACTGTTTTCGGGCTATTTTCGACTCTCTGGATCCTTCGGTTAGAGATGACCTAAAGCCCTGGACCCGGATGGGTTCCAAGGGGTATTTTTTCATTCGCACTGTGTGCTGATTTCTTCTTGGGGGTTGCAAGCCCTAAAAAGCTTAATTCTATACACATTGTTCTGGTGCCAAATCGTCTAACCCGGATTCGGTGGGCCAATTCCGACCCATAAGCCTCTATAACTATTCATACAAAATCTTCTTAAAAATCCTTGCAAATCGCCTCAAACCACTACTTTCTAGCATTATTTCCGCAATGCATAATACATTTGTGGTTGGATGCCAAATGCAGGACAACATTGTGGTAGCACATGAGATTTTCCATTTCTTGAAATTGAGGAAGGCGAAATGAAAGTTCGAACTTGCCATCAAACTTGATATGTGCAAGGCATATGACCGTGTAGATGGGAATTTTTGGAGGCTGTCAGGCGAAAAATAGGTTTCAATGACCAGTGGATCTCTCTTGTGATGACATGTGTCTCTACGGTGGACTTTGCGGTTCTTGTTAACGGTCAGCCGGGAAGGTATTTCTCCCCCTCTAGGGGCCTCCGGTGGGGCGACCCACTATCACCATACCTGTTTCTCATCATCAGCGATGTCCTTTCTAGGAATATACAACGTGCAATGGATTAGGGTTCTATTAAAGGCATACAGTTTAATCATCAGGGCCTTAGTATGTCTCACCTGTTCTTCGTGGTTGACACCCTTATCTTCCAACATGCTACCCCCCAAAATGCCCAGAACATCACCAAAATCCTCAACGCCTACTGTGAGGCTTCGGGGCATCAAATAAACTTTCAGAAGTTCATTGTCTATCTCGGAGGAAATGTTCCCACGACGACCAGTAACCACCTGTGTGATATGTTGGGTATTCCGATTGTCTCTGACCCTAGCATGTACCTTGGGCTTTCGTCTATCTAGGGCAAATAAAAAAAAGGCCCTGATGTATATTAAGGGCAAGCTCCTGGGGAAAATCCAAGGGTGGAAATAGAACGTTCTATCTATGGCGAGGAAAGAAATCCCGATTAAGGAGGTTGCACAGGCAATCCCGGCTTACCCAATGAATATCTTCCGATTCCCAACCATAGTTTGTAGGGATTTCGATTCCCTATTGGCGAGATTTTGGTGGGGGCCAAAAAAATGAAGAAAAAAAGATTCACTGGGTGAAGTGGGATGCTTTGGGTTTCCCAAAATGTGAGGGGGGTTAAGGCTTTCGTAATTTTTAGGAGTTTAACTTGACCCTCATTGCAAAGCAAGTTGGAAAATTATCCAGGAGCCTAAGTCGATGAGGGTTAAGGTCCTCAAAGCCTAATATTTCCCTAATTCCTCATTTCTGGACGCCAAGCGTGAGAGCCATGCCACTTGGGCCTGGGCAAGCCTGCTTGAGGCTCAAGAAATACTGTTACAGGGGGCCCATTGGCAAGTGATGAATGGTGAGAGTGTTCGGCTATGGATCGACTGCTGGCTCCCTTGTCGACCTCTTGGACACCCAATCCCATGTAGGTCCGTTCCTGTTAGTCGGGACCTCCGCGTCAGCTTGTTAAGTTATACTGAATCTAACAATTGGGAACTGGATTTCCTCACTCCCTTTGTCGCTCCACATGAATTGACCGAGATTCAGAAAACACATATTGGGGACCCCCACATGCCTGATCGTCTTGTGTGGCCTTTGGAGAAAAAAGGGTTCGTTTTCTGTCCGCTATGCTTACCACTGGCTTCACTTCAGCAATGTTGTTGTTCGGCGCCCGTCGTCTTCTTCGACTACTAGCATAGGGGTATGGAAAACGGTTTGGAAGCTATCTGTTCCGGAAAAAAAATTAAACACTTCTTGTGGCAGTGCATCCACGGCTCTCTAGCAACCAGACGCGATCTTTTCAAGCGTCGCTCATTCCCTTCTCCACCCTGCCCCATCTGTTTATGCCATGAGGAGACTGTGGAGCACCTACTGCGTCTTTGTCCTTGGGTTGCTCTGGTATGGTTTGGTGGGCGTCTAAACTACCGAGTGGATCGAGCTTGGATTTCAAATTTTAGTTCGTGGTTGAACTCTCTTATCTGCTCAAACTTGGGCTTGAATTGATGAAGACGTTAACGCTCATTGCTTTTACATGTTGGCATATATGGAAGGCGAGATGCAACGCCACTTTCAACAATAAGAGAATTGATCTTCTGCATGTCATTAATTTTACTTCTTGCAACCTTGACGCCTATCTGGATGCATCACTTAGGTCCTCGCTGCCCAGGTAGGTAGAGCCGAGCGTTTCCTCCTCTGCGCTTGGATGGTTCCACCCCACCCCCCCGGCGCGAGTTCTCGTTTGTAAAAATCAATGTGGATGCCTCCTGGAACAAATCTTGTCGGCTGGGCAGGGCTGGGTTGGTAATCCGGGACCATGCAGGGGCTTTTGTTGCTGCTAGAAGTATTGAAATTACAGCTGAGTGTGCAGTGGTGGCTGAAGCCATGTCGGTGCTGTTAGGCTGCAACTGGGTAAAGGAGCTTGACTTTGAGCGAGTGATTGTCGAATCTGACTCCCTCGATCGAGGTCATCCCATGTTTAAATGGCTCAATTAAAAATGGCAGTTGGAAGATTTTTCCCACCCTCTCAAAAGCCTTTCGGGTGGGAGAATCGTTCCAAGTCTGTCGCTGGTCATGGGTTCCTCAACTAGATAATATGACAGCGGATAAAGTGGCGTCAATCAAATTTCCGGAGATGAGCGTTTGCACGTGGGTCAATCGACCCCTATCTTCACTGGTGCACATCCGGAACAAGGACGGGCTGCCGTGTCATCCCACCTGACTATGTTAGCTTAGGAGTTGGTGGGGTGACGCTTGCAATCATTGCGGTGTCTTATCATTTATCCCCTCCTCCTCCAAATTCTATCTGTTTATTTCCTTTGTTGTTTTCTTTGCTTGCCCCTCGTGGGCTCTCAGTTGTACTTGACTGGCTTGTGCTCTGGTAATGAGAATTCCCAGTTTAACAAAAAAAGAAAAAAAAAAAGGAAAAGAAAAAAAAAACTGAAGAAAGAATCACATTCATATTCATTGCTCCCTTGCAAGTACCGCTTCAACCAGTGGATACGGATATATAGTTACGACATACTGCAGACACACTTATTTGGAATATATTCCAGATGTTCCTATCAAAGGAAACAAGAAAAAAAGAAAGTAACTAACTACCTCGAAATTATTGGTTAACAAGAATTATTTGATTCTTCAGCATCTTGTTAGTCAATATCCAGTGACACTTGACCCAATCGGATTTGACACCATGAAATTTATAAGGCACTTTGGTCATTGAACCTTGCGTGTAATCGTGTTATTGGTTTAGAGATGCATTTTTGTCAATAATTGTGCGGATATTGATTGATTGGGAACAAGTTCTTTACGATATTGATCACATTGACAACCTTACTAAACTAGTTGAAGATACAAATGGATAACATACATGCCAAGCTATTCTCAAATACAAGCAATTGTGACTTGTGAGGTCAAGTAAAATTAAAGTGTCCTAAAGAGAGAGGAAATTGGTTCCCCCATGTTACGCATTCTTTCTTGGAAGAAAAGGGTGAGAAAAGTATACTTAATTACTAAGTAGTAATATTCTTTTATGTTTTTATTTTATTAAAAGTGGTGTCATTAATTCTTATTTATCCTTAATGATGTATTGTGTGAAATCGTTAATTCTATAAGTTGTTTTTTTTTTTTTTTAACAAACGACATTATCTACACTAAAGGGAATGAAACTCCTCTCACTTATAAGTGAAGAAGAATACCACTAGACCGTAATGTTGAGTGGCGTTGATTCTATAAGTTATCCATTGCTAAATGGTTTGATGATTTTACTAGTTTGGACTTAATAATGTTGTATAAAGTATTAGGATAATGTTAGGGAGATCAAATTTTTAAACCAAATTAGGTAAAATGTAGATGTTGATGATTGAATTATTACTTAAGTGTTGATTAACGTGTTTATTTCCTATTGGTGACACATCATTAGGCTTACAAATTTTGTGAATGACGATGTCACATCCCAGACCGGCTCCGCCGTAGCATAATATTGTCCGCTTTGGGCCACGCCCTCAAGGTTTTGTTTCTGGGAACTCACGAGCAACTTCCCAGTGGGTCACCCATCCTGGGATTGCTCTAGCCCAAACTCGCTTAACTACGGAGTTCTGATGGAATCCGAAGCCAGTTAGTTCCCAAAAAGCCTCGTGCTATATGGAGGTGGGCATGTACATATAAGGCACATCACCTCCTCTCCGTTGGTCGATGTGGGATGTTACAGACGAGTTCGATATCAATTTATTTCTCCACCCCTTAATGTAAATATATTGTTAACATAAAAAAGTTTGTTTTTTTTTTTTTTCCGGAAGAAAGTGATACTCGTGAGGAGGGTTCAAGCAATGAACCTAGAGTACAAAAGTGAACACTCACCACCTGAGCTCCATGCGCATTGCATAAATTTGAGAACTTAAACTCGTATGTATGAGTTAATGGAAAGAAGGAATTAAAATTCCCAAGTATCCAAATTTTGATTATCAACTGTTGCATGGATTATTCAACAAAAAATTAGAGTGTTTTTCCTTTCACTTTCCACTTTTCTGTTTTAGGCACATCGATTTTTAATTATGGTATAAGTAATTAACTACAGTAGAACAAAACGATATAATGTAAAGTGAAAATTCGTATATGTTCTCATTTGACAAGAGCTATTTACATGGTCTTTATGTCTGCCCACCATCGCAATTCGCAAAGCATATAATGCCCTCCAACTCCAATTGCTTCAACCACAAGCTAACACGAGCCTTACTTAAACACATAATTAATCACACTAATTTATATATTTCCCCAAAGGGTTTTATTTCTTTTACTACTACAAGTCACAAAACTAAGCTTAGCTAGCAATCCAAATCCATGAAATACTATGAGATATCCCACTTGAGCCATCCTCAACACAAGCTCAAGTTTGAGTACACAGAAATCCCATTCAACTGTGATGGTTGCAAGGAGGTCGGCATCGGCTCTCGCTACAAGTGCACTACGTGTGACTTCGACCTCCATATGCACTGTGCCATACCTACCCATTCCATCTTCCACACTTTCTACACCAAGTGCTCATTCCAGTTCCTCTCAAGGCCGCCCGGTGATAGCCCTCACTTTTGCAATGCGTGTGAGAAGGATATAACCGGGTTCGTGTACCATTGCAAGTCTTGCGGGTTCGACCTTCACCTGTGTTGCGCAAAGCTCCCCATGGTGCTAGACGACGGGGAGGTCAAGCTCTATCTGTATCGAAAAGTGAGTAGCTATTGCCATAGGTGCGGGCGTAAAGGACGGAGTTGGAGTTACAGATCAAAATGTAAGGAGTATAATTTGCATGTGGCATGTGTGAAGGAAATGCTTGTGGAAACGTGGCATGAGTTTTTGGGGTTGCATGGGAATAAAAGCAACAGCAGTAGAAAATTGGAGATGTCCAGAATTCCTAGCCTGAAGAATACACTTCAGAATCATCACCGTCGGAGCAAAGGTAAGGTGAAGAAGTGTTGTGAGATGGCAGGATTGGCTGTGCAATTTGTGACATCAGCAGTGTTAGGCGATCCAACGACTCTGATTGCTGGGGTTATTGGGAATTTCATGTCACGAGCCTGATGCGTGGTTGATGATGGGGTACGTGATTGATAGTAGCATTTGGAGGATAAAATTGTTGTACTGTTAATAAATATCACCTGGCTTAGGGACATGGTTTTGAATCAAGTCATTTAAAACAAAATAATTAAAAACGAGTCTTCTTAAGTCAGCGTGAGGGAGATCCTTTTTAATTAAACGAAAAGATTCTATTATCTTTTCTCCTAACCGATATTTCCACCAAATCCTATGTTGCATTCACTTTCTCTAATTGGGTAATTCCCAATTCAAATTCCCTTTTTTCTCTAACCCCCACCCAACCGAGCCCCAGTCCACCACCAGTTGTTGCACACCTCCACTTACCTCCTCTCCATGACCACCACCATGGTTCATTTCTCTCAAATATCCACCACGACTTAATCCCTTAATTTCTAAATTTAAGTAAGTTTAATATTTAGTCTAAATTAATCATATAGAATGTTAAAATTTATGTGTATTGTGTGAAAGTTTTAATTCATAATAGATTATAGTTATTGTTAATTTATTATGATTTAAATTCATAATTGATTTATCGTTTAATTTGTTAATGTTACTTTCGTCTAATTTTTTTTGAGCTTTTACATTGGGCCTACCTGATGTTAGAATCTTCGATTTGCCATTGTTAATCAACCGATGATTTTTCAACAAAAAGTTCATATAAGCATGAGTTCCATTTAGTCAGATTAAGCTAGGGTTATACGAATGCATTCAACCTAAACAATAATGAAATAAAGCAATGGAACACCTCCTGCCAACAAGCTCCATTGTATACCATTGTAGCGGAACCGGATCCCCTCAGGACCCAAAGGAACAGAGCCCAAGGATCAAATGATTTGGGCTATTGAAATTTGATCCAACGACTACAATTATTATAACTTTTAGAGGGGTTCCCTGTTTGTAGCCATTGGATCAAATTTCAATGGCCCGGATTATTTGATCATTGGACTCAATTCCTTTGGGTTCGAAGGGGATCCGGTTCCCATTGTAGCTAGCCTAGAGAGCTTGTTACCCCACTATATGAGTGGTAGACTGGTAGTCCAGAAGTATAAGTTTTCTCCATCTTCTTGAACTTGGAACTGTAGGTCAAGGTTATTCTCATTTTTCCTTTTGTTTGGACCTAAAATAAATAATGGGCCTATTTAAGGCCCAATCTGATTTTAATTTAAAACACAAATTGGCAGATGTCATGATGACGTTAGCATTGCATTGTATAGGCAGGGGCAAGGTGATTATTGCCTGACTTTTCCATCTTTTATATTCTTGACACCTATCCACCCCCAAAAGATAAAGAGTAATTTACTCTAATGGAGTAGTGCTCCGCTGGTTCGAGCTAAAGTGATATGCCCCGACCCTGATACCCATCAATTACCAGGATGGGTATGTGGACTACAAGGATTATTGGCTTGGATCTTTGGGCCCCTAAGGAACCCAAAGTCTTCTATAATCTTGACTCCACATAAACTTCCGTAACCATCCACGCCACAATTCACTTGATAAGCTCAAGCATGTGACTTGGGCTTATTTTAGAGTGACAAATAGGCATGGGCGTTGCGTGATTTATATAAATATCCGGCTTAATCATTGTAGCATGGCATGGTTGTGAATATATATTTTCCTTGATCCAACACCTTTGCATGCATTTGTGCTTAACTTGGGGCTTGCGTGACAATTGGACCTCAAGACTTGGTTGGACTTGCTTATGACATTTTTGGGTGACAACCGGAAGATTTGTGCTTGAGGTGTCTGAACTAAATGCTATGGCTGAGAAGGTAATTTCAGTGCGGAATAAACAAGTAGCTATTGATGATAAGATGAAATCTGAGCCCAATCCAGCATAAGTTTTGGATGGACATATTCTTGTTGTAGGAGAAAGTTCCATTTTTCTTAGTTTCAGTTCTGGTTTTGATGAATCTTTATATCTCTCTTGGGTTGAAAAATTCGAGAAGGTGTCACAAGAAAATTATGGAGAGGCTACAGGAAACAAGAACTCACTTACCCAGTTCAAGGCCAAGTTCTATAATTCCAATTTGAAGCCTTGAGGATAAGGCAAATTTTCAAGGGGGAAGTATTGTTATGAACCCAAAATATTACTGAGGTTTTATGCTTTATTACTGTTAGAAATTGTTAATATGCCAGCTGGCATTTAAAAGTGCAGAGGCTATATAAAAGGGGAAGAGATCTTCTCCGAATTTCTCTCACCAAATTCATTAATTCAGGCTCTTGAAATTTGATCCAACGGCTACAAACAGGAGGTATCCTTAAAAGTTATAATAATTTTAGTTGTTGGATCAAATTTCAAGAGTACGAATTAATAGATTGGATGGCTTAGTGGGAGAGATCCGGAGATGATCTCTTCCCATATAAAAGGAGCCTACTCCTTCAAATGTATCAGATCAATTTTACAAGAAAGAAATTAAATACAAAAATATTTGGAGCTCTGCTCCTTCATTTTCCTTCATTCTCTCTCTTCTATGTGTAATAGTTAGGCCATCTCCAACCGAAGGGTTCAGAAGGCCAAAGGGTCGAAAATAGCCCAAAAACCGTCTCCAACCGAGGGCCAGGCCAAAGGGCTCGTGGGCCCCACTGGATAAAAGAGGGTCAAAGGGCCAACCAGCTGGCCCAAATGAACCAGCCAGCCAGCCCGTGTCACATCCCAGCCCAGGCCCCCACCACATCACAGGCTCGACTCCACCGTAGCACGATATTGTTCGCTTTGGGCCCCGACCACGCCCTCACGGTTTTGTTTCTGGGAACTCACACGAGAACTTCCTAGTGGGTCACCCAACATGGGATTGCTCTCGCGCGAACTCGTTTAACTTTGGAGTTCCAATGGAATCCGAAGCTAGTGAGCTCCCAAAAGGCCTCGTGCTAGGTAGAGATGTGAATATACGTATAAGGCTTATAGGATCCACACCCCTGGACGATGTGGGATCTTATAGCCCAGGCCGAGCCACAAAATTTAAACATAACGGCTAGCTGATGTCAGTTACAGTTGGATTTGAATTTTTTTTTTTTTTCATTTTTTTGGGCCATATTTTTTTTTTTAAAATTCTCATTTTTTCCTATAAATACCTAAGCCATTCCTACACCATCACATAATTTTCACCATTCCTACACCATTTCAATTCTCATATTTTCTTACCTTTCCCAGTAATCTTTTCTTCAATTTTTTCAATAATTTTCAAATGGCCTCATCTGCAATGAAAGGTAGGGCTTGGACCTGAAAAGAAGATGAAGCTCTTTGCAGGGCTTATAAATGGGTCTCGGAAGATAGTGTGATGGGGAGTTCTCAAACAAGTGAAGCTGTTTGGACTTGTGTGTCCAAAAAATACTATGAGTTCTACGAAGGCACTACTCCACCGAATACCCGAAACCACGAGAATTGTTCTTCAAGATGGAAGAAACATCTCCATCCAAGTTTGAATAAATGGCATCAAGCACTGTTAGCAGCCGTAAGTAAACATGAAAGCGGTGCCAATTACTATGACGAAGTAAGTGTTTTCACAATTTATTTTAAATATTTAATTATATTACATTTAATTTCATAAATAATTTCCTTTAATTTTTGTAATTATATTTTCTAGGTACGCCAAGCAGAGGAATTGTATATGGAGGGCAACTCGAAACCCTTTTAGCATCACAGTTGTTGGGAAATTTGTAAAGGGTGGGTGTTATTTGAAGATCCACCTCAACATAGAGTAGGTCCTACGCCGATGTTCGGAACTGCATCCTCAGCTGTAGATGTGGATGAAGATGGATCTCCTACCATTCAAGAAACAAGGGTAGAAAATTCTTCTTCAGGGTAAAGGTTCCATACCTAGGGCTATGGGACGAAACAAGGCCTGAAGGTTGAAGGAAAAGGGTAAGGCAAATGATGATTACGCCGCTCAACAGGAAGTGGCGGCCTCATTGTGATTAATGGCGGAGCAAAATACCTTTGCCTCGGAAGAAAGGAATCGTAGGCATGAAGAACAGGCCAAACAAATACAAGAAGAGATGGATGATAGGAATATGCAAAGGAACACTTCGGATTACAATCTAATGAGTAAGGCCTATTTTGATAAAAAAAAAAAAAGAAGAGGAAAATTATGGCCCGACGGCAGTTGTTTATCTCCTAATATACTCCTCCAATGGCGGATGATGAAGATGATGTTATTATGGACTTTAAATTTAAGTTGTTGTATTTTTTAAATTTAAGTTGTTGTAGTTTTTAAATTTAAGTTGTTTTTTTTTTTAATTTTAGTTGTAGTTTTTAAATATAAGTTGCATTTTTTAAATTTAAGTTGTTGTAGTTTTTAAATTTAAATAATAAATTATGTTTGGCCGTATGGCTCTTGGTTGGATATGGTTTTTTGTGACAAGGCTATGTTTGGCCCTATGACCCTTTTGCCCTCGGTTGGAGATGGTAAGAAATATGGCCTTGCACTGTTCATTAAAATATTAATTTCTTGGAGGGGGATAAAACGAGTCATCTGACCTTCATTCAATTGGAGATTGCCTTAAGGTTGAGCTAGGGTTGAGATTAGGGTTTTATCAGAAGACAATCGGAAGAACTGTGCCTGGAAGCCAACGCTAGCTTCAACAAGTTTAGGGCTTGGCCATGAATCGCAGGATCCCAAGCCTACGGAGGAAAGAGACTTTCATAGAACGGATTTACATCGTCACCGGCCGGTGACGACCCGTTCCATGTAAGTCTTTCTCTCTACGGAGGCTATCTATCTCGGCTTATCGGAAAAGATACGAGAAGAGAAGCCAACACCACCGTTTGGTCGACGACGGGGCAATAAAAGCATTAACCGGACCCGTACCGTCAAATGGTTAAATTGATAAATTCTTATTTTTGTTGGGAGTTTTCTGTATTAATTGGTTTTGTTTTTTAAATACAATTTTTACCCCTATCCTAAAAACTTTTCCGTTTGTAGTAGGCCTGGCAATTCCTGACACGACACGATACCCCGACACGACACGACACGAAATTAACAGATGTTCGAGTCGACATGATAACGAATCGGGTCGTTATCGGGTAACCCAATAAGCACCTGTTAAGATAACGGGTTGGTTCGAGTATACACGTGGGTAACACGATACACGATAAGCGGAATATTAATTTAATAATTTTATAACTCTAAAAAAATACTATAATAATTATATATATTAATTTAACAATTTTATACCCCTAAAAACTATAATAATTATATATATATATATATATTAAATTAACTATAATAATTATAATAATTATATATACTATAATAATTATACCCCCAAAATATTAACTATAATAATTATATATATATATATATTAAATTTTAAATTAAATTTTATACCCCTAAAAACTATAATAATTAATATGCATCAGCCCTTTGAAGAAAAAGGGAGGGAAAAAAGAAAATTATAAGAAAAAGGAAACAAAAAAGAGAGGAAAAGATGGGTGAAAAGGGAGGGAAAAAAGAAAATTATAAGAAAAGGAAAAAAGATGGGTGAAAGTGAAAAGGGAGGGAAAGATGGGTGAAAAGGGAGTTTATGACAAGTGGTGATCTACTTAATAAATATATAAATATACACACACACATACCATTGAAATAGATGAGATACGAATTATACGAAACTAATTTCAACGATCCCAACCGTCAAACTTGTTTGTATATGCTTCAAGATCACATCAACAAAAAATCGCAAAAAACAAACATTTAGAGATCAAGTAACAGGACAAAAACTTTTCGACGGTTATAAACGAAAAATCACGATTTAACGGTTATTTTAACTCCGATTTTGATGATTTTTTACAGCTACACTCCTTGACCCTATATGAATACAATGAATGAATTTGATCTTCAATTTAAAATATTTACACAAGTGGATACCACAAAATCTTATGCTATACTTAATGAAAGTATAAATAAACTCTAAGTGTTAGTGAATCTATCGTTTTGATAGGATACGAATTATACGAAACTAATTTCAACGATCCTAACCGTCAAACTTGTTTGTATATGCTTCGAGATCATATAAGCAAAAAATCGCAAAAAACAAACATTCAAAGATCAAGTAACAGGACAAAACTTTTCGACGTTTATAAACGAAAAATCACGATTTAACGGTTATTTTAACTCCGATTTTGATGATTTTTTACAGCTACACTCCCTGACTCTATATGAATACAATGAATGAATTCGATCTTCAATTTAAAATATTTACACAAGTGGATACCACAAAAATCTTATGTTATACTTAATGAAAGTATAAATAAACTCTAAGTGTTAGTGAATCTATCATTTTGATGGGATACGAATTCTACGAAACTAATTTCAACGATGCCAACCGTCAAACTTGTTTGTATATGCTTCGAGATCACATCAGCAAAAAATCGCAAAAACAGACATTCAGAGATCAAGTAACGGGACAAAACTTTTCGACGGTTATAAACGAAAAATCACGATTTAACGGTTATTTTAACTCCGATTTTGATGATTTTTTTACAGCTACACTCCTTGGTCTTATATGAATACAATGAATGAATTCGATCTTCAATTTAAAATACTTTGAGAAAGGCTTCACAACCTTGAAAATAAAAACTTTCATTTTGCATATCCTTGAACATTTAATATTTGTAATAGATTAGTAGTGTATGTATTTTTTTTTTAATAGGCTCTTATTTTCGAGTGTAGATGTAGTACTTAAACGACAAATGTTTTTTAATGTTTTGAAGTAATATTTATGCGGCAATGTGTGGTATGTGCAAATTTAAGAAGAAAAAAAATATTTTTCTTAACGGGTCATAATGGGTCGGGTCACTTTACCCGTTGGGTAAAGTAACCTGACCTGTTAAGGACCCGTTAAGATAACATGTGTGACACGATACGACCCGTTAAGATAACAGATGTTACACGAAAACGACACGAATACGATAGACACGACCCGTTTGCCAGTTTGTAGGATCGGGAAATTTGAGAAATTAAATTTCCACCTCTCACTTGTAGGTAGCACCGTAAAAAATGAGAAGTGAAATAGTGAAATTTCATCTATTGCATTGATGAGTCCTGACTATTTGGACCGTACGCAAAAACCACCAACAGCCCAACTCTAGTATCGATCATATTCTTACTGCCTTTGCTGCCATTTCCCTGTGGTTTCCCTCTTAATCTCAGATCATTTTTTACCGCCTTTAGTTCCATTTTCCTGTTCGGTTTCCCTCTCAATCTCATAATTTTCTCTTTCATTTTTGCTGGTATACTTGAGCCAAAAATGGAGTTCATCATTGTTTAAGTGTAGTGTAAGTAAGGTGTTTGATAAAATATCTGTGAGAAAAGAAGTGCAGGAGGAGCGTCGTCTTAGAAGTTTCCTTTCAAGATGAGCTGTAATTTCGTCGCACACTAGTCAGTAGTCAGGTCAGTGCTTCCGAAGCTTTAATTACTTTTTCTAGATCCTCGCACAATTTTCTTGCAGAAAATGCTTTTATTTCGTCATTTGTGTTTAAAACGATTCAAGCAATTGGAATAGTAGTATTCTTAGTTTTATTGGATTTCTTTATTATATTGTTAACTGTGTTGTCTGAGAATTTCATTCTCAAGATTTCTTATTAGCAGTGTAATGCATGCAGGTGCTTGCATGCTTTGTATGCTTAGCTTCTGGGTTTAATTGTAGGTACTTTATTAATTAGGATTAGCTCAATACAAGTATTACATGCATTAGAATAACTGAGGACAGAAATGAAAGCACAATACAAGTATTCCTTAGCAATCACGTGAGTCAATTCAAACGAGCTAATTCCTCGATTATCTGCCATAAATAGTTTCAACAAATTGGACCTCAAGAAACTTAGTACATCACTTGTACTAGCACCCTGCGATCACAATCCAGCACACCCGTTTGCGCATGACACAAAACATGTTAGAATAGCCAAACTCCTCCTAATTGAACCACTCATGATCAAACTGCTTTTGATCGAACTACTCATAACCAAGCTTCCCTTAATTAAACTACTCATGACCAGAATTTCCCTGATTGAACTTCTCTTTTGACCAAGCTTCTCTTGATCAGACTTCTCTTGACCAGGCTCCCCTTGATCAGAACTACCATCGTCATTGGCAAAGGCAATTATAGACTTATTTGCTACAAAACATCACTCATCGTCATCTTGGTCCAATCAGCATCAGACATGCTTGCTGGCTTGCTCCTAACACCTTGAGTAAAGCATGTCCTCCATTCTTGGTTTCCACGTAACTTAGTTAGAGCGGGTCACCCTCCATTCTAAACGGGTATTAGCCAAACCTGCTTTGATACCACTTGTTGTGAACATCGCGTTTAAGAATGGGAAAAACAAAACAAACTCCAAAATCGAAAACAAACAACCAAAATAAATAACACCAAGAATTTACGTGGTTCGGCTATATGTGCCTACATCCACGGGACAACAAAAATCTTTCACTGTGTCAATAATGAGAACAACCAATAATCTTTCCAAGCCTCTAGGATTAAGACTTGACGATAAACCTGAAAGAATAAGAACAAGAAATACAGTCTTATCTCTTTTCTTTCCGGCACACACTTTACAATATTCTCCCTCTAACTCCTTGAGTGGTATACAAATTTATTGTTTTGCACCCAATTCAAAACTAGTATAATAGCCCCTTTATATAGACATAGTAAAGGTTCCTTCAATAAGGATTACTAATCCTAATTGGAATCTAGTTTTGAATCTTTCTCCAATTGAGAAACTAAATCCAATTGGGAAAACAACTCCAATTGGGTAAACAACTCCAATTGAGAAACAACTTCAATTGGGAAAAGAATTTAATCCTCTAAGACTAATAATTCCCAATAGACTTAGGACAACTTATCATGGGCTGGAAAAACCCAACAATCTCCCCTTCTAGACCATGAGGAAGGTATACCAATAATAGGATTGCTCCTATTGATCGAACTTATCATGACTATGCTCCCACTGATTGAACTAGTCACAACCCGACTCCCTTTGATTGAACTACTCATAACCAAGCTCCCCCTAATTGAACTACTTATGACCAGAATCTCCCTGATTGAACTTCTCTTTCGACCAAGCTCCTCTCGATCAGACTTCTCTTGACCAGGCTCTCCCTGATCAGAATTACCATCATCATTGGCAAAGGCAATTATAGACTTCCTTGCCAAAAAACATCGCTCATCTTCATCTTGGTCCAATCAGCATCAGACATGCTTGCTAGCTTGATCTTAACACCTTCAGTAACGCATGTCTTCCATTCTTGAATTCCACGTGACTTAGTTAGAGCGGGTGAGTTCATCGTAATCGCACCCTCCATTCTAAACGGATATCAGCCAAACTTGGCTCTGATACCACTTGTGAATATCGCCTTTAAGAATGGGAAAAACAAAACAAACTCGGAAATTGAGAACAAATAACCAAGATAAATAACAGCAAGAATTTATGTGGTTCGGCTATATGTGCCTACGTCCACGGGACAACAACAATCTTTCACTATATCAATAATGTTTACAACCAATAATCTTGCCAAGCCTCTAGGATTAAGACTTGACGATAAACTTGAAAGAATGAGAACAAGAAATACACTCTTCCCTCTTTTCTTTTCTCTCGCACACTTTACAACATTCTCACTCTTAACTCCTTGAGTGTATACAAATTTATTGTTTTGCTCCCAATTCAAAACTAGTACAATAGCCCCTTTATATAGACATAATAAAATTTTATGATATAAGTGATGGTTCAATTCAAAACTAATCTAGTTCCAACTTCATCAACACCTTATGATATAAGTGATAGTCCAAACTAGAGCCCTAACGTTAATTACTTGGGAAAAAGTTTTTGGTATAGATTTATTCTTCCACTTCAATACTTTTCTTTCTCTATTGGACTGTTTCTTGTCTTTTTGGAGAAATCAATAGGGTCGTCTCATTTAGATGAAAAATTTGTACCTTTAAATTCGGCTAATTGCATTTTCTTTCTGGATTGTTTGGCAAATAGATCAGTGCACATAATGCTGTGCAATGGGTTCAAATTTTAAATTCATCATGGGTTCGAACCTTTAATCTTTTCGGTATCATGGAACAACCTGAGGTCGGCAACAGCCTTATGACATTCTTGGATGACCCTCAGCCTCAGCCCAAGGTAATTAGTGTGCGTGTTTGAATATTTTAAGAACTTGTATGGCCAACAAGTCAGCTCTCTTTACAATTTTTTGAGTTTTAATAATTTCTATAGTCTTCCTTCCTCAGGAAAGTTCTGTCTGTATCGATTTCAGCAATTGCAGTTTCAGAGCTTTGATTGAAGATTTACCTCAGCCTTTGAAGGGTCGTTTTACGAAAATATTGAGAGGTTTAGATCTTTGCAATGAAATTCATGATGGTGTGTCGACCTGCAAACTTTTACACAAGAATAATCTAGGTGTAAGACGAGTTCCCCTCTACATAACGACCTGCATAGTTTTGGAAGATCAATCTGAAACTGATCCTTTTTGCAATTACTGCAGTTTATCAGGTGTGTAAATGTTTAAGTTTGTTTCTATTGCTGTACTGTTCTAGTTGTATTGGTGGATTGGTGGATATTGTTTTTCTTCGAGTCTTGTGTATAATTTCAATTACAGGAAAAGACTGGCAACCTCAAAATTGTCAGTAATGCATACTTAAGTTAGACTTAATAAGGGTTAAAAGTTTAGGATTGTGACTGCATAGTCTTGTGTCGCCATTGTGGTGTTTTGTGAAAATGACTGAACGAAATAAATTCCCAGAGGAGACTGAGATAGAGGTGTGCTTATGAATATGAATGGGAATGGAGTTTTGGTTTGTTTTGGGAGGTGGGGATTTGGAATGGAGTTAGTGATGATCGATCACTAATTTGATACTGTTTGCTTGCCACTAAGTGAGCTCGCAGACTGGTGAAGGTAGTCTTTGTAGTTTGGAGGGCCAGAAACTTAGCAACCTGATGCTATGCTATAAGCATTAACAGAGTTGACAAAAGAGAAGGGGAGCTATGGTTAAGCTTGTCCATAACTCCGGGGCAAGTAATCAGCACACTGCTATTGCCAACTAACGCAGATGTGCTGGGGTATGTTTCAATTTGTCTATTTTTTTCATTTTTCTTTTGCATTACTAATTGTTAGGGATCTTTTACTTGTATAGTTATTTTATCTGATATTCATGGCGGGTGGGATTTCCATTACCAACTGTTACTCGGATATGTAACCACTGTCAAATTTGAAAGTAAAAGTATTGACTTTAATTTATCCTGTTGAGATATAACCAACACAGTAGAAGATAATGAGACTCTCTCTAGCTGCTTGTCAAACATAAATTGTAGGCTGTATTCAACGGCCTTGATTTTGTCCTTGTTAATTCAACCTGTAAATTGATTGATGTTTATACTGGGGATTGATCCTTTGATTGATTTTTTTTTTCTACCATATTATTGAATTTCTGGACTGATGTTTATTTTAATTTTTTTGCTCTTCCATATTATATAAGTTCTGTATTGATGTTTTCATTGATAGGTTGGAGATATAATCGGGTATCCAAATTCTACTACCATTTCATAATTCCAGCAGATGATGAGTGGGGGCATACTTTGGACAATGCGTATGATGAGTGGGACAATATCTTGGGTAAAGGGCGGAAATATACGGACCAAATACTTAGTTCTCGAACACACCTCTTGCATGGAATAATACATTCTAATGGCATGGGGCATCTCATTTGTCTGAATGGAAGGGAAGGATCTCCTCACCATATAACTCGCACATAATTGATGTACCTTTGGGATGTGATTTGTCTCTACTTCCACGCCAGGTATATCCATATCTATCCATCAATTTGAATATGAATATCGAAACTAAGTACATAACTGGACCTCTCAAACAGAGCTAAGTTGAAAAAATCTTGAATTACTATGTTTGAGACATTTGGTGTATTTATTATAGGTATTCAGATTGTGGACCCTTCCAGAAATAATCTGTTTGAGAGGTCTGATTTGTACTTTTGGTGTTGATTGAGCTAAGTTAGATACATAATATGTTCATCTTTTCAAGCTATGATATGAGTAGAATCTCATAACCATTTTATTTTTAGGAAAATCAGTGTGCAAGATGAAACATGTGAGAGCTTTCAAGATGGTGAGGGAACAATCAGAACCATGAATCTTCGGTTGATTTATAGTGCTGCCTATGGCCACCCATGGTTTGGAAAGTGGCATTATGAATTCGGTCATGGAAGCTACAGAGTTAGTAAGGACGACTATGAGAAATTTGCAGCATTCCTTGGTTTAATATCTGTGCATCAACTTGGTGAGAGGAATGCTTTGAAGGACATCATACGATATTACAAGGAAAGATCACACTCTCATGTTAAAGAATTGAAAGATCTTCTTAGGTTAATGCCCTACGAGTTGTCTTCTTCAAGACGGAGCAAAAAACATGTACCCAACAATCACTTATGGACGATATATACAAAAATACTGATGGAGGGAAGTTTCCACACACGAAACATCCTAAACAGCAAAGTGTTTATAAAAGACTATCCCTTGAACAATTTTCCTCGTGATGGTATGGCTATGAAGTTCTTAGTGAAAGATATTGGTGGTCGTGATATGAAAGGTATGATATACTTGTTATTTTATATACACCGTATTACATAGTAAAGGGGTTTACTCGAGACAAAGTCAGCAAAATATATCATGTGGCGCCTACCTTTAGGATAGTTGAAATTGAAGAAGATTTGAAGGGAAGAAGGTGGGTGAGAATTAGTGGAATAGAAAACAGTGATAGCTATATGGCGGAGGGTGGGTGGTTGAATGTAGTTGTGAAGCAACCAATGATGACGGTGAGCCTATGATCCAGTGTGACGAATCTCAGCATTGGTATCATAATGCATGTTGTGGTCTAAATTCATCAATGAAGCATAATGGGATTGGAGATGTCCATATTGTATGCTTTTGTCCTCGGATATTGACAACTTTAATCTCCTCGTAGATGCCTCTTTATGTGACCTTGAAAAGCAAATTGGTAAGGAGAACCATGCTGAACATGCCTCTCAATGTGGCCTGAAAAAGACCTTGATAAGGAGAACTGTGCAGAACGTGCCCCTCAATGCATTTTTCAGGGATACACAGAGGGGCATGTTCTGAACAGTTCTCCTTATCAAGACCTTTTTCAGGGGCACATTGAGAGGCATGTTCATCATGGTTCTCCTTACCAATTTGTTTTTCAAGGTCACATAAAGAGGCATCTACGAGGAGATTAAAGTTGTCAATATCCGAGGGCAAAATCATACAATCTGGGCATCTCCAATACCCATTATGCTTCGTCGATGAATTTAGACCACAAAATGCATTATGATACCAACACTGAGATTTGTCACACTGGATCATAGGCTCACTGTCATCATTGGTTGCTCCACAGCTACATTCAACCACCCATCATCTTCCACCCTCCGCCATATAGTTGTCATTGTTTTCTATTCCACTAGTTCTCACCCACCCTCTTCCCTTCAAATCTTCTTCAATTTCAACTATCTTAGACGTAGGCGCCACATGATATATTTTGTTGACTTTGTCTCGAGTAAACCTTTTTACTATGGAATACGGTGGATATAAAATAACAGGTATATCAATCATACCTTTCATATCACGACCATCAATATTTTTCACTGAGAACTCCATAGTCATACCATCATGAGGAAAATTGTTCAAGGGATAGTCTTTTATAAACACTTTGCTGTTTAAGATGTTTCATGTGTGGAAACATCCTTGTCGTCGATAACATCATTCCCGTTCAAAAACTTGTTTCTCGTTCCAACCCCAATTATAGTTGGTATGTGCCTGTGTTTTCCACAATAAACAAGTGATTTTCGCTTCATTCGAGCTGGGTTTAGAGTGCTTCCACAGTAACCGACACATCATATTTGATTCCCCAAGTGAATTTCAAATTTGATGTGTTTTGAAAATAGAACCCTAGAATTTAATTTTGATATTTCTGTTTGTTAAGACCCAAAAATGTCATAAGCCCAACCAAGTCTCGAGGCCTAATTGTCATGCAAAGGTGTTGGATCAAGGAAAATATATCTTCACAACCATGCCATGCTACGATGATTAAGCCGGATATTTATATAAATCACGCCATGCCCATGTCTATTCGTCATGCTAAAATAAGTCCAAGTCACATGCTCGAGCTTATCAAGTGAATTGTGGTGTGGATGGTTACAGAAGTTTATGTGGAGTCAAGATTATAGAAGACTTTGGGCTGCTTGGGGGCCCAAAGATTCAAGCCGATAATCCTTGTAGTTCATGTGCCCATCTTGGTAATTGAGAGGTATTGGGATCGGGGCATGTCACTTTAGCTCGAACCAGCGGAGCGCTACCCCACTAGAGTAAATTACTCTTTATCTTTTGGGGGTGGACATGTGTCGAGAATATAAGAGATGGAGAAGTCAGACAATAATCACCTTGCCCCTGCCTAGGTGACGCAATGCTAGCGTCATCATGACATCTGCCACAATTAAATTATTACAAAATTATAAAAACACTAATTAAAAATATAAATATCAAATTTTGACTAATTTTAATTTTAGGGGCCACAATGAATATTGGCTGGACGGACAGATGGCAGAGCATCTCTTGAGACTCGCTTTAGCTCGAATCAGCATAGCACTCCCCCACTAGGGTAAATTACTCTTAACTTTTGGGGGTGAACAGGTGTCGAGAACATAAGAGATGGAACATGAACATAACACTATTTTTTAGGACAGCAAATTCGCAACACACTTATAAGTCCTTTAACTAGTTTAGCATAAACATAGCCTGTCATGTCGATCCTTTGTGATTTCTGTCCCAGAGCTTCAGTTGAGTTGAGTTGAGTTCAGTTCGGTCGGCGCGGCGTTCCGTACCTTCGAATAGGTCATTTTGGCATGAGAGTGAGAGAGAAATGGTCCCTCAAGCTAGAGTCCATGTCTTTTGACGTACTTATTTCACCATAAACAACTTGGGGGTTTCTAAGGTGTGGACAAAATTTTGCAGAATTTGCGTGCGAACAGGATGTGACCCGTTGGATGAAAATTGGAAGGTTAAAAACGAATCTATTTAATGACTAATGAGCTTAGAGCGAAACTAGGTCATAAATGACCCCCCCACATCAACACTTACCATCTTTAGTTAGTCTTGGCCTCCAAAAACACCCCCTCTCGCACGTTTGCTTAAACATCCTTGTCGTCGGAAACATCATTCCAGTTCGAAAACTTGTTTCCTGTTCCAAACCCAGTTATAGTTGGTATGTGCTTGTGTTTTCTGGCTTCATAGAAATTCCAGACAGCAGTGAAGAAAATAAGAGGAGTTTGGTTGAAGGCTGCACGGTTGGTTCCATAGTAAACAAGTGTTTTTCGCTTCATTCGAGCTGAGTTTAGAGTGCTTCCACGATAACCGACTTCATATTGATTCCCCAAGTGAATTTCAAATTTGGTGAGTTTTTGAAAATAGAACCCTAGAATTTAATTTTGATATTTCTGTTTGTTGGGATCCAAAATTGTCATCGGTAAGCCCAACCACGTCTTGAGGCCCAATTGTCATGTGACCCCAAGTCAAGCCCAAATGTAAGCAAAGGTGTTAGATCAAGGAAAAATATATTCAAAACCATGCCATGCTACAATGATTAAGCCGGATATTTATATAAATCACGCCTGGCCCATACCCTTACGTCACGTTAAAATAAGCCCAAGTCACATGCTTGAGCTTGTCAAGTGAATTATGGTGCAGATGGTTACGGAAGTTTATGTGGAGTCAAGATTATAGAAGACTTTAGGCTGCTTGGCGGCCCAAAGATCCAAGTCGATAACCCTTGTAGTCCACTTAGGCAAGCATTGAGAGGGAACAGACTTAGTTACCCTTTTTCGTAGCAAGCTAACCAGTCCAATTAGAAAGGAACCAAATCCTAGCTCTAAGATCATGTGAAAGCCCAGCAAAATAGATATTTAATAAGAGATAGGCTAACTTTCCCTTCCTAACTCACGCAACAGTTCAAGGTGCAAAAGCTATGTGGCACGCTATCAAAAGTAGCGCTTGTGAAAGGCTGAGCTGGGAAGGCAGCCCTTGGGAAGGAGGCATGATGCAGGTTTCACATCGCTTGGGATTCTCTCTTTACTTTAGCTTGTTTAGGTTAGTTGGTGATGAATGTACCTATTCACTCGTGTTCCCGTCTTTGTCCCAATTACTTATATATGAGGTGGATGTGAGTTAAGCCAGTTAGTCACGTAAATGAGAGTAGTTTGTTACAATATTGCCATAATGCCTCGGAGTATCTACATTATGGTTACACTCTGCCCTCAGGTGATGGTTAAGTTAAAGGGATGATCGTTGTTCCATCCATCCCGTGGAGGCATAAGTTCGAAGAAGGAAAATGACATTGAAGTGAAATGGAATGATATGTGAGAGTTATCCTGGAACGTAATTTAGTGCTATAACTGCACCGGAATTCACATTTTCACTGCCAAATCCAACTGGCGGTTGGTTTTGATGGATCAAATGGAACCACTTAGGTTGCTTTAATTTTGGGATCGAGCTGGTTCTTGTGAGGTGGAAAAATGATAAAAATGGACAAGGACTATAGTTTTTTGATTTGAACTTCCATCTCCTAATCATTATAAGAAATGAAAATTCAAATAAGATAAAAGATACAGAAAATTCAAATGAACCCTTCTCTCTCTCGACCTCACCTTATTTAGATCACTCTGTCTCTCTAGACTCCTCCCCCCAACTTTGAACCTTGAACCCCCGAGCTCTCCTCTTCCCATAACTCAGTTGCCTAATTCATGACTCTGACCAACCACACGACAGTGACCTCTACACTTATCTTTCTCTCTCTCAAACTCCCATCTCAGTCTCTCGGCTCATTTCCCTCTCTTCTCCACTCTGCAGTATTCTCTTCTTCCTTAACCCAATAACCTGATTTATGTGTGTGTGTGTGTGTCTCCAACTTTGGCCACATCACACCCACACCACCACACAACGTCTCTATCTCTCGAGATTTCTCTCTGACTCTCTCTCTTTCTCTCTCTCTCAAGGTAAGAAATTTCCCCTTTAATTCGTCAAATTTTATGTAGGTTTCTTTTTGGGATTTTGAAATGGGGATAAAGTTTCGATTTGGATTTCGAATTTCAATTTGGGGATTAGGAAATTGTTGAGGTCGGTCCTTTCGTGTAATGGTTGAGGGGATTGTTGAGGTTTGTATGGTAAGGTGTGTTTGTTGCACTGGATTAGCTTCAGATACTAAGCTGGACTGGCTTGACTTAGATTAAGCATAATAAAAATAGTGAAGTGTATGGTGTAGTGCTGGACCAAGTCTCGTACTAACATTTTTTAGACCCAATATTTTTGTTAATAGGAGCACAAATGCAACGCTAGATTGAGAAACAAATGCAACGCCAAAATCCATCGTTTCCAATTTCTAGGTTTGCAATCGATACGAAACCAAAAGATCCAAAACTCCAGAACTAAACCTAAAACAAACAAACAAAATATAGAGAATGTTCATGCTCCCTGAGTTTCCAGAATATATGTATGTACATTGCCAAGCAAACAAACAAATATATGTATGTACATTGCCAAGTTTCATATGTTATGTTTTTGCCGAAGGAATTTTCAATTATTTCATTAACATTACCACAGTATTTGTTAGAGGATGTTCATGCTCCTCGAGTTTCCAGAATTGACTAGTTTGAAGGAGTTATCACTCAGTGTGTATGCATGAGATAACTGCAGCCTCCTTGATTTGACTCCCCTCATAGAGCGATCTCCTTCATTGCATAAATTCACATTCAAGGTAACTAAATCCAACATGTACTTTCACCCTAAACAATGGAAAACTGAAAATTTAGGTTTGTCACACTTTGCGCTCTCTTGGAGAGGCAAAGTTATATTAAATGTCTAGGATGAAGACTGATATGCATTTGGTATGTACTAGCTAAATTGGAGACTGTCAACTTGATAGATCCCTCGATCGACCTTAACCCAGAGAAGCCATGAGAGAACTCGAAGAGAGAGAATGACAAAAAGAACTTGGATATTATTTCACAAAACTGTTTTCCGTTTCTTACAAATTCCAACTATATAGCAACTTTCCCCAACTACTTTTACCTAATTACAACTATACTAACAACTTTATTACAAGTATTACAGCTTCATTACTCAGATGATGACATCTGGCACAATCATAATTGTTTTATGAACCCTATTAGCTACTAGAAATCCCATCAGAATCCTAACGTTACTCCCCCATTTGAAATCAACCTTGTCCTCAAGGCTTAAAGTCAGGAAACTGTAACTGTAAAGTGTCCAAGCTTTCCCAAGATGCATCTGCAACATGGTGATTTTTCCATTGCACCAACACTTCTGTGATTGGAGTTGTTCCTGTGTTAACCACTCTGCGGTCTAAAATAGCTTATGGGACAGGTTCATCAGTCATTAAGCCAGCATCGTGAACTTTTGGTAAAGGAATAGTAGTAGTGACTGCAGTTCCTAGCTTCTTTTTGAGACATGAAACATGAAAAACTAGGTGGATCTTGGAATGACTTGGGAGTTTCAACCGATACGCCACAGGTCCAACTCGATCAAGAATCTCAAAGGGACCATAGAATCTAGAATGCAGCTTATGGAAGGGATGCAAGGCTAGTGACTTCTGCTGGTAAGGAACCAGTCTGAGATAGACAAAGTCACCAATTGCAAATGATCTTTCAGTTCGATGTTTGTTTGCTTGAGTTGTCATTCGTTCCTGAGCAGCTGCTAAGTTGGTCTTTAACATAGATAAAATTCGAGTCCTATCTTTCAAGCACTGATCCACCATATCAATTTTTGTTGTACCAAGTTCATAGAGTGGAACATGTGGTGGTGGCTGTCCATACACTATTTCATAAGGTGTCATTTTAGCTACAGAATGGTATGAGGTGTTATAGCTCCATTCAGCCCAAGGAAGCCATGTCAATCATTGCTTGGGTTGCAAGCTGCAGAAACACCTCAAATATGTTTCCAAACATCTATTTAGAACTTCAGTTTGTCCATCAGTTTGAGGATGGAAACATGAACTGAGACAGAGCTTGGATCCTTAAAGTTTAAAAAATTCCTTCCAAAATGAGCTGATGAATATTGGGTCTCTATCAGATACAATGGAAGTAGGCATTCCATGCAATTTAAACACCCGATCAATAAAGACCTTGCAGAGAGGTAATCCAGTGATAAAATCCATAGCTATATCAGACCAAATTCTTTGAGGGATTGGTAGTGGATTAAGAAGTCCAGCAGGTGCAAGTGTCTCATACTTATTCTTTTGATAAACATCACATCCAGCAATCAGTTCTTTGATATTGTGCTTCATACCCTCCCAATAGAAAGTTCTGGATATCCTTTTATAGGTCTTAAGGAACCCTTCATGGCCTGCAGATGGAGTACAGTGGTGTTCTTCAAATATTCTTGTCCTCTATGGGCTTGTAGGACTAACAACAATCTTATTCTTATACTTCAAAAATCCATTATCAAGCTGCTACTTAAGCAAATTTAATGGAGTCAAATTTGAGGTTTTGTGTAAAACAGCTTGAGACTTCTGTAATATCCAGTCATCTTTTTCGACGTGCCTCCGCAGATCATCGAGCCAAGACATATAAGGATATGATAAGGCAAGTAAATCACTGTCGAAGTCTGTACAGCTTAGGGTGACTGAAGCAATATTGCTGTGATCAGTACCCATAACCATGCTTGAAGCTATAGCAAGTTCATTACCTGGACCAATAGCTGAATTATCCTGAGAATTGAACATTCTAGATAAGGCATCAGCTGCTTTATTGTCACTGCCTTTTCTGTACTGGATTTCATAATCAAATCCCAGTAACTTGGAAACCCACTTTTGCTGGAAAAGAGAATTAGCTCTGTTTTGGAGAAAATATTTGAGGCTGTGATGGTCTGTCTTTATAATGAAATGGTTTCCCAGTAAATAGGACTGTCATTTTTTAACTGCATGAACCACAGCTAACATTTCTCTTTCATATGCAGATAGTGCCTGATTCTTTGGTCCTAAAAGTTGACTGGTAAATGCAATAGGCCTGCCTTCTTGCTGCAAAACTGCCCTTATCCCAGTGCCTGAAGCATCACTTTCAATAACAAATGGTTTTGAAAAATTCGGTAGTGCTAAGACCTGAGGAGACAACATTGCATTTTTCAGTTCTTGAAATGCATTAGTGGCTGCAGAACTCCATTTAAACCCATCATTCTTGGTAAGTTGAGTCAGAGGTCCACTGATTCTTCCAAATTGAGGAATGAACTTCCTATAATAACCAGTTAAGCCTAAAAAACCCCTTAAAGCTTTCACAGAGGTAGGTAAAGGCCAATCTGCAATGGCTTGCAATTTGGAAGGGTCAACAGCTACTCCATTCTGAGAGACAATATGGCCGAGATATTCAATTTGTTGTTTCCTAAAAGCATACTTAGACAGTTTCACAAACCAATGGTGAAATTTGAGTACACTGAGGGCAATGCTTACATGCTGCAGGTGTAATTTCCAAGAAACACTATATATCAGAATATCATCAAAGAAAACTAAGATGAATTTCCTCAAGTAAGGCCGAAAAACCTCATTCATTAAGCTTTGGAAGGATGCAGGGGCATTTGTTAAGCCAAAAGGCATAACAAGGAATTCATAATGTCCCTCATGAGTTCTGAAAGCAGTCTTGTCAATATCTGTGGGGTGCATACGAATTTGATGATAACCGGACCTAAGATCCAGTTTAGAAAAATATTTGGCACCAAAGAGCTCATCTAACAACTCATCAATCAATGGTATAGGGTATTTGTCTTTGATTGTGAGGAGATTAAGTGCCCTATAATCCATGCACATCCTCCAAGTACCCTCATTCTTTTTCACCAAGAGCACTGGAGAAGAGAATGGACTATGGCTTGGCCTGATGAAACCTGATTCCAATAACTCCTTGACACTCTCTATTTCAGATTTTTGAAATGGACCATACTTGTAAGGTCGAGCACTAGGTGGTTTGCATCATTCCAACAAGGGAATTCTGTGATCATGGGGTCTGGATGGAGGTAGCCCAGATGGGCTTTGAAAAATAGATTGATACTTTGCTAACAGAACTTGCAGATCATTATCTTGGCTAGAAGTCAACTTAGAATGAGTGGATGGAACTGTGTTGTCTGCACTAGCTTGCAAAACAAATAAGGCAGCTCCAAGGCAATGTTCACGGGTGAGTAACTTGTCCATTTGCAAGGAAGAAATGGATTGAGGTTCTTGGGGCTGAGGACTTGATATGGAAAAAGTAGTGGTGCCAACTACAAACTGCATAATCATCGTATCAAAATCCCATAGTACTGGTCCTAAAGTTCTCAACCATTGGATGCCCAAAACAATATCACAACCACCCAAGGGAAGGGCATAGAAATCAAGTATAGTTGCATAATTTTGTATTTGGATGGAAACTTGAGCTAAGCATCCAGTGCTAGTAAGGGAACCCCTATTTGCAATCTTCACAGTAAATGGGTGTGTGGGATCTAGATGACCTTTTAATTGTTTGACCAATGAGATATCAATGAAATCATGTGAACTACCTGAATCTACTAGGAAAATAGCAGGATAATTGAGTACTAACCCACTGATTTTCATTGTTCGGATGGACTTTGGAGTAGGCATTTCATAGACTGCACAAGCAGTGACCTCAGGCTTTTCATTATCATCAGAGTGATGCTCGATAAGGTCTCCATTTTCGTACACATTTATGAGGAGTACTTGTCGTTTGGGACCAGCACACACATGCTCCCTTGAAAACTTTTCGTCACAGTTAAAACACAACCTATTCTTCCTTCGAAATTCAATCTCTGCGGTTGTTAAACACTGGAAATTCTCATTTCATGAAGAATTACCAGGCTTTGGCGTGTTGGTGATATCAGAAAACAGTGGTGGCCTGAAGTGAGATGCAGATGAAGGGTTTCTTGAAAAAGATTGAACCTTTAATTCTGTCAGTTTGGCATCCACTTGTTGGGAGTAAGCAATGGTTGCATGAACATCAAATGGTCGCAAGATTTTGACATCATGGCGAATTTCTGGTTTCAAACCCCCGATGAAGCAGTTTTTCAAAAGTCCATGGGTTATTTCCATCGTGCGATTTGCCAACCTCCTGAATTCCATGATATAGTCCCTGAGTAACCCAGATTAGCAAAGTTTCACCAAATTTTCAGTGCAGTCCATAAGTTTAGATGAACCAAATTCCCTGCAAAAGATCTTGGTAAAATCTTCCCAGTTGGGGTAGTTCTTGACGCAGTTCACCCATTGAAACCATTGAAGAGCTTCATTTTCCATATGGAAGGAAGCCATACGAACTTCCTTGTCTGCTGGGATATCAAAGTAATCAAAGTAATGCTCCGCCTTGTACATCCATCCGAGAGGATCGTCCCCTTCCTGGAAGCGAGGAAAATCCAATTTTACTAAATGTGGTCTTGGTTGAAATCCCGAATCGTGACGATTGAAGTTCTGGTTTCTTGAATCGTCACGCAGATTGGGGTCGGAGCGAGTTGCATCTGATGAATCTCCTGGATAACCTATTTCACATTTGTCCAGAAAATCGCGATGAAGCTTCTCAATTCGAGCATCCGAAGAATCTTGACGCCCTTCCATGGCATCGAACCTTTGGAGTAGTGTGTTGAGAGTGTTGTTGATCGCAGCAAGATGATTCTGCGATTCCATAGCTTTCCTTGTTGATGTACGAGTCATACGGCGGCAGAGAAATGATGGAGAAATCGGTACTGGCTCGATACCAATGATAGATCCCTCGATCGACCTTAACCCAGAGAAGCCATGAGAGAACTCGAAGAGAGAGAATGACAAAAAGAACTTGGATATTATTTCACAAAACTGTTTTCTGTTTCTTACAAATTCCAACTATATAGCAACTTTCCCCAACTACTTTTACCTAATTACAACTATACTAACAACTTTATTACAAGTATTACAGCTTCATTACTCAGATGATGACATCTGGCACAATCACAATTGTTTTATGACCCCTATTAGCTACTAGAAATCCCATCAGAATCCTAACACAACTATACGCCGAAGAAAGATAAGAAAGCCTCGTGTATGCCATCTTGAATGCCTTAAAGTGGTAAAAAAATTTCTGGCTTCGTGGTGTCTGTTATGGATACTGAGCTTGCCATGTACTTCATTAAGAATGCAATCATGCTCTGGCTTCGTGGTCTCTGTTATGGATGCTGAGCTTGCCATGTACTTCATTACGAATGCAATCATGCTTGAAAAGTTTATCATTGAATGTTCCACAAAACTGGACTTTACCACCCGGAGACGAGTTTATTGTTATGTGATTCGTTCGTTTGTAATTTATATTATCACGAGAAAATATGCCCGCGCGTTGTTGCGGGACTTGAATGCATCACCTTGAACTACATGAATAAGACACATTTTACCTGAATAAATTTAACACAATCATGAATGAACAAAGGGATAGATGAGTGAATGGGGTCGGCAAGATATGCAGTTTCGTTTTTATATACATTCAACTTAGCTGACATGAAAAGACATTGTACAATTAACATGACGAAACTGAACGTTCTGGTTCCCTAATAAACACAAGAAACAGAAGCAACATGCAATACACACAAATCTTTCCCCTACAGTCAAGGTGGCAAAATATATATACTGTAGGTTAGGCACATGTTTTAGTAGTTGACAAAAAAACATAAAAACTGTTTCGTTCTTATTCTAGCATCTAAGTTTTCAAGCAAAAACGTGCAAAGCAAAAAACATGTAGGATGCCTGTTTCCATAAGAAACAGAAGTCTAAGAAGTGTATTTTAGTTTAGAGAACATGCATGTATATACTAACAGCGAAAACATGAGCAAATATGATCGGGCAGAAGCATATAATGGGCAGAAACATGAGAGTAAAAAATCCAAACCTCAAGAATATGATTGTATTACAGCAAATATGATTGGGTCGTACTCAACCAAATTTGCCCAATCAATAATCTTTAAGGATAAGATTATTTTTAAATATACACAAATTCACATCCTAGTCATTTGATACATTTAACTAATTCTACAAGTTGTATTTCTGTAAATGGGAATGAAAATGTAACCAATACACATCTCAAATGTGGGAGTATCAAAAGTTGTTTCATTTATTTCATTCCAAAGAAATTTTTTGTTCGAACACATATTCGAACAAAATACTCTGTGATTGACACTCACTTAAACACCTTAGAAGAACTCACATTTCTCTACCTGAAAAGGAGTTCAAGGATATGAAAAAACTACGTAATACCAAAAGCATAAACCACACTCAATACAATCAATAACTAAACTAACAATATATTCAACAATTTATCAAAAACACCATCAAATTAAACACCCTTAAACCATAAAAACCAAAGGAACAAACCATATAATTAATGAGTGATGAGTGCAGACTTTCTGGCATTCAGGGCACCAATTATCCTAATAGAGAACGCGTTTTGGTCCTCTTCCTTTTCCATTTCCTCCTCGTCCGCTGAATCCTCATCACCTGCACGTTCCAATACCGTCTCGAGAAGCGCCTTAGCAAACACCTGCGAGGAAAAACTAATTAATTTTTTTTAAAACAAATATTAGTGCACTACAGAAATACATCATCTATAATAAGCAAACACGCAAATGCCTGAAAACACTAAAAGTTTAATATATCCTTGCATTTCTATTTGAATTCAGAGTACGTGAAAATCACATCAACAAATCAAAGCGCTAAATTTTTATCATCCTGAACTGGAAAAATCTGTAAAATCAAAAAAATTCGCCGCATCAAAATAATTACAAATTAAATCCCCCATTCTCTTATAGCTGATAATCAAAACCAAATTAGTAAATTACTCAGCTAAAAGCCTTTTTTCAACGAAAACGCGGAAGGCATGCCTGAGACCTAATAATCCAAAATCACGTCAAATGGAGGAAAATGATATATCAGAATCGAATACTGATATACTAATAGAAAATTTTACCTTAATTTATCTAATTATAGAAATAAAAAAAAATTAGATCAAGAAAACCAAGAGCCAGATACAATTTTGATGCAAAGAAAGCAAAGTTAGAATACCAAGAGAAAGATTATACTATTAAATCAGAGAAAATTGAGATGCAATGGAATATATACAAATCTAATCCAAGAAAGCAAACCAAAACCCTTACTGTTTGAGAGAAATTGGGATAGAATATCGTAGAGAGAAAGCAAGAGGAGAGATATACCTGGCTCTGGTTGGAATTGCTGGCGATGAATGTTTGGAGAGAAGCTTTACCTTTCACTCGCTTTTGATTCTTGTAGCCACAACAGACACATCGCTTGTGACAGTTTCCAAAGGGAATTTCAAATTCAAAATTCAACAACTTAAACCATAATTAACTCACAATTTAGTTCCATCAATATGATAGACATACCAAACTGTCAACAAACTAACAAAAGTAAACATAAACATCCCTAGAAATAGCCCAATGGTAGGATTATGTAGTCCGACTGTGCTGAACTAAATAAGAAAAAATTCAAGTGATCAAAGCTAATCTAGAGCTTTCTCCGCTCCCAAACACAGCAAGAATCAGAACGTGCGTCGTCAATTTCAAGAAATTCACAGAAAGAGAGAAAGAAAGGGATATAGTTGTACAAACCTCAGATCGACTGGCCTCGACCCTCTGGATTCCCTCATTATTGTAGCAGAAATCGACAAAAGCATATATACAATGACATTTTATCAGCTATTGGTTGGACCACGCTTATTACCTGCCATAAACGGAGAAACAATTTGGTATAAGAATCTGATAAGAATCTCATTCCACAAAACTTCTTCAGTGTTGGCCTAAACAACTGCAAGCAAAAGAATCCCCAAGATACATACTTTCATCCAAATCATCCACCGCCATTAACAAAACCACACCCTATATCTACCTTTAGCTAAGATTAAAAGAGTGAACTTATCACCCAAATAAAATAGGTAGATTAACGAATATGAGTTGGTGCCTTGTTGTATATGAAGAGAATAAAATACAAAGTTCATTATAAGCTTAATACACATCACAATGAAGGCGCAAGATTACATTAACCGCCGACTTACCATCCATACCACATAAAAAGCATCTGAACTTTTGAATTAATCATTTCCCCTTCCACCCAAGAGTCTTTTGAAAAAGCTCATCCTCCTCCATTTCCACTTCAGCCTCTTCACTAATCT
Organism: Heteromeles arbutifolia; assembly: GCA_024362995.1. Classification (NCBI taxonomy): domain Eukaryota; kingdom Viridiplantae; phylum Streptophyta; class Magnoliopsida; order Rosales; family Rosaceae; genus Heteromeles; species Heteromeles arbutifolia. Next base: position 30,962,257 of record JANCRC010000004.1, read on the forward strand.
CCAATGTTTTAAAGAACTTGCCTCGGGGCACGCCTAGGGCGCCCTTGAGGCTGGGCGGTGAGGCAAACGCCTCTGTTTTGCTGGAGTAGGCGAAATGCTTTGCCGGAGACGCTGAGGCGCGCCTCAAGGCGTCCAGGCGCCTCGTCTGCCCCTGTTTTTTTTTTTTTTTTTTTTTTTTTTTAAAACCATCTAAACCCAAAACAACGCCATTTGGGTAAGGATTTTCAGTTTTAAACATCCTCTTCATACCATATCTTTGATCGCCTTTGTCTGCCTCTACCTTCTTCGCCTTCTTGCATCTTCTCCCGCGCGCCAAAAGCCTAGAACAGAGAACACAGCCACCGCTTGGAGCAGAACCGTCGCCATCACCCCGCCGCCGTCACCCTAGCACCATCAGCCCAACGCCGTCATCAAGATCCCAAAGGTTAGGGTTTTTGAAATTCTGAAAAAGTTAGGGATTTAGTTTTCTGGGGAAGAGCTTTGCCTCTGCGTGCTGCCTTGTTTGTAGAAATGTTTGAATAGTTGGTATTAGATAGAAAACAAAAAGTGTAGATAAGGGGATAATAGTGGAAGGTGCTAGTAGGTCAGAAAGTGTAGAGGGGTTAATAGACAGAAAAAGTATATCCAGCTCCTTAGTTTAAACTAAAGCCACAATAAACTTATAGGTTGGGGTTTGTCTTTTACACATTGACCACAAATATAAATTGCGGACAAGCCTCTGCGTACTACTTATAGGTTGGGGTTTGTCATGATAATGTTAATTAATTGAATACTTTGCTCCACTACTTGCACAAACCATTTATTAACCGTTTGTGTGCGGTTTTGGAAATCGTTGGTATATAAATTAATGATTGATTGATATCTTTGTTTGTATTTTGATTTCTATGAAGAGGATTTGGATGAATGATTGTTTTCTTTGTTTGTATTACCTTTTGAATGATGAATTTGGATGATAATACATTTGAATGATGAATTTAGATGATATTATCTTTTGAATGACTATGGATTTGAATGAAAAGTTGAGAACGGATGTTTATTTTACATAGTATTATTTTTATACAATTATATGTATAATATATAAAACATATATATAAAAAAAAAATTAAATCAGCCTCACGCCTCACACCTCACGCCTAGGTCGGGCTTCGCCTCGGACAGCTCACCCACGCCTCACGCTTTTAATACATTGCTAATCTCATGATCAAATCCTAGTAAATGTAACAACCCATGTCTGCAAGAGGGTTCGGTGATTAAAGTCATCAAACTGCATTAAGAAGCATCGCTCTGAATTAATCGGTTCTCCTATAATGACTGCATACCTTATGTTCATTATGTTCGTTCAAAGTTGAAATCCTGAAACACATTCTATAACTCATACTTTGATGTAAAGTGCATGAGGTACAGGTATTTGAGTCATATTGTCATATTATCTATTCATTTAGACTGAATTTGGGTGCCGTACAAGAGTACAATCGGAGATTTCCCCGGAAAACTACTACTGTTATAGCTTAGGGCACATGATACATGTTATGTTAATCATCAGTTCATTTGAACGTAAGTAATCAGAAAAGAAGGCCCAACTGCGTGCCTATTTTCTTACTGGTGTAAATTGGGTAAGAAATGGTTGCTGGGATTGGGTTATTTGGTTGGAGAAAAATGAGAGGATATTCGAAATATAAGGGGGATGGTGTGAGAGTGCTTTTGGAGCAAGTCGGATTTTGGGAATTAGGTTGGAACTTGTGGACTTTTCTTTTTCTGCTTTAGATTGGAAGGCAGTTGTCCGTTCATCTGAGCTAGGATGATTATGATATACATTAAAATGTCTGTTTTGTTAGAGTATGTGGTCCTCTGGTCCAATGGTCCTGCAGCCATATTCACTTTATAACTCTTTTAGTTTAGAAAACACCTTGGATCTCAAATTAATATGAATACGAACTCATACTTTATAACTAAAGATCTTACTACTCTTGATAAGATGAACAATACGCTATTTATCGTATGCATTGCATTACAATCATAATGGAAACATCTCATTAGACATCCCCACACAAAAAGTTTTTATTGCTACTTTGATTTTTATTATCTTTTTCTTGAAACATGAGGAAGCTTTAGGCACCCGACGGCTTTATCGGTAAAATTAACCATCTTTCGTCCACTTCTGGACTTCGTGGTAGGTATAAAACTTGTTTCTCTTGTTGAGTTCTATCTTCCTGTAAATTTTGGTAGAATTTGGAGTTAGTTGAAAAAGTGGGTTTCCGGCGACCGGAAACCGTTGTATGCGGCGGGGCGTGGGTCGAGACCCGACTTGCCCATCCTAGGTTAATTTGGATGCCCTGATTCCATATTAGACATCCGATTGATGAAATTCCGTTATTTGGTTATATTTCTGTTAAGGGCTGCCACTTGAATATTGTAGCAATCGACGATCCAACCATTGGATCGTCACCAAACTTTAATACGTTATAGTATGTAATATTTGAGGATATGAGAAACTTATGGATTGGGAATCTGAAGTACGGATCTTCTCGAATTAGATTGGTAAGCTTGTAAAATATAACGTTGACCTCCACTTTAATTTGCAATTGGTGGAGATCCAACCGTTGGATTGTAATGAAATTTTAGTATGATGTTCTAGAAGCATAATGTGGATCTTTGGAAGTTACGGATCAGAAATCCGAGGTTTGGATCTTCCGTATCGAGTTATGTAGGGTTATGGACCCTGACCGACGGTTGACTTTTGGTAAATGGGTTTCAAATCATTCTAGAACGTCCTGAGGGATGTGTTTTATGTAAGTTACGTGTTCTATCGATAAGAATTCTGAGACATGACTTGATAATTGTTCTAGGCGACGATCGTTCGTGATGCCTCGATATTCGTGCTAGGGATTTGTAGGGCGGACTCCAAGTGAGTGGGTCTTTTCCTTTTATTAGTATATATATGATTGATAGTTTCCATTTATGCAATTGAAAAAGAACTCCTTACGTATGCCTGGATTTGAATAAGTTTATAAGAATTAGCGATACGACGAAACTTATGAAATATGTTACATCTTACGGGATGCACATGTATGGTATGATTATTGATGTCATAATTATGTTTATGGCTATGAATGTTAGTGTGTTGATTAAAATTATTGAATGGTTATGGTATGATTATTCGCTCTAGTCTTTCACGTGTCGTTCACATCAGCATTGCACACTCGCCTTGGATTCAAGTAGGTGCTAGCCCTATCGTGTAGATTGCAATAGGCAATTCCGACTTGTATGTGACAGGGAATAACGCTAGCCTTCACGTGATTATAGCACTAGAGCGAATATTATTACACTTAACCCTGTCGTACAGGTCACATTAGATGACTCCGACTCGTGTGTTAGCATAGATGGATGAGCAAATTAGTTCAGTCATATAGGTAGCATTAGGCGACTTCGATTGGTGTGTTACAATAGGTTGTTGAGCACCTCATTTTTACTTATATTACTGTTGAGAGCTTATGATGTTGGGATGTCATGCTTTATTTACGTTTTGCAGGCTACGATAAGTATTTTCATACTACACGTAGTATGTATATTTTGGAAACTATACATAATTTATAGTGAGGGGTTATAACGTTTTCAAAGGTTTTTATTAAAACTCTATTTTCAGGCCCACTCACCCTTGTTTTTCGCCCCTCCAGGTTTTAGTAGCTGACCGTTACCTTCGATGGTATAATTTTTCACCTTATTTTACTGTACTGTGCTTATGCTCTTCCATCACGTGTGAATTGGGTTCATTCCTGCTCACAGCGCACTCTTATATTTAGGCACTTTTAGGTTTAAATTTATTCACATTCTCCACTACACTACACTTTATGGCTTCGTCACCTTCCAAGTGTTGGCCATCACAACTCGATTCGGAGTCCCAGTGGACATCTCAAGTCGGGGTGTGTTAGTTTGGTATCAGAGCCACTTTGGCGTTCGGTATGAAAGTGCCTGCGAGGACACCGGGTTCCTCTTAAGTGGGGTGGATTGTAAGATCCCACATCAACTAACGGAGATGGGGTGATGTGCCTTATATGTACATGCTCCATTCCCTATAGCATGAGGCCTTTTGGGAACTCACTGGCTTCGGATTCCATCGGAATTTTGAAGTTAAGCGAGTTCGGGCGAGAGCATTCCTAGGATGGGTGACCCACTGGGAAGTTCTCGTGTGAGTTCCCAAAAACAAAATCGTGAGAGAATGGTAAGCCCAAAGCGGACAATATCATGCTACGGCAAAGCCGAGCCCGGGAAGTGACAATTTGGTATCAGAGCCACTTTGCTATTCGGTGCGGATGTGTCGGCGAGGACGCCGGGTTCCCCTTAAGTGGGGTGGATTGTAAGATCCCACATCGACCAAAGGAGATGGGGTGATTTGCCTTATATGTACATGTTCCCCTTCCTATAGCACGAGGCCTTTTGGGAACTCACTGGCTACGGATCCTATAAGAACTCCGTAGTTAAGCAAGTTTGGGCTAGAGCAATCGTAGGATGGATGACCCACTGGGAAGTTCTCGTGCCGAAACCCAGAAACAAAATCGTGAGGGAATGGTAAGCTTAGAGCGGACAATATCGTGCTACGGCATTAAGTCAAAATTAAACGTCTTCTGGACGAAAGTAGAGAAGCTCACAAGGGTATGACCAGCCGAGGATGGGTGCATTGTTAAAACCTAGTTAGGTAGCAAAAACCCAGTGGAAAAAATGCTCATAATCATAGGGAAAAAGAGTACATTAAGATCAAGTGAGTATACTTCTAGATACTCCCCATGAGTTTGACAGAACTTCCAAATGAGAACTACAAGCATTGTATATGAATAGTTATGCATACCAATTCCTCGGACAAGTTTATGGAAGGCTGACTTCGGCAATGACGTCGTGTAAAGGTCGGCAATGTTGTCTAGGATCTTCTTGCATGCCTTCAATCTCTTGATGCTTTGTTGATGTGATGTAGCCGCAACATATCTGGGCGCTGACTTTGTTAATGTACTATGTCTTGGTCGAGTTGATACATGTGACATAGTCTTTATGGATCGTCGTTAGGACTCAATGATGGATGAAAACAACAGGTACTTCGAATATGCTCGACAAGAGCTCTCAACCATATCTCACATGTGGCATAATGAAGTAAGGTGAGTCTTGGAATGATTCGAAGATTTCGAGACTAAGGTCATATTGTGGACCTCTAAGATACTGCGGTATACTTCACGGTAAAGACATAACCATTTGGGGATGTGCCTTGTGCTAGTTTGATAAGTAACCAGCGTTAGCATAACAAACAGGGCAAACGTCATTCCGAGGATCAAGGTGGTCAGATCTGTTCGGGATGCGTTGGGATTAGCTCAAATCCATAGTACCTTCAAGGTAACAAAAAACGTCTTTAATACCAATTTAATGGTTACGCACATGCATGGTGCTGCATCTTTACTAATAGATCAACAACGAAGAAGATGTCCTATCTAACACAATGAGCTAAGTACAACAAAGCGCAAAGTTGAATTCAGATATGGAACTTCAGATTCCATAACCTTTTTAGGGGTCTCATTTGCATATAGCGTTGGAAGATCATAGGTATACTCAAAAGTAACACCTTCGACATGTAGTTCGACTAATAGACCAAAGTATTGTAAAAAACAACACTTGAACTTCAGGTCAAGACATAAACGAGTTTTCTCAAGATAGTCAAGACATAAACGAGTTTTCTTAAGATACTTCATCTCAAATTTTGTTTTCAGGTGCGGTGTAGTTTTCTCAAGCTCTTCAAGAGTCTTAGTGAGATTCATGTCAACGACATAAACTGTAACTCTTGCAATTTGGAATAAGACTTCAAAGTTCAACACGGAAGCGCATAATTCATATCCCTAACTGGTTAAATAATCACTTAGACAGTCTGCCAGATTGCTTTAATCCATAAGTGAATGTCTTAAATGAGTTGAGAGTGTTCTGTGGTTTGAACTATTTGAATTAGTGAATATAATTCTTCGGGAACTTACATGTCAATCTCTGTATCAATATCCCATGGAGAAACACTAATCACATTCATAATGTTGCAATCAATCACATGGAGTTTGAGAAAAACCTTGCGTTGTAAGGCGTGCATTACATCGCACTATTTCATTCATCTTATTAAGCTTCCTTTCGCATTTGTAACACAATAGGGTTACCTTGGGTAGTGTAGGAACTACATGTCCAAACACACTTTGGTAAGGTACTAAACCTGGTTGTAATTTTAGTTGTCCAATCAGTTATGCATTGTCAATAATCAACAGAACACGGTTCGATATCGTTTCTTTTCATTTATGTCAGTAGCTACCATATAAGTGAAAACATTATTGATGATAATCTCATTCCAATTCCATTATCTTATCCAAACTAGTATACTGGATCAAGACTTCAAGTCTCGAGAGTAATCAGGATTAATCTCATGAGATGGAAATAATTTAAGACATCGATCGAGTATGGATTCATGTTGTGTCTTGGTCTTCTTTTTCTAGAAAAGTGAATCATATGAACCGAGTGATCTATCATGCTTCAGGCCGAGATAGATTGATTGGTTATTCACCGGTGTATCAGATTGTTCAACAGGGGCGTCCAAACGGTCTAATAGAGGTGGTACACCTTTCGAGGATGTTGACTCAACATCCGTTAAGTATGTCTATCCTTGCAGGTAAGTTTACAGCTAGTATATGATCTCGTCACCTTAACTAGATCAGAGGAATGCGTCTAGAGCAACATTCTGAAGGGTAGAATAGGAGAATCATCATCAACAAAGATTTACATCCTTCTTTGAGAACCCATAATGTTGCTCCCCCAAAATTTTGGGTGTGCATTTTCTGTACTTACACATGTGGTGATTTCTCGGTTGGGGAGCAGGCCATTGGTCCTAAAATATAGCTTTGGGTTTTATATTTTGGAGGTTTGTGCAAAGATATTTCACTTTCTTTAGTGGTTTCAATCATGCTTATTGTTCTCTCGAATATCTTTAAAACTCAATGAAGTTCTTTCGGAACGAGGAGAATATAAGGTCTCTTAAATGGTGAATTAGTACCATTCATACAACGAGGAGTGTGCCAATGCTCTTAATTAGGTTGGATAGACCTGAAGTCGTTGCTAGAGATGTGATTTAGGTATAAAGTTAGTGTGTGTAGTGTCACATTCATCCAGACAACTAACTTTCCCACATTCATACCTATTCACGTGTTTAATTGAATTCGGTCACATGTATACAAGAGACATGATTCAATTAACTCATATTTGAGGACATTATCGATAACATAATCCATAACTAAAACAAACACCAAACTTGAATTCAAGAACATAGAAAAATGTTCACAAAGTAAACCAAAGTTACTAATGGGATTCATCCAACAAGGCCATTCATGTCAAAATTTTGCTCTTCCAACATTCTTTGGTAAGCACAATTAGTTTCACATATTGACTACGAGAATGGTACCCCTCAACGACATTGGTAGGGGCACGAACAATCGCATAACAAATGATCTCTTCCATCAAAATGGAGTAAATTCTGCATGGTTAAGGTTCGGGAACAATATCCCTTATTCTTGAAGTTTCAAGTTTTAGGTGCCAAGGATCACGCTTCGGGCGTGATGCCACACCTTAACAGGCCCTGATTCTTCCATATGTTGTAAAAACAAACCCTAAAGTGGGTGAGAGAGACATATGGGTTCCAAAGGTTCCAACCGAAGCTGGAGAGGTCTGTTCGATACCCATCTACCGAAGCAGAGCATACATTTCAGTGGGCCCTAGCCGAAATTGGGTATCACCATTCAGTTGACTCCAGCCGAAGCTGAGTCTATATCGTTCTCCCACTTTTATGGTAGTAATTAGATCCGAGAATTATGTGAGCTTTTGTTCTCTACACTGTAGCTTCAGGAGCGATTTAGAAACAAGGAAGGACGAGAAAAATATTCTCTAGTCAAAATTCGATCGGATTTATAAACTTCAGAATCGTACTCATTCATGAACGTAATCATGGTGTGCTTCAGGCAATATCTTTCATGATTAAATGGTCCATAGGAGCAAGCCAAAGAGCCATGGAATCCTCGTTCGGGAGGTATTTCCATTTGTAATGCTTCGGGCATAAATCTTCGAATGAAGATCATGGCAAAGGCTTATTAAGCTATTATATGTCATTGTTGGCTTCAATGGTTTCTCAGCTTCTTGATAGTCAAGTGGTGATTCATGTCTTGTACCCACATAAAGTGGTTTTTGTCAAGAAACGTCCAAATCAGTGAAATCAAACTTATTACGGTCCGACAATCCATTGAATGGAGAGAATAAGATTGTGAGTGGTGCTATAGAAAATAAAATATCCATAAGCATCAAAGTTAGAACATTTGAGTTCTACGACATGGTTTACATGAAAAATTCGAATTTTCATGGGTGTATTATGAAAACTTCAGGTTTCAAAGGCACTAAATTCAAAACTACAGGTTCGAGTTTAATTATGAACATTTGGTTCATAAAAAGGAGGTACTTGTAAGAACGCATAATACAATATACAACTAAGTGTATTGGATTTGGATTGCTTCAGGAATTCAAGTGTGAGTGCTTAGGGGACTACGAAAGGGAGTCAATCGGTTCAAAGAAAATAAATAAAATATTGAATCGTTAATGTCTAAAAGTGGGATTCAGGCCAATAATTTTGGATGTCTTGTCAGATTAATGAACTGCTAATCACTTTTAATTAATTCAATAGAGCGAGACCATTCGGGGTCGATCGTAGGAGCACAATAATGAATTGTTTAGACTCTTAGATGATTTAATGTTGGTTGCAGGCCAGACATAAAGAATCAGGCCTAAATTGGGCTCGGGTTGAATAAATAGCAACCCCAAGAATCTACGTCGAAGACCTTGACAAAACAAAGCCTAGATTGGGCTTGGGCTTGGGCAGGCCACACGGGTAACCCATGTGGCTTGTGCAAATTGCAAGATGCAACTGAGGGATGGGCTCAGGGGACAATCAGGCCCAAAAGACAACAAGAAAAGATCGGGTTGAGATAAAGGGAAAAGTCCAACACGTATCCAGCTTGCTGGTGGGCTGAGGCGCAAGACATGCTGAATGAAAAAAATAAGAGAAAAAAGACATGGCCAGTTGGGCTTAGGGCCGATGGACAGAAAGCCCAAAGAGCAGCGCTATCCTCAGAGGGAAGGCTAGCGGAGCTGGGTGAGGGATGGAGTCCTACAAAATCTCGGCGGAGAACAACTCTCGATGTCGGCGAGGTCCACAACTCGGAGATTCGCGTTGAATCTCGAAGTAGCCCAACAAAATTGCGATTAGAATTTCATGGATTTGTTATCGGAGACGACTGATTTCACCGAGGAAGGACAACTGCAGGTCGTCGGCGGTGATGTGTTTGGACTTTGGGCTCTGCAGGAGTTGGCCCAAATTGATTCGGAAGACGATGGTAAGGTCGTTGTTCTAGAGGCCCGATGCTTGGCTTTATAGCTTGACTCAGCGCTAAAAGTGCGGCTTGGCTCGATTTTCCCCTTATTTTATTAAATTCATGCTTCTATTTTATTTTGATTCGTTGACTCACAAATTCCACATAGTAATTAATAATTGCGTAATGCATGAATGTATAAATATATTGACAAATATATGAACATATACAATATACAATATACATGTAGGGGTTCATGCATCATATAAATGTAGGGGTTCATACATCATACAATATATATATATATATATATATATATATATATATATATATATATATATAGACACACACACAATATACAATATAAAATATACATGTAGGGGTTCATACATCATACAATATATATATCGAAAATATAAATGTAGGGGTTCATGCATCATGGGGAATGTTTTCATGCTTCATGGTCGTTTCAGATATCTTCATTTATTTTAAGCTTACCTAATTGGCAGAAAACAACTAAGCATTTGAATTTGTAGAAGATCCTTCTCGGAAAGCTAGAATTGCATTTCCAATGCATTGTATCACGTTCAACGAAGAAAAATTAAATTGAATCAATAGCATGTAGATCAATTCATTAAAATAATAAATTAATCATAAAAAGAATGATTAAAAACGTAACACTCCCCTAATTGAAGATCAAAACTCTCTTTGTCACAGTGTCAAGAGCGTGCTAATAATGTGTTGTAGGCCTAATTTACCAAACAATATAAATGACAATGAGAGAGGAGGTGCGACGGCATAGAGAGAAAGAGAGAAATATGTAATTGTGAGGTGTGTGTTATTCTACCCCATTGTGCCTTATCTATATATGTAAAGGGAGAAGTCCAAATAGGTAAAGGATTTCAAAATGCCAAAAAAAGTCCCTTTGTTTTCTTCACAATCAAACCCAAAAAAAGAGAGGAGAAAATAAGGACAAATTGGCAAAAAAAACTCATAACTGAACAGAAAACTGTAATGAAAAAAATATTAAATTTTTACTATAAATTGAGAGCAAGGAATACAAAAAAAATACAAAAGAAACCGGAAATTAAAACGAATACTGGTCACGAGTCCAGGTAATAGATAACCCATGAATGCAATATTGGTACTCATCTTGATTGAAAAAAAAAAAAAAAAAAGTAGATGAAAACATGAAGAGACAGATGCCGTTAAGAAAATGAGAAAAAAACGAAAATAAAAAAAATGTTGGGAAATTGAGGAAAGAAACGTGGGAAGAGACACTGCAGTTTTCAGCTTACAGACCGTTATTGTAAAATCTGATGAAATGAAAAAAAAAAAAAACCAAATATGTTTAGAGTTAGAAAATTTTGAATTAATTTGAGGAAAGAAACGTGGGAGAGACTACGGGCTCGTTTGGATGTGCTACTCTAGAAAGCGCTTTTACTCACTAGCGTTTTTTGTTTGTAGCACTTTTGCGTAGCGCTTTTATAAGGAAATAGTTTGTTGTTTGGCATGCAACTACTAAGTGCTTTTTGTATTGTATAGAAGCGTTTTTTATATTAAATAGAGTGTTTGGTTATCAAATACAAAAGCGCTTTTTATTAATAATTCTCAATAAAAAAAACCCCCTTTTTAAATAATTTTCAATAATTTTTTCATAAGTATTTTTTGTATATAATTAGCATACAACTTGATTAAAGTGTTGATGAAAATTCAATTAAAGAAATAATGATCATTAACAAAATGATACATACTTATTGAGAATATATGTTCGTTTCTCAAAAAAAAAAAAAAAAAAAAAACACATTATAGTTGCATGACAATTAAATGTGAAATAAGTATTAACTAGATATAAGAAGATTAGCGATTCTTTTTCGTTCATCATCTTACTCTCGCCTATGAGTAAAATTTTCATCAACAATCTCTTCATCTCTATGATCTTCCTCATGTCCAGGCGGAAGTAGCTCATCATCATCATCATAAGGTTAGAACTCTTGATCTGTCATGGAATGATGTCTAATAAAATTATGCAAGGCCATTGAAGCAACAACAATTTGTACTTGTTTTTCAAAAGGGAAGTTACGCATGAGACGAATCATTGTCCATATGTTTTTCCAAACACCAAAAGTTCTTTCTATTGTGCACCTTAGCGATAAATGCCTCTAATTAAATATCTCTTTTTTCCCTTTTGGCTGACTTCCACGTCAAAACTCAGGCAGATGATATCGTTCACCCTATAAGGTCCAATATATCCATTCATATGTGGATATCCAGCATCAACTAGATAATATTTACCTACACCATACTTGTAAAGAAAAACATAAAGATTTTTGTGTTTGTAAGATAATAAATGAATAAACACATTCATATAGGACTAAAGTTGATTACTAACCAGAAGAGGGATAAGGAAATTTCAATTCTGGTCTTCTCAAGGCCTCTATAAATATACGTGAATCATGAGCAGCACCCTCCCATCCAGCCCAGACAAATGTAAAACACATATTAAAATCACATACAACTATAACATTTTGAGTTGTGTTTCCTTTTCTACCAATATATGGTACTTGCTTTTCTCTAGGCACCACAACTGGGACATGTGTTCCATTGATTGCCCTTATGCAACCTTTAAAATATGGCCAATATCGATTGTCATCCTTAATTTTATTTGAAACTCTCTTGAATTGCCGATCATGTGGGCATATAATATCGGTGGCCATGCGAGAAACAACATCTAATAGTATCCCGAACCACCTAGAGACAGTCTCACTGGAGCGTTGAAACCTCTCTTGGATCATTCTATTAGTGTGCCCATGACTTAATGTGTTAAGAAACATTGCTAATGCTTCTTCCAATGTTCTTTATCACGCTTCAAAGTCTCTAATAAGTCCTTAAAGACATGTTGTTCCATCCTAAATTGTTCATGGCATCTTATAGGATGACCATTTAAAACTTCCATTACCCATCTATGTCCCGTATATGAAGAAGTCCTACAAGGTTCTTTGTCAACATACTTTAACCGTTCAAACACAGCCGTGACACAGCCTGCAGAAACCAGTTGATAAAATTCATCATCACTTCCATCAGTAGAGGTGTTTGTATTGCTACTGTCACTGCTACTAGTACTCATATCTGTAAACACAAAGAAATATTTAATAAAAGAGAAATATATATATTCATGGCAAAAAATGAAGATCACAATCTGGAGAAAGTTATAAAAATCATATAATTAAAAACATTAAAAGCAAATGTTCAAACAATCCATTATGTAATAAATACTTATTCAACCACAAAAAAATAGACATCTCGAAATACGATAATCCTAAGATAAATGTGACGAATCAAACTTTCTTGCTCTTAAGCCACATAATTTGTTGGTTAGATTGCTTCAATGCAATAAACATCTCTATTTTTTCTTTCAGTGAATATATCAGCAGCTTTCATAAAGAGCTCATCACCATTCACAACTTCAGGCATTCCTTCCACAACTTCCATCACTTCCTCAATGCTACAACCAGGCTTATCTTTGCTTTTAGAACGGTTGTTTACAGCTTCTAAAATACCATCTAATTGTTTTATCATCTTGGCCCCAATTCCAACTCTTTTAGAATCCCTTGTTCTTTTTGTTCCTTTTCCTTGTGTTGAAGGTTGAGTAGGGGAAGGTGTCTCGGCATCGGCTATGTTGTCAAGTTCATCATTATTATCTATTTAATTCTCCAAATCATCTTGACTGGTTTTTTTGTTCACCTATTGGAGCTTTCTGGACATTATTACTCCACGCACCTACACCTGTAATAGCTCATTCTTTAAACAAAATGTCCAGTTGGTCAACATTTTTCAGTCCACTATTTCGATATTTTGCAACTTCAGGATTCTCCTAAAATATTACCAACTACAATTAACAAATTGTGATACAAGAACAAAAATATGAAGTTGGATTCTCCATTGATTTGAGATAATAATTTCTCACCTTCACTTTTTTCTCCCACCACTCATCACTTGCAATGATAGTTTGCTTCATAGGATCCGATCCTAATCCAGTCTCTTTATCAACTAAAGATGTCCACGATTGCCATTCTTTCTTAAGTGATGTCCATTTGTTCTTGAGTTTTTTTATGAACATATGACCTTTGAGTAAGGTCATTAAATTTCTTAATAACATTTTTTCATCCAATCCTATTAAGATGACCACCTATTTGATTTCCGGCTAGTGTCTTAGCTACACAAATGCTTATAAATGTCTCAACACTTGCATCATCCCACATTGCCTTGCTTTTTTTTTCATTACCTTCCCCACGTGCATCTTGTACATCCTTAAAAAAAAAAAAAATCATAGCACGTAATAAGAGCATACACCACTGCTTACGTTCTAACTAACAACACGAAAGTAAGTTAAAAACAATAATGCATGATTTGTAATCTAATACTTGCTATATAATGCAGTACACCACTGCTTGCAGTATTTGTAACCTTAACAAGCAAGGAATTGTTAAGTTGTTTTAATTGTATGTTCGATTTGTATGTGCCCTTGGTTACTAATGTTTTTTTTTTTTTGGTTCTTTTGGGATTTTAAATTAACAGGTAGTACTGAGTATTTGTCGACAGAGGAAGTTGCTAGCATACATGAGGGATTCAAACTCATGGATATTAACTTACTTTCATGTTGTTTTAAAGATCCATATATGCAGATGCAGGGGACACTTAATCTATCAACAGGAGGCCGAAGGCTTGGTTTATTTTTTGATGTGAAAATTAACTTGACACACAAATTAAACCCTATTGTTGACAATTGTAGCAATGATGTAAGTAGGGATCGTTCTGAACCGAGGATTAACTAGGGATGCTAATCAACAAATATAAAACTTAAAAACACTAAATTAGACTCTATAGACTCAAAACTGACTCAAAACACTCAAAACAGCAACAAGCAATCAAAAAGACTCAATTCTAGACCTAACAAGTGATTTTGAAGAAAAATAGACTTAACTTGACTAAAAAAACTAAAAGAAAACAGATGTTGACTCAACTAACAAGATACAATAAAAATGGGATTGTTTTTGACGAATTTAAACTAAAACTAAACAGATTTGTAAAACAAACTCAAAAGGCACGAAATTGGTGAATTAAGATGGTGAAAGGTTAGTTAGAGGGTTCCTTCTCCACACATGAAACATATGCATACGAATCGATTTCCAGTTATTCTTTCAATAAACCATGAATGACAATGCCCCGAATTAATTGTATTGCACTGATTAATTCTCAGATTTTCCTAAGTTCATTGAATTGAATGAATAATGCATCACAACCAAATTATTCTTATCAAGTTCCCTAACTATGAAAAGCATGATAGAGACACATATCAAAGATCATTAAGCTTTGTGAAAATCATAAACATTGACAAGGCATTCGTAACTATGAAAAGCATGATACTCTTGCCTAGGATTTACTTAACACAATCATGACTAGTGACTTTTACTACTCACGAATATAAGTTCATAACGATTAGGTGAAATTCCCTTATACTCTAGCATAAGTATGCATCCTTAATTAACACACAAGAATAGGTTCTCAATAAAACAGATAAGTAAACGACATTCACGATTCATGAAACAATAACCGGAGGAAATCAATTCATATAAAACATATGTCCATGGCTTCGAATTCGCCTCTAACTAAAAAGAAATTAGTTCCACATGTCTAACAAAGTTGGAAAGCAATCTAAATTAAACATTGAACTAAAACTAAGGATAGAAAAAACCCAGAAACGCTCCAACACTCCAAAGTAGGCTGCGGCACTCCCTTGGATGGTGGCACGGCACAAAGCTCCTTTTCTCATTCCTTCCTTGCTGCGGCACTTGATGAATTTCTGTGTATATGGTGTGAATTGTGGTGGTGGATGGATGTAGGTGATTTATGGTGAAGGATGGGTAGGTATTTATGCGGCACAAAGGGTTGCATTTATAGGGAGAAGGGAAGGCATGAAATTGGGTGAGAAAAGGACTAGGGTGCACCAAAATCTGAAGGGAAAAGGATTGCACAATCCTAGGAGGAAAGGGATTGCAGGTTCTAGAGCTTCTAGAAGAGGGAGAGGCGCCGGATTTATAGGACAAGGGATAAGTCTTCTAGAAAGCATGTTTTGTGGCTGATTTCTAGAAAAACAAGGGATAAGGTGTGGCACCTTTTTAGGAACAGGTAAACCTTCTAGAAATCAGGTTTTTAGGTCCCCTTGCAGCTGGAATTAAGGTGAAAAAGATTAGGATAGGATAAGATAAGATAAGGCTAAGATAAGGTTTGGATAAGATAAGGCTATTTGGATAATGTTTTGGATAATGTCTAATTCTTTTGAGCTGATTCCTTATCTTTTTTGTCTTGGATTAATTTCTTCAACTCTTTTGCACATTCCTAGCTTCTCTTGAACTTCAAATTCATCCATCCATCTCACTTCATACTTGTGCTATCCATTCCAAGCCCAAAACTGCTCTAAAATGCTCCAAATTGCATCTTCTTGCCAACTTTGCTTCTTGGACCTACAAACACACGAAAATGGCTTAAAAACTCTTATAAGCAATAACTAACTAAATAAATGCAAGAAAACATGCTAACTAAGTCGCATAAATATGCTCCTATCATTTTTTTCTCCTTTTTGTTTCAATTTTGAGGCCATATTTTATTGCCTTCGAGTCAATTCACAATGATTTCGACAAAAATAATATATAATCAATAAAATTCTCACACCACATACAAATTTAAGATAAGAAATAACATACATACCTTCACAAAAATGTCTGTTTATGAAGATGTAGAGAGATTTTGGAAGATGGAGAGGAAGAGATGGAGACCAAGT
This sequence comes from Heteromeles arbutifolia, assembly GCA_024362995.1. Classification (NCBI taxonomy): domain Eukaryota; kingdom Viridiplantae; phylum Streptophyta; class Magnoliopsida; order Rosales; family Rosaceae; genus Heteromeles; species Heteromeles arbutifolia. The sequence continues at coordinate 30,978,514 of JANCRC010000004.1, forward strand.
GGACTGCTCTAGCCTTCAAAATAATTTGAAAATAAAAAACCTTTTGGGTTTTCAATGTGCAACCCTAGAAAAAATTGGTGATGGTAGTTTTGATGATTTTTTAAAGTGGAATGGCATTTTAGACTTTGCAAATTAAAAAATAGGGATAATTTTGGAATTGAAAAAAATTCATTAAAGGGAGCAAAGTGCTTTCCTTGTTTTCTTTGTGTAGCACTTTTAGGAGGAAGCACCTCCTAGGTGCTTCTTAGAAAAGGTTTCTTAGTGCTTCTACTTCTAGCTAAAAACACTTTAAAAATGTTTGCCAAACAACCATTTTTGAAAACTGAAGCGCTTTTACTCATTAGGAAGCGCTTTTGGCTCTTTCAAAAGCACAACCAAACAAGCCCTACAGTTTTCATGCTGCTTTCAGTTTACAGACTCATGTTATCATAAAACTAATGGAATAAAAAAATAAAAAATAAAAAGAACCCTAATATGTTTAAAATTAGAACTACTATTCAGCAGTTGAACACTTGAAGCATGTGAAGGGAGTAGTGCCACGTTTTTGGTTTTGTTTGAGGAGGCTTTGACAAATTTGCAGAAGGAAAACCTAAAGGAGCATTGCCTGTTTTGCACCTTAATCCATCCACCTTATTTACAGGTATGCCACGTTTCTTCAATTTCTGAATTTTGTCTCTACAATTCAATCTAAAATATTGGCCAATATTTGAAGATGAACAGTTGGCTAATTATCTTCCTATTTGGGAAAAAGAGAGAGATAATTATCCTTCTAAACTGAGCGGTTATAATTTAAACACATTGAAAACAAAAGTGGCGTTCAAATTTGAAAATGCAATTAGCAGTTGCCAATTGGTTTTATTACTCATCTTCACTCTCAGGTCGTTAATTTTACTTTCCCTATTTCACCTACCCTTTTTTTGGTAACCTGATTAATATAATAAACCAGAGGAAAGCCACAGAGGGCAGAAAACCAACAAGGGCAAACAAACATAGAGTACAACTAGAAGTGAGAAAGGGGCTACAAACAGACACACACATTCTTGGCGTCAACCCAACCTCACAGCAACAACAAACTAATTCAGGGGGCAAGGAAGGCCGTCTTTGTTCATAATTCCAACAAGCGAAGATGGGGGTCTAGTAACCCAGACGATATCGCACATCTCCGCGCTTGAATGAGACGCCACAAAGTCCGCCGCTAAGTTAGCTGATCTTGGGACCCAAGACCAATCGCAAGCTTGATATGAGTTCCTCAACGTACATATACAAGAAAGGATGGGAAATGCCTCCCAGCTGCAATCATGAATCTGCCCATTGAGGCCAGTAATCACCTTCAACGAATCGGATTTGATGATAATTTTAGAGAAGCCCCGCTGCAAAGCCAAATGGCACCATTCGAGGACCGCCAATGCCTTCGCCGAACACACATTTGGGGCCCATAAATCCCTACGACGAATCGTAATACAGCTTCCGTCCAAGTTCCTTTTGGGTGGTCTGTGGATTTGCAGGTATTTCACCTACCTTTCACATATCTAATATGGAATTAAATTATCTCAATTTGTTCATTTATTTTGCATTGTGAGTTTCAATTTTGATTATCTTAATGTGCTATACGTGTGCTATTGTAATTTAAAAAATTATTTGTTTTCATTCTCAGGATATTTTCAAGAATACCCACAAAATATGAAGAAGGAATTACCTGTTGATAAGATCCCAAACATACGTGTCTCTATTTTACACCTGGTTGTGAGATATCTATTGGAGTAAAAACTACTGATCTAAGCCAACTGATTCTCAAAGAGTGGAAAAAGAGGATGCATGAGCAGTATGTATTCTAAATTCCTTATTAAATTTGTTACAAGAAATCTAACATTATATATACCTTTAATATGTAGGTGGTGCATGAAAAAAGCTGTAGAAGAATTAAGACCTTCAACAACTCCTCACATCATATGTATTTGGAATAAAGTTCATTAAATTAGGTACAACACCATTTCTTACCTATTTATTTTCAATGCCATTCTCTATTCTACAAATTAATTATCACAAATTATAAAATAAAATAAAAAAACAATTTATGGGTGTAGGAAAAAGATTAATAGTGACCAAACAACTTTTCTAAATAAGGTAACTCTTCTCTTATTTTCATACGGAAGTATACTATAAATTCAAATTGCATTCAATTTTCAAATAGAAATAAAATTGTATTTTTACCAGTTTTACAAGCATCACACCCGTCTCAAAGTATAAAGGTTGAAGTACAAGATTAAGGTAACATTTCTTACTATTTAATTTTGTAAACATGATTACAATTTGTTACCTCAAACTTGAAAAATTATTTATTTTTCAGTATTCTAAAAGTAACTGGAGTAAAAGTATTGCTATGGGAAAATTGTCAAAGTTAAAGGTATTTAGGTTAAATTGCTTACAACCTTTATATTTGGGATTGTGCATTATAGTGCATTATTCCCATCTTAATCAGTTAGACTTCTTATTTTATCATCATTGCTTGCAGATTAACCATGAAATTCTAAAGCATCAAGTGCAAGCAAATGGGTGGCAAGCATGGCTTTGATTTCACACGTAGACGCTATGTTTACATATGTATATATTGTCCATATTTTGCATTGCTTCATATATTAGGAATTCATCCCTAGCTTAAATTGCTTACAACCTTTATATTTGGGATTGTGCATTATAGTGCATTATTCCCATCTTAATCAGTTAGACTTCTTATTTTATCATCATTGCTTGCAGATTAACCATGAAATTCTAAAGCATCAAGTGCAAGCAAATGGGTGGCAAGCATGGCTTTGATTTCACACGTAGACGCTATGTTTACATATGTATATATTGTCCTTATTTTGCATTGCTTCATATATTAGGAATTCATCCCTAGCTAGCCTATAACTCTGACTAAAAACTTACGAATCTGAAAATTTTGATTTAAGGATATTAAATGTTATCAGCATGTATTTAGAAATGAAATTACATGTCATTTTTTCATATTTTTTTAATACTTTCTGTTTTCCCATTTTATCTTCGTTGTTGTTTTAAAGGAAAAATAATAAAAAAATTGTATGAGAGATTACTCACATCTGTGCAAATTGGATGCTAAATTCTTCAACGAACGTGGCTATATGCCAATATGGAATGCATAACGATAACACCAGTATCATAGTAAACGAACATGAAATCCACCATTTTTAATCCCTTATTGACTAAGGTTGGGGATGGACATTAATCATCCCATTTTTAATCCCTTACCGTAACTGCTCTCCATTTAGGAGAGAGATATTAAACAAAAAATAAAATTTGTTTTATTGAAAAAAAAAAAGGAAAAAAAATAAAAAAAATAAAAAAACAGGAACGTATCTCCTCCATTTTAGGAGGAAATCTTAATATCTAACAAAATGGTCATGGGATGGGATTATTGGGAGAGTATAATCCCCAGCCTTACCGTACAAAGGAGAGTACAATAAGAAATTGTTGTGATGGACACACACCCACAATTTATAAAATAATCACATGAGAAATATAAGAATATCTAAAACAATACATTTTTGGCATGGGTAGCGCCCGTGATGCAAAAATGTCCTCTTGATCATTATGTATAGTTTGCCTTTATGTACAAATTATTTATTGTCAATGTAGTTGTAGTTGTATGCTGAAAGATATGCTCTTTAACGCTGATCAGGATATATGAATATCTAAAGCAACACATCTTTGAGGTGCATAGCCCCCGTGATGCAAAAATGCCTCTAGCATGCGCGTGAGTGCGTGCGAAGAGGCTAGTTTACCCCAATAGGATTGTAACTCTAATAGGATAATATATAGTTTAAGAGATATCCTAGATATAATAAGATTTACTCGATCACATTCTTAATCTAATAGGACAGCAACAAAACTTAAATTTTTAAAATTTTTATAAAATAATAATACAATAATACATATATAATGTACACAATAAATACATATACACTATGACTATTATATTTTATAGTAAGTTTTTTTAGTAGTTTAAAAAATTAAAATCATCAAAATAACTTTTTTCTTAACGTGTCGAAATGGGTCATCCGCGTGTCACCCTCTTGTAAACCTATTAAGGACCTGTTATTAACAGGTTTTTATCGTATTACCCGATAACGACCATTTAGTTATCGTGTTGACTCGAAATCCGTTATTTTCGTATTGTTTACGTGTCTCATTAACTGGTCGTGTAAGAAATTGTCAAGTCTAGTCGATACACATCGTCAACTGAAAATGAAATGTTTTTAAGTTACCAATTAGCCCTTGTAAAGTTGAGTATAGTTTCGTTTTCTTGCAAATAATGCTCTACATTAGTCTAGACCAAGGGGAATGAGAAAGGTTTTTACTCGGAACACAATGGGTTGAATACACAAGATCAAATCCACCAGCAATCAAGTTCAAATACTCCTTGTGAAATAAGTATTTGTTGGGAGTATTGCATTGTAAAAGTAAAGCCCCACAGCAATACATTATGATAAAAGAGTGTTTATTTAGAATATCGGATTGTAAAAGTAAGCCCCACAACATTACAATATGGGGCGTGATATCCACACATCCTATTTTATTTTTCACATATCTTTTTAATTTTCGGTCGTCGGATCGACTGAATTGAAGAAAATCAAATGACATAAATTATCAAGTGGTGTGTGAGAAGTAAAATGGGGTGTGTGGATAGCACACCCCTACAATATTACGTTTACACCTAGACTCTGCGTATCCTAGGTCCCATCAAACGAGAAATTTTTTTTTTTGTGCCCATAACACAAGTGATACACCACATGTTATTATATAAGTGGTGAGGAATTTTATTTTTTTATGTTATTAATTCTTTAACACGAGAATCTCACCAATCATACGGAAACACGTGATATACCACTCCGTATTCTAGGCACTTTGAAAAATCTTTCCATTCAAACTCCTAGCAATCGTGCACATTTCACACATTCAGAAGTATTGGCTAAAAAATCAACAAAAGAAATGACTATTAACTCTCATGATACAAGGGAATTTCTGGAGAAAAATACAACAAAAAAAGTGACTATTAATTCTTATGATGCTCTCGGCCATCGGCCTTCGCTTAGAAAAGTAGATCAACCAAAGAGAGAATGACATTGCAGAACTGGATACACTGGGAGAGGATTCATACAAGGACAGCACTGTGATAATGCAACTTCTTCGTGATAATTAATCTCACACTGTGGACTTCGGATATGCAGGTTGCTCCCTAGCTATCAATGCTTATGTACTTCATTTATTTCTTGTAATGGTGATTGTTTTATTTATTTATTTATTATTATTATAGAAATAGGACAATTTATTACAGGGCCGAAGCCAAGAGGAAACAAACGAAAGGCCATAGCAGGCTAACAAAACAATATAATCTCGAGAAAGTAAGAGGAGAAGATCGAGACACAGCGCCCAGGCCAGGGTCATCCCCTTACAGACTCCTAAGCAAACAAAATAGCAAGGGGGACATGGTAGTCCATCCTTGTTTACCATACCGAATGACTAGTTGGCTGCATGTGTTATCGGATGACGGGATAGATGAGATTAAAGAAGCACCTAAGCCTCAGGCTAGCCACAGCAGTGAAGTTAATCGTCCACCGATTCTTCATCTGTTGTCGCTTAATCCTTGGCGGTTTATTATTCAAAAAATAAAACGGGGTATCTGAGTCGTTCTGTTTGCATTTTCTAGCTTGTATAATTGTCGGATGGCAAAATCAACGTATTTTAGCTATAACTATCCTTGAGCACGTGTCATAAGTATTTTTTAAATCACGACATGCTACGCGCGACTTACACGTTTAAATGTATTTATATGCGTGAATTGACAAAAAAAAAGTCAAATAATATCGCTTGTTCAAAAGAAAAAAAAATCAATCATTTGACAAATAATTTAATCATATTATTATGCATGTGCGAAAGACCTTTTTTTATAACCAGCATTACATGCCTCTTAAGATGTTTTGAACGTGTTTAAAAATAGAGAAAATAATATTTAATAAACAACTTATTGAATCACATTATTGCTAGTTTATTATAAGGTACTAATTATTAAAAAAAAAAAACTGCACGAAAAAATTAATTATTAAAAAAAACACTGTTAAAATGATGAAAATACCCCTGCCACATTTGGTGCATTATTTTGGACTGCTTTTGAAGTTTTTTGTTTAAGGGGCATTTCTGTCTAATTTTTTTTGTGAAGCTTGTGACCCCACGAAACACTGTTCATTGAGCTGTTGGCTTTATATATAAGAAGATTATTCACATGTTGAATTGTAGTACAACCCTAAACTCATGGAGTGTGGGGCCAAAAATTGAACAACGCACAAGCTTCCGTATTGTTTTGGGAAAGGATCCTCTCTGACCCAAACTTATCGGATCCTCCAAATCTGTCTTCTTTAAAGGCCAAGTCCGCATCGTGGGCTTTCCCGGAGTCAGCGTCGTGCTTCCCCGAAGTCGACTTCGTGGCCTCCTCGGAGCTGGTTATCGGAAACGTTGTAATAGTCGTCGACGGTCGTGGTTCTAAAAAACTGTAGAGAAGAAAGAAAGAAGAAGGATCTGCAGGGAAGAAAGAAGAAGAAGGAGGATCCGGAGAAAAAGAAGAAGAAGAAGAAGCAGAACCAAATCTGCAGAGAAGAAAGAAGAAGCAGGATATGCAGAGAAGAAAGAAAAAGAAGGAGGATCCGGTGGGTTTGGGTCCGGAGAGGATCCTCTCCCTATTGTTTTAATATTCTTACAAATTTGAGTAGGCTAATGTGTTTGATATTTGAGTTTAAAAAGGTTGATTCGTATGATATTTGGTGCCAAAATTAGATTAACCGAAATCAACTCAATTACGTTCAAATTTTAATGCTCGCAAGTGTACAAATCGTAGTATAATATAGTAGGCAAGCACAAGACCGTTCCAACTAAGATTGATATAATTCTATTACTTGACCTAATTAAATTGCACTTGAATTGAAATTGAACGATTGATGATTTGAAAAAGAATTCTAAAGTGATTGTAAATAAAAAGGAAATGAGCTTAAATAAGTGATGACGAAAAAAACAAAGAAAACAAATTATAATTTGATTGTCAAGGACACTAGAACATCTGATTCACCATAACCAATCCAACTCAATTCCAACAGTTAATTATTAATGAGTAATCACAACAAAATAATACTCAAAGTGAATGAAAATTCATAAAATATTCTGAATTAATATTTGATTTTTGTTTGATGTGATTCAATTGTGTGGAGCTGTAGTTTCATTTTTTTTATAGGCCACTTGAATATTATTAGTAGACGATTCAAATTTGATGACGAACTACGAAGGGCTTGATCCATTTTGAGGGTACGTAGGCAGTCTAGCGAAAAGGTTAGATGCAACCATAAAGTAACCTAAAGAAAATAACCGAAAATTAACTTTTGTGAATAATTGCCAAATAAGGAAATGTATTATGGTTCGTAAGGGTTAACCTTGATTTTATTTTGGCTTGTCACCGGATTTAGCGTCCGAGTAATTTTGGATCGTTACACATCCATCCTGTGGAGGCATAAGTTCGAAGAAGGAAAACGACTTTGAAATGAAATGGAATGATTTGTGAGAGTTATCCTAGAACGTGATTTAGTGCAATAACTGCACCGAAATTCACATTTTCACTGCCAAATCCAACTGGAGGTTGGTTTTGATGGACCAAATGGAACCACTTGGGTTGCTTTAATTTTGGGCTCGAGCTGGTTCTTGTGAGGTGGAGAAGATGATAAAAATGGACAAGGACTATAGTTTTTTGATTTGAACTTCCATCTCCTAATCGTTATAAGAAATGAAAATTCAAATAAGAAAAAAAATACAGAAAATTCAAATGAACCCTTCTCTCTCTCGACCTCACCTTACTTAGATCACTCTGTCTCCCTAGACTCTTCCGTCCAACTTTGAACCTCGAACCCCCGAGCTCTCCTGCTTCCATAACTCGATTGCCCAATTCGTGACTCAGACCAACCACACAACAGTGACCTCTACACCTATCTTTCTTTCTCTCAAACTCCTTTCTCAGTCTCTCGGTCTATTTCTCTCTTGACTCTTCGCTCTTCAGTCTTCTCTTCTTCCCTAACCTAATAACCGGATTTATGTCTCTCTCTCACCCAACTCTAGCCACATCACACCCACACCACCACACAACGTCTCTATCTCTCGAGATTGACTCTCTCTCTCTCTCTCTCTCTCTCTCTCTCTCTCTCTCTCTCTCAAGCTAAGAAATTTCCCCTTTAATTCATCAAATTTTATTTAGGTTTCTTTTTGGGATTCTGAAATGGGGATAAAGTTTCGATTTGGATTTCGAATTTCAATTTAGGGATTAGGGGATTGCTGAAGTCAGTCCTTTCGTGTAATGGTCGAGGGGATTGTTGAGGTTTGTATAGTAAGGTGTGTTTCTTGCACGAGATTAGCTTTAGAAATTAAGTTGGACTGACTTGACTTAGATTAAGGAGAATAAAAATAATGAAGTGTTTGGTGTAATACTGGACTAAGTCTCGGACTAAAATATTTTAGATCCAATATTTTTGTTAAAGGAGAACAAATGCAACACTATATTAAGAAACAAATGCAACGCCAAATCCATCGTTTCCAATTTCTAGGTTTGCAATCGATACGAAACCAAAAGATCCAAAACTCAAGAACTAAACCTAAAACAAACAAACAAAATTATATTCACACACACATAGTACGTGAGCTTCATCTAGTTATTAATTACTGCATTGTTTCCTTTTTATGCTTATAATTTTAATTTTAGCGGGCCACAATTAATATTGGCCAGATAGACAGATGGCAGAGCGTCTCTTGAGACTCGCTTTAGCTCGAACCAGCGTAGCACTATTCCAATAGGATAAATTACTCTTTATCTTTTAGGGGAGGACAGGTGTCGAGAATATAAGAGATGGAACATGAACAGAACACTATTTTTGAGGACAGCAAATTCGCAACGCACTTATAAATTCTTTAACTAGTTTAGCATAAACATAGCCAGTCCTGTCGATCCTTCGTGGTTTCTGTCCCAAAGCTTCAGTTGAGTTGAGTTGAGTTGAGTTCGGTTGGCGGCACGGTGTTGCGTACCTTCGACTAGGTAAAATTTCTTCCTTCCTTTCTTGTTGTATGTTGGTTCATGCAAATCCCTTAGAGCTATAGGCTTGATGTTTTTCAATTACATTAAAGGATTCACAGATTTACTTCTGAGGTTTACTGTATTTGCTTCGATGAAATCCATATATTTTGAGTATGCTCTGGACTGGGGCTTTGTGGTTAGGTCACCGTTATAGTGATTGTTCTAGATCTTGTGGAAGGGAAGAGCGATTGTTTTCTGGTTAGATTAGGACAATTTTGCGGACTTTCTCTTGTTTTAAAATTAGTTTCGCTTTTCTGTTTTTGTTATCATGAATTGCAAATTTGTGAATTTTCTAAATCCATCGGCTTTTTATTAATTTTGTAGATGATTCATTCTTTTTCAAGTCTATAAATTAATTGGCCCTCCTTCACTTTCTGTAGCTTATTTGGTTACCTTCTAATATTTAAGTACAAAATAAATTTATAAGGAGGTTTCTAAATGCCGAAAAGAAAGCATGATCGAACTGGGTCATCTACACATGGGAAACGATAGAAAAACGCTATCGATTTGGGCGATGAGTGTGATAGATTTTTAGAGGAGGATCGTGTTAGTAAGCTACCCAATGATGTTCTAATTTTAATTCTTTCCCTATATTAGGGAAGCAGTAGGCATTTGTTGCGTCTCTAAGAGGTGGAGAGATTTGTGGAAACATGCTACATGTCTCAACGTTGATGATGTACATACTTGCATAAACCACAATGGAAAAAAAGTAGAAGACAACAAGTTGAAGCAACATCTAAGGTTGAACCCTGATGCAACTGCAAGACCTGATGCACCCAATTAATACTAGACGTTGCTTCAAATTGGTATTACATGTGGAAACATGCTACATTTCTTATATATTCATTAATCTCCAAAGTGGAGTATATATAGGAGTTATAATTGGTATTACATATGTACTTCATCAATGTGGGACAATAGGCTACTATTTACACTTTAACTAATATATAACTCACAACACTTCCCCTCAAGTTGGTGCAAAGATGTCACGCATGCCCAACTTGTTAAGCGAGTTGGAAAACACACTATTAGACATAGCCTTAGTAAGTACATCAGCGAGTTGATCTTCAGATCCCACAAACGAAAACATAATAATTCCAGCATCCAATTTTTCCTTGATGAAATGTCGATCAATCTCCACATGTTTTGTTCGATCATGTTGCACTGGATTATGAGCAATCTCAATAGCAGCCTTGTTGTCACAATGGAGTTTCATAGCACCCTTAGGTTTAAATCCAAGATCTCTCAACAATTTTTTTCAACCACAACAACTCTTATACACCATGAGACATACCACGAAACTCAGCTTCAACACTTGACCTAGCCACCACTTTTTGTTTCTTGCTTCTCCAAGTAACTAGATTACCACCCACAAATGTAAAGTATCCAGATGTAGATCGCCGATCAATGATAGAACCTGCCCAATCTGCATTTGTATACCCTTTGACATTCAAATGACCATTCTTGGAGAAAACCAAGCCTCTGCCAGGAGCCATCTTCAAGTACCTCAGGATGCGAATTACTGCATCCATATGAGCTTTACTGGGTGAGTGCATAAACTGACTTACCACACTAACTGCATAAGCAATGTCAGGGCGAGTGTGAGACAAATAAATTAATCTCCCCACAAGCCTCTGATTTTGTTCTTTATAAGTAGGAACTTGATCCGGAAATAAGCCCAGACAATGATTCTACTCAATCGGAGTATCAACAAGTTTGCAATCTAACATACCTGTTTCAGCTAACAAATCAAGAACATATTTCCGTTAAGACAGAAAAATACCATGCTTGGATCGTGCAACCTCGATTCCAAGAAAATACTTCAATTCACCCAATTCTTTCCTCTCAAATTCAGTAGCTAGGTACTTTTGAAGGCGTTGTATCTCATTCTAATAATCACCAGTCACTATTATGTCATCAACATAAATAATCAATGTAGTTAGCTTACCATTTTGTCATTTTAGAAACAATGTATGATCTGAATGACTCTGGACATACCCAAACTTCTTCATTGAACTTGTAAACCTCCCAAACCACGTTCTAGCAGATTGTTTCAAACCATACAAAGCCTTTCGCAATCTACATACAACACCTTTTCCAGGAGATGTTCTGATACCAGGTGGGAGATCTATATAAACTATCTCTTTGAGATCACCATGAAGGAAAGCATTCTTAACATCAAATTGCAATAGAGACCAATCATGGTTTGCTGCTAAGGACAAAAGAACACGTACAATATTAAGTTTGGCAACAGGAGCAAAAGTCTCATGATAGTCCACCCCATAGGTTTGAGTATAACCCTTAGCAACTAATCTGGCTTTATACTGATCAATAGAACCATGTGCTTTGTGCTTAATAGTGAACACCCATCTACATCCAACAACTTTCTTCCCGTTTGGTAAAGGAACCAAATCCCAAGTAGAATTATTTTCCAAAGCTTCCATCTCAACTCTCATGGCATTAACCCACTTAGGGTCAGACAAAGCATCGTGCAATTTTGTTGGAATTGATACACTAGATAGCTGACATATGTAAGATACATATGGTTTGGACAAACGATGAATAGACATATAATTGTTGATAGGATATTTGGCTTTGGCATGCATATCAGGCTCATATTGTACTTTAGGTTTTCCACGATTAGCTCGTGGAGGCAACTGATAAGTAGAAGAATCGTCAGAATTTACCTCATGTATGTCACCATCTTGTACCAAACTATTAGAAGAATCATCACTAGACGAACCACCATCAGGCAACTTGTTAGACGTACCAGCAGCAGGCAACCGGTCATCAAAAGGTAATTCATCAGACATACTAACAGCCAGTTCATTGGGCACATTGGATCTGTCGTCAGTAGAAATAGTTTAGGGAATGACATGTGATCGATCATTATCTATAGCCAACTTATCAGTATCACGCAACATAATAGGTTCTGTCCCCAACTCTCCCTGTAACACATCATCTATATCATCTCTTCGAATCTGCACTTCACTCCCCCTCTCCCCTTGAAGTGGAGAGTCGGAAGTGGGCTTCACAAAATACGCAACTTCTTCATGGAAAGTGACATCCATGGTAATATAAGTTTTATGAGTTAGAGGATGACAAAACTTGTAGCCTTTCTGATTGTTAGCATATCCAATAAATACACATTGGAGAGCACATACATCAAGTTTACTCCGCTGATGACAGTAGACATGCACATACACAATACACGCAAACACTTTAGGAGGAAGTTTTGATACAGAAACAAGAGAAACATGTTTTTGTAGCACATCAAGCGGTGTCTGAAAATCAAGAACCGTACTTGGAACACGATTTATCAAATACACAGCAGCCAAAATAGCATGACCCTACAAATGATTAGGAACACATTTATCCAACATCAAGGAGCAATCAACATCCATTATTTGACGATTCTTCCGTTCAGACACACCATTTTGTTAAGGTGTAAACGGAGTAGTCGTATGATGAATAATACCCTGATCACGAAAAAAACATGCCAAAGTGTGATTCACATATTCTCATCCGTTGTCAGACCTGAAGACCTTAACTTTGGTCTGAAACTGAGTAGACACCATAGCACAAAATTCTTGAAGAATCAAAGGAACATCACTCTTATTCTTCATCAAGAACACCCAAGTTAATCGAGTACAATCATCAATAAAAGTAACAAACCAACGGAATCCATTAGAAGTAACTTTCGCTGGACCCTACACATCAGAATGTATTAAAGCAAATGGCAAAGTAGCTTTAGAATCACTTATAGGAAAGGAAGCACGATGATTCTTAGCCATGACACATGTTTCGCACTTGAACTCTGAATCACTACAAGTGCGAAACAAAGAAGGAAATAGATGCTTCATATAACTGAATGATGGATGTCCCAATCGTCTATGCCACAACCAAATTTGATGTCTATCATCCACTTTAGCACTTAAAGCTTGATGATTATTTGAACTGGAAACAACGGTATCCTCCATAGTCAAGATGTACAAACCCCATATTCTTTTACCACGACCAATTATCTTCTGAGTTTAAATGTCTTGAAAATAACAATACGTAGGGTAGAAGTGAGCAGAACAATATAAGGTATCAAGAAGTTTTTCCACTAACAAAAGATTGCACTTAACATCAGGAACAAGTAAAACACGGACCAGTGATAAGGTCGGAGTAAGAGAGATAGTGCCTTCACCCTTCACAGGGGAAGGTGCTCCATTTGCACTAGTAATATATGGATCACGAACATAGTCACTTAACTCATCAAACACTCTAGGATCACTAGTCATATGATCAGTAGCCCCAGTATCAATCATCCATTTATTTGTTCCACCAAGATGCATAACAACACTATGATTATATTGAGCCATTGAACTAAATCACGAACAATAAAGGCATAAAAGATATGCAGCGGAATGAAAACAATTTACCAGAACACTGTTCACGGTACTGTAGTAGATCATTGTTCACAAAACGCATTGTAGCAAGGCGTTTTACTGTAGCCAGCATTATTCACTTTTTTTTTTTTTTTTTTTTTTTTCAACGAAGGAAATCACGACAAAGGCGGGCACAAAATTAAAGCACACAGGCCACCAAGAGCGAACTGCTCTGATGCCATACTAAACTAAACATGGTAAGTACCAAAAATATATATGACAATATTTGGGAATTTCTTATATATTCATTAATCTCCAAAGTGGAGTATATATAGGAGTTACAATTGGTATTACATATGTACTTCGTTAATGTGGGACAACAGACTACTATTTACACTTTAACTAATATATAACTCGCAACACTACGTACACTTGCGAGCATTAAAATTTGAACTTAATTGGGTTGATTTCGGTTAATCTAATTTTAGCAACATATATCATACGAATTAACCTTTTAAACTCAAATATCAAACACATAACAAAGCAAACAGAACGACTCAGATACCCCATTTTATTTTGAATAATAAACCGCCAAGAATTAAGCGAGAACAGATGAAGAATCGGTGGACGATTAACTTCACTGCTGTGGCTCAGCCTGAGGCATGGGTGCTTCTTTAATCTCATCTGACCCGTCATCCGACAACACATGGAGCCAACTAGTCATTCGGTATTCTAAACAAGGATGGACTACCATGTCCCCCTTGCTATTTTGTTTGCTTAGGAGTCTGTAAGGGGATGAACCTGGCCTGCGCGCTGTTCCTCTATCTTCTCCCCTTACTTTCTCCAGATTATGTTGTTTTGTTAGCCTGCTATGGGCTTTCGTTTGTTCCCTCTTGGCTTCGGCCCTGGTAATGAATTACAAGAAATAAATTAAGTACATAAGCATCGATCTGTAGCTCTAAACAGATTGATAGATAGGGACCAACCTGCATATCCGAAGTCCACAGTTTGAGATTATCACGAGGAAGTTGCATTATCAGAGTGCTGTCCTTGTATGAATCCTCTCCCAATGTATCCAATTCTGCAATGTCATTCTCTCTTTGGTTGATCTACTTTTCTAAGCGAAGGCCGATGGCCGAGAGCATCATAAGAATTAATAGTCACTTTTTTTGTTGTATTTTTCTCCAGAAATTCCCTTGTATCATGAGAGTTAATAGTCATTTCTTTTGTTGAATTTTTAGCCAATACTTCTGAATGTGTGAAATGTGCACGATGACTAGGCGTTTGAATGGAGAGATTTTTCAACATGCCCAGAATATAGAATGGTACATCATGTGTTTCCATACAATTGGTGAGATTCTCGCGTTAAAATATTAATAACATAAAAAATAAAATTTCTCACCATTTATATAATAACACGTGGTGTACCACTTGTGTTATGGGCCTAAGAAAAAACTTCTCTTTGATGGGACTTAGGATACGCAGAGTCTAGTTGTAATCGTAATATTGTATTGTTGTGGGGCTTATTTTTACAATGCGGGACTCTCAACAAATACTTGTTTCACAAGGAGTATTTGAACTTGATTGCTGGTGGATTTGATCGTGTGTATTCAACCCATTGTATTATGAGTAAAAACCTTTCTAATTCCCATAGGTTTAGATTAATGTAGAACATCATTTGCAAGAAAATGAAATTATACTAAACTTTACAAGGGCTAATTGGTAACTTAGAAACATTTCATTTTGAGTTGACGATGTGTATCCACTAGACCTGGTAACTTCTTACACGGCTTGTTAACGCAACACGCAAAAGATACGAAAATAACGAATTTCAGTTAAATACGATAACTAATCGGGTTGTTATCGGATAACACGACAATAACTCATTAATAACCGGTCATTAACAGGTTTACACGATGGTGACACGCAAGTAACCCGTTTCGACACGTTAAGAAAAAAATTATTTTGATGATTTTAATTTTTTAAACTACTAAAAAACTTACTATAAAATATAATACCCATAGTGTATATGTATACATTGTACATTATATATGTATTATTATTATTCTATAAAAAATTAAAAAATTGAAGTTTTGTTACAGTCCTATTAGTTTAGGATTATGATCGTGTAAATCCTATCATATATGGGATATCTCTTAGACTAGATATTATCCTATTAGAGTTGTAATCGTATTAGGGTAAGGAATTTACCTTTCCTACCACTATAAATAAAGACACAATGGTTGTGGAACAACACACATTTCACAATTACACATCTCTCTCTTTCTCTCTATGATGCTACACCCCCTCTCTCTATGTCCTTTAGATTGTTCAGTAAAATAGCTCAACACCATGTTATCAACACACTCTTGACGCTGCGTTAAAGAGAGTTTTGATCAACATGCTAGTGATTATTTTATTATTTTATTGAATTGATCAACATGCTAGTGATTCAATTTAATTTTTCTTTATTGAATGTGATACAACGCACTGAAGATGCAATTCTGACTTTTCAAGAAGAATCTTCTACAAATTCAAAGGCTTAATTATTTTTTGCCAATCAGGTACATCTAAAATAAAGGAAGATATCTGAAACAACCATGAAGCACAGAAACATTCTTCATGATGCATGAACCCCTACATTTATTATTCGCTATGAGAAATTTATGAGTCAAAGAATCAAAATAAAATAGAAGCATGAATTTTTTTTGGGTTCTGAAAACCCTAAAATTTGTAAAAAAAAACAAAAAAACAAAAAAAAAAGGGAAAAATCGAGCCCATCTGCCCGCAAGCCAAGCCGCGCTTTTAGTGCTAAGCAAAGCTGCACAGCCAAGCATCAGGGCTCTATAACGACGACCTTGCCATCGTCTTCCGAATCAATTTGGGCCACCACCTGCATAGCCCAAAGTCCAAACACATCACCGTTGACGATTTGCAATCGTCCATCCTCGGTGAAATCAGTCGTCTCCGACAACAAATCCACGAAATTCTAATCGCAATTTCGTTGGGCTACCCAGAGATTCGTGTTGTGGACCTCCCTGACGTCAAGATTTGTTCTCCGTCAAGATTTTCCAAGATTCCAGACAAACTCCTGCTCATTTCTCCGCTTGAGAACACCATCATTCGTGGCGGCACCACTTTCTTCTTCGGCCATCCCTCACCCAGCTCCACTGGGCTTCCCTCTTAGGACACCACATCCATTTGAGCCTGCTTGCTGTCCATTCATCCCTAAGCCCAACTGGCTGTATCTTTTTTCTCTTTCGTTTGTTTTTTTTTGCTTTTTTTCATTCAGCCCGTCCCGAGCCTCAACCCACCAGCAAGCTGGGATGCGTGCTGGGCTTTTCCATTTGCCCCAGCCGGATATTTTCTTGTTGTCTTTTGGGCCTGATTGTCCCCTCAGCCCATCCCTTAATTGTAGCCTGCAGCTTGCACAACACACATGGGCTGCCCGTGTGGCCTGCCCTAAGACCTTCAACTTAGATTATTGGGGTTGCTGTTTATTCAACCCGAGCCCAATTTGGGCCTAATTCTATATGTCTGGCCTGCAAGCAACATTAAATCATCTAAGGGTCTAAACAATTCATTATTTTGCTTCTACAATCGACCATGAATGGTCTCAATCTATTGGATTCATCATGAAGAAACCCAAATCCACTACACGTAGTTGTATATTGTATTCTGTTTTCTTATAGGTACCTCCTTTTTATGAATCGGAAGTTCATAATTAAACTCGAACATGTAGTTTCGAATTTAGTGCCTTTGAAACCTAAAGTTTTCATAAAACAATACACCCATGAAAATCTGAATTTTTCATGTAAACCATGTCTTAGAACCCGAATGTTCTAACTTTGATGCTTATGGATATTTTATTTTCTATAGCATCAATAACAATCTTGCTCGCTCCATTCAGTGGATTGTTGAACCGTAACAAGTTCGATTTCACTGATTTGGACGTTTCTTGACAGAAACCACTTTATGTGGGCAAAAGACGTGAATCTTCAATTGACTATTAAGAAGTTGAGAAACCATTGAAGCCAACAATGGCATATAAGAGCTAAATAAGCCTCCGTCATGATCTTCATTCGAAGATTTATGCCCGAATAATTACAAATGGAAATACCTCCCGAACGAGGATTCCATGGCTCGTTGGTTGGCTCTTATGGACCGTTTAATCATGAAAGATATTGCCTGAAGCACACCATGATTACGTCCATGAATGGGTACGATTCTGAAGTTTATAAATCCGATTGAATTTTGACTAGAGAATACTTTTCTCGTCTTTCCTTGTTTCTACCTCGCTCTTGAAGCAACAGTGTAGAGAACATAAGTTTACATAATTCTCGAATCTGATTACCATCACAAAAGTGAGAGAATGATATAGACTCAGCTTCAGCTGAAGTCAATCAAATGGTGATAACCAGTTTCGACTGGTGCCCCATTGAAATGTATGCTCTGCTTCTGCAGAGGCGTACTAAACAGACATCTCCAACTTCGGCTGGAACCTTTCGACCCCGTCTGTCTCTTTCACCTATTTTAGGGTTTGTTTTTACAACATATAGTAGAATTAAGGCCTGCCAATGTGTGGCATCATGCCTAAAGCATGGTCCTTGGCACTTAAGACTTGAAACCTAAAAAATAAGGGATATTGTTCCCGAACCTCAATCTTGTAGAATCTACTCCATTTTGATGGAAAAGATCATTGGTTATGTACCTGTTCATGCCCCTACCAATGTTGTTAAGAAGTACCATTCTCGTAGTCAATATGTGAGATTAATTTTGCTCACCGAAGATTGTTGGAAGAGCAAAATTTTGACATGAATGGCCTTGTTGGCTGAATCCCTTTAGTAACTTTGGTTTACTTTGTGAACATTTTTCTATGTTCTTGGATTCAAGTTTGGTGTTTGTTTTAGTTATGGATTATGTTATCAATATTGTCCTCGTATATGAGTTAACTGAATCATGTTTCTTGTATACATGTGGCCGAATTCAATTAAACACTTGAATAGGTATGAATGTGGGAAAGTTAGTTGTCTAGATGAATGTGATACTACGCACACTAACTTTATACCTGAATCACATCTCTAGCAATGACTTCAGGTCTATCTAACCTAAGTACGAGCATTGGCACGCTCCTCGTTGTACAAATGATACTAATTTACCATTTAAGAAACCTTATGTTCTCCCCGTTCTGAAAGAACGTCGTTGAGTTTTAAGGATATTCAAGAGAACAATAATCATGATTGAAACCACTAAAAAAATAGAGTGAAATATCTTTGCACCACTTCCAAAATACAAAGCCCGAAGTTATATTTTAGGACTAATATGCTGCTCCTAAACCAAGAACACGCCACATGTGGTAGGCCTACAGCCGGGTGATTCTAGCAGTTTACTTGCCTTGGCACGACCGTTTGGGACACTTAGGTCTCACCATCCTAATTATCCCATAAAGTCTGGAAGACTGGATAATGCTGGAGAGTTTATATTGAAGATACTTTGATAAGTATTGCATTTCTTTTGGGTTTATAACTGGACATCGAAGTCCCATGTTTACCCCAAAATAGCCTCACAGAGCAATCATAAAAACGTAATTTAATTGATTGCCCGAACCTTGGCGAACGTGGCTATGTTAGTCCACCTTGAGGCCCATTGCCACCCAACCTTTTCGACGTTATAGTTGGTTACTTGGTACGAACTTGACGCTTCGTACTTACAAATTTTGGGTGTGCATTTTCTGTGCCATGTTGTGCCGCTGTAATGTACCAATATGGGTCCTGAAAGAAAGATGTGAATCTTTGTCGATTATGATTCTCTTTCGCACTAGCTCCTTTAGAGCTCTTGTAAGCGATCTCTTTACTGGTCTTTTGCAGATTGTCACTCCAATGAGACAATCTTATCACCGTTAGGGGGAGACAATAATATTAATGTTCCTGTAAAATGGCACGAATTTGCGTCGACGTTGCTCACTATGTCTCATCTCGATTTCTGTACCGCATAAGTGTGATAAGCAAATGCAATGTCTTCTAGCTTTCAGAATGTTGCTCCAGACGCATTCCTCATATCTGGCTAAAGTGACAAGATCATATACCAACTACAAACTTGCTTGTAAGGATAGACGTACTTAATAGACGTTGAGTCAACATCCCCAAAGGGTGTGTCGCCTTTATTGGAAGATTTGGACGCCCCTGTTGGATAGTTTGGTACACCGGCAGATGGCAATCAATCTGCCTCAGCCTGAAGCATGAAAGATAACTCAGTTCATAGGATTCACTTCCCTAGAAGAGGAAGACCACGATACAACTAGAATCCATACTCGATCGCTATCTCAAATCATTTCTATCTCACAAGATTAATCCTGATTACTCTTGAGACTTGAAGTCTTAGTTCAATATACTAGTTTGGACGAGATAATGGAATTGGAATGAAATTATCATTGATGACGTTTTCACTTGCATGGTAGCTACCGACATAAATGAAAAGCGACGATATCGAACCATGTTCATTTGATTAGTGACAACATGGAATTGATTGGACAACTGAAATTACAATTCAGGTTTAATTCCTTACCAAAGTGTGTTTGGCCTGTAGTTCCTACACTACCCAAGGTAACCCTGTTGTGTTACAAGTGGGAAAGGAAGCGTAATGAGATAAATGAAATAATGGAATGTAATGAAAGGAAGCTCAACCCATTCCAATCTCAGGTAGGATTTCCTTACTCTGTCTATTGGATTTGAGTTAGAATTCAACTTATAAAGCTCTGTGACCTTCTGTTGTGTTTCCTAGTTCCTGATGTGAAAGACCAGCGAGATGCAAGCTTAAACTTGACGAATTTGAGGTTCTACGAACTTGATTTGATTTCTATTTGACCCCAGGTATGGTCTTCATGCCTTGCATGTCAAATTCGATTCAAAATTTAAGGGTTTGAACCCCTGTTTGTTGACTGTTCTTTTACCCAGCAAAATTCCGTGACCTCCTTGGTCATTCTCCGGTGAAACCTCAGTAAAATCAAGATTTCTGGTGCCTGAAATGGTTCCCATAACTAGCAGGTATCTCTTTTTAACACTCATGCGTTGAATTCGATAAGTTTAACCTCTGTATATCTGTGCATGTATTCTCAGTTCTTCTGGCAACGAACTCCGAAGGAAATCAAAGAGTTCGAAGCCAATCCTTGTTAGAATTTTAATGAGGTCGGACCTATGACAGTTCTATGAGATTTTTGTAAGGTTTTGGCATATGAATCTTCGATTTCACACCTGCATGCATCTGTGTTTTATTCCCAGAAAACCAGCAAGGAAATCCAGCGAAGTCTTGTCGCATCGAAGTGAATTTGACTCGATTTCATCTGTTATGATGCCCTGAGGAAATTATCTGAATTTCTGGTGAAATTCTAGTGCAAAACCATGTGACACCGAGGTGTTTCACCTCTGTGCATTATCTGCAGTCAGTTCTAGAAACCAGCGAACCCACACCAGTGCAACTCCGGTGAAATCTGAGACAAATCCACCCTTTTTCATCTTTAATCTGTGACTGGGTAAATCCTAAACCCTTATTTGGTGTTATGAGCGAATTTGGGATGTAAATCCCTGTTGGAAATGAGCTAATTTTAGTTTCTATGTATTTCCGGATAATTGACGATTTTCAAGCAAGCTCCAGCGACGGCGAACAGTGTCACTGTTAACTTTAACAGTGACAAGCTGTGACTTCTGTTAAATTTAACGAAATCTTCAACGGAAAAGGTGTATATTCCGTTACTTATATTAGGTGTTAGAATTTGTACAACGTTAGAGCATGCTTAGTAAAGCTAAGTGTTATTTTATAAGTGCGATATTAGGTTTACAAACTTGGATTGTGGCACCTATTATTGATCTTGGTTGCATTATCGGTGAGTGGACCCCTTCATAAATTGCATGATTTTTATTAAATGCTAGGATTGCATTCATAAGAAGCATGATTTCCTAATTTTACATTTCATAAAATATATTTATGATTCATTTAAATTACGTCTTATGAAACGTTATGAAATATTGAATTTACATTTACGAAACGAACCATGGCTTTTTATGATTTACGATATATGATGGATTTACGGATATGAATTTATGGTTTCCCATGATTGATTTATTATGCTTTATGAAATATTATGGATTTAGTGAATATGGTTTATGATAATGATTTTAGCTAGAAAGCTTTCATGGTTTTAGGAATTGATGCTTTAAGCGTTCGAGCTCGGGAGATTTGATATGGAAAATGTGGTTTATGTTTTATATGTTTATTTAGCGGGTTATCATACAACACATACACACAAAACATGTATGTAGACATCTATGGCCATAGGATACAGTTGATTATATTATGTCATACCCCCAGCTTCACTGGCGAAACCAGTGTCGGACAGTTTCACTAGCCAGTTCTTCTCTGGCATAACCCAGAGTCGTACAGCTTCATTTTCGGGTCATGGGCCTACCATATTTCTTCACTAGCGTAACTCAGTGTTGTATAGCTTCACCTTCAGGTGATGGACATGTTATGCCTTCGGGCGACTATGATACCCCTAGTTAACTGTACATATGATTTGAGTTATGAAATTTTGAGATTTTCCTTCGTGTGTTTCGATACCCATTTTGGATACTGTTTTTTATCACCTACGAATGTTTTCATGGGATGTTAGGGTTTTTCTAAAACCTATATGTAGTACCATATGAGTTTTCAAAACAAGGGGTTAGTATGTTCAGAAAGAAAAAGGGGTTTTATTATTACTAGTACTTATATAAATTATGGTCCACTCACCTTTTGTTTTTGCACCCCCTCAGGAGTTAAAAGCAAGGCATACGATCTCGGCGTCATGGCATTTCCGCATAGGTATCATCGAGTCTTCACAATGTAGGTATCATTCCTTCGTTCGGATCTTTGGTATTTTTCTTGGTTAGTTGTATGCTCTGAACACGATTCGGCATTGGTGTTTTTCCCTTTTTAATGACATATTTTTATTTGTATGCATGCTTAAAATGGCTTCGTCACCCTCAGGTGTCGGCCATCACATGTCTATCCTAATATCGGGAGATATCAGGGTTGGGGTGTGTCAAGAATAATGCTTGCCTTAGTTGTTATGCTGATGTTGGTTACTTATCAAACTCGCACAAGGCACGTCTCCAAAGGGTTATGTTTTTACCATTAGGGATACCACAATATCTTGGAGGTCTACGATATGACCTTAATTGCAAAATATTTGAATCGTTTCAAGACTCACCTTACTTCACTACGCCACACGTGAGACATGGTTGAGAGCTCTTGTCAAGCATATTTGGAGTACCTGCTGTTTTTATCCATTGTTAAGTCCTGACGACAATCCATGAATACTATGTCGCATGTATCAACCCGACCAAGACATGATGCATCAACGAAGTCAACGCTAAGACATATTGCGCCTACATCACATCAGCAAAGTATCAGGAGATTGAAGTCATGCAAGCCGATCCTAGATAACCTTGCCGACCTCCACACAAAGTCACTGCCGAAGTCAGCCTTCCAGAAACTTGTCCGAGGATTTGGTATGCCTAACTATTCATATGCAATGCTTGTAGTTCTCATTTGGAAATCTGCCAAACTCAGGGGGAGTATCCAGAAGTATATTCACTGATCTTAATGTACCCTTATTCTCTACGATGAGGAGCATTTGTCCCACTGGGTTTTTGCTACCTAACTAGGTTTTAACGAGGCACCCATCCTGAGCTAGTCATACCCTTGCGAGCTTCTCTACTTGTGTCCAAAACACGTTTAGTTTTGACTTAATGCAACTTCTCACTTTTCTTAGTACATAGGTTTTATCCCACCTTGGGTTTTACCATAGTGAGGTTTTGTGAGTTTTGACTTTTATGCATTCTTCTGTTGATTTGGGACTCACATTCGTTCATTGTGCTAACGACTTCATCGTTGAAGTCTTGGTGCGTTATTTGTTTTGAGTATTTACACACTCAAGGGAAAGTGTTGCAGTCATATTAGATTAGGAATGCGATCGTGTAAATCTTATCATATCTGGGATATCACTTAGACTAGATATTATCTTATTAGAGTTGTAATCTTATTGGGGTCAGGAATTTACCTTCTCTACTACTATAAATAAAGGCACAATGTCAAAAAAAAAAAAAAAAAAAAAAAAGCACAATAGGGTGAAATAACACACACCTCACAGCCGCGCCCCTCTCTATGTCCTCTACATTGTTCAATAAACTAGGCCTACAACAAGTTTTATTTATTTATTCATTTTTATAGTATACTATAGGCAAAGAGTGAGCTTAAAAATTATAAAAGACATTAAAAATAAAAATATCAAGTAATTTAAGAGTACCCAACACATTAAAAATTATAATAATTAATTTACAAGTGTAAAAAAATGTGAAAAAAAATGTAAACGCTCGTATTCACATCATCTACTCTTTGAGGATGGATACATCATCGTTTGAATTTTTAAAATCATACCTCATGAATAGTATTTTTAAGGGAGTTCAAAACAAATAAGATTCATAATCATTAATCTACAAGTCTGAAAAATGTGAAAGCATATATAAATGCTCGTAATTGCATCCTATCCCCTACCGCTTAGACGATGGGTACATGGTCGTTTACATTTTAAAAACCCTCCAAATCTCATCAATGGTGTGTTTTATTTGAGTGAAAAATTAATAAAATTAATAACAAATATTGTAGGAGTGAAAAATGTAAAAAAAAAAAAAAAAAAAAATTTATATATATATATATATATAATCTTAAATTTATTTTTAACCGTCGATTGTCATTTATGCTTCACTACTCACTGAATTTCATTTTTTAGATTTTCTTTTTTGAAAAGTGATCTTTTAGCGGATTTAGAAAAATGAACTGTTCGGATTATTGATATCACATTCGGGTATTTATGATTAACTGAAATATGAATTGATGTTATATAGGTTTTGATGCTTGGTTTATGTGGAAGAGAGTGCTAATGTGGAAAGCCTTAATAAAAACATCATTAACATAACTCTTGAAGACAATATATCAAGCCAAAGTTCCAATACCATTTCTCTTGGCGATTGATGAAAATTGAAGGGTTTTATTGTAAAAAACGTGCAAGGTTCCTCAACCTTGAAACGCAACTCTTCATTTTGTATATCCTTAAACATTTAGTATTTTGTAGTAATCTACTCGTATATTGAAGTAATAATTTAGTGTTGTGGCATATCTTTAACTAATAGTGTTTGTAGGGTTATGTAGAGGATGTGTTATTCCCCATACGCAGTGCATTTATTTATAGTAATAAGAGAGAAAAAACCATTCTCCTCCAAGCAATACAAGTCCTAATAGGGTAGAATAACTAGAATAAAATCTAATCTAGGATTTACACAATCACACTTAAATAAGAAGTTTATAACACTCCCCCTTGAGTGTGTAAATACTCAAGTAGATTTGGCATCATGTAGAGTTGAGGAAGTCGACTCGTCAGCACTGATTATCGGAACATGCTATTCAAATAAGGTAGGAACTTGCATAAGGAAGTAAATCTCACAAAAACCCCTAAGGCTATGGTAAAAACCCGAGTAGGGAAAAAATCCATAGTCTAAGGAAAAATGCGTGAGTAATGCAAAGTCAAATGAAACCTCTACGAGACGTCATCAGGGATATGACTAACCTAAGGTGGGTGCCTCGTCAAAACCTCGTTAGGTAGCAAAAACCCAGTGGGAAAAATGCTCCTAATCATAGGGAAAAAGAGTACATTAAGATCAAGCAAGTATACTTCAGGATAATCCCCCTAAGTTTGACACAATTCCAAAGAGAACTAGCAATGTTACAACTCAGAAAGTTTACGCATATCAATTCCTTGTACAAGCTTCTGAAACGTCGCTTTCTGCAGTGATTTGGTGAAGAGGTTGGCTAGATTTTCTGGTGAATAGATTTGTGTGACTTCAATCTTCTGATGCTCTTGTTGTTGATGTGAGAAGAAGAACTTCGGCACAATGTGCTTGGTGTTATCCTCTTTGATGTAACCCTTCTTGAGCCGTTCGATGCATGCTGCATTGTCTTCATAGATCATCATTGGGACGTCAACTACAGGGTAAAGATTGCAGGAGCTCAATTGCTCTAAACCAAAAGCATTCCCAAGTTGCTTCATGTAAGGCGAGAATTTCAGCATAGTTAGACAAAGTGGTAACTAGGGTCTGTTTAGTTGACCTCCAAGAGATTCTGGTGCCTCCAACAGTAAAGACATAACCCGTTTGAGAATGTGCCTTGTGCGGATGAGATAAGTATCCTAGATCGGCATAATCAACAAAGCGAGAATCGACTCGAGATAAGAGGGTGCGGCATTACTCGAAGATCTGTAAAGATAGAATAAGCCCAGATCCATAGCACCCTTAAGGTAACATCTTTAACACCATTCCAGTGTCTGGGTGTTAGTGCATTACTGTATCTTACCAAAAGATTAACAACAAAAGATATGTCTGGTCTAGTGCATTGAGCTAAGTAAAATAAAGCGTCTATCGCACCTAGATAAGGAACTTCAGGCTCCAAAATATCTTCATCATCCTCCTTTGGATGGAAGGGATCTCGTTTTGCATTTAGCGATCGAACGACCATAGGAGTACTCGAAGGCTTCACTTTATCCTCGTTAAAGCGGCGCAACACATTCTGGGTGTAGTTTGAATGATGTACTAAGATTTTATCCAAATGATGCTCTATCTCAAGATCGAGACAGTATCGAGTCTTTCGTAGATCTTTCATCTAAAATTTTAACTTCAGGTGCGTGGCAGTTCTCGCGAGCTCTTTAGGAGTTCCGATGAGATTCATGTCATTGACATATACTGCAACAATCGTAAAACCAGAATGTGACTTCTTAATGAACACACAAGGGCATAGTTTGTTGTTCATATATCCCTGACTAGTCAAATACTCACTCAGACGGTTATACCACATTCTTCCGGATTGCTTCAAACCATAGAGTGAATGCCTCAACCAAATTGAGAGTGTATTCCGAGGTTTGGAAATATTTGATCCAGTCAATGTAAGTCCTTCGGGAACTTTCATATAAATTTTCGTATCAATATCTCCATAGAGATACATAGTTACTACGTCCATCAGTTACATACTCAATTTTTTGAAAACTACCAAACTGATAAGGTAGCGAAAAGTAAGCACATCCATACCGGGTGAATAATTTTCGTCATAGTCAATCCTAGGGCGTTGTGAGAATCCTTGCGCAAAAAGACAAGCTTTGTAATGCACAATTTCGTTCTTCTCATTATGCTTCCGAACAAAAACCCACTTTTAGCCAACATGTTTCACATGTGGAAGAGTATGAGCTACAGGTCTAAACACCTTACGTTTAGCAAGCAAATCAAGATTGACTTGGATTGCTTATTTCCAGTTTGACTAATCAGTTCTTCGTCGATATTCATCAACAGAACGGGGTTCAATGTCATCACTCAACTTGATCTTAGTAGCTACTGCATATGCTAATGCATCATCGACGATCATATCATTTCTACACCAAACATCATCTAAGCTAGCATAATGGACTGAAATCTCACGATTCTTGGGAGGTGGGTTCCTCTCTTCAAGGACGCTTCCGTAATCTAGAATTTCCTCATAAGTTGGAAAAAATAAGTAGGCGACAGTCGGATTCAGGGTAGGGCTCTTTAAGAGCCTGTGTCGTGGGTATCCTCTTCAAGGGGTGTGAATCTTTTGAACCAAGCGGTATGCCACACTTTTTGGTAGGGGCAGATGATTGGCTAGCCGCTAATGTACATATATAGCCAAAGTTGGCATCCCAGGCGTCTAGGAGGGAAGTCTGTCGTACATTTGATACATTCATCTTTGTAGGCACATTCGCAGCTAGAATATGTGATCTTGTCACTTATGCTTGATTGGTGAAAGCATCTGGCATGCTCTGAGCTATGCTCTGAAGATCTAATATGCGCTGCACTTCAGTATCAGACTGAGCAATACGGGGATCTAAATGGGACAAAGTAAGAGTCGTCCACGATAATTCGCGTCATTCTTTTGGAATGTTGGTGTTATTATCTCCCCCTAATGATGGGAAGACTGTCTCATAGAAGTAACGATCCACGAAATGAGCAGTAAATAGATCCTCTGTCAAAGGTTCTAAGTAACGAATGATCGAAGGAGAATCATATCTGACATAGATTCCCGTCCTTCGCTGAGGCCCCATTTTTGTACGTAAAGGGGAATAAATCAATACATAGACCGCACAACCAAAAATGCACATATGCGATATGTCAGGTTTGTATTTGGTAACCAACTGAAGAACGTTATATGGTTGGGTCGCAACAGGCCTTAGGCGGACCAACATGGTTGCATGCAATATTGCATGGGCCCAAGCAGTGATCGGGAGATTGGTATGTATGACCAACGATCGAGCAATCATTTGTAAGCGCTTCATGAATACCTCTGTCAAGCCGTTTTGGGTGTGAACATGGGGTAATGGATGTTCAACTTCAACCCCAACCGACATGCAATAGTTATCAGAAGTTTTAGATGTGAATTCTCCAGCATCATCCAATTAAATAGATTTGATAGGATAATCGAGGTGGTGAACCCTGAGCTTGTTAATCTGAGCCAACAGTTTAGAGAATGCATCGTTCCTTGTGGACAACAAGCACATATGTGACCAACGTGTGGAAATGTCAACCAAAACCCTAAAATATCTAAATGGTCCACATGGATGGTGAATCGGTCCACAAATGTCCCCCTGAATCCTTTGTAGAAAAATATGAGGATTCGAATGAATCTTGTCATAAGAAGGTTTAATAATAAGCTTTCCCATGGAGCAGGTTTGACATGCGATTCCTCGAATTGAACCTAAACTTTGGGTTAGTCGATGCCCGTGTGATGATTTGAAGATCCAGCGCATCTTTGTTCGTCTAGGGTACCCAAACGATCATGCCAAAGTGTAATTTCGTGAGCGGTCCCAGAGGTAAGGCCGGCCACATAGTGGCTTTTTATAGGGCATATGGTCGTAGTATACAGACCATTTGGGATACACTCCATCTTCTCTAGAATATGCTTCTGGCCATATTCGTAGGAAGTTATGCACAGAAATTTAACTCCATTTTCTACATAGGTTTCAGCGTGGTAATTATTATTTCTAATTTCCTTGAAACTTAACAATGTTCTTCCAAAGCATGGAGAATAGAGTGTCTCATCAATGGTCAAGATTGTACCATTGGATAACATTATACGTGCCTTACCATATCCTTCGATCAGCTTGGATGAGCCTGAGAGGGTTGTCAAAGGTTCATTCTTAGGTATGAAGTTAGTGAAATAGATGCATTCACGCAAAACGGTGTGCGTGGTTGCATTATCTGCCAAACAAATAACTTTCCCACTAGTCACACCTAGAAATAAAAATTAATTTGAATCGCTCACATGCAAAAAAGTTCTGAAAACAAATATCCATTCAAAATAATTTAAGTATTCAAGGATGGAAATTAAATAAAAAAACTTAATATCCAAAAAACAAATCACCAACAAATAATCCAAACATAAAGAAAAATTGTTCAAAATTAAAACAAAAAATAAGGGGGGGTTCGGCTACTAGGTGGAATTCGGCCCTAAGGGTTCTAAATTCAACTAAAAATAGTTCATGTCTAAGATTCTAATATTCCATAGGGGTGGTATCCTCCTGAAAGTCAGAATCCTCCATCTTGGTACTTTCCTACTTGCACAAAGTTTGATTCAAACTTCTTACAAAGAGAATGATATTCAACTACAACCTTCTGGGGAGAACGTCAAACACGGGACCAATAGTCCTTTGAATCACAACGACAGCACGTGTTCGCATCCATGGTTTCAGGTGCTTTGCCCTTATTCTTGTAGTTTGGGGCCTTGGGAGCGAGGTTCGTGCGCTTCTAGGCTCGGTTTCCTTTCTTAGATGGGCCTTGGCTATGTTGACCTTGACGAGGTGGCTTTTGGCCGCCCCTACCATGCCTATCTTGGTGTTTTGGGCGTTGGTTTATGCTATAATGTGCTTCAGGCACAGCAGTCACCCGAAAAGGTCGAGCCTAATGATTTTTCATCAACAGCTGATTCTGCTTTTCAATGAAAAGTAAAACAGAGATCAAATCTGAAAACTTAGTAAACTTCTGAGACCTATATTATTCTTGCAGGACAATATTAGTAGCAGAAAAGGTCAAATAGGTCTTCTCCAAGAGATCTTCTTCGGTCAAGGTCTCGTTACAGAACTTGAGAAGAGATCGGATTCGACAAACTTTAGAATTATATTCATTCATAGACTTAAATCAACCAAAGCAACCCAGAGTGCTCGTGGATCCTTCTCAGCAAGGTACTCGGTTTGCAGTGCATCATGAATGTGTATTCGGAATAAGATCATGGCAGTGGTTTTCTCAGCTTCACCAACCGGGTTGTCCGTCTCATCTTCAATGGCGGGACGGAAATTCTTTGCAGTGATGTGGAGCTTCACATCTTGGACCCACTTGAGGTAGTTTCTTCCAGAAACCTCTAAAGCAGTGAAGTCAAGTTTGTTCAAATTCAACATGTTCCTATCACAAAATAAATGGACAAGACGTGGTTAGTGTAATAGAGAAAAAATCAATTCATTCACATAGGAGTAGAACATTTATGTTCTAATAGATATGTATTGGTTTAAATTTACATGAAGAAGCTTCGGGTTTTCATGGGTGATGTTTTTAAGGAAAACTTCAGGTTTTCAAACAAGGCATGTTACTAGAAACTTCAGGTTCATATGTTCCTGGAAACAAACACAAATATATATACAGAAATATGCAACAAGAAAATATGCAAATAGAACTTCATGTATAGAATTATAATTGAATTAATTATTTGGACTTTAGGCCAAATTTAAAGTGTGGGTGAAAAATAATTAGGCAATTAAATTTGTGGCCCAAAATAAGGGGCCAAAGCCCACGGGTGGACTAATCAAATTTATACCGTGGTCTAGGCCCAAAAATTGGGTTTAGATAGACACAGCTTGATCAGGCCCCAAACAGAATTTCGGCTGCGAGCCTAGTAGCAGCAAACAGGCTGCAAGAACTGGGTCAAAAAACAGAGACTCAGATGGGCGCTGATCAGATGCAGCGCGATGCAAGTGCACCGATGCACCAGATGCTGGCTAGGATCGCGTGTATGCGGAGCACGGATGCACCAGCACGGAGCTGGGATCCGGTGCATCGCGGGTGCAAGGATACCATAGCCCTACGGGCTGGTGTCGCGTGGGTTGAGCAGTGGACTTGGGTTGCATCAGGCGAGCCTAGTCTAAACAAATTTCCATTGCAGGCAGAGAAGGCCAGCCCTAATAGGCTTGGGTTTCACCCAAAAGAACACCCAAACTTCGCTGGGTGTGGTCACCGAGGACGAAGGCCGGTGTCGCCAATTCAGGCGACCGTGTTCTGGTCAAAAGAACTCGATGCGAGTCAAGAGTTTGACATGGAATTCGATGATGTGACGGATAAAAAAAGGGAAATCTCGACGTCCATAAGCCAAAAAACCCTCGGATTAGAATTTGGGGTTTTCGAATCCATGGAGATTTATACAAATCTCGACCAAAATCAAAGTCGGCGACGACTGCAGGTCGTCGAGGATGGTAGGGCATAGCTGTAGGCCATGCGTGGGATGCCGTGAAGGTGTTGGAGTTTGGCAGGTGGACGACATCGAAACGACGTCGTGGGTCTGGGCTCCAAAGGCGTGGAGTTTTTAGCTCCGGTGTAGGCTCGAGTCATAGGTTCGAAGAATCCTAAAAAAAATTTCAATTTTTTTTTCAATTAATTCAATGCATATTTAATTAAATAATTTAATGAATGAACATATATAGGATGCAATTCATGGCAATATCAATTCACATAATTCAACAATTATGGATATAATGCATACACAATTTATGTAGAATCTAAAATTTGAAAAACGTAAAGTTGGGTCATGCATTATGGTGAATGTTCATGCTATCAGGGCTGCAAAAATATCGAGACAAAAATGTTTGTTTTGAAAAAACCTGATTGCGTGATGATATTGGTGAACTGGTTTGATGCAGAAAACTTCCACGTCAAATTCCTAAGCGCAATGGTAGGAACATGATGATAACGTGTTGTGACCTATATTTAACTAACAGGGGAGAGAGGGTTGGCAACACAAAGAAAATATAGAGATAGATGTGTTTGTAAGGTTGTGCAGAAGATGTGTTATTCCCCTTACGCAGTGCCTTTTATTTATAGTAACAAGACAGAGAAGAAATCCTTCTCCTTCAAGGAATACAAGTCCTAACAGGGTAGAATAACTAGAATCAATCTAATCTAGGATTTACACAATCACACTTAAATAAGAAATTATAACATTTAGTATTATGTTTTCCACCTTTTTAGGTCAAATTATATATTTTTTCATTTTCATTATTTATTGATTTAAAACATATTTTCTTTAACGGGTAATGTGGAGTAAAAAATAATGAAGAAAAGTATGGAGACGACATGTGTATTGTTGGGTGAAAAAGACAATATTACCCTCAAGGCACACCGGAACTTTTACTCCCAAGCAGCGGACAATCATGGCACAATTAAGGTCAAAAGTGATCAAGATAGGTATTTATTCAAAACCTATTTCATACATCCTCATCAAATCCTCCCCACAAGGTAACCTTCAATTATTCATTCAAAATATGATTAATTACCTAAATTATTTGATTAATTTCCTAATTAATTAATTAATTTCTAATTAATTTCCTAATTGATTGCAAGATATTATTTTGACATAATATCTTGCAATTACACCCAAAAACAGCCATATGTGGCCGGTTCCCATCTCTCCAAAGGGGGCCGACCACACCCCTATAAATACCACCTCATTTTATCCAAAACCTAAGTCCAATTCTCTCCCAAAATTCTTTAAACACTTTCTCTCAAATTCTAACTTTGGCATAAGATATTCTTCGGCCAAAACGCCCACCCCCCCCCCCCCCCCCCCCCCCCCAAATTCATCATGGGTGCGTGAGGCTCTTGGCCTTGATCTTAGGTGTTGATTGTTTTGCAAGTGCATTTTATTCAAAGGAGAAGAAGGGGGAATTTGCTTCCATAGGTAATGGGTCGGGTCATATTACCTGATAATATTAATGGGTTGATTCCGAGTCGAGTCATATTACCCGTTCACTCTAATGGGTAATACACGATACGACCTGTTAAGATATTGAGTATATTATAAAAACGACACGAACATGAAAAACGTGACACAAATGTCAAGTCTAGTGTCGACTCTATTGCAAGGAAATGATAATATAAATTACAAACAAACGAATCACATAACAATAAACTCGACTCCGGGTGGTAGCTTATTCCCAATCTTCAAAGCGCAATCTCTTCTAGCCCTCATTTTTTCCTTCGCTGTTGCAAAGTCCAGTTTTGTGGAACATTCAATGATAAACTTTTCAAGCATGATTGCATTCTTAATGAAGTACATGGCAGGCTCAGTATCCATAACAGACGCCACGAAGCCAGAAAACTTCACAACTTTAAGGCATTGAAGACGGCATACACGAGGCTTCCTTATCTTTCTTCGGTGTATAGTTGACGGTCTCCAATTTAGCTTGTACATACCAAACGCATATCAGTCTTCATCCTAGACATGTAATATAACTTTGCCTCTCCAAGAGCGCAAAGTGTGACAAACCTAAATTTTCAGTTTTCCATTGTTTAGGGTGAAAGACATGCTGGATTTAGTTACCTTGAATGTGTTTATGCAACGAAGAAGGGATGAGGATCCCATCTAGATCTAAATGGTGGGGATCCTAGGGATCCTCACATCTTAGCCATTCATCATATATCGTGTTGTCAGAAATCATTTGAATTTTATTATTTAAAATTAAACACAAATAGTACCTAACGAAAACTTACCGCACGATATACAATTAAAGGCTAGGATGTGAGGATCCTTAGGATCCCCACCATTTGGATTCGGATGGGATCCTCATCCATGAAGGAGATCGCTCTAGGAAGGGAGTCAAATCAAGAAGGATGCGGTGGACAATACTTGGGTACTCCCCGGGAAATACCCAGTATACTGACTTGAATACGTGAAACAACAAGATAACAACACCTGTCCATCTCAAATCTGCTAACACATAACCAATCAGCCTTTATGCTTTTTACCAAACACATTCTATTATGCTATCCAAACACATTTTCACCCTCACCAAATTACTACCAGCCTTTTCATGAGTTCCATCCCATTATCCCAAGCCACTGTCCTTTCCCACCACCACCAAGCCCACCCACCCTCCTCCCACCAGTGACACCCCACAGTGAGATTGCGTCGACAAAATTTGGGAGGATTACGGATTGGGGTATCTCGGTTAAGGAATCGACGTCGGCTTGGCGAGTGAGCTTGAAGCTTGCACATGATGCCGAAGCCAATAAGATCACGGGGTGGGGTTGACGAAGGTTGGAAGAGGATAGGACTTGTTCAAATTTGACATGGCAGAGGTAATAGGAGGAAGAAGAAGGTTGTTTGATTCTCAATATAGCAAAAATTTAAGGGAATTGTTATTAGCACTCCAAAAATCTTATTCTACACTCCTCACAAATGTATTTTTCTTTCTAATTATAGAAAGTTTGGAGTGTCAAATGAGATTTTTAGAGTGCTAATAATAATTCCCAAATTTAATACAGAATTAAAAGGGACTGTTGTTCCCATTTCACCGGGCCATGTCATTTAGTCGGGAAATTGGGTACTCCTCAGTGAGTATCCAAGTATTTTCCAGGTTGAAATACCTCTATGAGTCTTCCCGGCCCTAGGAAATGATGGATAATCGCGGCTTGCTATCAGTTGTCCTCTTTGTTTTTTGTTTTTTTTTTAAAAGTTGAGAGTAATTTACGAGAAATGGTAGGGACACTCTCAAACTGGAACATTTTTCTATCATTTTATAGTTTAACGTTACATTGTACAAAAAATATGAGATGTGTAAATATAAAAAGGAAGGAATGCAGAATTAATAACTAGGTAAAGCTCACATACTGTGTATGTGAGTATAAAAATCTTAAAAAATGATGCTTTGATGACATGTAATGAGATTTGAAAAAAATAAAGGAAACAAAATGTGGTTAGTGCGAAACTACACACTGTCCATGATTTTATTTCGTGATAGAAAACTAGATTATATTTTCACTCCCTTTTGGTTACGAAGAGCGTTTTGTTAATTGGTAGTTTAATTTAGGGGTTCGATTTTGGATACCAAACCGAAATGGGCGGCCCGAAATGTTAAGCTAGCTCTTGTACTCTAATCCTCTCCATCTACTGAGAAAAATTCTTTTGATTATTAGAATTACATCACTTTAATGAAAAAGTTTGTATCTTACTACAATTACATCCAGTTTAGAATTTCATACGTAAAGGAAACAAACTGCTGCATTTGCATTGTTGCATCTCTTTAGAAGGGACTGGCTTGAACTGGGTTAAGTAAGACTAATCCTACGTTTAGTAAGTTGTTGGACTAAAATAAATGGAACTCGCCTCGACTACGAGTCCCTACGCGCTTCACTAAGGTTCTCTATTTGATCTCAAGTTTTCACTTGGTATTAACGAGGACTAGAAAGGAACCAACATCCAATCCCCAAATTTCCTTGCTAAACCCCGACATCTAGTCCCTCCGCGCTCAGCCTTCTTCTTCTACGACTCCGTCACCATGGCCAGGGCGTCAGCGGTGATTTGCCTTCTTCTTTCGTGCGTTGTCAGTGGATGTTGTTGCCGAGAAGCGAATCAAAAGGTTAATGCCAAAATTGCCTCTATTTGGGGACGTTACGGTCAAAATCTGCGTGTTGGTGGAGGCGTGACCAAGGCGAATCCTAAGCAGAGGGAGGACGACAACGAGCTCTAAGAAGGAGAGATCGTCAGTGACCAAGATTCGGTGTCGCCGAAGCCACCAAAAGGAATACTTAGATGGATTTAATTTCTGGGTTTGAATTCCTTTGCACATGATGTTGAAGTTCTTGACCTTTTCTTTTAGGGGGTGTATTCAATTGAGATTTTGAGGGATTTTAATTCTTTTAATGAATCTAGGGTATTCAATTAGGATTTTAAGTGATTCTCTGAAATTCAATGTGTATTCAATCGGGATTTTAAGATAGTTTATTAAAATCCTTAGAAATTTAGGTGTATTCAATTAGAATTAGAATTTAGAGAATTTGTAGTGTATTTCAGAGAATCAATTAAAATCCTGATTGAATACCTCTAAATTCATTAAAAGAATTAAAATCTCTCAAAATCCCAATTGAGTACGCCCTCCTTAATTTCTAGGTTTAATTTTGAGTTATGGAGTTCTTTTATTTTTTTTGTTTTGGGTTTAGTTCTGGAGTTCTGGACCTTTTGGTTTCGGGGGGTGTAATCAATTGAGAATTTGAGAGACTTTAATGGATTTATAAATTCATGAATTTTTATGGAGTTTAATTGATTTGTAGAAATTCCGTATAAAATTTTGATTCAATTCTCTCGAAATCTCATGGGGAGATGTGAGATTTGTGGATGCTTAAAATGCACTACGAAATCTCTCAAATTCCCTCAAATTCATCAACTTTATCAAATTCTTTAAAATCAATTTCTAATTGAATACACTTGGAATGTTATAAACTTCTTTAAAATTCTAATTGAATACACCCGGATTTCTAAGGATTTTAATAAAATATCTTATAATTTTAATTGAATACACCTTGAATTTCAAAGAATCATTTAAAATCCTGATTGAATACCTCTTGATTCATTAAAAAAATTAAAATCCCTCAAAATCCCAATTGAATACACCCCCCTTCGTGTCAATTGCAAACCTAGAAATTGGACACGAAGGATTTGGCATTGCATTTGTTTCTCAATCTAGCGTTGCGTTTGTTCTCCTATTAACAAAAATATTGGGTCTAAAATATTTTAGGCTGAGATTTAGTCCAACATTGCATCAAACATTTTACTATTTTTAATCTTGCTTAATCTAAGTCAAGCAAGTCCAACTTAGTTTGTGAAGCTAATCCAATGCAACAAACACACCTTACAATATAACCTCAACAATCCCCTTAACCATTACACGAAAGGACTGACCTCAACAATCCCCTAATCCCCAAATCCAAATCGAAACTTTATCCCCATTTCAGAATCCCAAAAAGAAACG
This sequence comes from Heteromeles arbutifolia, assembly GCA_024362995.1. Taxonomy (NCBI): domain Eukaryota; kingdom Viridiplantae; phylum Streptophyta; class Magnoliopsida; order Rosales; family Rosaceae; genus Heteromeles; species Heteromeles arbutifolia. Next base: position 31,015,214 of record JANCRC010000004.1, read on the forward strand.
TAAATAAAATTTGACGAATTAAAGGGGAAATTCCTTAACATTGAGAGAGAGAGAGAGAGAGAGAGAGAGAGAGAGAGAGAGAGACATAAATCGGTTTATTGGGTTAGGGAAGAAGAGAAGACTGAAGAACTGAAGAGAGGAGAGTCGAGAGAGAGAAATGGACCGAGAGACTGAGATGGAAGTTTGAAAGAGAGAGATGTGTAGAGGACTGTCGTGTGATGTGGATGGTTGGAGTCACGAATTGGGCGACCAGGTTAGGGGAGGAGGAGAGCTCGGGGGTTCGAGGTTCAAAGTTGGGTGAGTGATCTAGGTAAGGTGAGGTCTTAAGAGAGAGAAGGGTTCATTTGAATTTTCATTTCTTATAACGATTAGGAGATGGAAGTCCAAATCAAAATACTATAGTCCTTGTCCATTTTTATCATCTTCTCCACCTCCCAAGAACCAGCTCGATCCCAAAATTAAAGCAATCCAAGTGGTTCTATTTGGACCTTCAAAACCAACCTCCAGTTGGATTTGGCGGTGAAAATGTGAATTCCGGTCCACTTATAGCACTAAATCACGTTCCAGGATAACTCTCACAAATCAATTCCATCACATTTCCAGGTCCGTTTTTCTTCTTAGAACATATGCTCCAAGGGATGGATGGAACAACGACCATCCCTTTAACTTAGGCCAGAGTGTAAGCATAATGCATACTCTCCGGCCTCAGGCAATCGTTATTGACTTTTGAATTCCATAGTCTGAATTAATATAAGTATACTTACCATATTATTGTTTGACTTGGATTTGTTAATATCACACCCTAACTTAGATGGTCATACTAAGGATTATGGCAACATTCTGATAAACTACTCTAATTTACCTTTCCAACTGGCCTAACTCACATCCGCTTTATATATAAGTAATTGGGACAAAGACGGGGACACGAGTAAATAGGTACATAGATCACCCACCAACCTAAACAGGATGCACTACAGAGAGAATCCCAAAATTATACGAATCAACCTTTCAAAAGTAAATATCAAACACATGGATTAGCCTACTCAAATTTGTAAGAATATTCAAACAATACACAAGCTTGTGCCTTGATCAATTTTTGGCCCCACACTCCATGAGTTAAGACTAATTGTACTACACTTCAACATGTAAATAATTATAGCTAAAATACGTTGATTTTGCCATCCGACAATTATACAAGCTAGAAAATGCAAACAGAACGACTCAGATACCCCGTTTTATTTTGAATAACAAACCGCCAAGAATTAAGCGAGAACAGATGAAGAATCAGAGGACGATTATCTTCACTGCTGTGGCTCAGCCTGAGGCTTGGGTGCTTCTTTAATCTCATCTGTTCCGTCATCCTATAACACATGCAGCCAAATAACTCATAAACAATCACCATTAAAATAAATAAATGAAGTGCATAAGCATCCATCTGTAGCTGTAGACAGATTGATAGATAGGGACGAACCTGCATATCCGAAGTCCACAATGTGAGATTATCACGAAGAAGTTGCATTATCAGAGTGCTATCCTTGTATGAATCCTCTCCCAGTGTATCCAGCTCTGCAATGGCTTCATCAAAAGCCTAATTGAAACAGCGACAAAAACAAGAAAATAATCAGGAACCATGATGATAAATAATTATATATACAGGACAGAATATATAACCAATAGTTCAACAAGAAAAACATATAAATCGATAAAATGTTGAACATGAAAAGTCAATAAAGAAGCATAATAACTCTGATGCACAAATTAGCAGGCAATAAAGATGAATAATAAAAAAAATGGCATAAAAATCAAGCAGTCCTAAATCCTTTTATCTATCCATGAGCATGAGGTTCAAGCATTACTTCCTGTACAACAAACATTAAGAACATAATCTGATTAATTGTAAGCATGCTGGTATGAGTTTAATAACCTATTACTACCGGAATATGATCTTAAACTTGAGAGATTTTTTACTAAATTACAAAATTACACTGTCAAGTTTACCCTAATATTGTATTTCACTCAGCATCACAAGTTTGTCTGCAACTATAAAAGATGTGAAGCCAAACGATATAGATTTCTGAGTTTGTTGCATGCATGCAAGAATATAGAGCGGTAAACTTTTGAGCTCTGAGAAGGAAAGACTGTGACTTATCCTTTGTGCCGGATATTTACTTTTTTTAAAGAACAAGGCCAAGTTTCATTTTGTGCCAAATATCTAATACAACCATAATTGGTTGGGGGATATATAAATATACCAAGTGGGTCAAACAAATCACTAAGAAGTAGGATTATGGGCATTTCGTAGTAAATATCCTCACCTGCTTTGCAAGGCTGCAAGCCCGGTCAGGAGAATTTAGAATCTCATAGTAAAACACAGAGAAGTTCAAAGCCAATCCTAATCGGATGGGATGAGTTGGAGCCAACTCAGAGGTTGCAATATCCTGGGAACAGAGTATTAGAACAAACACAAGAAATATCATATCAACAAATGAAGAGAATCAATTAAAAATGTAGAAACCCCAAAGCATGAATATCACAGAAACATATATCTCAAATTGCAAACAAGAATTATGTAATTCAAATTAACGGGAAGAAATAGATTTCTACAGTCATCCATAGTTAATACCATTTCAAACTATCACTAAATATTCCATATTCCCAATATGTCATACACGTAATCATATAAGAACACATGCCCGCAAGCATATTACATGTAATCATGAAAAGAACCATGATCAGATTGACAGTGAAAAACCATTACCAAATATCAACTGAATTTTGTATATAGAACAATTTTACACAAAAATAATCAATGACAAATCATGGACATCCAAAGATTCCAGAAATGATCTTCCTCAACCATAACAGAAATTGAATCAAACCTGCACTGGCAAGCAAGCAATAATCAAATCATCAATTAAATCAAGCCTCAAGAACCCATATTTCTATTGCTAATGTCCACCCAAACAAAAAAAGGATGAACATTCGAACCAAGCATTCACAAGTACAAATCAAACAAACGGTTGCATGCATCTACAACCAAATACAGGAGCACTAACATTGCAGATCATTTCTAAATCCATAATCCCTAAACAAAATTGCCCAAGTCTCGAAATCCAATAACAACCATTCAACCAATGCATATCAGATCCACAACAATATCCAAATCCAAAAAGTACCCACAATGAAAAACTTTCCAATTAAATAAACCCACAAACCGAAATCAAATGAAATCGAAACAAATCCAAACCTGCGCTGCCTTATAGGCATTGAGGGTGTTCTCAGCCGCCTCTTTACGCTCATCCCCAGTTTTGAACTCAGCCAAATACCTATGGTAATCCCCTTTCATCTTCAGATAAAACACCTTGGACTCTCCGACTTTCGCAGACGGAACGAGCTTCAATTCGAGAACCTTCAGGATCCCACCGCAGATGTTGGAGAGCTCATTCTCGATCCGAGCTCTGTAATCCTTGATGGTGGCGACGTGGTCGGTGTTGCCGCGGCTCTCCTCCTTCTGCTCGATGGAGGAGACGATACGCCAGGAGGCACGGCGGGCGCCGATGACGTTCTTGTAGGCGACGGAGAGGAGGTTGCGCTCTTCGACGGTGGGCTCCTCGCCTTCGGGGAGGGAGGAGACGACCTTCTCCATGAACTCGACCATCTCCTCGTAGCGCTCGGCTTGCTCGGCGAGCTTGGCGACATAGACGTTTTCTTCGCGTGGGGATGAGGCTGCCATTGGGATGGATTGGAAATCGGTATCAGGGAAATTGGGGATCGACTGAAATTGGGATTTGGGGATTTCAAATGAAAGAGAAAGAGAGAGGGAAGTGAAGGGCACACGAGGCTCGGTATATATACATATATACACACACTTTTTGGGTAAAATACGGTCTGACCTGAATTATTACCCAGTTGAAGTTGACTCCCTGGATTATTTTTTTTGGTAAATTAAAACTATTTAAAATCAGCAAATTAACCCATCGCCGTTAGATTTAGTCCACCATTCCGACAAATTCAATGGCAAATTAGTCATTTCATTATCAATTCTTACTTGTCAATGATAACTACTAACAAAATTATGACACATGAACACAAAATAATGTGTAAAATATATGGCATAATCAGAAAACATAAAAAACCGAACATTTACATAAGGATCATTTCACATTGTCATTACACATTATTTTGTGTCCATATATCATAAATTTATTGGTGGTTATAGTTGATAAGTAAGAATTGATGATGGAAATACTAATTTGCTCTTAAATTTGACGAAATAGTGGATGGAATCTACTAACAAGGAGTTAGTTGGTTAATTTCAAATAGTTCAAGGGGTTAATTTACCAAAAAAAATAGTTCAGAGAATCAATTTCAACTAAGGTAATAGTTCAAATGGTCAAATAGCTGTTTACCCATACTTTTTTTAGGGTGATTTTATCACAAATGTTTTTTAATGTTTTACCAACTCTTCACTTGTATCTTTTTGTTTCAAACTGCGGACTATAATTCTTTTTCCTCCTCTTTTCATTCCCTTACATCCCCTCTTCTCAGATTTTCTTATTGTCTTTCTCTTGCTATAAAAAATTAATATAAGATGTTAACGTGGCTTAACCGTGACCGTTCAAATAAGAGAGGAGGGAAGGAGAGGAAAAAAAAGAAACGAGAGAATCCTACTCCTCAAACTACCGATTCTTATTATTATTATTTTTTTCAAATCAAACTATCGATTTAATCTAAATCTATTAGTTTGGTCATAAATTTCGTTAAATCCTGTTAAAAAATCTGTTAAAAAATCTATTAGTGCGTTGAAGTAGAATCATGATGGTTCCGAGTGGCGATTGAAGACTATCTTCCCGACATAAGATTAGTTGCTCGTTCTTTTATATATATACACACTAGCAGTAATAGCAGTAATGCCCGTGCGAGGCAGCGGGTCATCAACAGTGACATCATTTTTTCAGCAGGACATGATATTTTAATTACATAATAGCAGGACATGATATTTTAATTACATAATAGAAAATAATAGAAGACAAAAATTGTAGAAAGGAAGTTAATCATAATAAGTCTTCACAAAAACCTACTTGGCAAAGATGAAAAATTGGCGATAATAGAAATCATCAACAAAGAAATGCAGAAACAGATTAATAATCTAATTTATATAGCGCCATGACGAATTATGTTAATTTGTTTATATAAGAGCATAACAGAAGGACGGAACAAAAGAGCTATACAATCAACTTTTCAAAAAATTGACCCGAGTACAATAGTATGTGATCTCACATCCCTAGTTGCTCATCCCTATATATGCAACAAAATAGCTATACAACTCCATCATCGCAAGTCCTCACATCATCTTTCATTGCATCCCTGTAGAGAAAAGTGATTCAAAAATGTATTTGGCCTAAAGTATAGAGTGTTTACGATATGTTTCCTTCAATCAATTGAGAAATCTAGATTAGTATATGGTTATTACAAAGAGATCAATGAACCATCAATATGAGAATTTTGTACAAAGATCTATATATCAATTGCGAAAGCATAATTTTTGTGGCTGTGGTATGCTAATGTTCATTTGCAGCACAACAGATGCAAGCTCATAATAAACCAGAGATGGTCCATGTAAATACAACCTGATCTAACCACATTGTGCAAAAGGAACTCAAGTCCGACACTTATAAATTACTCATTGCTATAAAACCTGTTGAAATTAAGTTTAGTTCTCCACAAAAATCAAATTGGCATCATAAATTGGCAAAAGGGAAACAAAAATTTATATCGCTCAAAAGGAATAACCAAGAACTAAAAGCCCAATAAAACCTCAAAAGCTCTTGGACACAATTAACCAATCAAATTCCCAAAAACCCAATACAGCTAATAAAAACATCACACTCAAGACTTTACACCTGATGATTGGATCTACTGGAAAATTTAGCACAGCGAAAGAAAGAAAAAATATTGCAGTTATATACACACACATATCACACACATATACAAAGTAAGCTATTGCAATGCAGAGATGCTGACCTGAGAAGACGACTTCGTGTCCATTTGGAAGTTGAAAGATGACCAAGGGAAGGCAGTTAAGGATTGTATCTTTACTAACTAAAATGCACAGGAAAGATGAAAACGGAATCAGAATTACCATTCATTGCCAAATTGGCAATGGCCCCAGAAGCAACTGTAAGGATAGTTGTATTTTGTGAAGATCGCAACAGCGCAAGCAAAGCATCTAAACCGCCTTCCTCAACAATCTTTGCCTGATTAGTATCTGAAAAAAAAGAAAATCTTAATTGGTACAATTGTATACACAACTAAATACTCATTCTAATTGTATACACAACATATGCCATAGAATCACTTTATGTGAAAATCGAAGTGGCATACATCAGTTTTAAAATAAATTTTTTTTTTCAGTAGACTGATTTTCTGATGTCAATGTAATTACTAATATCACGTCCATCTTTAGCACAGTAGTAATATCGCCTCCTTGGAACGGGGATGAAAAGTATGCATTTATCCACTAATATAAATAGACAATACAGGAAAGTGCATACCTTCAGCTGCAAGGTTGGCAACCACCTTCACAGCATGGGTTTGAACATCTATATCTTCGGATGTCAGCAGTTGTAAGATCTTTTGAAGCCGAACTGAATTTATGAAGTAAATTGTCAGCCGAGATATATCATTAAGTGGAATTAGAAAAGGGAAAGATAGTTCTCAAAACTTTATGAGGCTTTAATATATAATAAATCTTGAATTCTTCGCATATTTTTGCAATGGTGGCCCTCTGACCAGAAATTGAATCCCTTGAGGGATTCGAATTGTGTAATCCCATTGGATTCCCAAACGCAGAAGACCCTTTATGTATATTTTCCTTCATATACGACTTCTTGTCCTGGAGAATTTTCCACTGTAAGACATTATATTTGTTGAACTGATATTTTTTTAAATGCATTAGCAACTCACCTCAAACTCATCTTCTTTCTCCGGTGCAGCCTTGTTTAATTTGATTAGCTCATTCTCTACAAACTTCCTCTGCTTCTCTTCAATTAACAGTCTTTGCTTCGCATCTTGAAGTTCTTCCTTGAGTCTTGCCTTAATAGTCCCAATGATATAAAATACCGCAAACTATTTAGTAAATCACACTTAACAGACTACTAAACTCATGGCAACTGTAGGAGCAATTGCATGACCACAACCGTAATATATATTAGTCTACATTTTGTGCGAATAGAATATTGAACAACACTTGTCACATTTTATATGTCAACGTACCTTCTCTTCTGAGAGATCAGTATATTCTGATTTCAAGGACCAATATTTGTTTAGAGGTTGTTCATGTAGCTAATTCATTTCTTCTAACTGCACTCAAGTTCATCAATCTCTTTCTTCCCCTGGATTTTAAAACAAAATACAACTTACTGTATGAAAAATGTGTGCAAAGGAGCCTTGAATACGAACAGTCGTTTCACCACTTTTAGAGAATTATTAATTATCCCAACAGGAGGAGTAAAGGCAGATAGTAGCTGCATAGAAACTTTTCCCAGCTCAAAATGAAGTGATATATTACTACGAAGATTGTAAAAGCAATATGAGGCATTGACATGGTTAAGTTTGATGAAGAATAATCAAAATAAGGTATTTTCATTCGCAACTTTATTATTTGAACCAATAAAAAGTGAAAAAGAAAAGAAAAGAGAAAAAAAAAAGGCAAAACAGATTGCCTTTTTTGTTCCTCAAAGAAAAACCAAAAAGAAACAAACTCTCTGTATTGAACACACACGATGCATACCCATGGATCCACTGTGCAATTATGTAAGATAATCAACATTTTTACTGCAAGTGTTAAGATTATTGCAAAGCACAGAACTTGTATTGAACCAACATAATTGGCAGAATTTTAGTGTTATCTATTAAACACTATCAAAGCGGAATGAAACGCAACAACGAATACACAATACCAATAACAAAACGATGGCGTGTGAACACCATGTAATGTTATACAGAGTCACACTGAAAAAATCACCACCTATAAGGCATACGTGAACATTAAGACATAGCGGAATTCGACATAGGCTAAACCAACAGAGAAAAAAACACAAAATATGGCACCCAAATAAAAAAAAAAACACAACACTTTGTACAAAAAGATAATAGCTTTACCTCCCTCCAAGAACAGTAATTGAACTACAGCCAATTGGGTCTGCTGGGTGGCGATGGTGATTCTGCTGCGACAGAGTAGTACAAAATTAACAAAAATCTCAGCAAAACAAACAACAAAAATCACAAATTACATAACTCCAATTCAGTCTTCATGTCATTCCATATACAATAATACACCAATTCATTTCATACATCACTTGTTGGAGAGTTAATTTCAGGATAATTGATTAAAAAAAAAACTTATTCTATAGCCAACTAAACAAATTAGAATACCACTGAGAATAAGCATGTGTCCTCACACACGAAACACCACAGAGAATAATTGATTAAAAAAACAGAAACTGTGCTTGAGATTTTACATTTTATAAATGGGCTACATAGGATGAAACAATCCAAACAACAAAACATTGAGCTACCTAGCCTGCACTCCAAACTCAAAAGCTTGTCTAAAAGATTGAATTTAGATTTATTTTCTAACAATTTTCTTGTAAACAAATGACCGAAGGTGCTTGAATTTGACACACCTCACTGTAGGTGGTGTTCTAATGGATTGAGCAACACTCAATCAGAAACTAAATGTTTTTCTCCTAGGGGTCCCCGGGAGTCCAATAGAACCAAAAGTAAACTTGGTTTTGGCTATGAAAAGAACGAAAGTGAATCCGCTTTACATCCTTGCTCTAGGCAGTGTTCTAATAAATCACAGAATTCTAATTCTGAAAGCAAACATTCTTCTCCTAAGAATCTCAGAGAGTCCAATACAACCAAAAGTAAATATGCTTTTAGAAGCAAAAAAAAGGGAACCAAATCTCCTCTGCATCCTCGGTCCATCTGGGTTTGCAATGGATTACAGAATACATGTTTTTCTTCCAACTTCCCTCAACCGTAAACAGAGCCAAATAAAATTATAGAAAATTAAACATAAAAAAGAAAACCCAAAATTCCATTGATCCAAATAAGAAAGGAAAATAGAATCAAGCAAAAGTGGAGTCACAGAGAGCATACCCAAACCAATAGTGGCGTTCCAACCCCTGTGATTTTACAAACTTCTCAGTGGAGGAAGAGAATCACAAAATACGAACAAATTCTGAACAGAACACTACAACTCACCACAAAACAAAATTGTTAGGGTTTTCTCCAAACAACACAAATCAGAAACAAAAACTTACATACAGCTGTTTGAGAACACACCTGAGTGGAATTCGACTTCTTGGACAACAATCTGAAACCGCGCTGCCGCTAAACCGACAAAAATTCGTCGGAAAGCCAGTTCCAACTCCGGGATTGCCAATGATAACAGAGAACAACACCGTGAAATTCTTTCCCAGATGATCGCACAATGAGGATAAAACGATGTAACCCGATTTTTAACCCAAAAAAACAGAGGATCGAAGATGGAGAGAGCGAGAGGATCAGAGGAAGATGGAGAAAAGCAAAAGCGTGCGAGATAGAAAACGCAAATAGAAAGGTAAAGTGAACAAAACCGAAGCAAACCGCACAAACAAAAGACGACCCACGCGGGGAAATAAGGGGCAAATAAGGCATTTAAGTGTGTAAAACAGACAGCAAAACGGCAAAGGAAAGAAAATCCAGGGGCATTTCCGTGGACACTGGTGATGAACAGTGCCGGGGGAAACTCACGTTTAGTATATATACTAGCAAAGAGTGCCCGTGCGATGCTACGGGTTTTAAACATGCAAGTCCATCAAATCACCACCACATTATCATATCTTCACAACCATTAAAGCAAAAGGAGATATTATAGATTCATTATTCAATTAAACTTAACCATCAAATTCAACATACAAATATGGATGCAACAAAGAAAAAATAAAACAGGAAAACAGGAAAATTGATATTTCTAAAGCATATATATCTCACCTGACTGCCAAAGAGTACAAAATTCGCTACAAACTAAGCATTGCTCAAGTAGCACCAACAATTCTCCACAACAACAGCTCAGGACTCTAGGAAGAGACTTCCGTTCCAGCTTCTTTGGATACACGGGAGATGGCCCTGTGGCAGTGTTCCGAGGTACCTTCTCATCCAGACTAAACCTGCTAGATCAACCATTAATATTACCATTTGCTTCAGAAACTGCAGGAAGTAAGCTCTTCCTACGTCCGAGCTTGGGAGACTGGCTCTTGTTGTTGGTATCTGCATCAATTGCACTAAAGTCGTCAAGGCCAAAGTAAAGCAGTGCAATGATGTCAAATATCAGCCAAGTACAGTGAAGCAGGATTATCACAATGCAGTGCCAACTTAATTAATCGTAGCAGAAATGCGTGTTTAGGCTACATATTAGTCAAGATAATTGACACCGATTGTTTAAAAGCTTTCGGTAGACTCACAAATTAAGAACTGTAATAGAGAGTGCAATTTTTGGTAAAACAGTTGTTGGCAGCATCAAAATACGCCTGTGGTGCCTCTTTTCCAATCAAATGGAGCATGGTAGCTATGGTAACTTGTAAAAAATAACTCAGATACTACCACCATTCCAACCAACAGACTGAATGGAGTAGGATCGTGAGAGTATGATTAAGTGATTGATAACTTGAAGGATTAGCTTAATTAACATGTTCAATTTGCCAAGAATGAAAAAGGTGCATGAACTCATAAGTATAAATGATAAAAGATGCACTCTCTTCCTGTCGGACCTGAAGGAAAATTACCCGTACAATACTGAAGATTGGGAAAATAACTTAGGACCAGTACTTTACCAAGTAAGCAATTGTTAACAGTTGCACATCCTACTAAACTAAGAAATATAGGAGGAACATCTACCAAAGGCATCCTACACGACAACTGTAATATAAGAAAACAGCAACCACCATGCGTCCAACAGGATCATGGCCATCTGTGGTCATGAGGGATATATGACAAAAATAAGAGTTTCCAAACTAAGGCATGAAATCAGCCACCAGAGAACTGGAAATTGCACATGAACAAAATAATATACATCATGTCGTTTGTGATTTTGAAAGAAAAAATATATACCTTCTTCAGGTCTGCTTTAGGAAGTGGAGGCTCCTGATAGAAGATTAGCATTGGAGTTGTTTTAAAAGTCAGTTTCTTCCTGAACATTCTAATCTCAACTTCTAGAGTTTCCTGTAAAAGAACAGACAACATTCATAATAAGAAAATTCACACACAGGTTTTGGTTGATCACCATTGATTGAATATCACCTCATACTTGGCTTGCAAATTATTCTTCTCCATCTCCTTTGCTTGTATCTTTTCCTCCAATTTAGTATAGAATTGCCCAAGGTAATTGTAAACGTTACTTCGATAACAGAGTTAGTGTTGCAACACTCAGCATAAGGAAAAATCAGAAAGATGCAAATGCAAAAACTAAATTAGCACCTATAACACATGGCACTTCACTTTCTCACAGTGGCTTAATCAGTCCTCCACCATTTAAGCAACATGTTTGATTCCAGTTAATATTACTTCCAAAATCCCAAACCCACATAATGGATAATTCAACAATACAAACCACATATATATTTTTTGAAGCATTCATAAGTAGAAAAATTTACAACCACCAAAATCAAATCAGGATTGAGAATCCGGTATTTATTAGAATTAGGGATCCATTAATACAACTATGCCTCAGTCCAAAACTTTTTTTTTTTATTTGGCCTAAAATAGAAAAAAACCCAAAACTTTAAATTCAAATATTAGACAAATATATTTGAAAAGGATAAAGATTTTTGAAACAAAGTGAGGACAGAGAGAGAGAGCGTGTGTGTGAGGGAGCACCTTGGGTAAGGAGACGATTGACGGCTTTGTTGGAGGACTCAGTGCAATTTTTCACAATCTCCTTCAAGCTTGCACCAACAATTAAAAATAGGCGAACACAACATGATTGAAGAACACAGATCAGAAACGATCTAATTTTGGAAAAACCTGATGCTCGAATGCACGTCCAATGACAATTGCTGCTTGAGTTTAGTAACATTAGTTAAATACAATACGATCTTTGCTTGCATAAAATCATGTTTAGTGATGCATTGGAATGCTCTCGAGGAAACAATTAAAGAAAATACACAACTTAGTATACGGTAATGCACATTATGACTCATTTATGCAGAAATTAAGGTCCCGTTTGATAACCATTCTGTTTTTGTCAACTTAAGTTTACTTCTCAAATGTAACAGAATGAAAGGTTCTCAACTCAAACACACTTAAGTCGACATCTGCAGGAGTAAGAGTAGCATTATAATGTAATAAAAGGCTTAACACTACTCAAAAGATTGCAGTTGAAGAATCCATGTTCTAATTAGCACTAATCCTGACACGAATAGACTAAAGTCGAAACTTAAGTGATAGACTATGGAAAATAGATGCATGATGACAGGGAGACACAGACCTAAAAAACAATCAATACCTTTAACTCTTTGTTCATAAGCAGCTCGGTAACGCATCATTAAAGCTGCAGCCTCTCCGTTTAAAGGATCAGAGGGATTGGGATACATCAGAAGTTGTGGCCAGAACACTTCAAATACGTTTGCAAGATCTGGAAACACAGGCAGATGTAAGAGAATAAAACTTGATTTCGGTATAAAAAGTAAGGCTAGTTAAATGCGTTTACCAAACATGGGGCTCCACGTCTAATTGATAACATCTAAACAAACTGAGCCTGACCTGAAATTAGACTTCGTCGTTATAATTAGAATTGGATAGTACTCCTCGTTTCGTTTAATTAACAGCACTACACAATTTAGAATAGTAGGAGTTTATGATAATGAGTACTCACATCTCATCAAAATTTGGGTGGTAAATGTTATTGGCAAAGCCTATTGAGGGAGATTTACAGGGTTAATCATCCGGTAGCTCAATTCTTATCCTCCACAGACCTCCCTGATAAATACCTGCAACAATCCATGATATGGACAAAATGGGGGGATTACACGATGAAAACAAATTACGGGCAATTCAAGCAGCTATTTTGGAAACCAAAATCATCAAAGCCAATTAGAGCAATGACCAAACAACAAATTCCATTATAAAAAATAAAAAATAAAAAATAAAATAACTAACCAAAAAAATCAAATCATAAATCTCAGAAAGCCCAATGCACAAAATTGCAGAAATAGGGAAGGAATTGGCACAAAAGATGTTGTGCATGTGTTGATCATGGCGTATAGGGAAGGAGGATGCAAAAGCCGAATCCACCTCTCTCTCTCTCAGACACCACGAACCCAGCTCTCTTTCTCAAAGGTTCCCTCTCTTCTTCAAACAAAACCTCAAATAAATTTAAAAAATAAAAAATAAAAAATTAGTGCAAAAGAGCCCAGCCCATTTTTCTCTTCCACCACTGCTCTCCCGTTTCTCTCTCCCCCTAATATCCATTTCTGCAAACGACAGACCTCCATCTCTCCCCGTATACTCCCTAACTCTCTTAACAAATCAAAACCCAAATCCAAAATCTCTCATCAGGATCGAGAGAGAGAGAGAGAGAGAGAGAGAGAGAGAGAGGAAGACGGAGGAGCCGAGTTGCAGAGAGAAGAGATAACGAAATCAAAGAAAATAACGCAACAAATTAATCAATCAATTTCAGAAAAATAGAGGAAAAATTAACAAACCTGAACAAATAGGATCTGGATGAATCTTAGAACATACCTGAGTTCAATTCAACTTGTCCGGCAACAGTCTCAAACCGCGCCGCCGTCAAATTGACAAAATTTCGCCGGAAAGTCAGTCCCAACTCCAGGATCGCCGATGATAACAGAGACCAACACCCTGAAATTCTTTCCCCGACGATCGCAAGATGAGGATAAAATGATCGAACCCAATTTTATAAGCGTGGACAAAACGCAGACAAATCCAACTTTACACAAACGCACAACCAGTCGAAAAACACAGACCGGAAAAAAAATCCTTAGACAACCGAAAACCAAATTTACCCCCGAAAGAACAGAGGATCCAACACAAAGAGAGCGAGATGAAGACGAAGAGAAGCAAAAGCTTGCGAGAGACAAAAGGCAAACAGAAAAGTGAAGGGAAGAAGACGGAATCGAAGCGCACAGACAAAGGATGATCAACGCGTGGCAATCGTGGGCAAAACAGTAATTTAACTGTGCAAAACAGGCAGCAAAACGGCAAAGCAAACAAGAACCAGGGGCATTTCCGTTCGGACATTGATGATGAACAGTGCTGTCCGAAACTGAGTTTTAGTATATACGAAACCTAGAAGAAATCCGTTCATTACAATTGGTATTCCATCAGGAGCTACATAGATCAAAGGTTGGAACCGCTAAAGCTTAGACTGCAGCTTCACCGGCTTAGTTGTTTACTTCGCTTGTAACCATGATTGGAAGGACAAAAACAACCTCATCTTTTCCATTCCTAACCGCTGTAAGCCGAGTTGACCCACCAAAAGTATGGACTTTCAACGTCTCTATATGAAAGCCATAAAAGTTCCTTACCAAGAAACTCATCTTTTGCATCCCCAATGTCTTCTATATCTAGTGATGGCAATTCTAACCGTTAAATCCGATAACCGTGGATAACCGTCCGAATGGATTGGATTTGGTTATGAAAATTCGGGTATGATTTGGATATGGGAAAAAACCGTGAACTTTATTCGGTTATGGTTTAGGATATGGTTATAGGGGTCCCCAATCCATATCTATACCTGAATCCGATCCGAATATATTTATATATATATATATATATGTATTTGATATATAATATAATTTTATTCAATTTACTGAACCCTCCATGTACTAATTTATTATGCATGCATCAAACCCTATACTATCTTTATTATGCCCCAAACACCATGCATGGGGCATACCAACAACCTCATCAATTCAATACTCTTATTGTTATACTCAACCAAATTAATTCATTGAATCATTTTATATATCAATTATCAAATGTTCCAAGTTTATCGGATTCATCTCTCTTCAAGAGTCTCACTGGCTTGGTGGAACTAGAAGCAAAGTGCAAATTTCTCGTTCTTTTGTCGTCACAAGTTTTGGAATTATTAGACAATTTGCTTTGTCTTCCTCTCGTATTTGCTTTTGTTCTCTTTCTTTTTTTATTGGACCAATTTATCATATTGGCTTATCATGAACAACTTCAAATATATTGTTATGTTTTTTGTAATTGGATGTGGCTATTTAATGACGGAATCAGTATCTACTAAAATTTATAGTGTGTCAATTGGATAATATATTTTTTTTTTGACGAAAATGGATATAATCAATAACCGATTGAAAATTCGTTACCTGGTGGATATGGTTATGGATAATCCCCGATGGTTATTTTGCGGTTATGGGTATGGTTAATTTTTTTGGTTATAGGGATGGATATAGCATTTCCGTCCCCAAACCGAACCGTTGTCATCCCTATCTGTATCTGAGAGGTCCGAGAAAGAGGCCCTATTTGTACTTTTTTATGATACTTAAACAGGCGGTAGACCTGCAAAGATCTTTTTGGGTGAGAAAAACAATTCATTCTACTAAAAAGGAATAACCAGAATAACACCTGGCTATAGCTATACCTCTCCCGATTAACAGAGTGTGAGGAAAGGGCAAAGTAACTCAACTAGAGCAAGGGGATGCGCAGTTCATGCTTGGACAACGACTCAAGGAAGCTTTCTCTCGTTACGAAGTTCATTCGTACGAAAATCCATATCCTTCTTGTCCCAACTTGGGTGCTCTCACTAAGTCAATTCCAAGAAAAGACTAAAACTTCAACAGCAGCTAGGTCTAGAGGGAAATTATGAGCATTACGTTCATGCATAACTTCCCTACTATTGGATCGCGAACCGATACCGTATGGAAGACCCTAACCACTGAGTTAAGTAGGTCAATGAGAATTCCTATTCGATCCATTTCTTTTCTTCTTCAATTGATCATAGCTATGTTATTCCACGACTCCCGCTAGGTGTAAAGTTACTGGGTTCCAAACCTCACCCTTGGAACAATTTAAGCTGCTTCATAGATTTCTGTCTTTCTGTTACGCGACAGCATCACGGTTGTTACAGTCGGCGCTCTACGTTCATGATACTCTGGGTTTACTTGCTTAGTGCTTGCGCTAGGCAAGGCGGTCGGGAATTGGCTGATGAAGAAGAATAACCTTAACTTTTATTATCTGTAGCTGTTGCAACATGGACGGTTGAAGAAAGTCGTCTGGGGACTAGAGCGCTCGCCTTGATCAATGCGAAATTGATCGAGATGGGATCATGATTTGATTGGAAATGCATAAGTAAAAGGAGATGGGAGTAATCAGGCGTTCTATATATTATGAATAACCTTTTTCATTTCCTTCATTTTATATAAACTAGTGATTCACTTATATAGCCTTTATAGTGAAGTTCACTCTTTTGGTATTGAAACTTATCTTATTTTAGCAGCAGAAATTGCCTTCTTCTTTGTTGCTACAGCGGAACCCTTAAAATCAAAAGAAACTTCCTCTTACGCTTTGAAGCTACAGCTACTTTTCAATCAAAAATGGCTACAATGCCCAGTTGCTATTAGCTTATTTATTTATTTGAGGCATAGGCATAGGCGGGATAGGGCTTTGCTTTAGCATAAGGCTAAAAAGAAGCTCTATAAGCCGAAATATAGTACCTGTAAACCCCTTAGTTCCCCTTCTTTACCATAGGGTAAAGGGCGTGAAGCTATAGAAACAAAAGGGCTACTTACTAGCTTTGCCTGCTTGGTTGTACACAGCTACTAAAGCAACGCTATTTTGCTATTCTACAGCTTGAAAATGGCTCCTAAAGCTAACTACTAGCACTAGCAGGAGCTAATAGCAAAAGCAAAGCTAGTAGCCAGCCGCTGCTATCTCTTCCTATATAGCATAGCTTCAAAATAGCCCAAAGTAATTGTCCTATAGAGCTTCCACCTTCCCTACACTAAATCAAATGATATACTAGAACAGCTAAGGTAGTAACCTTAAATTTAGCTGTAGCAGCTAGGAATTGAGCTTTCAAGCTTTGCTTTTGGTTTCATTTAGTTGTAGCTGATTTGGATTGAAAGCCTTTAGCAGCTTAGAGCACACTCGATTGAACTCACACATGGAGCTTTCTTACCCAACGACGTTACAGGACGTCGACATTGGCCAATGAGGAGATTAGGCGGCAATTGAAAGAGTTGCTCGAAAAGGTCATGGTTGGCCTAGTAAATCCTTTTGTGCCTCGCCCATTTCTCTAAAGGGTCTTCGTGCCGAAGAAGGCTCTAATTACACCACCTCGCCGGAAGAACGGTTTGGTAAAATTGCCAGGATTTAAACAAGATGAAATCAACGCCTCAAACAAAACTGTACAAGAGGTCATATACAAGGAAAAAAAAAAAAAGGTAGACTCAATGTCATAGAAATAAAATACATCGGAATCAGCACCGTCTTATTCGTTTGCAAAAATAGGACTAAAAAAATCATGATTCGATAAATAGGCCATTGATTGGCATCCAAGCTTTACTAACTAATAGGGGTGAGAGACCGTCAAGCGCGTACCAAATCATTCGAGGGTAGCTAAGCAAGGAAATAAGCAAAGACAGCTTGTGGTCGTGTGCGGGCAAAAAAGTATCATCAAAGTTTCCAGTGTTGAGTTGTCATAAGTAGGTTTTTTAGTCATAGTTAGACAGCCAAGATAGACGTCATTCTCCTCGGTCAGACTCATCAGTATCCTTGGTTGGAAAAGGAATTGGATAAGGCTCACATTACTGCCACTTCACCAGAAGATCAAGGCCATATCGAAACTGAAATACCAGAGGCACTTCCTCTTAGCCATTCACTAAAGTTTTTTCTTTAAAAAGAAAAGGGTGGTAGAGCAAGATTGGCGCATCTAGTTGTCCGATAAAAAAGAAGAAGGTTAACAAGCGCAAAAACAATACTCAACAAAATGCTCAATCCACATTTGGAAAACAAAAAACGATAGTCTAAAGAAAGAAGAGGGGTTATGCCTACTCCCAAACAGTGCGTTCTTCAGTTCTGCCTTTCAGGAATCAGATGATGAAAGGACCAAGGCTAGATGATCGTGTCATTCTTTCTTTATACGCCAGAAAACCCGTCGTATTCTATCTTTTTATTTTTGCCTTCGTCTAGTGGAAAGTGGAATTAACCCAGGTTTGCAAAACTTATGTTGCAGGTGAGTCACCACTTCAACAAGAAACCGAATAAGGCTTCTTTCGGCCTACGTGACCGTCATTTTCTTGTCATTCTACCTTACTGCTTTCTCCGAACTGTTTGTCTTCCTGTCTTGGTCTCCGCTTCTTGTTCCCACCTAAACTTGCTCTGACTTTGTGGGCGTGCCTCTCATTGCTTAGATGCTGCTTGTGCCTCCTTAGATGGCGGATCTTAAACAGCTAGCACTGGATTTTTGACCTGTCGATAGTAGGGTTCGAGATGGAGATTTAGTTATATATGATGCTTATCCAGGTATCTACTGCCCTATAAAGACCTCTATATAGAAGCTTTCTCTATTCTATTACACATCATGAGTCCCTTTCGGCACAGTAAGTGACTTGACTTCGTATCCTTACTTCTGTTCCCATCCGTTCTAAAAAACCAGTGTTCTTAGAAGGTCATTAAAACTGCCTTTGACGTTCAAAATCGTAATGAACAAGACAGAGCCATCTCGGCGGTATAGAAAGTGAAACACTCTTTCTTTTCGTTCGGCAAGCAGGAAAAGTGAAAGTCAAGTTTAGAGAAAAACACTTCTACTGTTCTGGGTTACAGGTACATGGAACTAGGCTTGGCTTAGAGAAAACGGATTGGGCCGGTACGGGCTCGGTAGCTAGCCAAGTCAGGTGGGCTCTAAGTAAAATATCCCTTTTGCGGTTGGAAATGGCGAACACTAAAACCTTGTAATAAGGAGACATGGTACAATACGATATAACTTTACTAATGGGATGATGAGTACATCGCCTATTTCCTTTCCTAAAGGCCATTGGCAAATCAAGATCCGACAGAAAGAAAGGAACCGTAAGGTTGAGATGTCGAAATAAAGAAGATTTAGAATCTTAGCGGTAGGATTAGGACAGGGATGGGCATGAATAGGATTCTGATGGGTTGACGGAAAGACAAAGCATCATACGAAGGAAGCATCCAAAGCATCATTTGGATCAATCAAAGCAGTAACTCTGGTGAAGAGCTAAAGGCTGAAATGACATCCTAGCTCCTTTGACCCGGCAAATGAAGAACAATAGTGAGCCTTCCTTAACAGGTGGGCATTTCGAAGCGATTTGTAGCGCTGCTCTAGTATAAATTCTCATAGCACATTTCCTCCGTAATAAGCTAAACTTTCAAGCCAGACAGGTTTCACAGATAAGAGGGCGTAGGCTCAAGCAGGGTTGTGAATCCGAAACTAAGGGAGGGGCATATCACTAATAGCTTTCGGTTTCAACGGTTTTAAAGTCAAGCTGTTTCACGCTAGTTGTTTTTACACCACATGATAGTGAGTGAATTAGATATACAGACTCAGTCCGGTCGTACCAGGTCAGCTCAAGGCATTTCATAATTGCGTAGGTGAGGCGAGACTTCTTTGAGAGCGACCTTACAGGTTGGCAGTGGTTGAGGAGGGTAATACAAGTCAAGGAGAAGGGCGAGCTCCAAACTCATCAATCGGTGTTGCTTTGTAAGCAATTGAAGCTCAATGAGGCAGGCACAGGCTGCAGAGCCCCTAAATGAAGAAGGGGTGGTTGTTTGAGGCGATGCTAGGTCTAGCGCGCTAGCTAGCGTACTCTTTCTTTCTACAAGTCAGACAGAAATAAAGCCAACTGTGTTATGTTAAGAGAGAGATCCGTTTAAGACAGGATACGTTTCGTACGTATAAGAAGGAAGTCCCGAGAGACCTGTTACTTAGGAAGGTGCAACAGGGCATTCAACTTAACTTAAAGAATGGGCGAAACATAGGGACTGAGACTGAAAACTACACCTATAATATACAGATATAATATACAAAAAGAATGCTCCTAGTGTTCTTGCTTGTGCGATCTGCTTGCCCCGGCCAAACCAACCGAACTGAAATGCCCTTTTTGCTTAACCACGATAAGTCTCGCGTTAAGTGGCTTATATATACCAAGAGTGAAGAAGGAAACCACTACGATAGGAGCGGTTCTAAGTGCGCCTTTCCCATAATACAAGAATAAAGCACCGACCAGTAGCACTCCATAATTGCTTGATGTAGACGTCAAAGCATTTTTTCAAAATTCATTATTAAAGGCCCGGAAAACAAAGAGCAAAGCTCTATGCTACAAACAAGCCAATTCCTCATCCATTTGCTCCGTTTTTCAACTCATTTCAAAAACTTTTCTTTCTTCTAAGTACTTGTCAGCCCGTAATCCCCCTTTGCAGCTTTCAAGCAGGAGTGCGCTAGTTGACGGAACTATGAATAAGTAGGCCCAGCCCAGCAAGCGTAACGTAACTATCATCTAAGCATCTCTGTTTGCCTAAAGTCAACTACCATCCGTTTCGAAAAGCACATGGCATTGAACCACTCCGAGCCAGGGATGAGAGAGACACTCTATTACTATAAGGAAAATCTCATATATAACAAGTGGAGTTCTTTCTTTCTCCCATAATCTTTTTTTTCTCAATCGCCCGAAAGAGTGAAAACCTGTTTAAATGGTGGATGATTTCTTGATGGTTGAATATGACCAAGAGTTGAATCAGTTGCCGATGGTGGTATACCTTATATAAGTAGTTATTGATCCCCAGCCAAATGCCGGCAAGTTAGCTCTTGGAGGAAGGCATTAATGTACGAGCAGAGGTTGTTTTGAAATAACCGGTGTTAGCGACGAATGGATTGTTTGCAAGAGAATGTTGCCCAGTTAAGATACGAGCATGAGGTATGCCACGTATAGTATAAAAAAGGTAGAGAAGAGGATTGATGGACAGAGGGAAGATACATATATTATATGAATGCCCCAGAAAAGCAGAAGGAATCGACTGCTGGTGGAAGGTTTTGCAGGAAATGAATCACTAGTATAAGAAGGGGACAAGGAATTCCCTTTGCCACGTGAATCAGACTAGGTTTATCTCAAATGCGGGATTACCAATGTCGCGATTGGAATTAGGAAAGGAAGCTGTGGCACTTCTGAATATGAGGATGAGGTTTTTTCTATAGCAATAGTAGACACGCTACGAACTTTGGCTCTTTGCTAGACAAGAGTTATACAGGAAGCATCGAATGCCATGGTTCTTGTTACAGACTAAGCTGCAAGTAAGAGTGATAGAATCCGCTCAGCTGTGAATGCTGCCGATGCCGATACCGGAGCAGCTAAAGGCAGTACAACTATCCAATTGCAATTTCATTGCACATTCATCTTCCTATATCAATGCTCTTATTACTAATAAAGAACTGACATAAGTTATGTTCGAGATCGCTTCTGTGCAGTGAATCCGGAATATTTAACTTACCGGAACCTCTTCTTGCGATGTGGAGACTAAGCAGCATGTTCCGCGACTTCGGCAACCCAGCTTCTTAAGTTAAGGTGTTTCCAACTGTTTGCAGGTGATTGGATGGCAGAATTCTAGACCATATAACCTTGCCAACTAAAGCGGCCTACTCTATCGTAGTAAGGGCTTAAGTGATCGAAGTGACCTAACCTGGCTACATCTAGAAGGGCCCTCGGTCATCTATTTCGTCTTTGGAACTCCTAAAAAAGTTTACGAGCCTAGCTCAACGAAAAGGAAGGTTCTTCGGTTCCAAGTTCGCGTGATGGTTCACCAATAAGAGATCAACGAAAAGCAAGCCTTCTTCCCAGTTTGAACTAAAAGAAAGTAGTTGAAACCCAAGACCAAAGGAGTGTACGTTACTTAAGGAAGTGTACTTAACGAGGGCTGTTGAGTAAGGGAGGGGTCGGTATACTAATATAAATCTTTGTCTCTATCCTAGCTAGAAGAAAGAAAAGGTATGTCTGCGCGTAGAAGACCTAAAAAGCCTAATTCGGATCAGCCTATGAAAAGTAGTTCCCCTTGGAAAGCGAGAGAGCTGTTGATGGAAAAGGAATCACCGGGTTGTTTGGTTCAATGGTTGGGAAGCTAAGCTCCTTAGAAAGGATTGACTGAGAAGGCGACCCATTTTGTTTGCTTTTCCTGTTCGCTACTTAATAAGCAATTTACTCTTTGCTTGCGATTCTTTCAAGGAATGATCCATATGATCATATTGGCTCTATAGCAGAAAATGTCTTTCTTTCATGGACTGGATCTTAGCGGACAACAATCTTCTTACTAAGAACCTAACATTTAATGAAGAAGATGGGGAATCATCCACATGAGGACCAGAAGACACATTCTAATGCTCTAAAGAGCCCGAAAGACTGATTATGGAGTTCGGGATCAGATCAGATTCGAAATCGAAGAATAGGAACAAAAGGAACGAAGTAGCTCGCTGGAACGACATTCAACAAGAGGAACTACTCTTTACTTCGATAAAAAAAGAGCTTTATAAAGAGAGTTGCTTACTACGAAAAGCAAGATGCCTCACTAGTTTTATTTTATTGATCACTAGCCCTTACTCTCAGTCACTGATTCAAGAATGAATACTGAAACAGCCGTTCCCTTCCCAGTCTACTGCCTGATGACTTTACATCGCCAAATAATCAGTAATTGACAGCAAGAACTAAAAATCAATAAAAGGAAAGTACCAATTGGATTGGCAATGTGTGCTCCTGTGGGAGTCGAACCCACCGCATAGGTGCCCTGTTCTACTGAGAGATGAACTAAGGAGCGGCAACCCCTACATCTCTGAACGACCGAATAAGGCTTATTTCGGCCATTGAGGATCGCTTTGTGCTTGAATCCACTCACTATCTTTTAGCGTTTTCGGATAAAGAAATGCCATCAAAGAACTCAGTACCAAACAGGCATAGCTAAGGAATCACACACTCAAATGAGCATGTCATTGAAGAGTTTCCAACATTCATTCTCGAGCGGGGAGCGAGTTCAAGACCAAAGAAAGCCAGAGCATATCTTCCCTTTCGCCTTGCCTCGAGGGCTTACGGGTCTATGGGCACAGTTGAACAAGGCTCGTATTCAGATACTCCACCTGAAGAAGAGGTTGAAAAAGGCCGGACCATAAAATAAAAAAGTAATAAATAAGAATATAAAGAACCATAGCCAGAAGAATGTAGAAGCTGTACATTCAGTGTTGTGTAACAAACAAAAGACAGAGATATAGTCCTATCCAAGCTTGTCAGGATCAAAGACGTTGAGATTAGATTAGCGGACTATGGATGGGTCAAGATGTTGAGTAAAGTCTCCGTCATCCCGGGTGGTTAGGTTCGAGTCTTCATCGATCGGGTGGTCGGACGCAATCTAATAGTATATATTGAGAGATGAGAAAAGAAAAAAAGTCTCTCATTTAAAACATTTTTTTTTATAAGTCATGTTTTAGAGTTTGCCAAAAGATTTTAGAGCGACGAAGTGACTAGGGATTTTTCTCTAGTGTCTGCTAAGATGCTCCGGTCTTTGGTTGACGCTATTATGTGGAAAAGACCCCTTATAAAAGATTAGAGATGTAATTGGGAATTAGAGTTATATGCCTTTTCTTTGGTTTTTGGGGGGGGTGGTGTTCCCGCCTATTTATCCTATCTGTTCCTATTCCATTCTTCCAAGCGAATCAGCCTTTCTACAATATTACCTCTCGCTCTCTTACCAAGACCCCGAATGTGTCAATACCACGCTGCTCAATAGTCCGCTGCACTAGACTCCCGCTTCCAGTCGTTGGCCTTTTTTCTTTCATCTGTATTCCGATCGAGGTTGAACTTCTATTCTTACAACCATCTTTTTGAAGCAGATAGTTCACAGTGCTCATTCTATAGATACTATAAACGCCAACCATGAATTTCCAGTCTCCTCATCTTCCTATTTATAAGTCACAACGCATTTGGCTCATTTCTTTTCTATTTTTTCTCATTATCTTTTTATTTTTGTATTTAATTTCGAAAGAATTGGGTTTAAAAGAGTATTTCATGGATACAGTTTCACACGGGGCAACACTTTAGGGGAGTCGGGCCTTCTCAGCTTTATTAGTAAAGATGGGCTGCCCCGGAAGTGTTTGTTTTATTTGTTTTTGGGGGGTAAGGGCCCTCCTAACGCCTTTTATGGCTAATGCCAATATGGTCTTGCCCACAGGGGCAGATGCGGAAGCATCCACCTCTACCTTATTTCCCAAACTCGAGTTGGAATTAGCTCTCGATCTCCCGGCCGAGCAGAAAGTGTCCGAACCCCTTCCAGCCCATGTAGAATAGGAGTTGAGGATTCACATGAATATTGGGTGGAAGCGCACCCTTCTTGACAGCACCTTTTACGAGCGCATCGAACCGTTAGCGCTTGATAAGACAACCGTTGGGTTTTGTAAAAATCTGCTAGGGAGGGTGGATGAGCTTCAGGTGGAGCACTACAATCGGGGAAACCATCTTTTCTTTAGGTTCGATACGAAAAAACAAAAGGAAATATTGTACTCCATTATGTGGGACAACGAGACTTAGTTTAGTCATATGCTTCCACACTGCCGAGCCCCTTACCTCGACTTAAGCTGTACTTAGTCCAAGCAATGCCCAAAGACTCCCGTGCCTTTCTTGGTTTGACCAACCAAATTTTCGACAAGTCTTTCTGTTATAGCAAGAAGCGGAACTACAGGTGAATCTTAATAAGTCATGATACTTTCCGTTTTGTCGAGCCCTACTTTGGTCTCTGGTTTGATGGTTGCACATGCTAAAAATCCAGTACATTCCGTTTTGTTTCCCATTCCAATCTTTCGCAACACTTCGAGTTTACTTCTTTTGTTAAGTCTCGACTTCTTCGCAATGATCTTCCTAGTAGTTCATATAAGAGCTGTAGCCGTTTCATTCCTATTCGTTGTTATGATGTTCCATATTCAAATAGTGGAGATTCACGAAGAAGTATTACGCTATTTACCTGTGAGTGGTATTATAAGACTGATCCTTTGGTGGGAAATGTTCTTCATTTTAGATAATGAAACCATTCCATTACTACCAACCCAAAGAAATACGACCTCTCTGAGATATACAGTTTATGCCAGAAAGGTACGAAGTTGGACTAATTTGGAAACATTGGGCAATTTACTTTATACCTACTATTCCGTCTGGTTTTTGGTTCCTAGTCCTATTTTATTAGTAGCCATGATTAAGGCTATAGTATTTACTATGCATATGACTACAAAGGTGAAAAGACAGGATGTATTTCGATGATATGCTATTGATTTTAGGAGGACTATAATAAGGAGGACGATAGACCCACTCACGATCTATTAAAAGGCAAGTAGCTTGATTGGTTCGAATCCAATTCGTGAGATGTCAGTGATCTTATAGGCAAAGGTAGAAGGGATGAGAGAGCGCGTGGGGGCAAAGGCAATAACATTCGAGCAAAGCAAGCCCTAGAAATGGGTATAAATAAGTCTCATTCGGAATAGGCTGTTCTGGCTCGTTAGGTCCCAATAATCCAAAGGATACAAGGTTGCCGAGTCAGAAAGCTTTTTTTGTAGAGTTTTTTTCAGTTCAGGTCTTGAATCATTTTGGGAGGGGTAGTTTACTTGCTTAGTGTGAAACGCTAAGGCGTTATTGGGGATAGGCTTTTGGCAGAGATACGGGTGAAGCAGATCCTTTAATTTACTATGCTATGCGGCATAAGCAAAGCAACTAAGAAGCCCATAATAAGGTCTCTCATAAAGCAAAGTTATGCATGTTTATATAGTCCACTGGAACGAACTCACAGCTCAATGGGATAATTTTTTTTATAGCAATTAGAACTCGACTTGAAGAGTTGAGATAGCTAACAGAAGAAATGACAGACTTACCGGTAACTGGAAAAGGTCACTTTGCTTGCCGAAGGGGAAACACTCTTATTTTAAGTTCTTTCAAAGATTGTTCCTTCCGGACATATTCTTTATCCCGTAGTGGAAGTGCTCCCCCATATTCCCTTACTCTAACAAGTAAGCAAGTAAACTACCTTAGTTACTACTTGCTTTCTGATGCGCGACGAGTAAAAAGCTTGACCATTTTTGAGGCAATTCACATTGTGTTCGTATAGTGACCAAAGTAAATTTAAATTATTCTCCCCGGTCGAACATTGGAAAATTTCATACTTCCCCGTATTTTTGATTAAAACCTCTTCTTATCTTATTCTTAACTGCGCTTCGAAAATCATTATCTTTTATTTGCCTATACCTATATGTGACAAATGAATAAAAAAGAAAATTGAGAACTGAAAGGAAGGCTTGAGTTCAGAGACGAAAATAAGGCTTGGTGACTTGCGAGGAAAGACTAGCTAACAAGCGAACGAACAAGAGCTCATACTCGTGTTCCTGGTCCAACTCCTATATCAGAAGCTACATATGCTCTGACAAGACGCTTTCCATTCTCTACAACTCTCCTTTTATTTTATTATTCCTATTGCAACTCTTAATCCTTTTATTAACTACAGCCAAGATTCCGCCTTTATATCCTATAACCCGTTCTTTTTTCATTTTTAATCGTTGATTGCTTGTGGTGATTGCTGTTCTTTTGTTTGTGTTATACAGGTTTACTTTCCTTCAGGTGTGCTGGCCGGCAAGGGAAGACGAGGACTGGAGTCCAACCCGAAAATACAGCAAGGACCAAAGAACGTCTTAAAGCTCGCCTCTTTGCTTTCTTAAAAAGAAAAACGGACTACGCAATAAGAGGCTCAACCATAAGCCTAGGGGGAATGTTGAAAAAAATCTCATTAGACTTTTTTGAAGCGGCTTTCGAGTGAGGGCGATCGTCATAATCAGCCAGCGAGTAATCCCAAGAAAGCCAGCTACCTAGCCTTTCTTATTCCCATCGCTAGCTTAACTTAAACTGAGGAATAATAATAGGAAAAACCCCAAGCCCCTATAAAGTAAAGTAAGCTATTTCAATATTATTATTCTGTCTCTTTCCTCTGCCCGGTACCAAAGCCACTCGAACTTCGAATGCCGCACCAATTCCCTCAAACACAAAGGATCGGGCACTGCTCTCTGCCTGTAAAACTCCATACCAGAGGATCCTTACCTTATTCCTAGAACGAAATATCCTCTTTCAATCGACACACTTCATACAGATAGCTCCCGTGGCCCCGGCTTCTGCCTATATTTCGAGAGGCAAATTTTTTTACTAATATCATTACTCGCGTTAGGCACTTCATTTATGATACTTATATTTGGGATGTATTGACCCTTTATTTCTAGAAATGCTTTTCTCTTTGATTGTACTGAAAGCGGTTGTATTCTTTTTCTATTATTTTTTTTTAATTTTTTATTTTTTGATAACGAAAAAACTTCATTAAAATGAGAAACCTCAAGAACAACCTGTACCAATACAATTGAAATTAAGAGCCCTAAAGCGAAATAAGGGGTTACATAATCCCAAATGTGATTCGAAACCATCTCAAACCCAGTTTTGACAAAAGCATCAGTCACAAAGTTTGCATCTCAGAATATATGAGCCCAACCAATGTTATCAAACTTTAGAGCAAGTCTTCTAATTTCTTCCAGGGTAGTAAGCAAATTCCAAGGCACCACCCTTCCACCGAAAGCTTAGGACAACCCTTAGCAAAGGCCAAACCTTCGTTCAAAGCTTTTTGCCTCAACCTTTGAAATAGTAGCTCCATCCATACTGAAAGACCCAGCACCCAGGACCTGTCCACAATGATTTCAAATCACAAACCCAGCAGCCGCCTTATGAAGGTTAACCGAGCCGTCAAAGTTCAGTTTAACAATGCCTGGATCTGGTGGGTGCCATTTGTTATTGGTAGAATTATCATGGATACTTTTACAATGCACTTTAATATTGGCTTGAAAGAAAGAATTGCCTGAAGAAATTGCAACCATCTTGGTTCTATTGGGATTAACACTTCTAAAATGTTTATTGTTACTGTCATTCCAAATTTGCCAGCAAAGAATGAACACTCTATTGAGTTGACTAAGCTCTATTTTATCAACATGTGACAAGGTTTCCATCCAATCAAGAAACAAATCAAAGTTACTATTCGTAATGTGGGCGGACTTATCAATTATCATATACAAATTCCAAGCTAATCTAGCAAAGTTGCATTGGAAGAAAAGATGACCTTGAGTTTCATCACCATTATTGCAAAGAGGCACATGTTATCAATATCCTTGACTAACTTACCAAGTCTAACTTTAGTTTGAAGTCTTCCATGAATAAACATCCAAGTAAAAATTTTAACCTTGGGAAGGATATTTAACCTCCACATTCTATTGATAATGATTCTTCTATTGAGAAATGGTTTCATTTCATTGAATAATAATTGGTTACACTGAGGTATATATATGTGTGAGATTTACACAAGTAAAGAAAATAGTTACAGTGGTAACTTTTCTAACAACTAACCAACTTTTAACTAAAGCTAGCTTTTACTAGATTCTTTTACAACAGTAACTTGCTCTTCACACCCCTTCAAGCTAAACGGAGAAGGTTGAAGTGAAAGCTTGGATCGAAGGTGGAGAAATCTTGGTCTTGGCAGAGATTTAGTGTGAATGTCTGCTAGTTCATCTGCACTACATACAAACTGAACAGTAAGAAGCTTAGCCAAAACAAGCTCTCGGATGTAATGATAATCGATTTCAACATGCTTGGTTCTAGCATGGAAAACCAGATTGAAGGCTAAGGCAATAGCAGAAACTTTGCCACACCATATTTGGGGCAAAGATGGCAATTTGAAGCCAATATCAGTGAAGAATTGACAAATCCAAGTAATTACAGTAGCGGTGTGAGCTAGTGAGCGATACTTAGTTTCAGTAGAGGATCTTGCAATTGTGTGCTGTTTCTTTGCACTCCAACTAACAATGCAGGGCTTTGCCCCGTCCATTTTTGTTTGCTTGAGAAGATCTACTATGTATTTGGATTAATGAATGAAGGCCCCTGAGTGAGATTTCTGAACTTCCAGACCAAGAAAGTAATGAAGATCGCCAAGATCCTTGACTGGAAATTGAAAGCTCAACTAAGAAATGATGTTATTGCAAACAGTTGAAGAGGGTCATGTCACTATGATATCATCCACATAAACAAGAACCAAAACCAGAGAAGGGTTGTGCAGCACAAAAAGACAACAATCAGATTGTGAAGCTTTAAATCCCATTGAGAAAAGTGCAGATTGAAGTTTCTCATACCAAGCACGAGGTGCTTGCTTTAAGCCATATAAGGATTTCTTCAAGTGACAGACATGAGTGGGATTATCTTGATCAATGAACCCGGGTGGTTGAGCCATATACACATTCTCTTTCAAATAACCATGCAGAATTGCATTATTGACATCCAACTGATGTAGAAACCAGTTTGATTGTTCCTTATAGTCACAGGTTTGGCAACGGGGCTAAAGGTATCACTGTAATCAATGCCCTCTTGTTGATTGTAACCTTTAGCAACTAGCCAAGCCTTGTATCGATCCACAGAGCCATCTGGTTTCCTCTTAATTTGAAAAACCCATTTACATCCAACCAAATTATGAGTAAAGGTAGAAGGAACAAGCTGCCAAGTGCTTGTATTTTTGTAAAGCATTGAATTCATCTTGCATAGTAGTTCTCCACTGAGGATGTTTGGAAACTTGGAGATATGTAGTAGGAATAAAATCATTGTCTAAATGAAATGGCACATGATGTTTGGTTGCAATAAAGGCCTTAGGTTTGTATATCCCTGACTTGGATCGGGTTTGCATTGGGTGAACCGAGGAAATAAGAGGTACATGATATGGGTAAAGATGAGGTGATGAAGGTTGAGTAGGTGCAGTAAAAGATGCAGGAGAAGAAACTGGCATAGATTGAGTAAGTGAGGCAGATATGAGTGATGAAGGTATAGGTGAGGCAGGTATGGATGAGGCAGGTACGGGTGAGGTAAGTATGGGTGAGGGGTTTGGTTTATGTGAATAAAGATTGGGAAATGTGAGGGAAAAAGGTGAGTAAATGTCTGTGGTATTTGGATTTGAGGAGTTAAGAAGATGTGGATCATGACAGGGAAAAGTTTGTTCATCAAAATGGACATGTCTAGAGAGATAAACTCGATTAGTGAAGGGATTGAGACATCTATAACCCTTGTGAGCTAAACTGTAGCCAATGAAAACACACATCTTGCTCTTAGGCTCTAACTTGGATTTGGTGTATGGTTTCAACCAGGGAAAACATTGACATCCAAAGACCTGAAGGGAATTATAATCTGGAACTCTTCTGAAAAATTGTTCCCAATAAGATGACTTGTTGACTAGAGGTAGTCGATTAATAAGATACACTGCAATAAGAAAAGCCTCAACCCAGAATTTATGATGAACCTGTGATGCAATGAGAAGAGTTCGAGCAGTCTCAACAATATGTTTGTGCTTTCTTTCAGCACAGCCATTTTGCTGAGGAGTATAGGGACAACTCAATTGCTGCTGAATACCATGGAAAGATAAATGATGCTTGAATTTAGAACTGATAAACTCACCCCGAGTTTGATCTTAAAGTTCCAATCTTGTGGCCAGAAAGATTCTCAGCAAGAGCTTGAAATTGCACAAAAGTGTGAAACACATCTAATTTATGTTGGAGAGGATACATCCAAGTGTATTTGGTAAAATCATCTACAAATATGACATAAAAATGATAGCCACTAACATAACACAATGAAGCTGGCCCCCAAACATCTGCATGAACTAATTATAGAGATCTAGAAGTAGTACAGAGAGATTCTTGAAATGGTAACTTGGCACATTTGCCTAAAACACAATTTGAGCAGAAAAATTGTTGAACAGTATTAGAAATAGGCAAGGTAGACTTTCATAGCAGTGACCCAAAAGACTTGAACGTTGGATGCCCCAAGCATTGATGCCAAACATGAGATGAGGTCCTTATTGCAGAGAGAGCATGAATCTTTGTTGAAGAAGAAGCATAAAAGGGATAGAGACCACAGCTGACAAGAGCTCTAAAAAGCATCTTCCCCGTAGTAAGATCCTTGACATTGAAGTCAAAAGGATTGAGGGTTAATGAACACCAATTATCACGCAAAAACATATTGGTAGAAAGAAGAGCAAGCTTCAAGTGTGGAACATGTAACACATTCTTTAATTGAAAATTTGCAGAAGGTGTTTTAAGTAAAGCAGAACCAGTATGGAGAATTGGCAAACCTTGGCCATCTCTAAAATAGACTTTATCTGGACCAGTATAGGGCTGAGGATTTTGAAGAGTTTGAAGATTGTTGGTCATATGAGAACTTGCTCCGGAATCAAGTAGCCATGGTGGAGGAGAAGAAGTATTGGATGATGCATACATCGCAAGTTTAGCTGGTGGAACATGCCCTTGAAAATTTGGATTGATACGGTTGGAACAATCAATAGCAAGATGTCCAATGCCCTCACAAATTTGACATGGAATTACTCCAGAGTTGAAGGACCGGAAACCACGATTTCCACCTCGATTGCCACCACAGTTGTTGGAGTTATTATTGTACCGATTGTATCGATTATGGTTGTTGTAGTGTTTCTGAGAGTTGTTCCTCTGAAAAGTACCTCGATTATTGCTATTGGAAAAATTCTAAGAAGCATGAGACTGAGCATTGTAGGCTTGAGGCAGTTGAGGTGTAGAAAGTAAATGATGAGCATTTGAAGCTGCTTGAATAGAGGTGAAGGCCTGATACGGTTTAGATGAACCTTGAGTTTGCTTTCTACGAGCAATAGCCATTTCTTTGCTGAGAAGAAATCCATGTAAATCATCAATAGTAGTATCAGCAAGAAGAAATTGAATTGAATCCACGAATGAATCATATTCATCAGGCAATCCATTAAGAATGATGTGAAGGAGATCTGAATCATCAACCGGTGCACCGGCAGCAGCATGAGCATCAATAATTTCTTTGATGTGTTGCAGATATTCAGAGATTATGGAAGTTCCTTTTGACATCGATTACAAATTCGATCTCAACTAATGAATATGAGAACGAGAGACTCCACCAAATCGTTTTTCAAGATTTTGCCAAAGTTCACGCTTTGATTGCACACCAACAGTAAAGGGAATCAAATCTTCAGAGAGAGTACAATTGATCCAAATGATGATGTTCTAATCCTTTTCGTACCAAATCTCAAAGGCTGGATTCGGAATCGAGGTCAGATTTCTAGAGAGATCAGCAAGAAATTAAGGCGGTGGCGGTTCAGATCCATCAACGATGCCAGTGAGTTTGTAGCGGCGGAAGATCGGATCGAACAGAGAACGCCAAACAAGGTAATTATGACGCTTAAGCTTGGTTTGAACCGTACTCTCGATGTTTTCGATCGTGATGGAGTTGATTGAAGCTTAAAATGAGGAGTTAGGGTTTACGGTCATCGGAGAAGAATTGAGATGAGCAGGCAGCGGAGAAGAAGGAGTCGCAATCACCAGAGGAGAAGCAGAGTGGGCGACCACTGGAGAGGAAAAATTAGAAGAATTTGCTGCCATCGATGAACAAGATTAAAGGTTTGCAGACGAAAGTGATGATGTTTGGTAGGTAGGAAAATAAGCAAGAAAATATCCACAGAGGATCGAAGTCGGTGGACTTAGGCGAGAAATACCATATTGAGAAATGGTTTCATTTCATTGAATAATAATTGGTTACACTGAGGTATATATATGTGTGAGATTTACACAAGTAAAGAAAATAGTTACAGTGGTAACTTTTCTAACAACTAACCAACTTTTAACTAAAGCTAGCTTTTACTAGATTCTTTTACAACAGTAACTTGTTCTTCATCTTCTAGAATGGGGTAGTGATTATCTTTTGGATCCACATGGCTGGCTTAATTATTAAATCTCCCGACTTAGGAGAAATTTTTCCATGTGACTGGAACACACACGTGACAGGTGGTGTTCCCCACCAATAACCTATGGACACATGTATCCTTATAGCATAACAGTTTAATACATTTAAATTCGAGCTTTGAAAAGTGCCCATAGGCTCAGTTTCCCGGAAAATGCATAAAATCTTCGACCTTAATCACTAAAAACAACAAAACCCAGAAAAAAAAAAAGGAAAAGAAAAAGGAATTTAACTCTGCATACGCCGCAAAAGCCATTAAAAAAAGAGGAAAACCTAGAAAAAAAAAAAAGAAAAAGAAAAGAAAAGAAAGAATGCTAATTAAAATCCAATAGATAAATGGGAGAAGGTAGAGAATGACTAGATTTGAAGGGTTTATGGGGAGAAGAACATGCATAAGGATCTGAAAATGGCTTTTTTTAAAATATTACAAATTTATTTTCACAATTTTATATGTTCTTTGGGTTTAGATTTTCTGATCTTCCATACTGGATTTAGCTCTGAAATCTTTTGTTTGAGCTCGCTCATGTGCGGCTCATAGTGTACAGAGGCTCAGAGGAGGGTGGGGGAGGGAGGAGATAGATGGCGAACGTAAAGGTTCGGCCAACTATCCCTCTGGTTCCATGTCGAAATAAGAGGTGGAGAGAACAAGAGAGGATAGGAGAAAGAAAAAGAGGAAGAGAGAGAAGAGATGGAGCGTCCCGGGTGAAATCACAGGCCACGATGGAGGTGGGTGGTTTAAGATTTTGCCGTCACCGACCTCCATTTATGATTTTGGGGATAACAATGGGGGGGGGGGAGAAAAGTCAGGAGGAGATGGGGTTGGGACTAGAAAGCAAGTCTTGAGAACAGTGCAGGTCTTGTTTATTTTGATTTTTTTAATAAAATTTAAATGTATTAAATTGTTATGCTATAATGATACAGGTGTCCATAGGTTATGTGAGGAACACCACCTGTCATGATGAGGTGTGTGTTCCAGTCACATGGAAAAATTTCTCCCGACTTAGAACTATCCTTTGTATTAATTTGAGGGATAACAATATTGCAAATTTTCTTAATTATCTCGTTACTAACTATTTGGTTTACTTTAGTCTGTCCCGACAATAATTATCTATAAACTCACTGACCTTAAGGCTCCAGTTAATATTACTTCTTTGATTTTCTAGAATAAGGTGAAAAAGAGGATAAGGAAAAGCCCACTGTAGGTCCAAAATAAAATGTCGTGACCATTACACACAATCCATATTATTCCCCTTATTTAAAATGTGTCTACTATTAAGAATGCCTTTCCAGGCTAAGGAATAATGTTGTCTAATTTTGTTTTGCATAAAATCCTCTTGCTTGCAATACTTTCTTCTGACCAATTGAACCCACCAATTATCGTCATCCGTTAAGATCTTCCAACCTAATTTAGCTAAGCAAGCATTATTGAAATGGTCTAGATGCCTTATTCCCAACCCACCGTGTTGTTTACTTGCACAGACTTTATCCCAAGCCATGGGTACCATTTTTTTTCCCTCGTCCCCAATGAAAGTCTCTACACTCATTATTTAATTTCTTAGTAACTTTTTGTCAAGGCTTAAGTAAAGTAAGACATGACATGATTTGGTATCCCTGAGAGATTAGACTTGATAAGAGTTATACATCTAGCTTTGGATAAAGTGCTGGCCTTCCACCCCACCAATTTTTGTTTAACACTTTTGATTAATTCATTCGCATTAACTAGATCTTTCCAAAGGACTATGGTATGAATACCTAGATATTTTTCAACTATAGTTTTATGTTGAATTTGAAGGATTTGAACAATATTATTTCTTACTTGTGTCATAGTATTATTAGAAAAATAGAGCGACGATTTATGAAAGTTTACCTGTTGTCCAACTGCTTTGGCAAAGTTAGTTAAGCACTGGAGAATAGGCCTAGCACCCTTTGTTGGAGCCTTAGCAAACAACAAGCAATCATCGGCAAAAACCAAATTAGAAATTTTGAGCCCCCTTGGAGAAGAGAGGATCCCAACATGAGATTTAGGATAAGTGACAACTAAATTTAACTGTCTAATAAGTGGCTCCTTGCAGATGATGAAATTATAAGGTGAGAGAGGGTCACCTTGTCTTATGCCTTTCTTAGGATAGAAGTAACCATGAGGAATTCCATTCAAAAGAATTGAAAAGGACATCGTAGTGATACATTCCATAACTAGATCTACCCATCTAGCACTAAAACCAAATTTTAGGAAGACATACCAAATATAGTTCCAATTCAAAAAATCATACGCTTTCTCCAAATCCAACTTAATTCCCATTACTCTAGTTTTACCCTTCTTCCTCTTAAAACCTGAAAACATTTCATGAGCAATTTAAATATTATCTTGAATTGCCCTTCCAGAAGAAAAGGCACCTTGGTTCTTATAAATACATTTATTTAAGAGTGGCTTTAGTTAGTCTATGAAAGATTATCTTTGTAATGATCTTGTAACTCACATTACAAGCTTATAGGTCTATAGTTACTAAGAAGCTCTAGATTATCAACCTCGGGAGTAAGAGCAATGTTTGTGTGGTTGATTAATCTCAAACTAGAGCCATTATCAAAGAAATCCCTAACTAGAGAACCCACTGACTTTTTTATTGTATCCGCTCATGAAAAAAGGCAGTACTAAGACTATCAGGACCAGGGGCTTTCAGGGCTCCAGTGCTTTCAACGACCTCCCATATTTCTTCATCCAAAATAGGAGCCTCCAGCTTTAAATTGTCCATCTCCGAAACACATGGTGGTATAACACCAGCTAAGGTTTCCAAGTTTACCAAGAACGAAGGGCTATCTGATAAGATTTTTACCACCTGCAAAAGTAGAGATAAAAACACTTAAAATACTTGCAAGAGTACAAGGTAATTGCAGTATAGTCGGCTCTAGCAAGGTCGTTCTCCACAATGATTGAATGAATAATTTGTGTTAAACTAAATCTTAATTAATTATTTGAAAACAAAGTTTGGAAAAGGGTGATTCTATGACCTAAATTATTAAAAATGTTGCAATCCTATTAGATTAGGAATGTGATTGTGTAAAGCCTATCATATTTGAGATATCCTTGTGGGATTCTTCCATATCTCTTAGACTAGATATTATCCTATTAGAATTGTAATCCTATTAGGGTAAGGATTTAATCTTCCATACTACTATAAATAAAGGCATAATGGGATGATATAATACACACCTCACAATTACTCATCTCTCTCTTTCTCTCTATTGTGCCACACCCCCTCTCTCTGTCCTTTTTATGATTCAGTAAATTAGGCCTACAATACGTTACCAGCACGCTCTTGACGCTGCGCTAAAGAGAGTTTATTCTTTAATCAGGAGAGTAATTACGTTTTAATCATTATTTTTAGGATTAATTTATTATTTTATTAAATTAATCTACATGCTATTGATTCAATTTAATTTTTTTGTGTTAAAAGTGATACAACCCATTGGAGATGCAGGACTTTTAGAGAATGATCTTCTACAAATTCAAAGGCTCGGTTGTTTTCTGCCAATCAGGTTCTTTTAAAATAAATGAAGATATTTGAAACGACCATGAAGCATGAAAACATTCCCCATGATGCATGAACCCCCTATATTTACATTTACCTTCTGATATATATCTATATCTATATATATATATATATAGATATATGTTTCATGCATTACACAATTTTTGCTATGTGAAATTTGTGAGTCAAAGCATTGAAATAAATTAGAAGCAATTAGGGTTTTCACACCCTAGCAAAAGTCGAAAAAAAAATTATGGGATTTTTGCGGCATAAGCCGCGACTCAACGCCGCTAGCACAACTTACCTGAGCCCTACCGCTAGCCTCGAGGACCTTGGGACGACTTCATTTCACGTCTAGACTACACAGCAGTAGCCCTTGGCGCTTTGCTGCACACGCAAGACACACCAAGCCCTCGGCCTGGTAGGGTTTCCTTGGGCATCTAGCCCAGCTCAATTCCAAAAAAGGCCTGCAGCTCTCTTGGATTTGTCCTACTGTGTCCCTGGCCCAAAAATCAGCAGCCCCATGCTGTTAAGCCTTTGTCCTCAAGCCCAGCCTGCCTGCAACAAGCCAGAAGCATACTGGGCTTCGCCCAAGCCCTTGGCCCAACTCGCCAGCAACCTATGCTGCTGGGCTTACCTTCCCCCTGGCTCAAAACCTAAAAGCCAGATTCGGTTGGGTTTTCCCGCACTCCCAGGCCAGCTCCGTGCTAGGCCTATCCCACCATGCCATGTTTTGGCCCAAACCAGCAGCCCATACTACTGGGCTCACCCTAGACCCACGGCCTTGAGGCCCATAAGGCCTACAATCGTGCTACAGGGCTTGTCCATGGACTACAACCAGCTTAAATAAGGCCGAGCAGTAACCCTTTTTCGACCCAATGCCAATTTTTGGCATTCTCGCGTTATAAATCATACTTATTTAATTATTGGGGTATTTTGGTCTACGCCAATTAATTTTAATATAATTGTCACTTGGCCTATTGCCAACCAAAGTTAATATGACCAGTCTGTCATTACTT
Source organism: Heteromeles arbutifolia (assembly GCA_024362995.1). Classification (NCBI taxonomy): domain Eukaryota; kingdom Viridiplantae; phylum Streptophyta; class Magnoliopsida; order Rosales; family Rosaceae; genus Heteromeles; species Heteromeles arbutifolia. Next base: position 31,052,675 of record JANCRC010000004.1, read on the forward strand.
TGCTTCCACGATCGACCCCGTTTGGTCCTGATCTATTAAATTAATTAAAAGTGATCAACAGTCTATTAATCTAACAATTAATCCAAAACTATTGACTTGAAGATCACTTTTGGACATTAATGATTCAATAATTTATTTTTCTACTTTGATCCGTTGACATCCTTTCGTAGTCCCGAAGCTCTCACACTTAAGTTCCCGAAGCAACTCAAATCCACTACACATAAATCAGCATATTGTATTATGTGTTCTTGCATGAACCTCTTTTTTATGAACTAAACGTTCATAAACTAAATTGAACCTGTAGTTTCAAATTTAGTGCCTTTAAATCCGAAGTTTTCATAAAACAATACACCCATGAAAACCCGAATTTTTCATGTATACCATGTCTTATAACCCAAATGTTCTAACTTTGATGCTTATGGATATTTCATTTCTTATAGCATTATTTACAATCTTGTTCCCTCTATTCAATGGATTTTCGAACCATCACAAGTTCGATCTCACTGATTTGGACGTTTCTAACAGAAATCACTTTATGTGGGTACAAAACGTGAATCTCCACTTGAGTATCAAGAAGCTAAGAAACCATTGTAGCCAACAATGGCATGGAAGAGTTGAATGAGCCTCTTCCATGATCTTCATTCAAAGACTTATGCCCGAAGCATTACCCACGGAAGTACCTCCCGAATGAGGATTCCATGGCTCTTTGGCTTGCTCCTATGGACAGTCTAATCATGAAAGACATTGCCTGAAACACACCATGATTACGTCCATGAATGAGTACGATTCTGAAGTTTATAAATCCAATGGAATTTTGACTTGAGAATACATTTTCTCGTCCTTCCATGTTTCTAACTCGCTCCTAAGGCAGCAGTGTAGAGAGTGGAAGTTTACCAAATTCTCATATCTGATTACTACCATAAATGTGAGAAAACGGTATAGACTCAGCTTAAGCTGGAGTATATCAAATAGTGGTGCCTTGCTTTGGCAGGGATGCACCAAAGTGCATGCTCTTCTTCGGCTGAGGTGCACCGAACGATATTGCTTTGCTTCGATAGAGGCCTACCGAACAGACCCCTCTAACTCCAGCTGGAGCCTACCGAATCCAATTTTTGGGTCTGTCTCTCTCACAATCCAATTTCGAGTTTATTTTTACAACATATGGTAGAATCAAGGCCTACCAAGGTGTGGCATCATGCCGGAAGCGTGATCCTTGACACCTAAGACCTAAAACTTCAAGAATAAAGGATAATATTCTTGAACTACCCTGCAGAACCTACTTTCGTCTCGATGGAATAGATCATTGGTTATGCACTTGTTCGTGCCTCTACCAATGTCGTTGAAGAGTTCCATTCTTGTAGTCAATATGTGAAACTAATTTTGCTTCACTGAACACCTTTGGATGAGCAGAATTTTGACATGAATGGCCTTGTTTGCCGAATCCCCTTAGTAATTTTGATTTACTTTATGAACATTTTTCTATGTTCTTGGATTCCAGTTTGGTGTTTGTTTTAGTTATGGATTATGTTATCAATATTATCCACGAAAAATGAGTTAATTGAATCATGTTTCTTGTATACATGTGACCAAATTCAATTAAAACGTGATTAGGTACGAATATGAGAAGGTTAGTTGTCTGGATGAATGCGATACTACGCACACTAACTTTACACCTAAATCACATCTCTAGCAACGACTTCAGGTCTATCCAACCTGATTAAGAGCATTGGCGCACTCCTCGTTGTATGAATGGTACTACATTACCATTTAAGAAACTTTATATTCTTCCCGTTCTGGATGAACGTTGTTGAGTCTTAAGGATATTCGAGAGAACAATGTTCATGAATGAAACGTTGAAAAAAATAGAGTGGAATATTTTTGCACCACCTCCAAAAATGAGCCTAAAACTTTGATTTGAGGCTAATGAGTTGTCTCCCAACTGAGAACACGCCACATGTGGCCGGCCTAGAACTTGGTGATTAAGCAGTTTACTTACTTTGGCACGACCATTTAGGACATTTAGGTCGAACAATGATGCCACGACGCATCTCCTTGCCCGAAGTAATGATGTTGTGCTTACAAGCACATTGTCCCAAGCCTGCTTGTTAAGGAAATTGGTTTTCTAAATCATCCCTAGCAAAGATACGAAACAACTCTCTTGTCACAATAGATTCAAGGTAATATATGTGGACTAATCCAACCAAAATGCAGACCATATAAATATTTATGGTTTTGGTTGATGAATCGACAAACTGGTCTCATGTTTATCCACACACATTGATGCTAAACGTCTTAGCTGATTTTAAGGGTTCACCACCCTACTTATCCCATAAAGTCTGGAAGACTGGATAATGCTGGAGAGTTTATATCGAAGGTCTTCGCTAAGATTGCATTTCTTTTGGGTTTATAATTAGACATCGAATTCCCATGTTCACCTTAAAAATAGCCGCGCAGGGTGATCATAAAGTGCAATTTAATTGATCACCCGAACCTTGGTGAAAGCACCAAGAGTTTGGTTTCTGCCTAGGGTTATGCAATCTTATACACAGCTATGTTGGTCCGCCTTGGGGTCTTTTGCCACCCAACCTATTCGACGTTACATTTAGTTATACGAACCTTACTTTTCATACTTACGCATTTGGGTGTGCATTCTGTATGCCAAGTTGCACCGCCGCAACGTACCAATATGGTTCCTTAAAGAAAGATGTTAATCTTTGTCGCTTATGGTTCTCCTTCACACTAGCTCTCTTAGAGCCCTTGCACGTGATCTCTTTACCATTCATTTTGCGGATTGTCACTTCAATGAGACAGCCTTCCCACCATTAAGAGGAGATAAAAATGTCAACGTTCCTGTAGAACGAAGCGAATTTGCATAGACGTTGCCCACTATGTCTCATCTCGATCCCCCGTACCGCACAAGTGTGATAAGCAAGTGCAATGTATTCTAGCTTTCAGAATGTTGCTCCAGACATTCCTCTAATCTAGCTAAAGTGACAAGATCATATACCAGCTACAAATATGCCTACAAAGATAGACATACTTAACGGACGTCGAGTCAACATCCTTAAAGGGTGTACCGCCCCTAAAGGATGATTTGGCCGCCCCTATTGGATGACCAAGTACATCGGCGGATAACCAATCAATCTGTTTCGGCCTGACGTACCATAAATCACTCGGTTCATATGATTCACTTCCCTAAAAGAGAAAGAAGACGACACACAATGAATCCATACTCGATCGTTATCTCAAATCATTTCCATCTCATGAGATTAATCCAAATTACTCCGAAGACTTGAAGTTCTTGGTCTAGTATACTAGTTTGGATGAGATAATGGAATTGGAATGAGATTGATGTTTTCACTTATATGGTAACTACCGACTTAAATGAAAAACGACGACATCGAACCGTGTTTCGTTGATTAGTAACAACGTGGAACTGATTGGACAACCAAAATCACAATCTAGGTTTAAATTCCTTACCAAAGTGTGCTTTGGACCTATCGTTCTTACACTACCCAAGGTAACCTTGTTGTGTTACAAAAGAGAAATGAAGCGTAATGTGATGAATGAAATAGTGTGATATGATGCAAGCCTTACGGCGCAAGGTTTTTCTCAAACGCCCTATGATTAATTGTAGCATTATGAAATGTGGTTAGTTTTTCTCCATGGGGATATAGATACAGAGATTTACATCTAAGTTTTCGAAGAATTACATAGACTGGTTCAAATAGTTCCAAACCACGGAACACCCTCTCAACTTGTTTGAGGCGTTCACTTACGGATTGAAGCAATCCACCAGATGTGGTATACCCGTCTAAGTGATTATTTGATTAGTCAGGAATATGAATTATGCTCTTGCGTGTTAAACTATGAAGTCTTATTCCGAATTACTAGAGTTACAGTTTATGTCGTTAACATGAATCTCACTAAGGCTTTAGAAGATCTTGAGAAAATTGTTTCGCACCTGAAGATGGAATTTGAGATGAAGGATCTTGGAAAAACTTGTTTATACCTTGAACTGAAGTTCAAGCGTTGTTCTGACAGTACTTTGGTCTATTAGTCAAACTACACCCCAAATGAGTTTCCTTTTGAGTATACCTATGATTTTCCAACGCTATACATAAGACCCTTGAAGAGGTTATGGAATCTGAAGTTCCATATCTGAGTTCAACTTTGCACTTTGTTGTACTTAGCTCATTGCATTAGATAAGACATCTATTTCACTGTTGATCTATTAGTAAAAATGCAGCACTGCGCCTACACCCAACCACTGAATTGGTATTAAAGACGTTTTCCACCACCCTAAAGGTACTACGGATTTGGGCAAATCCCAACGCATCTCAAGCGGATCCAACCCCCTTGATCCTCGGAATGATGCTTGCCTTGTTTGTTATGCTGACGTTGGTTACTTATCAAACCTGCACAAGGCACATCCCCGAATCATTATGTCTTTACCGTTAGGGATATCGCAATACCTTGAAGGTCCACGATATGACCTTAGTTGTGAAATGTTTGAATCATTCCAAGACTCACCTCACTTTACTATGCCACACGTGAGACATGGTTAGGAGTTCTTGTTGAGTATATTTGAAGTACTTGTTGTTTTCATTCATCGTTGAGTCCCAACGACGATCCATGAAGACTATGTCGCATGTATCAACCCGACCAAGACATGATACATGAATGAAGTCAAGCCAAGCCATACTACATCTACATCATATTATCAAAGCATCATGAGATTAAAGTCATGCAAGCCCATCCCAGACAACCTTGCCGACCTCTACACGAAGTCACTACCGAAGTCAACCTTCAAGATGCTTGTCTGAGGAATTGGTATGCCAAATTATTCATATACAATGCTTGTAGTCCATATTTGGAAGTTTTTTCAAACTCAGGGGGAGTATCCAGAAGTATACTCACTTGATCTTAATGTACTCTTTTTCCCTACGCTTAGGAGCATTTTTCCACTGGGTTTTTACTACCTAACTAGGTTTTGATGAGGCACCCATCCTGGGCTGATCATACCCCTGTGAGCTCTTCTACTTGCGTCAAGAAGACGTTTAGTTTTGACATAATGCAACTTCTCACTTTTCTCCTTAGTCTATAGGTTTTTCTCCCACCTTGGGGTTTACCATAGCGAGGTTTTGTGAGTTTTACCCTTTATGCAATCTTTCGTTGATTTGAGCCTCGCATTCACTCATTGTGCCGACAACTTCATCAACTATACTTACGTCATCGCTAAAGACCTGATGCGCCATTTGTTTGAGTATTTACACACTCAAGGGGGAGTGTTACAGTCTTATTAGATTAGGAATGTGATTGTGTAAATCTTATCATATCTGGGATATCCTTGTGGGATTCTACCATATCTCTTAGACTAGATATTATCCTATTAGAGTTATAATCCTATTAGGGTAAGGATTTAATCTTTCTTACTATTATAAATAAAGGCACAATGGGGTGAAATAATACACACCTCACAATTACATATCTCTCTCTTTCTCTCTACTATGTCGTACCCCCTCTCTCTGTCCTTTATATGATTCAGTAAATTAGGCCTACAACAAAAAACAAATTTAATTAAAAACAATTAAATAAATTGGGAAAGTAAAGAAAACAAAAGAAAATAGTTTTGAAAATCTTTTTAAGCACTAGGGTTCCGCCATCACCTTAACAATCCTACATAGTTTTTCCAATTACTTATGAATTACACATGCATATTTTGAAGGTTAGATTTTCCTAAAGTATGTCCTACTTGGAACCTCCAACATAGAACGTATATCTAACATGCAACCTATTCCTGGTGTCCAGATCGAATGTGAATATGCAAGACTCATTAAGTTTTCTGAAAATCTTTTGAAAAACCATATAACCCTTAAGATGTGTAGTCCATCCTAAGAAGTTACACATATTAACCACAAGAAGCCTTAGTCAATTTCAGGGACAACCTTCCGCCAAAATTGCATCAGATTACTTTTCTAAATATCCTAATGGTGGCCAATCACTAAAACACTTAGATAGTTTCAAAAACGATGATTAATAATTCAAAACCTACATGCATAATATCATAAGCAAATTGAAAAGAAACTACATATTCTTGCTAAGGCTCGTGACCTCGCCCTAGCAAGCGAAATTAGTTACGCACAATCATAAAACAAAATATTATTAAAAACATGGATCGAAAACACCTTAATTAATAAACTTCAATTCTCCAAAGTAGTGTGTTCTCCCCTTTTTTCACTAATCCAAATGGCTAATAAGCCTTATTTATACTACTAGAAAATAAAATCCTTCCTAAAAAAGGTTTTCTAAAATCTAGGAAACATAATAGAATAAGATAACTAAGAAATACATTCATATTCTAACTTTGGGAAATCTGCCCAGCCACAAAGAATCCCACGTTTCTGGATCTTCAGGGCTCCAAAACAGGCCCAAAACGGCTAAAATTAAAGCTTGAGATATCCCGAACATAATTGCAAATGCCTCAAACCCAAAAGACATCATCTTGGACGCCAAAAAGCCCACATAAGCCCAAAACATCACTTTGACAGCACTGACCATAAATTATCCGCTTGGTAGAAAAACTTGAAACTTTAATACAGACAAGTTGAGAGACTCATGAACATCTTTCAATTAGAATCACTCCAAAATTCATCTGTTTGATCACTTTTTGTTCTAGATGAAATCGAATGTCCTACATTAGAAATATAAATCAAATTATCAAAATTCTCACAAAATAACCAATAAATTAATACTTAGAATTAGGCAAAGTATATAATATAATATCGACCCATCACCATCACAAGAAAAGTGCCGTTTAAAATCGTGCACAAAAAACATGCGCAAGCCCTCCCCCAGCAAACCACGAGAGACCATGATTATCTTTAATTTTGAAATTTTCATTTTTTCTCTTTCCTAATGGTAGCCCTTGTTTGAACTTTGAACTTTGTATTTTGATCTTCTAACTTGAGCCAATTAACCTTTGCCTTCTGCGCCCACATGATTTCTTCCTGCTTTAAAACTTGCTGCAATACATCTTTGAGCTTCATCTCCAACTCCAAATCAGCATTACAATTGCACATATTCTCTTCTTGAATATCACTAATCCTAAGCATAAGATCTTTCGTCTTATCATTCACATTGCCACATGTATTTTTATTCCATTGATACACTAAATATTTAAACGTTCCAGCACAGATTCTGAATTGATCTCTCCGTAAGACCCCATAATCACATTTCCTATTATCTTTAACAAAATTCTTAAAGTCAAGGTGTTGAAGTCACATATTGCTTCAAACCTGAACTGACCATGTTTTTGTTCTTCAGAACACCATTACTTGAAAGGAAAATGGGGCTATGATCAGACCCAAAAATTTGGGTAGTTATGTAGTTTTGCATCCTTAAAAGTATTTATAGCCAGTTAAGATTGACTAACGCTCTATCCAGTCTTTCAAATATTACAGTGCTATCCCGGTGTCCATTAGTCTACGTAAAAGGTACCTCCGATGCAGGAAGAGAGATCAAATTCCCTTGATTCGTAAAGCTCATAAAATTTGTCATTCCTACCGTAGTACTTCTATTTCCTTCAATCTTTTCATCTATGGAGACAATATTATTAAATTCTCCGATCAAAAACCGAGGAGCATTACCTGGTTGAAGACTTAAAATATCCTCCCGAAGAGAAACTTGCAGGTTTCTTTGAGGATAAAGCATAAACAAAAGTAATATAGTGAATATGATCATTGTTCGACTCCTTAACCTTGGCAATGTCCTCCCAAAGCGGTTGTATTCAAGATTTCCCTATTTAAATAAATTTAATTTTCCATTAAAAAAAAGAATAATGGTGAGACCTAAGAAGTCAGCCATATGGTGCCACGTGAAATTTAGTTTCTTAATCCGTCACCGTGGGCCTGCAACAGGTTGGGCCCTTCTGGCCGTTGGGCTACTGCAGCGTGGCCTGCTGGCTCAGCTCAGCCTTAGGCCTGCTGGGCTACCTTGCTCGAAGCAGCTGCTGCTAACGCTTCGGCCTCCTTCTATGGGCTTGCTGCTTGCTGGTGCTGGGCCTCCTGTCAATTGGCAAATCTGAGCCTTAATCTTTCTATTCAAATTAGTGGCCTTTAGCTGCTAAGGCAGCGAGACAGGCTGCTGCCTGGTGGTTACTGTGTGGTAGCCACGGTTGTGGTGTTCTGTGCCAGTGGGGCTTCTGCTGCCGTCGCATTCAGTCTCGAGGATAGTCGACGCGGGACCACGTCTCGTGTCCATTCTCCGGTCCAAATCCTTGAATGTATGGGGTTCGGTTTGTCATGGTTTCGGAATTTCCTACCATTGTATTTTTTCTCTAGGGACTGATCAAGAAACTTTTCAAAGAAAAATTAAATGATACTGCGTGTGAGAAATTCAACGTAACAGAAAAGAGAGATTATATTCACACACCCCTAATTACTTCTCTCACACCTTTTTATTTTTTTCAACATTTTTTTGGTATCCTACACACCACTAACACTGGATAGAAAAATATTGAAAAATTAAAAGGGTGTGGGGGAAGTAATGTGGGATGTGTGAATATAATCTCTCAACAGAAAATTCCAAAAACCAATTGCAAGAGTCTTCTTCGAGTATTTGAATCAGTGTTTATATCATAATAGAGACTGATCATTTGCCTTGTTTTGTATGGTGTAATCAGTGAGGTTTATATCAGACTAGAGACTTTGGAAAACTGTAATTATGATTGAAGGACAAATAAAAGTATAAAATACAACAAATAAAGTTTGGCCATTTGTAAGGGTTTAATAATATACTAAAAATAGTTACCTCCTTAGTTTTAAATGCGCTTGTGTAGTCGATGACGCTTCTTGTTGCAACCTCAATGTCTCATGTAAGAAGCATTGCTGCTTGTATGTGATCCTGCTTAAATAAACCAAAAATTCGTATCAAATCCTCGTTTATTTACTAAGAATCATACACTTCAATTATCTACTAAGAATCATCCAACTCAATATCAATATTAGTCTTCTGCTTCGTTAGTCTTATGCTTTAATGAATAAAACTTTTAATTTTGACAAAAAATGACGACTGGGATTTAATCAATAAAGCGTATGTGGGGCATTCAACATTATGTAGTTTCATTAATCCTATGCTTTAATCAATAAAGCTTTTAATTTTGACAAATTTTCTTTAATTATGCATATTATAATGGATGTGCGTATCCAACCCTATTCCTTGTTTTCAATTCCACCGTTAACTCGAGTACATCCCTTCTAATGACAGCCAAATTTACCATGGTATGAGAACCGCAAACGGAAGAGGCTTCTAGCAATTTTAGAGCAATAGACGCTATTGCTAAAAAAAAGGGCGACCGGGAGGAACCTAACAGAAAAAAAAAAAACAAACAAACAAAACAAAAAAAAAAAAAAAACAAGTAATCCCTAAAAGATGAATAAGAAGGGAGACGAGTAACTAACGTAGCAAAAACAGGCAAATAATTATCGATGTCGTTGAAATAACTAAAACAATACAAAAATGTGAAGCTTTTAAAACATTGATTTCGTGTTTCATTCGTCAAAAATAATTTTTCTCAACCAACGTGTTTGTAGTTTCATTGGTTAGGGTTTTATTCAACAATGAAGGGTGTGAGGGGTTTTGATATTTGAAAGGATAAATAATACCTTAAAAGTGATTTGAGGTGTATTTAATTTTTTTTTATTTTTATGAAACCTAATAAGTTCAAAATTGTCATTGCATAATAGGGTACATAAGTCACTTAATATTAAAATTTAAAGTGGACTGCATTCAACATTATGTGAGGTGCTAATATAAAATAGTTCATTATAAGGAGTCTCACTGTCACACTCAGTGCTTTCAGGTTTATGCAATATCCATTTGATTCTAACATGTACGATCTAATTGTAGATTTTTCGGACCACTTAATTGAATGTGACATAAAAAAAAATTGCACCTTTATGTAAGAGTAAATTTGTCCTTATGAAGTTTTTTCATGCTGATATCAACAACTTTAGATGGATTTTTGCAAAATGAGTTATTTGAAAGTGAATGAAATTTTATGGGTGTTAATATAATTTCTCAAAGTGAAGAGTTTTCGTGAAAACACAATAAATCCTAAAATGGGAGTGAAATTAACCCAAATTTGAGTAATGCTCCAAGTGTGAGGTTAAACAAGTTCATCGAAGTGACTTGGCTGCAGATGAACCAAAAACAAACGAACACAAACGAAGAAAGAATATTCAGCCACACTTCCGGAAATTTTACACTTTAACCATCACCGTAACATACTTGTCAAAACTAGATTATCATCTTTTATATGAAATTTGTGCACTAAATATTGTGGCTCCAATCATATTTGAACTTTAATTCAAGTTGAATTTGATTAATAAGTTAATAAAAATATTAAATGTTTCTACACCATTTGATGCTTGAATTTGGTGTATGTAGCACCAAATAATAACAACTAATGGACACTTCTAGTCCGCTGTGTGCTACAAATAATTAAGGCACCTCGTTGAACCAATTGAATCATGTTTAATGTATGCTCACAATTAAATTAAGCTAAATGCCCAAAAAATAAAACATATTTCTATCGTATCCAAAATACAGTGTTGAAAGTAATAGGTCCAGACAAAAGACAATGGGGACGTATCCAAATTTGAAAGAATAGTTGACAAAAAAATATTACAATATATGTCCCATAACTATATCGTTGATTATAAACAATTAATTATTTGATTAATAAACAAAACAAACGCGTTTTTTATCTTCCTTTAATTAACCTCCAAAAATCGCCGTAGCCAAACGAATCATTGCCTAATGGGGATTTGCAACTCATGCGAATCAATCTCTGTAGCTACAGCCAAGCTGATTCTTCAAAACGGGCAGCTTCAAGAATTCTCGAAACCGATTAAAGTCTCACATGCATTGCAGATGATGAACGTCAGTCCCATGCATTTCATATGGGACTCAGATGACATGGAGTTTGGAGGCTTTTTTAGTGCTGTTGATGGGGATGAAGTGCTTCAGTTGGGTCAGCTTTACTTTGTGTTACCGTTGAGTTGGCTGAAAAAACCACTTCGACCGGAGCAGATGGCTGCTTTGGCCGTTAGGGCAAGTTTGGCGCTTACAAATATGAGACGGAGATATGGGGGCGGGTGTAAAAGTGCCAGTCCAGTTGTGTTTACTATTAAGAAGAATGTGAAGACCAGTCGGATAGCGGCCAGGGGAGGTGGTGACAGCGGCATAAGCGATGGAGTTGGACATCGTGAAGTTGTGAGGAGAAGAAGGAGAGGATGGCGCCGCTATAACCGTGGTGGTGGAAGTGGTAGCTATACGACTAGGTTGAGTGTAATTTTAGAGGAGGAGGATGAGAAGATAGAGGAGGGTGCATAATTGTGTTGTATACTGGAATCAACATTCTTATATATTAATTCAGAACTTAGTGAATTGCATTGTGTTTTTCATTTACGTGCCTGCCAGAAATTGAGATTATCCAGTTGATTATTAGGGTAACGTTTCAAGATTGTTTCTAAAGCAGCGAGGAAACCTTTTTTTTTTTTGTTTTTTTTTTTTTGAAACAAACGATAGTATCTACACTAAGTGGGTGAGGAAGTGGGCTAAGCCTTACAAGGGGCTTGCCGTGATAATGTGGTTCAACTTCGCCTTTGGCGAGAATCGAACCTGAGACCTCTCACTTATAAGTGAAGGAATACCACGAAACAATAGTACAAAGTGACAAAGCAGCGAGAAAACTTAAACAGAAACTTTAAAAAACTTTTGGTTAAACGAATTAATATAACGAAGGAACACTACCAATTTATAAAGTAGTCCTCATTTGGTCTAGAGGATTAGTTTTTATTTTTTATTTTTATTTTTATTTTAACAATCACTAAGGGGGTAAGGGAGTGAGCCAAGCCTCACTTGAAGCGGAAGAATTCACATGAGTAATAATGTGGTTCAAATTCGCTTTTGGCAAGAATCTAACCTAAAACCTCTCACTCACAAGTATGCTAAAGAAAAATTGTTAAAACACTATTTTCAAAGTATGTTAAAGAAGAAAGAAAAATTGTGACCAACTTAGACGGTAGAGATGCATTATCAAAGGAAAAAAAAAAAACTCATTCATTTTCAATCCTCCTAAAAATGGTACAATTAGAAGAAAGAAGTTTCGTTCATCTCCAATTATCTCAAACTACCTTCTCTATGCTTTGAATTTAAAAATTATTCGTTAATTCAGTCCTCCTTACCAAAAGAGGCCGTAATGAATAATGGATATGCTTATTTCTTTCTTTTTTAACCTAGGGAGTGATCGTGGGATTTGAACACAAGTCCGTGTGAGATGAAAGATACTAGGGGTGAGACAGACACCTTCCATTGGAATAAATAGAACCACCAATAGAAATCAAAGACGGTATGCAAACAACGATACGTATACTAGGGGTAAGATTTTATTACCGGCAACTAGTCTAGATCATGATAAGATTGTCAATATAAACATTTTCATTATAGAATGATATTTGGGAAAGGAATCTGGCCGGCTAAACTTCGATATCAAACCATCTCCAACCAAAGGGTCCAGAGGGCCAGAAGGTCGAAAATAGCCCGAAAATCGTCTCCAACCGAGGGCTAGGTGAGCTCGTGGGCCCCACTGGACAAAAAAGGGCTAAAGGGCCAACTAGCTAGCCCAACTCAGCCAGCCCCGGGCTGGGCCGGAATTTTCATTATTCTTGTCGGTTATAGCCGACAACATTGTACTTATTCCTATCGGTTATATCTGGCAGTGGTAGGCGTTATTTTTGAATTTTTTTTTTTTTACAGTTTTGTTTTTTTTACAAAATTTTTTAAAATCTTTGTTTTTAAAATCTATTTTTTTTCCTATAACTTCCTAAGCCATTATACAACATTAAATTAAGTAACATTAAACAACATTAAACAATATGAAACAACATTAAATAGTATTAACCAACATCAAAATTATAAAACATAAAAAAAAAACATTTAACAACATGAAACTTAAACAACATTTTTAAAAACATTTAATAACATAAAACTTAAACACCTACTCCATGCTTCTTTTGGCCCAAAGATGTGCAACAAGATCCTGTTGTAGGTACTTGTTTGTGGCATGAGAACGTATCATCCTATAGCGCCTCATGTACTCATTTATAGAGATACTACCAGTTCTTAGATTGAAAGGCAAATTAGGCCCATCATATATTTTTGCACAAGCCCTTCTTCACCTATTTGGATCCTCTTGGTCGTCATCGGACTCTCCATCAATATAGCCATCTCGTTCATCCTCTACAATCATGTTGTGTAATATGATGCAAGACATCATGATGGAGTCCAAATTTTTTCGACTCCACCCTCTTGCCGGTTCCTTGATGATCTTCCACTGTGCTTGTAGAACACCAAAAGCTCTCTCAACATATTTTCGGTATGCCTCTTGGTGTAAGGTAAAACACTTTTCGGCGTCATTTTTAGGGTTTGGACACTAGTACAAAAACATGTTTGCGTGACGGCAACTTGCGCGACGCAGCAAATTTCGTCGAGCAAAGTATGTTTGCGCGACGCTAAACAGAAAACGTCGCGCAAACATACTTTGCGCAACGACACTTTGCACGACGAAGACTGGCGTCGCGCAAAGCTGTTTTGCGCGACGCAGCTGCACCCTATGTCGCGCAAAGTGTCGTTGCGCAAAGTATGTTTGCGCGACGTTTTCTGTGTTGCGCAAGATTTTGGCGTTAAACCAAGATGCTTTACCTATTTTTTCCAAACTTTGCGCGACGCAGGCGTACCTACATTGTGCAAAGTGTTTTTTTCTTTTTTCTTTTTCCTTTTGCTTTTCTTTTGGGGTTCTTGCATTGCCTTTTTCTTTTGTGGTATCCACTTGGGTAAATGTTTTAAATTGATGATCGAATTAGTTCATTGTATTCATATAGGGTTAAGGAGTGTAGCTGTAAAAAAATCATCAAAATCGGAGTTAAAATAACCGTTAAATCGTGATTTTTCGTTTATAACTGTTTTAAAGGTTTGTCCTGTTACTTGATATCTGAATGTTGTTTTTTGCGATTTTTGGCGTATACGATCTTGAAGCATATACAAACAAGTTTGACAGTTAGATCGTTAAAACAAGTTTCATACAATGCGTATCGCATCAAAACAATAGATTCACTAACACTTGGAGTTTATCTATACTTTCATTAAGTATAACATAAGATTGTGTGGTATCCACTTGTGTAAATGTTTTAAATTGACGATTGAATTAGTTCATTGTATTCATATAGGGTTAAGGAGTGTAGCTGTAAAAGAATCATCAAAATCAGAGTTAAAATAACCGTTAAATCGGGATTTTTCGTTTATAGCCGTCGAAAAGGTTTGTCCCGTTACTTGATATCTGAATGTTTGTTTTTTGCGATTTTTGGCGTATGCGATCTCAAAGCATATACAAACAAGTTTGACGATTGATCGTTGAAACTAGTTTCGTACAATGCGTATCGCCTTAAAACAATAGATTCACTAACACTTGGAGTTCATCTATCATTTCATTAAGTATAACATAAGATTTTGTGGTATCCAATAGTGTAAATATTTTAAATTGATGATCGAATTAGTTCATTGTATTCATATAGGATCAAGGAGTGTAGCTGTAAAAAATCATCAAAATCGGAGTTAAAACTACTGTTAAACCGTGATTTTTCGTTTAAAACTGTCAAAAAGTTTTGTCCCGTTACTTGATCTCTGAATGTTTGTTTGTTGCAATTTTTGGCATATGCGATCTTGAATTATGTACAAACAAGTTTGACGGTTGGATCGTCTAAACTAGTTTCGTACAATGTGTATCCCATCAAAACAATAGATTAACTAACACTTAGTTTATTTATACTTTCATTAAGTATAGCATAAGATTTTGTGGTATCCACTTGTGTAAATGTTTTAAATCGATGATCGAATTAGTTCATAAGCAAAAAATAAAAAATAAAAAAAATAAAATTTGCGCGACCTAGGTACACCTGCGTCGTGCAAAGCTGTTTTGCGCGACGCAATCGTACCTAGGTCGCGCAAAGTTTTTTTTCCCCTTTTGCTTTTCTTTTGGGGTTCTTGCATTGTCTTTTTCTTTTGTGGTATCCACTTACGTAAATGTTTTAAATTGACGATCGAATTAGTTCATTGTATTCATATAGGGTTAAGAAGTGTAGTTGTGAAAAATCATCAAAATCGGAGTTAAAATAACCGTTAAATCGTGATTTTTCGTTTACTGCCATTGAAAAGGTTTGTCCTGTTACTTGATATCTGAATGTTTATTTTTTGCGATTTTTGGCGTATGCGATCTCGAAGCATATACAAACAAGTTTGACGGTTGGATCGTTGAAACTAGTTTCGTACAATGCATATCCCATCAAAACAATAGATTCACTAATACTTTTGCGTTTATTTATACTTTCATTAAGTATAACATAAGATTTTGTGATATCCACTAATGTAAATATTTTAAATTGACGATCGAATTAGCTCATTTTATTCATATAGATAGGGTTAAGGAGTGTAGTTGTAAAAACTCATCAAAATCGAAGTTAAAATAACCGTTCAATCATGATTTTTCGTTTATCGCCATCGAAAAGGTTTGTGCCGTTACTTGATATCTGAATGTTTATTTTTTGGGATTTTTGGTGTATGCGATCTCGAAGCATATACAAACAAGTTTAACGGTTGGATCGTTGAAACTAGTTTCGCACAATGCGTATCCCATCAAAACAATAGATTCACTAAGACTTTAAGTTTGTTTATACTTTCATTAAGTATAACATAAGATTTTGCGATATCCACTAGTGTAAATGTTTTAAATTGACGATCAAATTAGTTCATTGTATTCATATGGGATCAAGGAGTGTAGCTGCAAAAAATTGTCAAAATCGAAGTTAAAACTACCGTTAAATGGTGATTTTTCGTTTATAACCGTCGAAAAGGTTTGTCCCGTTACAAATCTCTGAATGTTTTTTTTTTTTTTTTTTTTGCGATTTTTGGCGTATGCGATCTCAAAGCATATACAAACAAGTTTGACAGCTGATCGTTGAAACTAGTTTCGTACAATGTGTATCACATCAAAATAATAGATTTATTAATACTTAGTTTATTTATACTTTCATTAAGTATAATATAAGATTTTGTGATATCTACTAGTGTAAATATTTTAAATTGACGATCGAATTAGTTTATTGTATTCATATAGGATCAAGGAGTGTAGCTTTAAAAAGTCATCAAAATCGGAGTTAAAATAACCGTTAATTCGTAATTTTTTGTTTATAGCCGTCGAAAAGGTTTGTCCCGTTACTTGATATCTGAATATTTGTTTTTTTGCGATTTTTGGCGTATGCGATCTCGAAGCATATACAAACAAGTTTGACGGTTGGATCGTTGAAACTAGTTTCGTACAATGCGTTTCCCATCAAAACGATAGATTCACTAACACTTAGAGTTTATTTATACTTTCATTAAGTATAACATAAAATTTTGTGGTATCCACTTGTGTAAATATTTTAAATTGACAATCGAATGAGTTCATTGTATTCATATAGGATCCAGGAGTGTAGCTGTAAATAATCATCAAAATCGAAGTTCAAACTACCGTTAAATCGTGGTTTTTCGTTTATAACTGTCGAAAAGTTTTATCCCGTTACTTGATCTCTGCATGTTTGTTTTTTGCGATTTTTGGTGTAGGCGATCTCGAAGCATATACATATGACGTCGCACAAAGTGGCGCAATGTTTTTTTTTTTTCCCCTTTTGCTTTTCTTTTGGGGTTCTTGCATTGCATTTTTCTTTTGTGGTATCCACTTATGTAAATGTTTTAAATTGACGATCGAATTAGTTCATTGTATTCATATAGGGCTAAGGAGTGTAGTTGTGAAAAATCATTAAAATCGGAGTTAAAATAATTACTAAATCGTGATTTTTCGTTTATCGCCGTCGAAAAAGTTTGTCCCGTTACTTGATATCTAAATGTTTGTTTTTTGCGATTTTTGGCGTATGCGATCTCGAAGCATATACAAACAAGTTTGACGGTTGGATATTTGGAACTAGTTTCGTACAATGCATTTGCCATCAAGTTCAATGGTATATATATTTACTAAGTAGATTTTAATTTATTTATTTTGTACTTATAACACTTAAGAAATTGAATGATATATATATGTAAAAAAAATTATTTTGGGTTTTTGTTTGATGTTTGAAAAATATATTATTGTGGGGTTTATGTAAAAAAATTTGAATTTGAAAGGAGTAAAATCACATTTTGAGTAATTTTTATAATAAATTTTTTTTTTAAAAAAAAAATCTTGTGCGACGCCTTAATGTGATCGTTGCACAAAACCACTTTCTCCGTCAAATTGTATACCTACGTCACGCTGATAATTTTGGCCGTGCAATAGTGAAAAATTTGCTTTTTTTTTAAATTTTCCAAGTTTGGACCCCAACTCTTTCTTTGCCCCGTAGACCTCTCGCTTCCCTCTCGCTCATCTCCCTCTTCTCTTTCCCGTAGACCTCTCTGTCCTCTTCGCAACCTTGAACCCCAAATCTTGAACCCAGTCTTTCCTCTTCACAATCTCGAATCCAACCGCCACCACTACTCTGTTGGTTGTCTCTCTCCCTCTCGTTCTAAACGACGGGCAGCCACGCGAATCTCGAAGCCGATGCGAATCAAGTCTTAAAATCAAGGTAAGGGTTTCTGATTTTCGATGGGTTTTTGTTATTTAGGGTTTAGGGTCAAATTGCATGTTGATTTCTGAGTACTTTGTTGAAATCTCCGGGTAAAATTGGATGTTGGTTCTGATTTGATAGGGTTTCGGATTTGTGAGGGTTTGAGATTATGTGGGTTTCGAATTAGGGTGGGTGCAGCCGTGTTGGTTTCTCTGTACAAGGATGATTGACCAGCTCTTGTCTCGAGGCTTTTGGATAAACTGATGAAGAGTGACAAATATGGGAACGCCGTGGAGCTGCTTTCGGGCTTGCTGGAGTGGTCAAGGGATTCGGTATTTCTTGCTTGAAGAAATATGGGATTGTAGCTCAACTACAAGAATGACTTGTAGATAGGATGGATTTCTAACCCGGTTTAAGAAGTCGACCGGAGTTTCTGTATATGTTGTTGGCAATTATATTTTGTGAGATTTATTATGTTTCTAAACACAAGAATTCCAGAAAATACAGGTTAGGACTGATTAGTCATTGAATGATTGATCATTGTGTTGTTGGACTACACTTAAGCTAGTATATTCTGTGGGGACAAATAATTGTTGATTCTGAGGTTGTGGAGTTTTCTTTCCTCTTCTCATTGGTTATGAATCTTATGTTGCAACTTCTAGAATAGAAGGGTCTTGCGACTTGAGTCATTTATTGTTGCAAGATCACTTGATCACTCAATGCTTCTGTTTCTTATGCATTTTATTGCTGCTATTTTATTCTTTTTGGGGGATGCAGCTATTCATTTTTGTATTTCCTTTCCATTACAGGAATTCAGCAAAATGTCGTGAAGGTGCTTTACTCGGATTTGAGTGTCTCTGTGAATCACTCGGAAGACTATTTGAGCCGTAAGTGATCGGTTATGTACAAAGAAGTTCTCTATATGGACTTAATATTCACCTGAACTCTCACTCTAACTGTCCTCCTATCATCTTTCTGATGCAGGTATGTAATTAAAATGTTGCCACTACCGTTGGTTTCATTCTCTGATCAAGTTGTTGCAGTTCTTGAAGGTGCCGAGTGTGCAGCTTGTGCAATGATGTCTCAACTTAGTGCTCAAGGACTTAAACTGGTTCTTCCATCTCTTTTGAAGGTAATTACCTTATACCTTACCCATTTATTTATAAACTTGTTTGGAAGTTCCTTAATCATCAAGTTTGTCATTTTAGTCTCTGACAATGATGTATAAATACATTATTTTGATAGGGTCTTGAAGATAAAGCTTGGCGAACAAAGCAAAGTAGTGTCCAACTGCTTGGGGCTATGGCCTATTGTGCTCCTCAACAGCCGTCTCAGTGTCTCCCTAAGATTGTTCCAAAATTGACTGAGGTTTGTCTTTATATGGAGTCATGGACATGAGTTTATGTAGCACTTTTAAAATATGCATATTGTTGTCTTATGCTTTATTGCACTTGCAGGTTTTAACAGATACACATCCTAAAGTACTTTGAGCTTGCACTTCCTGATATTATCCGAAACTGTTCTCATCAAAAAGCATCTGTCCGTGACGGATATTTAACATTATTTAAGGTGAAGACAGTATGTTTTAAACATTTTAACCACTACTGCAAGTATTTGTTTTACCTGCTCTGTTTAATGGTCGCCTTTGTTTGGAAATTGGTTGTAGTATTTACCAAGGTCATTGGGCGTCCAATTCCAGAACTATTTACAGCAGGTGCTGCCTGCTATTTTAGATGGTAAGTACAGTTTGTGGATGGTAGTCTGTAAAATATGGTATCATGTATCACTATATGACTTTGGTGCAGTATTTAAACTTAATGGGAGCTTATACTCTTACAGGTCTTGCTGATGAAAATGAGTCTGTACGTGAGGCAGCTCTAGGTGCAGGGCATATTCTGGTTGAGCATTACGCAACAACGTAAGTACTGCCCTGGTTGATCATTGTGATGTCTCTCTAATGAATTGTTTGTTGGAGCCAGAGCCTTCTGATCACGCTTCCTCGTCCTCCAGAGTTGAGCACATTAGGGCTCAGGACGAGAAGATGAGTATGATTGTACGGGCCTTAGCGATGTCCGGCCTCCAAATCCTGATGCCAGCACTTGATCTTGCTCCACCTTCGACTTCCCAGCCACTTCGCCCAGCCACTTCGCCCAGCTGATACGCAGTAGCATGATGTATTAAACCTAGAAGACTTGTAGTTTTTAATTTTTTGTTCGGGCATCTTATATGTACATTTTCATATATTTTATAATTAAATACTTTTTCTTGGTTTATTAATTATTGTTTAGAATTTAATTACAATATTTATTAAAAATTAAATAAATTTTTTTTTTGCCAAAAACAAAAAAAAGGGTTTGTGCGATGTATGACCTACGTCACGCAAAGTGGTTTTGCATGACGTAGGACCTGCATCGTGCAAAGTGGTACTTTGCTCGACGTAGGATATACGTCGCGTAAAGCTTACCGTCACTGTCTTGGCACGACGGTGGATGCACAACGAAGGTTCGTTGGGTTAATTTTTGTGCGACGTTTTTTTGACTTTGTGCGACAAAGGACTTGCGTCGCGCAAAGTCTTTTTTGTACTAGTGGGAATTGCTTGGACAAGTGTCGTTCACTTTGGGTAGATGCCATCTGCTAAGTAATACCCCATATTGTACTGACGACCGTTGATGTAGTAGTCAAGTTGAGGTGATTTACCTTCCGACAGGTTATTGAAGAGGGGTGAACGTCTAAGAACTGTAATGTCATTTTGGGATCCAGGGACTCCAAATAAAGCATGCCAGATCCATGTGTCATACGAGGCAACCGCCTCTAACACAACAGTTGGCTTTCTCGACCTTCCGCTAAAGCCTCATTGCCATCCGGTAGTTTTTAAATTTAATTTGTAGTCTTTAAACATAAGTTGTAATTTTTAAATTTAAGTTGTTGTAGTTTTTAAATTTAAATAATAAATTATGTTTGGCCCTCGGTTGGAGATGGAGGCAAATATGGCCATGTACTGTTCATTAAAATATTAATATCTTAGAGGGCCAGAGGGCTAAAACGAGCCTTCTGACCCTCGTTCGGTTGGAGCTGGCCTCAACTAATTACATATGAACATTTTCATTTATAAATTCAAACTTACGAACTTTCACTTACAAGATAAAGAAGAATATACTATTAGATTGTAGGACTAGTGAAGGGTGGAAGGACCGAAGGAGGGTGGTCGGGAGGAGACAGAAATGAGGAAATTAAATGTATGAAACAAATAACAATTAAAACCCTTTAGTTTCAAATGGCGGTCTCTTGCCTATCATGCCGCCACATGAATTTATGGTATTTACCCCCCTCCCTTATGGCCGACTAAACTACACAAACGAAGATTCAAACTTACGAACTCTCACTTGCAAAATAAAAAAGAATATACTACTAGATTGTAAGGCTGGTGAAGGGGTGGAAGGACCGAAAGGAGGGTGGTGAGTGGGAGGAGAAACAAGCGAGAAAATTAAATGTTTGAAACAAATAACAACTAAAAAATTTTAGTTTCAAATAGCGTTCAATTTTTAGTTTCTAATTGTAATCTTGTCTATCATGCCGCCACATGAATTCCCCTCCTCTCCTTCTCTTCTCTCTCCCAAATACCTCTCGCCTGAAGTAACAAAAATAAAAATTAACAATTCATGAAAACCAAATTATTATCAGTGACTCATCACCGTCGTTGGTGTGCATATTCCTACTTCATGAATAACTTACAGCAAAACATCGATTAAAATTGAAGAACCAATGAGCATTATTTAAATGAATTGAAAACCCAAACAGTTTTTTATTGTTACAATACTAATAATAAAGATAAATAATATCAAAAGGATATATATATTGAAGATGGCTTATTTTAGTGAAGGAATAAGGAGAAGGTACGGCACAGGGAAGAAGAGAGAAAAAGAGAGTTTGGGATATTTTTGCGGTGCAATTTCTCACCGTTTTGTGTTTTATTTACAGTAAACATAATAGGCTTTCTTATCCTATAAGGAAAACAAAGTCTAATAGAAAAGAGCTAGAAAATAATCCTATTAAGATCTACACAATCACACTCCTAATTAAATTAGAGCTGCAACACTCTCCCTTGAGTGTGTAATCACTCAAGTAGATGGTGCCCATCAGGTCTTCAGCGATGGTGTAAAAGTAGTTCATGAAGTTGTCTCGTCAAGTTGACACAATGAGTAAACGCAAGTCTCAAATATGGAATACATATAAGAAGTAAGTCTCACAAACCTGGCTATGATAAAACCCTAGGCGGGATAAAACTCATAGTCTAAGGAGAAAAGTGAGTTAATGCAATAAGTCAACACTTAACGTCTGTAGGACGCAAGTAGGACACACAAGGGCATGACCAACCCATCCATAGTCGGTGTCTCGTCAGGCAATAAAAATCCAATGAGAAAAAATGATCCTAATCGTAGGGAAAAAGAGTATATTAAGGTCAACTATGTATTTCAAGATATTCCTCGTGCGTTTGACAAAACTTTCCAATGAGAACTACAAACGTTGTAACTTAAGCATTTAAGCATATAAATTCCTTGAACAAGCTTCTAAAAAATGGACTTCTGCAGTGACTTCATGAAGAGATCAACAAGATTGTCTTGGGAACGAATTTGATTGACTTCAATCTTTTAATGCTTTTGCTGCTGATGTAAAAAGAAAAACTTCTGCCATATATGCTTAGTGTTGTCTCCTTTAATGTATCATTTCTTGATCTGGTCAATACAAGTGGTGTTGTCTTCATATGTCACTGCGGGGACGTCAATGACGAAAGAAAATCCATAAGTGCTTCGAATATACTCAACAAGAACTCTATGACAAAAGCATTAATGTGTAGCTTCATGAAAGGAGAGAATTTTAGCATGGTTCGAAGAAGCAGCAACTAAGGTATGTTTGTTTGACCTTAGATAGTGCGGTGTCTCCAACGGTAAAGACATAACCCATTTGAGAACGTGCCTTGTGCGAGTCAGATAAACAACATGCGTCAGCATAACTAGCAAGGTAAGAATCAACTTCAATTCCGAAAAGGGCAGCGACTCTACTCGAGGATGAGTAGGGATAGAATAAGCCTAAATCCATAGTACTCTTGAGGTGACGAAGGATCGTTCACACCATTTTAGTGTCTGTATGTCGGCGCATTGCTAATCTTGCTAAAAATTTAACAATGAATGAGATGTCTGGTCTAATGAACTAAGCTAAGTACAATGAAGTGCCAATTGAACTCAAGTATGGAACTTTAGGCTCCAAAACCTCTTCCTCGTCGTCTTTAAGACAAAAATGGTCTCGTTTAGCATTTCGCCTTCTGACGTCGCAACACCTTTTGAGTGTAGTTCGATTGGTGGACCATAATGCCATCAGAACAATGGTCGAGGTTTAGACTAAGGTAATAACGAGTTTTCCCAAGATCTTAATCTCAAATTCTGACTTCATATGCGCGACATTTGTCTCAAGCTCTTTAGTCCTAGTGAGATTCATGTCATCGACATAAACTTCAATTATCCCAATTCTGCAATATGACTTCTTGATAAACACGTGTGGGCATATTTCATTATTCACATATCCTTAACCAATCAAGTACTCATGTAGATGGTTATATCATATCAACCCGAATTGCTTTAGTGTTGATTTGATAAATATGTTCATACATGTGTCTGGTTTGCTAATTTTCCTGTGGAGTTCATTTCTAGGTTAAATGCTAATATGTTTGGTGTAAATAAACTTGGCATTCGTGTCGTATTATTCATGTTCATGTCGCTTTCGTGACATACCTGATATCTTAACAGGTTGTGTAGTATAAAACCCGTTAAAGAAAACGGGTAATATGACCCGACCCGAAATCGACCCGTTAATATTATCAGGTAATATGACTCGACCCGTTATCCATTAAAGAAAATATATTTGAAATCAATGAATAAAGAAAATGAAAAAAACATAACCCAAACAAAAAGGAAAACATAATACTAAATAAGTATATGCGTACCATATTATCACATAAATATTACTTCAAAACATAAAAATAAAATAAAAAAACATTTGTCTTTCAAGTATTACATACCCCAAAATAAGAGCCAAATGGAAAAACATTAGTAAATTACCACTATATACCAAATGTTCAAGGATATGCAAAATGAAGGGAGTTGCGTTCAAGGTTGAGGAACCTTGCCTGTTTTTGACAATAAAACCCTTCAATTTTCATCAATCACCAATGGAAATGATATTGGAACTTTGGTTTGATATATTAATTTTGCACTCAAATAAAAAACACTATTCATGAGATTTGAAGGGTTTTAAAAATTTAAATGACCACATAACCATTGTCTAAGCGTAGATGATGTAATCACGAGTGTTTATATATGTTTTCACATTTTTCAGACTTGTACATTAATGATTATAAATTTTATTTATTTTGAACTCCCTTAAAAATACTATTCATGAGGGTTTGTATGGTTTTAAAAATTCAAACGACGATGTACCATCCTAAAAGGATAGAGGATGCACTCACGATCGTTTGCATATTTTTTTTTCACATTTTTTGCACTTATAGTTTTTTAATGTGTTTGATATTTTTAATTTACTTGATATTTTATTTTTAATATGTTTTATAATTTTTTTATCTCACTCTTTGCCTATAATATACTTTAAAAATAAATAAATAAAACTTAAAATTTTTAAATTTATATAGAATAATAATACAATAATACATATTTAGTGTACAATATATACATATACATATACACTATGACTATTGTATTTTATAGTAAGTTTTTATAGTAGTTTAAAAAATTAAAATCATTAATATAACTTTTTCCTTAACGTGTCGAAACGGTTTCCTGCGTGTCACCCTTGTATAAACCTATTAAGAACCAGATATTAACAGGTTCTTAGCATGTGACCTGATAATAACCAAATTAGTTATTGTGTTGACCCAAAACCTGTTATTTTCGTGTCATGTTAACAAGTCGTGTAAGAAATTGACAGGTCTAGATGTAAAGGTCCTTCGAGGATCTTATTTATAATTTCTTGCTTGCTAAAAAAAGGGCCTCCATGTTCTTTTTTTTTTTTAAATTTTTTTTAAACAATATTCTACTTTATGAGTGATCAAGTGGATATTATACTCTAATGGGCGTGAGATTGTGCTGGACCACACAACGGGCAGTCACTGTGACATCCTACATCGCCCAAGGGAGTGATCCTTAAATGTATATTCTCATCCCTACCTAGCATGAGGCCTTTTGGGAGCTCACTGGCTTCGGGTTCTGTAGGAACTCCGAAGTTAAGCGAGAAAGGGGCCAGAGCACTCCCAGGATGGGTGACCCATTAGGAAGTTGCTCGTGAGTTCCCAGAAACAAAACCGTGAGGGCGTGGTCGAAGCCTAAAGCGGACAATATCGTGCTACAGTGGTGGAGCAGGCCCGGGAAGTGGTCGAGTCCGGGCCGGGATGTGATAAATTGGTATCAGAGCCTAACCCTGACCGCGTGTGTGCCGACGAGGACGTCGGGCCCTTAAGGGAGGTGGATTGTGACATCCTACATCGCCCAGGGGAGTGATCCTTAAATGTATATTCTCATCCCTACCTAGCATGAGGCCTTTTGGGAGCTCACTGGCTTCGGGTTCCGTAGGAACTCCGAAGTTAAGCGAGAAAGGGGCCAGAGCACTCCCAGGATGGGTGACCCACTGGGAAGTTGCTCGTGAGTTCCTAGAAACAAAACCGTGAGGGCGTGGTCGGAGCCCAAAGCGGACAATATCGTGCTATGGTGGTGGAGCGGGCCCGGGAAGTGATCCGCCCTGGGCCGGGATGTGACAGTCACTAATTAAGCATCAAAATCAATACAAATAGAGTAAATTGTACGAATGGTCCCTCAACTTTAATCAAATTGAAGCAATGGTCCCTCAACTAAAAATCCATTACCATTGGTCCCTCAACTTATCAAAATGTGGAGCTATAGTCCTTCTCATCAATTTTGTCAAAATTTTGTCAAAATAAGCTATGTTGGAATGACTATTTATACAATTATGATTCCTCAACTCATCAAAGTGTATAATTATGGTTCTTTTCGTCAGCTATGTCAAATTTTTTGTCAAAACGAGTTATATTGGAAGGACCATTGCTGCAATTTGGTTAAAGTTAAGGGACCATTTCTCCAGTTGAATTAAAGTTGAAGGACCAATGATAATAGATTTTTGGTTAAGGGACCATACCTGCACGTTTTGAAAAGTTGAGGGACCAATGGTAATGGATTTTTAGTTGAGGGACCATTGCTCCAATTGAGTTAAAGTTAAGGGACCATAGCTACAATTTACTCATACAAATATATAAGTATGTGTGCAGAGCCTTAGATCTTTCAAGTACAAGTAACAATAAATACCAATAAATCATAATATTAATTGGAAGGATATCCTTGTTAATACTGGGTGAATAATGAATTGGTGCTTTGAGGCACTCACTTTTTTGGCAGCTCCAAAATGATAGATGTAGTTGATAAGCATATTAATTGATGACAATAATTTGATGGATAATTAAAAAGTTTCGACCATCCACGTACATAAAATATTAATATAAGGGTAAGATAATACTTGAATTTTCAGTTGGGAATGAACATATTTCACTCTTCGTTTTTTTTCCAAAAAAGCATTCGGACAGTTTCTTGATTTATGCATGTCATCCTTGCGCAGGGGTCATGCTAATCTTCTTTGTATAACAGATGTCCCTAAAGGGGACACCTATTCCACTCTTTGTGAATAATGTATTTTTGGCGTATAAATGACATAATCGAAAATGTTTAATTTCTTAATATTCATTTGAAGATCATAAGAAACAACATTAGAATAAGAGATCTCTTAGTAATTCAAATGTATCCAATAAATAGACGGTTCATCATGAATATGTTACTTGATACTCACACTGTCAATTTCTTTTATACATTTAGATGACTAATCGATCTCAGACTCGTATAGTTTTTTGTAAGGATGATCTTCAAATAAAATCAAGAACTTGAACGATTTTGATTATGCAATTTATATGGCGAAAATATGTTATTAGCAAATGGGATATATGCATTCCCCTAAGAGCAACTCCGCCCCCTAAAGCGATAAATGCACAGACAATTGGGCAATGAGCAATTATTGCCTTAATGATACTAACTGTTCGAGTGCATCCCCACCCCATAAAATGAATTGTTGGGTGATTTTAAAAATTTATTTTAAAGAAAATTAATAAAATAATAGTTATTTTATAACTGTTTCTCATTTTTTTTCCAACTGTTTCTCGAAACCTCTCCCCACTTTTCCTCTTTTTCTTCTTCGCACTTCCAGCCTCCTCTCTCCCTCTCGATCCGTCCCTCGATCCTCATCGACTCCACCTTCTTCATCCTCTTGCCCACCCTCTTTCCCGCCTCGGCCCGTCCGATCCCAAATCATCATCCCCATATGGTTTTGGTATGAAATGTTGCAGGTTTCAGAAACAGATGCCTTGAGAAAAGGAGAAGCAAAATCAGGTGGAGGCCCAACGCAGTTTGTCTCACTCAGCTCCGTTGTCAACTCTTCCCTCCACCGTTCGCCAACGGATACACCCCATGCATGGGACCATTGTTCTAAAAATCCCTGTCTAGCACTGCCTAGGCAAGCTAGGTAGCTAGCCACTGCCCAATTAATGCATAGGCGTTTGAAAATTAAGAAATTGCGCTTGCTAAGGCGCCTGCCTGGACCATCTAGGCACTTGCCTAGCCCACTTAGACCCGTTTGGACACCCGCTTACATCGTTACTCACTTAGACAGAAAATGAAAGATAACTTTCATTTTGCGTTTTATTTTTTTAATAAATTGTAAGAGACTTATTGAATACTTAGATGAACACACATTATATGATTTCCGTCATGTTTTCATTGTGTTCCAATACTTCATAATATATATGTCATTCTATTTTATAGTTTATGATGAAATTATATATATTTTAATTATAAACGGACACTTATTTATACGAAATATAATAGATTTACTTAAACCACCTAGTCTACCTAGGCGCCCCTAGACCCTACCTAGCAGCCTAGACCCCCTAGACCCCAGCTGCTTAGGCACTAGGCCCTAACCTACCGCTCGACTAGCGCTTAAAGTCTTTTAGAACCTTGGCTGAGAACCCCTCATATATGCCCGGTTCTTCCCGATTCTCGGCTCTTCTCCAAGGTCCATCTCATATTTCAATCCCTAATTCCCCATTTCATATAACTATACATTTATTTTGATGATGATTTTGTAATGTGTTGGCGAGCAAGAAGAAGATGGTGTCGGAGCGAGTTAGATCCAACTCGGGCACGATGTCGGACAGGGATTTGCCTGACTGCCTAATCTCGCACACTTGGGCCCACCCAATTACTTGACTTTCGGGCATGCGCTGGAGGTATTTTGGACATCTTTTGGGCAATAATTGCCCCATTTACCCGACTTCTGGGTATGAGTTGGACTTGCTCTAACGAGAAGAAGCAAGTATTATCTTAATATTAAAAGCACATCGATCCCTTCAAAAAAAAAAAAAAACGAATGAAAGAAGCATCCAAAAGAGAAAAGGACATTGGCATGGAGATATTACCAAATAATTGATGTGAAATTCTAAATCTAAATGTTTCCCAAAGAGAAAGAAATGTTAAAGAATCATTTGAATATATATTAGAATATGAACAAGCCACACAATCGAGAAGGTGCAGCTTTATTTATAGTCTCCGTTTTGACCTTCACGCTTCATGCAAAATAAACCGTACGTCCACGGTCTTACCAATGGCAACACAAAAATAACGTGTCAAGGACTCAAGGGATTACGACTGCACCACTTATAAGAATTTGGAAGTCCACATGATTTATGAAACTATGTATTTTACGAAAAATAATAATGAAATACGCATATGATTAATTAACTACTCTAGTCAGCATGTGCTTTCCTAATCTCAAGTTTTGATGAGATGCCTACCTGACTTTGTTTTTTCCTTGAACCCTAAACAGTATTGTTTTTCATTGTAGAAGATCCCAATCACTGATTAGTTGTCATATGGTAGCTTGGATTGCAAGTACTCAATTTCACTTTACGGTATTTTATCTTTGTGAGGTGGTTACATATGTTAACGTTTACAGTCAAGGCAACATATCATGTAAGATATTTAACAACATATATGTTTTTGCAAACTTACTAATACTTTTTAAGTTTGACAATATTTTTCCGTATGAATTTAAATGCTAATAAGATCGAATTTTCTGATACATCCACTTTCGATTCCATAATCTATTGGATTACATGTTCACCAACCCTATATATATATATATATATATATATATATATATATATATATATATATATATATATATATATATATATATATATATATATATATATATGTTTATGGAAGTAATAGGAGCTCTCGGGTTTAATCTGTTGATAAACATCTAAATTTCTGGTTGATCCTGTTGCCAAACATGGAAGACCAACTTCAACAACTATTCCTACATGTTGCTGCAATATCAAAGGACGACCATAGGGTGAATGATTGAGACTTTAGAGATCTGATAATTATTAGGCGAACTCTAGCTAGTATTATCATAAATCAAATACAGTGCAAAAGATTTGTGGTGGCTGCGTTATACAAAAATGATTCAGTATGCCCCGACGCAGATAAAAATCTTTCATTGCAGTTTAGTACTGTTTTATGATAGGTATCACGACATGTATTAGTGTCTGCGCAAATCATTTTCACATCAATGTACTAGAGAAAATGTACCCTATCTGGCAACCGGCAACCGGCAACCGGCAACCGCTGTGTCGTTTATAGTATATTAATGAAAAATAGCTATTGCTTATTGTAAAAAACAAATAAACCTAGTGTTAACTCCAATGCAACTTATACAACGAAACAATTCTCATAATATTATAAGATCTTATAAGATCTTTAAGCTCAACATTTTCTCGTAATAAAGAATATCCTTAAATTCAAAATTTTAAATTTAAACATTTCTTATGGACTTAAAAACACATGAATTTTCTGCATGATTTACATGTGATTCTAGTATTAAGACTTGTACTTGACTATTTTCGCTCTAGTTTTCTTATTTCAAATTTTCTCATCCTAAACCTTTTTTCTTGTTTTGTTTCCTTGATTCTCCTAAATCATTCAATTTGACGACCATAACAAAAAAGAGAAATGCAAGAGAAGAGGAGGATAGTACGGAAATTACTTCCATTTTTTGATAAACTTCTACTTAGACTCACATGGGAATAAAAAAGCATTAAGAAATGTCACGCGGTGAACCTATTTTTCAAGCACTTCTACAACTACAATGACCCCCCTCCTCTCCGATCTCCTCTCTTACGCGCTTTTACTTATTATAGAATTGTTGTTGGGTCAATCATATATGGCTCCACATGAATCAACTCCTTTCTTGTGGTTCTCCTATATCCATC
The DNA here is from genome assembly GCA_024362995.1 of Heteromeles arbutifolia. Classification (NCBI taxonomy): domain Eukaryota; kingdom Viridiplantae; phylum Streptophyta; class Magnoliopsida; order Rosales; family Rosaceae; genus Heteromeles; species Heteromeles arbutifolia. The sequence goes on from JANCRC010000004.1 coordinate 31,082,831, forward strand.
TATAAATAACAACCCCTCTCTTCCATTTCCACCCAACACTAACAAACAAGCTCAACTTTCTTCCCCATATTTAGTACCCAACACAAACTAAACGATCTCTCTCTCTCTCTCTCTCTCTCTCTCTCTCTCTCTCATGGGTAACATCTGTGCATCTTCTCAATTCACAAGTAATGGTGGAAGACTTGTAAATAAGTCACCCACTGCAAAGATCATTCACTTGGATGGAAAACTACAAGAGCTTAGGCATCCAGTTCAAGCAACCCATATCCTCTCCCAAAACCCTAACTGCTTCCTTTGCACCTCAGAGTCCATGGATGTAGATTCATACGCTCCCCAAGTTCCCGAAGACGAAGAGCTACAACTAGGTCAAATCTACTTCCTCATGCCACTTTCTCAGTCCAAGTCGCCACTTTCTCTCCAAGACTTGTGTTCTCTGGCCATCAAGGCCAGTGCAGCCCTTCCCAATCCTTTGAACGCACGGCATGTCGTGTCGTGAGGCAGGTCACCAGCTTCAGACAGAAATGGACAAAATGTTGGTGCTTGTAAAGTTCCAACTGGCATTGACATAGTTGGACTGGAAACAAGGGTAGGGCGAGGAAACCAAAGAATTGAACTTTAATTTCTGGAGCCGAATATTGAAGTGCATAGATGGGCAGTATTTGGCGTATTTTGATTATAGCTGCTGTTGTTAGAGGCCAGATAATGATGGGAAAACAAAAGTCTAATAGGGTTCTTGTTTTGTCCTCCTATAATTTGCACTTTTCTGAGTCTTAGACACTTTTGGCATTTTCATGTCTACTCGTTATGCATTAATTAGTTGTGGAAACCCCTTCCTCTAGATGACTTTGTACTCATTATACATTAAGGGTCATAATACAATTAGTCGAAATTTTTTTTTTAACTTTCCAACCAATTGTATTATAACATTTGATATACCGGATCTTGTTCTTGCCCAGTAAAAAATCTCTCCCTTTGCAGATCGCATGAGATCCATAGACCATAGAGGGATTTTTTTATCCCTTTGGAAGGCTTACCACCTTTTCAATAGAAAAATAGATTCCAACCCTTAGAAAAGATTAATTTTTAGACTAATCCCCTATTTAAGATGAATAATTGAATTCAATCCTTTGACTGTAATATGATAAATATTTCTTGCATAAAGGACACCAAATAGGTAATCTATTGATATAATTAAGTATAAACTTGTTTTTTTTGGTCAAGCATATATAACTACGGGCAAAATATAAGTCACAAGTTACATCGGCGTTTCTTAAAAAAATAAAAATTAAAACTTCAGGTTACGTACCTTATACCAATTTGTACCTATAAACTAATGAATGTAGTTACAATATTGTACCGAAAATTAATCCAAATACCCAAAATTAGGGTTTATGGTAATCAAAGTATCTAAAGGGAGCTTTAGTGAAAATGGCTTAGACCAAGACTATTTTAATAAAAAACCACCCTATAATTTTCTTTAACTAATAGCACCTCAACATTAATCATAAGGATAGAGGCCTCCAATTCTAAATGGTTTGGATTACAGAGCCCAACACAGACAAAAATAAGTTTCCAAAACTACCCCAACATAAAGAAAACTTAGTGGGATCCCCATTTTAGCCACAAAATGGGGATGATGCGCTCAGCCATAGGATCTCTTTTAATGAGATCGTGCGGCTGGATTTAACATGCTTTTTTTTCCCTTTTTTTTCTTTCAACGAGAGAAAGAATGGCTAAAGAACAAGGAGGTGCAGGTCTGAAACCTATTTGTTCCCATCAAGGAGAAAACTCATGTCAGCTCCAAGCAGAGCGTCGATCGGCGTTTCGTTTTCTGGGTTTTTCTTCCCTCATTCTTGGTGCATATATCAGTCTTTGAATTTCCTTGTCCAAATTAGATTTAGATTTGGAAAATAACCAGATTTTGAGAAGAAAAAAATCCCAAATTATTGAATCCAATCTCCAAAACCAGAATTAAAAATAAACGAACATGAAAGGAGTTGTGCAATTGAATCAAGGAGGAGGACAATCAAACTGAATCCATTTTCCATGGAACTGGAAAAAACCCAAAAATCCCAATTCCTTGCACCCATCTCCATAAAACTAGAAAGAAAGAAAAAATCTCTACCCGTCATAGACCACCACCTAACTCCCATCAACCTTCCCCAATTACAAAATCTGAAAAAGAACAAAGAAAATAAAAAAAGCAGATGAGAAAGAGAGAGAAAAGTGACTTCAACCAAGGCTTTCAACTTTCAATTTTTTATGTGTCATCAGCATCCATTGCTTTCAACCTTTCATTTCAAAGAAAGTTGTCAGTGAATATTAGAATTTAATTTAATTAATTAGCACCATTATTAATTTAACAAAAAAACAACTACTAATTGTTTTGTAATGCACAAATGAAACTCGTGGCGTTCTACAAATTTTGAAATGGTAGGAATAACTTGGAATGTAATTTTGCCATAGTTTTAGAAATAGTTTGTGTTATTTTGGTTCAATTTCAGAAATAGTGTGAGTTACTTTGTTATATTTCTAAGACTATTGTTTATTTTGATCCTTTCTAGAAATGAGTGTGTTATTTTGTTGTATTTCTAAGAATAGTGTTTACTTTGTTTCCTTCCAGAAATAGTGTGAGTTATTTTAGTTCAGTTTCAGAAAGCGTGTGGGCTACTTTGTTGTATTTCTAAGAATAGTGTTTATTTTGTTTCCTTCAGAAATAGTGTGGGTTATTTTGTTGTATTTCTAAGAATAGCGTTTACTTTGTTCCCTTCCAGAAATAATGTGAGTTATTTTAGTTCAATTTCAGAAATAGTGTGGGTTATTTTAGTCCAGTTTCATAATAGTGTAGGTTATTTTGCTGTAATTCCAGGAATAGTATGTGTTTTTTTTTTTAGTTTTATAAATAGTGTGGGTTATTTTTCTGTAGTTTCAGAAATAATATGAGTTATTTTGGTTCAGTTTTAGAAATAGTATGGGTTATTTTGCTGTAATTTCAAAAACAATGTGGGTTATTTTGTAGTAATTCCATAAATAATGTGAGTTATATTGGTTTAATTTCAGAAATAGTGTGGTTATTTTGCTATAGTTTCAGAAATAATGTTCATTTTGTTCCAATTCAGAAATAGTATGAGTTATTTTGGTTCAATTTCAGAAATAGTGTGGTTATTTTGCTATAGTTTCATAAATAGTATGAGTTATTTTGTTTCAATCCAGAAATAGTGTGAGTTATTTTGGTTCAATTTCAGAAATAGTATGGTTATTTTGCTATAGTTTCAGAAATAGTATGAGTTATTTTGTAGTAGTTCTAGAAATAGTGTGAGTTATTTTAGTTTAGTTTTGAGAATTTCCATAAATAATACAAGATTACGTCCACCAAATCACAAACAAGAATATGTAATCACACTTTTCGACTCATGTTCAACAAATACTTTATAAAACGCCACAACAAGGAAAGATCACTTTCCTTTGCCATTCATCAACCAAATGCTTGAAAGGTTAGCCGGTCATGCTTTTTATTGTTTTCTTGATGGATATTCTGGATATAACCAAATTGTGATAGCCCCGGACGATCAAGAGAAGACCATATTCACATGTCCCTTTGGAACTTTTGCTTATCGTCACATGCCATTCGGCCTATGCAACGCACCTGCCACTTTCCAAAGGTGTATGGTCAGTATTTTCTCTGATTTTGTTGAGAAGATAATTGAGGTATTTATGGATGATTTCAGTGTATTTGGGAATTCTTTCGATAATTGTTTGGATAATCTGACCTTGATCTTGAAATGATGTGTTGAAACTAATCTTGTTTTGAATTGGGAAAAATGTCATTTTATGGTCAAACAAGGTGTAGTTTTCGGCCATATCGTTTCTGAAAAAGGAATTGAAGTAGATAAATCAAAGATAGACCTTGTACGTCACTTATCCTCTCCTACTTCGGTTAGAGAGGTTCGTTCTTTTCTTGGCCATGCAGGGTTTTATAGGCGCTTCATCAAGGATTTTTCCAAGATTTCCAACCCCCTTTGCTGATTGCTCCAGAAAGATGTGCCCTTCAAGTTTGATGAGGAGTGTGAATCGGCATTCAAGCAACTCAAGGAGAAGCTCACTTCGGCCTCTATCGTTGTTCCTCCAGATTGGAGCCGTCCTTTTGAGCTTTTGTGCAATGCATCCGATTATGCATTAGGAGCTGTTATGGGGCAAAGACAAGACAAGCAGCCGCATGTCATATACTACGCCTCTCGGACGCTCAATGATGCCCAGTTGAACTACTCCACAACGGAAAAAGAACTTCTAGCTGTTGTCTTTGCTTTAGATAAATTTCGTTCTTATTTAATTGGCACTAAAGTCATTGTTTATACTGATCATGCAGCTTTGAAGTACTTACTAACGAAGAAGGAAGCAAAACCTAGGCTTATTCGTTGGATGCTTCTTCTTCAAGAGTTCGACATCGAAATCCGAGACAAGAAGGGAAGCGAGAATGTGGTGGCTGACCACTTGAGCTGAATGGTCCATGAAGAGCATGAGCATGCCGTGCCTATCCTAGAAACCTTCCCCGATGAGCTGCTGCTGTCCATTGAGGTAAATGAACCTTGGTATGCTAATTTGGTGAATTACTTAGTGTCTAAACAAGTTCCAAGCACTCTCACCAAGCACCAAGGTGAAAAACTTCGAAAAGATGCACGATTCTATGTTTGGGATGATCCGTATTTGTGGAAGTATTGCTCTGATCAGATTTTGCGTGGATGTGTGCATGATTGTGAATTTCATTCAATTCTAAGATTTTGTCATACTTATGCTTGTGGTGGACATTTTGGTACCCAAAGAACGGCATTAAAAGTTCTTGAATGTGGATTTTATTGGCCTACTTTGTTTAAAGATGCTAAAACTTTTTGCTTAACCTGTGATCGTTGCCAAAGAATGAGAAATATAGGTGCCAAAGACCAAATGCCGCAACAAACCCTATTCTTTGTTGAAATTTTCGACGTTTGGGGTATTGATTTTATGGGTCCTTTCCCTCCATCTTATGGTTTCACTTATATCTTGCTAGCGGTTGATTATGTTTCAAAATGGGTGGAAACAAAAGCCACCCGTACTAACGATTCTAAGGTTGTTGCAGATTTTGTGAAAAGTAACATTTTTGCTAGGTTTGGAATGCCTAGAGTTCTCATCAGTGATGGAGGCTCCCATTTTTGTAATCAAACCATTGAAGCTTTGCTCAAGAAGTACAACGTTACGCATAAGGTTTCAACACCTTATCATCCTCAAACCAATGGGCAAGCCGAGGTTTCGAATAGGGAGATCAAGCAAATACTAGAGAAAACCGTGAGGCCAACAAGGAGGGACTGGAGCTTGCGCTTGGATGATGCATTGTGGGCTTATCGTACGGCCTACAAAACTCCCTTGGGCATGTCACCTTTTCGGCTCATCTATGGCAAGCCATGCCATTTGCCCGTCGAGTTAGAGCACAAAGCACATTGGGCTGTGAAGACCTTCAACTTGGATATAGATGCCGCAGGGGTGCATAGAAAGCTCCAATTGAATGAACTCGAGGAGATTAGGCACGAGGCTTACGAGAATGCCTGCATTTACAAGGACAAAACCAAGGCGTATCATGACAAGATGCTTCGTACAAAGACATTCTCTAAGGGGCAGAAAGTGCTCCTCTTTGATTCTCGCCTTCGGTTATTCCCCGGTAAGTTACATTCTAAGTGGATTGGACCCTTTGTTGTTACTAATGTTTCTCCTCATGGTGCAGTCCAAGTCCAAAGCTTGAAAACGGGACATGAGTTCAAGGTGAATGGGCATCGTTTGAAGCCCTATTACGACCTGTTTGAGGAGCAGGTGGTGGAAGACCTATCCCTCCATGCCGTGGGCTCCAAGGAAGCTTGAAAGATGGTATTTGTCTGGCTACACGACGTTAAAGCAAGCACTTTGTGGAAGGCAACCCATGCCAATAAAGAACACCTAGAATCGGCTCTACATCCAGATTTGCTTCATTTCACCCTTTTTCGTTGCTGCCTTTATCTTTCTATGTTTATGTGTTGCTTGTTTGATTGTTTTTATGTTAGTTTATGTTTGAAACATTGAGGACAATGTTTGGTTTAAGTGTGGGGGGGGGGGGTAAACAAGTTGTTTTTGCATGATTTTCGTGGGATTTTATCACCTATCACTTCAAATGTTGTTTTCAGTGTTTTTAAGTGTTTTTAAGCTGTTTTGGAGTCTTTTTGTGTGTGTTGACATAAAAATCCGAAAATTTCATAAAAATTTGAACAAATTGTTTTGAAAAACCCAAAAAGAGTTGTTTTTGTGTGTTTGTTTGTGTCTTAGGGTACCTTCCAACACAATGATGAGGATTCGGTTTTTAATTGCATGACTATTAAGGAAAGTTATAAACATGGATGGATGTTTGAATTGCTCTCTGGTTTATGCTTGATTATGGTTATAGTTCATGAATTCATGTTTAATCAAAAAGAAAAAAAATTAGTTTTTGTAACATGCTTGAAGGAAGGAACTCAAATTAACGCTACAACCCTGAAAGACTTGAGCCTAAACGTTCTTTGGAGAGTTAAAAATCTGTGCATTTATTGTTTTCTAAAGTCGTTGCATGATCTCATCATTCTTTGCTTGGTTGCTACTTAGAAGGCGTTTCATCATTTAGTTCCAAATACAAGAACTCATACCCGTTTCATTCAAAGCATGATATTGAAGTGCATAACACATAAACAAGATGAAGTTGTGTAGTGAACCAGTGCCAAAAAGCCTTCTCCCTTTCTCATTTGTTTTGTAGGTTTAACCCTTTTGAGCCTTGTTTAGCCTATGTTCTTTGTTAACCCACATTATCCCTACCTAGCTTAGATTAGGACCATTATTACCCTTGTTCTTAAGGCGTAGTGAAGCATGACCTAGAGTGAATTCCCTTTGTTTGTTATTAGGCAGCAAACAAGTGTGGGGGAAGGGAAGTTGTACATTTATGTGTGCCAAAGTAACCTTCTTCTTCCCCAACTAACTGCGGTACAAGGGACTATGGATGTATGAAATGGTGGATTTAGGATGGATGTGGGTTGCGGCAAGGCTTGGAAGATGGCTGGAATTGTGTTTTGAATGTGTAGAATGGTGGTCTGTGCGGCACAACCCTGAAATATGTATATATATTCACCTCCTAACCCTAGGTCAATCAGATTGGGACTTGGACTTAGCAGAAATAATGGATTAGGGCCCTAGGGTTCGGCATTTAATTTGGAAAAGGAATTGTGGTCCAATTAATCTCTGAAAATGATTGTAGAACCCAAATCCACAAGGAAAAAAGCCTAATAAATCAGAATCCAAGAGGGAAAGGGATAGGAAAGTGCACGACAAGACTTGGAGGGAAAGAATTGAGTGCAAGGCAAGGCAAAGGCCTTCTAGAAAAGAGGGAGGCGCCAGATTTTTAGGGTTCTAGAAAGAATATGTTTTGTGGTAGATTTTGGGGTAATTTTGTATTGGAGCAAAGACATGAGAACCCCACTTGAAATGGTGACTTGTCTCCGTGAGGATCGACTTGAAATGTCCGATCTAGATTTATTATTGAGCAGATTTGTTTGGGCTCTTGCCCAATTTTTCAACTGAAAAAATGGTGCCAAAATCTAAGTAAAATGCTTAATTAAATGCTACACTTTATTCAGTTTGACAAGCTTTTAAATTCTACTACTAATTCTACATTTTAAAATGAGAAATGCTAAACAGACTGGGCATCCAAGTGAGTCTCGTGGAAATCGTTATACACGTCGTCTATCTTGATAATGAAAGCAAAATAGGCCCACCACAAAACAAATAAATGAAGGTGTAATAAAATAAGTGCAGTAATTATGCTTCATTCACCTTCCCAACCATCTTTTCCCTCTTTTTTAACATCTCTGGCTGCAAACCATATCACCCCCACACCTCATCACCAATAAAATCATTATGAACAACCAAAGCTAAACCTTGGATCCCAAAACTTGAAATTAAACTAGCAGAAATCACACCCAGATGTAATTTTGAAAAGTTGAAATTTTGAAAATTACATCACCCACCATGAAATCACACCTAGAACAATCTCAGTTTAATTGATATTCAAAATAATCTGGGTGGGAAAAGATGGAGGGTGTGATTTCATTGATATTCAAAATAATTCCGGTTTAATTTCATGGGTGTGATTCACCGCCGCACCACACCACCGCCTCATCGCATCACCCTTAAAATCATTGCCGCACTCAAAACTTGGATCCCACCATCTTCTCACGCTTCGTCTTTGTCGTCTTCTCGTCATCTTGGATTTTGCCATCATCTCCCAAACTGAAGGCGTTCTGGTTTTCTTTGACAGGACTAAACTAACGGAAAACAAAACTAACATAACCTAAAAACGTCAGGGACAAAATACAGAAATTAGTATGTCATTATGGTTGGCTCATTTTAAATGGACTTGTTTAATATTGAGCTTTGTACTAACCATTAAATAAAATTATTACATGGCTTCTGATTAAAACTTAAAGTTTTCAAACCCTTTTCATTACTTTTTCTTTTTTCCATCGCCATTAAAAATGCTTAAATTTGAATTTTTGATGGAGTTAATTAATTAGTCGATGGATTAATTTCGGAGATTGGATTGCATAGAATCACCTTGATCTTTAAGACTTGAATGAGATTTTAAAAACCATTAAGACTACAATTAAAAGTGATCTAATTTAAAATCTAAAAACCCCTATTTTCAAGTGAAATGCTTGACAATTTATGTTATGTTTTTTTTGATCAAATTTTTTCCGTGGTCCCTGTGGTGAGGTCCTACTTTTAAATTGATTCATGTGATTAAAAGTTGTTAATTGTAACTTTGTGGTGGAATTTGTTAACGATCATTGTCCAAATCAAATTTCCGTTAAAATTCCATCCACAAGCTAGGGTAAAAAAAAGTCCTTCCATTCCTTTTTTTTTTTGTTGAACCTTTCATTTCTTTTTTCTATTAACAGCCACGCCAGCTACAATTCCACTTCCTGAGATGTGCTATTGATCCCATAGAATTATTTTACGCAGGAAGGGCTAGTGCCATGTCAGGAGGATCCTCTTCGGATTCTCTTTGTGAGGATCGTCAGGATCCTCAAATCGTGTCTGTTCATCGTATATCATGCGGTCAGTTTTTGTCAAGTATTATTCATATTTAATTTAAAATAAAAATATTTAAAATGATTTTTGACTGCATGTACGATGAACGGACACAATTTGAGAATCCTCAGAATCCTCACAAAGAGGATCCTCATTCAGTGCCATGCAAGGTCTAAAATATCGATGATATCGGAAATATCGGTAGTCCAAAAACACGGAAATTTCGATGGAAATATCGGCATATTATCGATATCGATAAAAATTGAATAAAAACCACGGAAATTGTAAGAAAAACTTGGAAATTTTTATTGAAACTTTGCAGGATGTTTATTTAGTCAATTATCTATTAGTTTATTACAAAAAATTGGAAGGAAATGCATTGCATGATGGATTTAACTGATTTAAGTTGATTATATATCGAGCTGGCAAACATTGTGAGTGTAGAAAATATGTAGTAATTAATGAAAGAAGTTTAAACACACCATAATCATTTATATATAATGAATTAGTACAATATTTTACACTTTATACATTGCATGGTAAGATACATGAGTGACTTAGTACCACATAGAGTTCCTATGAGGTTCAAAATTTTCACTATCTTCATCATCTCTATGTGTAGAGTAAGTGTATTTTAGCATATTTTCACAAAAACATAAGTGATATGGTGGTCAAGGTGTTGAAGGAGTACAATGGGAGGGGTTTGAATCCCCTTGGTGTTTTTTTTTTAAATATAGAAATTTATCCTAGATAATAAATATTAGCTTGCAAGCCTTGCAGACTGTTGGAAATATGCCCTAAAACCAATCATATGATGATACTTTACGGACATTTCACATGTTAAACTAATCTAGTTTAATATAAAGGGCAAAGATTATCGTTTTAAGCCGTCTCATATGAATGTTATATGCTTAAACGATAAGTCCAAGGAATATGTAATAGGGAGAATGTGATTTAAAGAAGTTAGATTCATGAGACCATTCTCTTTCGTATACATATCCTAAATGTTCCTGATCATAGGATTGCCAATTGGGCATTGACAGTCCGTCAAGATCAGTACGTACTATGTCTTCTCTTAAGGAGAGTGACTGGTCTCGAGTCATTGGTGTGACTGACACCAAGACAAGTATGTAGGTGCTCAATAAAGAATGAGTCCATTGAACACGATCAACAAGGAGTTCTCATACTCATGTCGCATGAGAACTTATGGTTGGGATAATGCAAAGTAGTCCTTTGACCTGAGGCATCATAGTTGTCTTGTGGTTAGGTCCTTGATCTTTGACCATGTCAAAGATACTCCGTCAGAGGGTGTCCACGGCATAGTTGGGGTTAAGCCACTTAGCCATGGAGGCAAGTGAATGCGCAACAAGGGATCTCTAACCTTCAAACCGTTTGAGGGAGAATACTCTATAATATGATTAAGAATCTCTGGCCAGAGTATGAATGAGATTTAGGAAGTCGTTCAAAATCACATTCAAGGTAATCATATAGGTAAATGAATCACATTGGATAGTAGACATGAATAAACTATCAAACCAAACAATGTGGTCAAGAGTATTGTATTAGAGAAAAACCGTATTGCATTGTAATCCTAAACTGAATAGGTTCTCCACCTCTTCTGATTAGCTTGGGTAACCATGACATACTGCTAGGTGTCACTCATGGTTTGTGGAAGCCCTAAACGTATATAATCACTAAAGGGAGAATTGAAAGTAAGTTTCAATTCACAATCGATTTGAAAGAGTTTTAATCGCCCACTACCTCGCTAAAAGGAACCTAATGGATCGTACACTGTGTAAGGTAGAGATTGAAGATACAACGGAGTTGAGTAAGAACAATTAAATGGTTTAATTGTATATGGCTAGGATTAACTAATATGTTGATTAATCAAACGAATAAGTTCGTTTTAGACCTCGGGTTAGTTTTGGGCCTCAAGGTCCAATGGGCTTCAAATGTCAAGCCCATTAACTTAAGTTGTATGACAACTTAATGAATAAAGATTAAAGAAGGCCCAAACAGCCCAAAGCCCTAAGATGGCCAGCCATATGTTGAAAGAAAAGGCCTTTTGGTTCTTTAGGTCACTTAATTGAAACTTTTGGTTCTTTAGGTCACTTAATTGAAGTGACTATATAAAGAACTTTATAGCCAAAATTCAAAGTAGGGTTTTCTTTTGAGGAAATTGGTGAGAACATGTCTCTCCCTTTTCTTTCTAGGAGGCCGGCCCCCTTGGAGGAGATTAGCTAGCAATCTTCACTTCTCCAAGGTCACTCATCTCCTTGGTGTGGAAAAATTAGAGGTTCTCTATTTTCGGAACTTGGAGAATCCTATCCTCCTCCAAGAAATCCATGGAGCTAAGAAGCAAGGAATGATGGCCCTCTCCTTGGGTGATTAGCCTTTGCTTATGCAAAGAGGAATCAACAAAGGTATAAGATTTCTCAACCCACTTTGTTCTTGAGTTGAGTCTTGGTTCACCATAACTACTAGGCTTTAAATTTCATGGATAATGTTTTGTTTTTGAGTGCATACAAGCATGATTCCGCCTTTAATTGTTAATTGCATGCCATAGATGTTGCTCAAATGAACATGTTTTTCATAAATTTTCCTTCACAGACATCTTAACGACCATATAAATATTACAAGCTGAATATGTAATCACAAACACATCTGTAGCGAGTTGGATAAGCCCCAGGTGCGTGGTTGACAAAGGGAGGGGTTTGAATCCCTCTATGCGCAAGATTGAGACTTTTCAACATTTTTCAAGTATTTTTGGGTTTCATCTCGCGATATTATCGATAATATCGCAATATACTTTATTTTCAGAATTGTTATTCTTAGGACTCAACCCAAAGACACATCTATTCTTGGAGTACATGACGTTTCGTATGCTTAGGCAAGACCCACTCTCAATTCCAGTTTTGGTTTTTAGTACGAGTATTTTAACTTACTTTTCTTTAGTTATTTGTTTTTGTCATTACAAATGTTTTTGGAAAAGTATTTCTGCTTCAGTTTTAAGTTCATCACGAGTTTCGATCTATATGTTATTACTTATCTATTTTGACGTTATCGTATTTTACGTACATATTTTTGACTTTACGTCAATATGCGTTTTCAACTTTATATTTTTATAAAGTATGTTTTCTACTTGTACACTGACTGGTAAGAAGGTATGAGCTTGGAGGCAAGAAAGATGGAATCATTGCAACCTGATCATGATGGGATGGCATTTTCCCTTTTGTGCAACCGCTTTGACTTGATTTCTTCGTTACGTACATATTTATATATTCTTCTTCTTCCTATTTTTGAGTATTTCAGTTTAGTAAATGATTTTAAATTTCGAGGATGAAATTCTTTTAAGGGGGGTAGATTGTTACACCCACCCCCAATTTAAATTGTATTTTCACTAAGTTTGAGTTTATTTTGCTTTTAAAATTGTTTTTGAGTCTTAATAGGTGTGCCATGGGGCCCACCTTTGTTTGTTGTTCCTCGGGTCCAAGCCTAACTCTCTCTCTCTTTCTTCTCTTTCCCTCCCTCACACTCTTCATTTTCCTCTTCTTCCCCGAGTCTCTCTATGTTCTCTCATCTTCCCGTCGAACACACACACACACCCAGTCACCGCATACCCTTCGTAGTACTCCGTCAACGGCATCATCATCACCATCTAAACCTCATATTTCTCTCCATTTCTCTCGGTGCAGCTAGGACAGTGGAACCCAGGAACTCTCCGGCGAGTTCTCTTTATCCTTCTCGGGTTAGGTAAGCTCCGGGTTACCTCAATTCACCTTGGATGTTGTGTGGTTCAAATATACTAAGTTTTATCTCGTTTTTTTAACAAGGTTTTAGAATGAGATCGACCCGGGGGAAGGCACACCCAACTTCAGCAAGGCCGTGAGTGTCGAGGAACTTTCCGAACACCTCCGACCGTTTCACGGCAAACAGAAGGTATAAAAACATTCCTCTCATCTTGTGTTTCATTTTGATACCTAGATCGGAGTCTAGGGTGCTCTTTTACAGTCGGCCGGAGTTGTAGAAGCTCCGGCGTTCTTCTCCGATTCGCACCAGGCCTAAAATATCACGATATTATCAATAATATCGCGATATATTGACGATAATTAAGTGGATAAGTGTGAAAATATCGCCCTTTCACAAAAATGATATTATCGGTGAAATATCGCCGATAATATCGATATTTTAGACCTTGATGCCATGAATGTACAAGAACTTTGAAGGGAGCGTTAATAACCAAAAGGGTGTAGGTGTTGCTTGTGCATTGGTTTTTTTTTTTTGTCACTTGTACATTGGTTGACTTGAATTAGTTTGCCATGGTGTCATGATGTGGATTGGAACAGACAAGCTAGGATGTTAGCACTATATAACTACTTATACTATTGTGCTTTTTCCAATATTATCATTCAACTATTGCATTTCCTTCTTCTTCCGTTGTTCATCTCTTTTTTTCTACTCTACATATTTCAATTCTTGTAAGAATTATACTTTCTTGAATTCATATCAGCCTGCAATCTTCTGTGGGTTTGGAGCTCAAAGATTGAAGTTTTTCAAGGTGGATTTCTTTTGGGAAGATGGATTTCTTATGGGTTTTATCTCTTTTCTACCATGTTTCCTGTGATATGTGTAGTGATATCTTCAATTTCGGTGACTGTAACTATCATTGCAATCTATAATGCTAAGATGGAATCGGATGAAAGATCAGGTTCTATGTGTGAAATCTTGCAACATATTATCCTTTCTTGAATGATATTTGGGGATTGATTGAAATTAGGGATCTTCGTATATGTTTCTTGGATTTTTCGTTAATATTAGCTCTAATTGTTGAAGTTTCTTTTGTAAAGTTGTGAAGGCCATATAAAGTTGTAAAATTGTGGGTTTCTTGCATGCTTTTTTAATCTTAGTTGATATTACTGATCTAGGTGCTAAAAAGGCCAAAGCCGTCAACTCAGTGTGATTGAATCTCAAGGCCAAAGCTAGTGATTCATACAACAAGTCTGTTCATAATAGTGGTCGTGTGTTGATTTATATTTTTCTTCCTATCTGGTTGAATAGTGAGTTCTTGCTTTCTTGTGGATATGACTTCTTCTTCGGTTAAAGTTGAGGGTTTACTAGGGATGTTAACCATAAAAGTTAGTGATAACAATTACACTAAGTAGTTTTTTCTATTCAAATCTGCGTTGAAAGGCTATAAATTGTTTGGTCACTTTGATGGTTCAGTTGTGTGTCCTCGTAGAGTTGTTCTTAACACTGAAACTAGTGTAACTAAAGAGATTGCAACAGCTTATCAAGAATAGGAGTCTACAAATAGGGCACTATTGAGTTTGTTAATTACTACTTTAACTGATGATGCAATTGAACATGTTATTGGTTGTAAAACTACTCAAGAGGCATGGTCTAATCTCGAAGAAAGATATGCTTCAATTTCTATGACAGGACTAGATCATCTTAAGAAAGAATTGGACACGATTAAAAAATGAAGGATTCAATGGATAGGTATCTTTTGAGGATTAAGTCTATAAGAGATCAATTAACTACTGCAGGAGAATACATTTCAGAGAATGATGTTATAATTGTTGCTTTGGCAGGCTTACCAAAAGAGTATGCTATTATAAGGATACTTATTCTTGTAAGAGAGTCTGCCATCTTTATGAAAGAATTTAAAGCATTACTCTTGGGTGCTAAAAATCATTTGTCTCTTAACATGTCTACTTTATACATGTAAGGCTCTTCTGCAAATTCAATGTCATCTCAATTTCAAAATGGAGCATCAAGTTCTAATTCTTCCGATGCGGAGTCTTCCAGTATAGGAGGAAGACTTACTTGTGTTCCCTTGTCTACTTTTGGTTCTCAATCAATGTGACTTTCCTCAACCCCTAATGAATCAACCTTCATATTTTCCTTATCCATCTTCATATGGATCAAATACTAGATTTACTAGAGCTATGGATCCTTCTACTGATTCATTTTCCAAACAATCTTCAACACCATCACACTATAATGGGGGTCAACAGAGATTATAAAATGGTAATCAACAAATAGGATGTGGAAATTACAAGTCAGACTATAAAGGAAAAGGGTCCAACAACTTTAAGCAAAATAATAGTTGGTATGACAACATTGATTCAAGAACTACTCAGCAACCTGAATGTCAGATATATCAAAGAAAGGGGCACACTGCTTCAAATTGTTTCTTTAGGAATTCTCAGGGTCCTGTTTAAGGGCATAATGTTGAGTGTCAAATATGTGAAAAGAGAGAGCATATTACTCTCGACTGTTATCATAAAGGCAACTACTCCATTAGCCTCCTGGACCTCAACCTTCCATGGTTCCTGCATACCAAGTTCAACCTCCAGCAGTTGCAAATCCTCATAACTTTGCTACTCACTATTCATATCAAGTGCCTTAGCTTGGTACTTAAATAATTCAACCTTTAATGTTTATCCCTAGCATGTCATATCAAGTTCCATCTCATCATATAACTTCTGATCTTGTAAGTCTCAATCAAGTTGCTCATTTTAAAGGTTCTGAGAAGATAAAAATTGTCAATGATCAAGGTTTGACTTTAAATTATTGGTTCAACAATAGTTCAAACTCCTTCTCATTCACTATTTTTAAAGAAAATGTTACATGTGTCATCTATTACTGTTCATCTCATGTATGTGCAACAATTGTGTGTAGATAACAATTGCTGGTTTATTTATGATGACACTAATTCCTTTGTGCATGACAAGATGACAAGGGAGATCTTGTACAAAAGAAAATAGTAGACATCAACAGATGTTTCATTCTTGTATCTTCAAGATAGTTTTTCAAGTGTATTTGTTGGACAGTTAGTGAAGTCTTCAGTATGACATCACATACTAGGGCATCTAGCTAATGAAATAATATCAGTCATGCTAGCTAAGTCTCAGATATCTGCTTCTATAGATAATATTCATTCAATGTCTTCAGTATTCAAGGAAAGATAACTAGAAAGCCCTTCTCTAGTGATCCTTCTAGATGTGTTTTACCTTTTGTAGGATTTACTCAGATGTGTGGGGTCCTTCCTCTGTAAAATCTATAAAAGGTTACAGATATTATGTTGTATTTGTTGATGATCAAGATTTGTGTGGTTATTTCCACTATTTAATAAATCAGAAGTTTTTTCTCTAACTTTGTTAAGTTTTACAATTTTGTTAAAGTATAATTTAGAGTCAATGTTAAATCTCAATCCGATGAAGGTGGTGAGTTCACAAATAATCCATTTAAAGAATTTTTATAAGACAAAAGAATGACTTATAGGGTGTCTTGCCCTTACACTCCTCAGCAAAATAGCTTGGCTGAGCTGAGACATCACCATATTTTTAGATTGCAACTACTCTGATGAGTGCTACAAGATTGTCTCAAGATTTTTAGTATCTTTCATGTGCTGTATTTCTTATCAATAGAATGCCTTGTAAAGTTCTTCATATGAGTTCACCATTTTATACTCTATATGACAAACATCCATCATTAAAGTATCTAAAAATCTTTGGTACTACTATGTATCCATATCTTAAACATTATAATGATATCAAATTTCAATTAAGAACCTCTGTATGTGTATTTTTAGGATCTGCTTCTGAATACAAAGGTGTTATTTGCTATAACTTGTAGTCTAAGAAACTTATTCTTTCAAGACATGTTCTTTATGATGAGTCAGTATTTCCTGCAAAGTCTATGTCTCAAGTGCCATTTGTTATTACTCATAGTTCATCTTTAGCAGCATCTCAATCATTGTCCACATTCAGCCTGATAGACAATCTACAAACAGAAGTACAAATAGGGTTCAACCTATATCATTTGATAATTCATTATAGGAAAGTCACAGCATCACTTTTGCATCTTCTGTGACTACTCCAAGTGAACAACTGGTACAAGAATCTGAAACACTACATTATACATCATCTACTTCAGTACAATATCAACCTTAACCCTTGTTACCTATCCTAGAGCCTGCACAGCTTCAAGTACTTATTCCAATCTCAGCTTTTGATAATGAACAATTTATGAGTTCCTCAAATTTTGAAGTACATAGAGTGCATCCTATGAAAACTAGATTGCAATCAAGAATTATTAGCATGATAGATTATACTACATATTATTAATTTTTACTTGAATTACAATCTCTTTAATTGGATGACTATTATATGTGTTGTGATGGTTTCTCATTAGTGGCTGAAACTGTGGATTATGAAAAACCTAAGAACTTTAGAATTGCTGCAACTAATTCTCATTGGCAGCAAGCAATGCAGGAAAATTTTGAAACGCAAGGAACATGGATTTTGGTACCTCTACCAAGTGATAGGACAATAGTTAGGAGCAAATGGGTTTGTAAAGTTAAGAAGAACATAGATGGAAGTATTGCTAGATACAAAGCTGGGTTGGTTGCTCAAGGTAATACACAGGAGCATGGTTTGGACTATTCTGAAACCTTTACTCTTGTAGTGAGGCATACATCAGTTAGGTTGATTGTTGCTCTTGCTACATGTCATAAATGGGAGCTTAGACAATTGGATATCAAAAATGTTTTTTTGTATGGTGAGTTACAGGAAGACATTTTCATGAAACAACCACAAGGTTTTCTAGATCCAAATGTCCCAATTATGTTTGTAAAATTGGCTAAAATCTTTATATGGACTTAAACAAGCTTCAAGAGCTTGGAATTCAAAGTTTATATGAGTATTACTTCTTTAGGAGTGCCTCTTAATTTGATATCAGCTTGTTTGTGAAGTCTAATGGAATTGATATTATCATCTTACTTCTATAAGTAGATGATATCATCCTAATTGGTTCAAGTTTAACAAAAGTCCATAATGTTATAAATCAACTCAATGAAATTTTTTATTTGAAGAATATTGTAAGACGCCTACTTCTTTGGGTTACAGATGCAATACAAAGATAATGGTGATTTGTTTGTTAGTCAATCTAAATATGTTAAGGAACTTCGTCAAAAGCTTTGTATAGAAAACTGTAAGCCCGCACTCACCCTTTCCAAACCTTATCCTCAGTTGTTAATGTTTGAAGGTGAACCTTTATTTGATCTCAGCTTTTATAGAAGTCTTGCTAGTGTTCTTCAGTATTTAACCTTTACAAGACTTGACATAGCACACTCATTTAATATAGTGTGTCAGTACACGACTAATCCTACTAACGCTCATATGTTTCTACATAAAAGAATCCTCAGGTACTTGAAAGAGACTATAAAATGTGGCATTACTTATTCCTCTTCTTCTGGTACTCATATTTCAACCTATTTAGATGTTGATTGGGCAACAGGCATAAATACAAGAAGGTCCACCATTGGTTATGTAGATTTTCTTGGCTCTAACCCAATTTCTTGGTAGTCCAAAAAATATACCTCTGTTTCTCGAAGTTTCACAGAAGTTGAATATAAAGAACTAGCTAATTGTGCTACTGATATATGTTGGATTATATCAGTGTTAACAGATTTGCATGAATTTCTATAGGTTCCACCATCTCTGCAATGTGGCAACCTCTCTGCATTACCTTTAGTATTAATCCAGTGTTTCATTCAAGGATACAACACTTGACATTGATTACCTCTTCATTCTTAAGGGAGAGTTCAATAGAAGGATCTCAATGTTCATTACATTTTCACAAAAAATCAAGTTGTTGATGTTCTTACTAAGGGACTGCATAGTCTTGTGTTTGTCCGACATTGTACCAATCTAATCTGGGCTATCCTAGCTGAGACTGAGGGGAAGTAATAACCAAAAGGGTCCAAATGTCACTTGTACATTGGTTGACTTGAGATTAGTTTGCCATGGTGTAATGATGTGGATTGGATAAAGCTTAACAAACAATCTAGGTAGTTAGCATTGTATAACTACTTATACTGTTGTATTCTTTCCAATTCTATCAATTCAGCTATTGCACTTCTTTGTTCTTCCACTGTTCATCTCCTTCTCTCTACTTTGCATATTTCAACTCTTGTGAGAGTTATACTTTCTTGAATTCATATCAGTAGTGTTAAGACGTGTATGATATCTTTTTTTTTTTTTATATTTAATTTATTGTTTTAAAAACGATGAATATAGCTAAATTACTTAATACTCATTATTAAAAAAAAACAATTAAATCTAAAAAGGATATCAAATAACCCCTAAGCTATTCAAGTCAATATCCTCTAATCAAGTTATGGGTAGCTTAGGTGATGCACTTTAAGAGCCATATGTTTAAAAGATCAAAATTGAATAGGGAAAAATTGAGGTTTGTTGCAATCCTATTAGATTAGGAATATGATTGTGTAAATCCTAGTAGATATGAGAATGTATTTTATATTTCTATTAGGAGTAGATTACATATTAAATGTTGTAATCCTAAAGGGTAAGGAATTAACCTTCCCTACTACTATAAATAAAGGCACAATGGGGTAGAATAACACACACCCACAATTACACATCTCTCTCTTCTCTCGACTATTGCCACACCTTTCTCTTTCTCTCTCTATGGCCTTCATAATTGTTCAGTAAATTATGCCTATAACACGTTATCAGCACGCTCTTGACGCTGCGCTAAAGAGATTTTATTCTTCAATTAGGGAAGTATTACGTTTTAATTGTTTTTTTCATGATGAATTTAATTATTTTATTAAATTGATCTATATGCTATTGATTCAATTTAATTTTTTTTTATGTTGAACGTGATCCAACGCGTTGGAGATGAAATTCCGGCTTTCTGAGAATGATCTTTTACAAATTCAAAGGCTTTTGTTGTTTTCTGCCAATCAGGTACACTTAAAATAAAGTAAGATATTTGAAACGATCTTGAAGCATGAAAACATTCCCCATGATGCATGAACCCCCTATGTTTATATTCTCCTTCCGATGTATATATATATTGTATATGTTCATATATTTGTTAATATATATATTTGGTTCATGCATTACGCAATTAGATTTTGCTATGTGGAATTTGTGAGTCAAAGAAATGAAATAAATTAGAAGTAATTTAGGGTTTGTCAAACCCTAACTATGTCGAAAAAAATTTGAAATTTTTTTTTTTGCGGTTAAGCAGCGTAGCCGCGCCGGCCTAACGCCAAGAAGAGCCTGCAGCTCGGGCTTGGGCACTAGAACTATGAGGGCTGCCTGCATGCATGGACCAGGCCCCTGGCCTGGGTTTAAACTAGCTGGGCCTGCAGCATATAAGCCTTGTTGGGCCATTTCCTCATTCCAGCCCGTGCCTTCAGCTCGCCAGCCAGCAAGCTATGCTGGGCTTGCATTGCGTTAGCCTAGAAGCCAGCGAAAGCTGGGCCTTCTCTCGAGCGACTGCCCAAAAACCAGCAAGCCCATTGATGTTGGGCATTGCTCTTCTGGCCCGTTGACTTGAAGTCCAAGTTAGGTTGCTGTACAGCCTTATAATGGAGCCCAAAGGCTTGCAGTTTATTGCAGGGCCGTGACCCATTGCAACCAGCGATTACATGCTGGGCTGCGTACCATTTTTGACCCGATGCTATATTTTGGCATCCACCACTTCTTAACCATACCTAAATATTTTTGGACGTTTTGGTTAAAACCACACTAGGCTATATTTTCTTAATTATTTGGCCTGAAGCCATCTAAAGTGAATATAACCCGAAGTCATTATTTTGCTTCTACAATCGACCCCAAATGGTCCTGATCTATTGAATTAATTAAAAGTGACATGCAGTCCATTAATCTGATACTGAATCCAAAATTATTGACCTGAAGATCACTTTTGGACATTAACGATTCAATAATTTATTTCTCTTCTTTGAATCGTTGACTCACTATCATTGTCCCGAAGCACTCACACTTAAGTACCCGAAGAACCTCAAATCCACTACACTTAGTTGTATATTGCATTCTATGTTCTTCCAGGAACCTCTCCTTTATGAACTAAACGTTCATAAACTAAATTGAACCTGTAGTTTCAAATTTAGTGCCTTTGAAACCCGAAGTTTTCATAAAACAATACACCCATGAAAACCCGACGTTTTTTCATGAAAACCATGTCATAGAACTCAAATGTTCTAACTTTGATGTGTATGGATGATTCCTTCCCATAAGCACCAAATCACAATCTTGTTCCCTCCAATTCGGTGGATTGTCAAACCGTCACAAGTTCGATTTCCCTTATTTGGACGTTTCTAAGAGAAACCACTTTATGTGGGGCACAAGACGTGAATCTCCACTTGACTATCAAGAAGCTGAGAAACCATTGAAGCCAACAATGGCATGGAAAAGCTGAAAAAGCCTCCACCATGATCTTCATTCGAAGACTTGTGCCCAAAGCATAACAAACGGAAATACCTCCGGAATGAGAATTCTATGGCTCTTTGGCTCACTTCTACGAACTGTCTAATCATGAAAGACATTGCCTGAAGCACACCATGATTACGTCAATGAATGAGTACAATTCTGAAGTTTATAAATCCAATCAAATTTTGGCTGGAGAATACTTTTCTCGTCCTTCCATGTTTCTAACTCACCCCTGAAGTAGAAGTGTAGAAAGCAGAAGTTTACCAAATTCTCGAATCTGATTACTACCACAAACGTGAGAGAACAGTATGGACCCAGTTCAGATGGAGTTTACCGAATGGCTTGACCCAGTTCAGTCAAAGGCTAACCAAATGGTGATGCACTGCTTCTACAGGAATACACCGAATGGCATGCTCTCTCACAATTCAATTTCGAGTTTATTTTTACAACATATGGTAGAATCAGGGCTTGCCAAGGTATAGCCTTAAGCCCGAAGCGTGATCCTTGGCACCTAAGACCTAAAACTTCAAGAATAAAGGATAATATTTCCGAACCTTAACCTTGCAGAATCTACTTCCGTCTTCATGGAATAGATTATTGGTTATGCACCTGCTCATGCCCCTACCAATGTTGTTGAGGAGTACCATTCTAGTAGTCAATATGTGAGACTAATTTTGCTCCACCAAACATCGTTGGAAAAGCAGAATTTTGACATGGATGGCCTTATTGGCCGAATCCCCTTAGTAAACCATTTACTTTGTGAATATTTTTCCATGTTCTTGGATTCACGTTTGGTGTATGTTTTACTTATGGATAATCTTATTGATGTTGTCCTCGAATATGAGTTAATTGAATCATGTTTCATAATACATATGATCAATTCAATTAAACACGTGATTAGGTAGGAATGTGGGAAAGTTAGTTGTCTGGATGAATGCGTACTATGCACACTAACTTTACACCTAAATCACATCTCTAACAACGACTTTAGGTCTATCCAACCTGATTAAGAGCATTGGCACGCTCCTCGTTGTATGAATGGTACTGAATTACCATTTAAGGGACCTTAAAGTCTCCCTGACGTTGAGTTTTTTTAAGGATATTCGAGATGACAATGATCATAAATGAAACCACTAAAGAAAATAGAGTGAAATATCTTTGCACCACCTCCAAAAATGAGCCTGAAGCTTTGATTTGGGGCCAATGGGTTGTCTCCCAACTGGGAATACACCACATGTGACCGGCTTGGAGCCTGGTGATTAAGCAGTTTACTTGCTTTGCCACGACCATTTGGGACACTTAGGTTGAACAATGATGCTACAACGCATCTCCTTACCCGAAGTAAAGATCTTGTGCCTACAAGCACACTTTGCCAAACCTGCTCATTAGGGAAATTGATTTTCTATATCATTTCTTGCAAAGATACAAAATCACCATTTTTCACAGTGGATTCAAGGGAATATATGTGGACTAATCCAACCAAAATGCGGACCATATAAATACTTATGGTTTTGGTTGATGAATCGACAAACTGGTCACATGTTTGTCCACACACATTGCTACTAAACCTCATGGCCGATTAAGGGTTCACCATCCTAGTTATCCCATAAAGTCTGGGAGACTGGATAATGCCGGAGAGTTTCAATCGAGGGTTTTCGATAAAGTATTGCATGTCTTTTTGGTTTATAATTGAACATCGAATTCCCATGTTCACCCCAAATAGCCTCGTCTAGCGATCATAAAGCGCAATTTAAATGATCGCCCGAATTTTGGTGAAACGTACCAAGTTTTTGGTTTTTGCCTAGGGCTATGCAATCTTGTACGCAGCTATGTTGGTCCGCCTTGAGGCCCATTGCCACCCAACCTATATGACGTTACAGTTGGTTATTGGGTACGAACTTGACGATTTTCGTATTTACGGATTTGGGTGTGCATTTCATGTGCCAAGTTGCGTCACCACAACGTACCACTATGGGTCCTCAAAGAAGGATGTGTATCTTTTGTCGATCATGATTCTCCTTCACACTAGCTATCTTCGAGCCCTTGCACGCGATCTCTTTACCGTTCATTTGCGGGTTGTCACTTTAATGAGACAGTCTTCATGCCATTAGGGGGAGATAAGAACGTCAACGTTATTGTAGAACAGGGCGAAGTTGCGTGGACGTTGCCTACTATGTCTCATCTCGATCCCCATACCGCACAAGTATAATAAGCAAGTACGATGAATTCTAGATTTTAGAATTTTGCGCCAGACGCATTCCTCTGATCTAGCTGAAGTGACGAGATCATATACCAGCTACAAACATGCCTTCAAGGATAGACGTACATAACGGACGTCGAGTCAACATCCCTGGAGGGTGTGCCGCCCCTGTTGGATGGTTTGGACTCCCCTGTTGGACGGTCCGGTACACCGGCGGATAACCAATCGATCTGTCTTGGCCTGGAGCACAACAGATCATTCGGTTCATAGGATTCACTTCCCTAGAAGAGGAAGACGCGGCACAACAATGAATCTAAACTCGATCGCTATCTCAAATCATTTCCATCTCATGAGATTAATCCGGATTACTCCCGAGACTTGAAGTACTTGGTCTAGTATACTGGTTTGGATGAGCTAAATGGAATTGAAATGAGATTACCATCGATGATTTTTTCACTTATATGATAGTTACTGACATAAATGAAAAGAGACGATATCGAACCGTGTTCCGTTGATTAAGTGACAATGTAGAACTGATTGGACAACTGAAATTACAATCCAGGTCAAATTCCTTACCAAAGTGTGTTTTGGACCTGTCGTTCCTACATTGCCCAAGGTTACCCTATTATGTTACAAGTGGGAAAGGAAGTGTTATGGGATGAATGAAATAGTGCGATATAATGCACGCCTTAAGGCGCAAGGTTTCTCTCAAAACGTCATGCGATTGATAGCAGCATTATGAAATGTGGTTAGTGTTTTCTCCATGGGGATATAGATATGGAGATTTAGATGTAAGTTCCCGAAGAATTACATGGACTGGTTCAAATGGTTCCAAACCACAGAACGCCCTCTTAACTCGTTTTGAGGCGTTCACTTATGGATTGAAAAATTTGACGGATGTGGTATACCTGTCTACGTGATTATTTGATTAGTCAAGGATATGAATTATGCCCTTGCGTGTTAAACTACGAAGTCTTATTCCGAATTGCTAGAGTTACAGTTTATGTCATTAACACGAATCTCACTAAGACTCTGGAAAAGCTTGAGAAAACTGCCTTGCACCTGAAGATGGAATTTGAGATGAAGGATCTTGGGAAAACTCGTTTATGCCTTGACCTGAAGTTGAAGCATTGTTCTGACAGTATTTTGGTCTACCAGTCGAACTACACTCCGAATGTGTCACCTAGAGTATACCTTTGATCGTCCATACGTTATATGCAAATGAGACCTTTGAAGAGGTTATGGAATCCGAAATTTCATACCTAAGTTCAACTTTGCACTTCGTTGTATATAGCTCATTGTACGTAGACAGGACATCTCCTTCACTGTTGATCTTGGTAAAGATGCATCATCGCGCCTACACACAACCATTGAATTGGTATTAAAGACGTACCCTGAAGGTACTAACTACATGGGCAAATCCCAACGCATCTCGAGTGGATCCAACCCCCCTAATCCTCGAAATGATGCCTGCCTTGTTTGTTATGCTAAACCCGCACAAGGAAAAATCCCCAAATGGTTATGTCTTTACCGTTAGGGATATCGCAATATCTTGGAGGTCCAAGATATGACCGTAGTTGCGAAATCTTCTAATCGTTACAAGAATCACCTCACTTCACTACGCCATAAGTGAAACATGGTTAGAAGTTCTTGTTGAGCATATTCGAAGTACTTGCTATATTTTCATCCATCGTTAAGTCCCAACGACGATCCATGAAGATTATGCCGCATGTATCAACCCGACCAAGCCATGATACATCAACAAAGTCAACACCAAGACATATTGAGTCCACATCTACATTAGTAAAGCATCAGAATATTGAAGTTATGCAAGCCGATCCCAGACAACCTTGCTGACCTCTACACGACGTCACTGCCGAAGTCAACCTTCCAGAAACTTGTCCGAGGAATTGGTATGCCTAACTATTCATATGTAATGCTTGTAGTTCTCATTTGGAAGTTATGTCAAACTCAGGGGGAGTATCCAGAAGTATACTCACTCGATCTTAATGGACCCTTTTTCCCTACGATTATGAGCATTTTTCCCACTGGGTTTTTGCTACCTAAATAGGTTTTAACTAGGCACCCATCATGGGCTGATCATACTCTTGTGAGCTCTTCTACTTGCGTCCAAAAGACGTATAGTTTTTACTTAATGCACACTTTTCTCCTTAGACTATGGGTTTTTCCCCACCTTGGGTTTTACCATAGCGAGGTTTTGTGAGTTTTACTTTTTATGCATTCTTCCGTTGATTTGAGACTCGCATTCGCTCATCGTGTCGACGACTTAATCAACTGTACTTGCTTCATCACTAAAGACCTGATGCGCCATTTACTTGAGTATTTACACACTCAAGGGGGAATGTTGCTGTCCTATTAGATTAGGAATGTGATTGTGTAAATCCTAGTAGATATGGGAATGTATCTTATATTCCTATTAGCAGTAGATTACATATTAAATGTTGTAATCCTAAAGGGTAAGGAATTAACCTTCCCTACTACTATAAATAAAGGCACAATGTGGTGGAATAACACACACCCACAATTACACATCTCTCTCTTCTCTCGACTATTGCCGCACCTTTCTCTTTCTCTATGGCCTCCATAATTGTTTAGTAAATTATGCCTACAACAAGGTTTTATTTATGAGGGCCAATTAGGCTTCATGACAATGGAGATTAACAAGGTGGAATGGAGGGCAAAGGTTATGAGGTGGGGAAGTGGTATGCATGATGATTGTGGAGCCAAAAATAATCCCAAAAATCATGGATCTGACACGTGGATTATTTTTCAAGAAAAACAAGACTGCCCCTATTAAATGAGCATGAAGCATTCTCATTCACCACGTGCAACTGAGGTAGAGCAGGCAAAGAACCATGACTGCTCAAGGCACCTCTACCCGTAGGAAAAGTTAAAGGCATTTATGACAGAACAATTCTTTATTCTTATCATAAATACATTCCGAATCAGTGAAAACCTCTTTCAAGTAAGTAATCCTAATTATATATTTAGGATATTTATTTAATTATTTCAAGATATTATTTACACAAATATCTTGGAATACTCCCACTTAAACACAACCCTAGGGCTAACCACCCACAAACCCTGGAAGGACGGCCCCTCTCCTATTCTCTCCTATAAATACCCACTTTATCTCCAAAATTCAGTAAGGTTTAGCTACCCCTAAAAAACCTTTTGCTAATCAGAAAAGCCAAACACTTATTCTCTCAAAGTTTCTGACTTGAGCATCGAAGGTCCTTTCACCAAACCCCATCATGGGTGCGTGAGACTTTTGGTCTTTGACCAAAGGTGTTGATTGTTTTGCACAGTTTTCTTAATCAAAGGAAGGCGGAAATTTGCATCGAGAATGACAACGGTGGGTCCAATAGTATGAATTTTGTGATTTTCTGGTTTTTCTCTCCATTAGTTGTAAAATATTTTTTTTTTTGAAAAAAAAAATCCCGTGTGCATGTGGTGCTTCATGATTATTCATGCAATCAATGAAAATGAAATGAGACTTTTACCATATATTTGACAAAAAAGAGGAAAATTATTGTTAACAAATTACACCACAAGGTTACGGTTAATAACTTTTTTTTATTATAGGGGTCACTTTAAAAGTATGCCCTCACCACAGAGAGTATTAAATATAATTGGCTTTTTTTATATTTATAGATATCAGAGACCGCCTTGAGATTTCAAAGCATTGTGCAGAAAAAGAAAATGGGGTCCCTTTGCCTAATAAGTTTATTTTCATGAATTAATATTATAAATAAATCTTGGAACTATTATCAGCACTCTAAAAATCTTATTATACACTCTTCACAGGGTATTTTTCTTTCTAATTATAAAAAAATTTGGAGTGCAAATGAGCTTTTTTGGAATGCCAATAACAATTCCTATAAATTTTTAGAAAACTAGATTTTATCATAAAATAAGATGAAATTTAGATTAATGCCTGGCAGAAGATTCAAAATTGAGTTTAATGCCTGGCACATTTATTTCCATGCCATTTTTTATTTTTATTTTCTGGTAATTTCATAATTTTTCTTTTTCTAACTCTATACTAATTAATTATAATATATTTCGATATGAATATTTAGGTACACTAACTCATTATAAATATATTTTGTTAAAACATTTAGCTACACAAATTCATTAATTCTTTTTTTTATTTTTGGTTTTCCACTACTACACAAATTTAATATATTATATTTCGGTCCAAACATTTAGGTACTTTAATTCATTATGATATATTTAGCTATAACCATTTTAGGCACAGATATTTCAGTACAAACAAGTCAATATACCATATTTTGGTACAGTCGTTTTTGTACACTTATGTATTTACATATTTTTCTTATGTGTCACTAATTTCTTTTAATGTTTTCTCATTTAGGTTTATTTATAATTGGAAGAACTAAAATGTGCACAATAAATAACAAAAATAGAATATGAATTTTAATAAAAGCACACTTCAAATGATTAAAATCAATACATAATCTAATACTAGATTTTTTCAAATTTCAATCTTTTTTACGGACTAATTTTCAGAAACCCCATAAATTGTTCCATAAAACTTCACTTCAAGGCTTATGGTGAGATTTTACAAATGTATTAATATCATAAATAAAACTTTTGATAAATATGCACTCTAAATTTTCAGTATATTAGAGGCCAAGAAAAATTCATGTAACACTTTAGCCATTATAGATTAATTATATTTACACAATAAAAGGTTCAGGCTGGGTTACCAGCAAATAAGAAACATAAACACAATTTGGATTCGTTTTTACACAAATTGAGTCAAACTTGGACCTTTGTAAAAATGAAAAGTAGGAACCAAAGGATGTTACATCCGGTCGGATAATACGGTCCAAATCTACTAATGTTGCAATTGTTGGGCTAGCTAGAGAAAAGTTTTTTCTATGGTTGCGCATTTCTATTTGTTGAAATCTAAACGATTTTTAAAAGGGCTTTAAATAAAAGAACAAGGATTCATCGAGAAATAATTTTTTTTTTAACTGGAGAGAATAATCCCAAAATTTCATACGATTATTTAGCGATATGGGGGGGAGAACAGTTTGGACTCTGGCGTATGTTTAATAACAGTTCGTTTTTAGTTTTCTATTGATAGAGGACTATCATGCACGAAAAAGGAAGGTTAAACGAAGAAGGGTAGGAAGGATGGCATGGCCTCAGATTTCAGGGGCCTGTGCAAAAATTATAAACAAAACCTTTATATTTTCGTACTACGCCAAATGAGACTATTATTAACAGTATTTACAAAGGATGTATAAATCCATCATATAATGAAATCATAAAAAAAATTCTATAACTAAAATTAGCCATGCATGAAAAAAAAAGCTGAAAATTTTAAAAATTCCATTAGTAACATTATTTACAAAAGATGTATGGAGTCCGCCAGAAAGTTGAGAAAAATCCCAAAGGGTTGTTGTTTAATTGATAATTTGATTAATTGATTGAAAGATGAAAAATGATTACAATGGATGAAGGCTTAGGAAATTAAAACGAATTAAATGACATTAATCGGACGGAAAGCCAAAAGTCTGATTTAA
The DNA here is from genome assembly GCA_024362995.1 of Heteromeles arbutifolia. NCBI lineage: Eukaryota > Viridiplantae > Streptophyta > Magnoliopsida > Rosales > Rosaceae > Heteromeles > Heteromeles arbutifolia. The sequence continues at coordinate 31,111,990 of JANCRC010000004.1, forward strand.
ATTACAAACATTAAAACACTGTTTGTTGGAACGCCAAAAGATAAACAATAAAGATCTCCATTTATTAGTAAGTTGTTGTTGACGAATATTCTTGCACTCCAAATATACTTCTTTCCCCAATCTTGCAATTTAATTCCACATTAACTTTGTCTCCTACAACCATGTCAATCATAATATTTTCAGATTGAAAAGACCTTGATTTTCATAGATGTGTTCTTGGGGAATTTCAACTTGCATGACCATGTCGTCATCGATCTTGATAGGATTAACAACTTATTTTTCTTCAATTTCTTCTTCCACCCTTTCTGGGCATGTGGGATCATCAAATAAATTTTCCTCCACTACTTTGTTTTTTGAAAATAACGTTTAAAAGATACAAATTATATTCAAACGGGAACCATACCTTAACAATAACTCTCTTCATCCTACGCCAAATACGCCAAGATCAGATATGATTTTTTCCTTCTTTCTTTCGTGCCTTTTGCAAACTATCCCACCAAAAAGCAATATTTCCCTTTAAACGAAAAGCAACCATTTTAACTATCTTCTCATCTGGAATAGTAATTTCTTTGAAGAATTTCTCTACAACTCCAACCCAATCAAGAAAATCTTCAATACATTTGCCAACCTCAAAACGAGGAATCTTCAGAATATCAAGTTGACGAGTCTGGCTTGAGGCAAATCCTCCAGGGCATTCCCCATCAACAAAAGACTTTTTGCAACCACCATAGAAGATCTTTGGTGCGCCACAAATAGCCTTCCTCTACAATCAACGTTGAAGAGAGGTTTGTTTCTCCCATGATCGCTTGCCATTAGAACAGGGCAAATCCCTGCTCTGATACCAATTAACGCAGCACGAAGCTAGTAAAAAGGGTTCCCAGCGTAATCCCTTGTAGAACAAAGTCTGGAGTCCACCAGAAAGTTGAGAAAATTCCCAAAGTGTTATTGTCTAGTTGATAATTTGATTAATTGATTGAAAGATGAAAGATGATTATAATGGATGACAACTATGGCACAGACAACAATGGCTCAAATAAGCCATTTACAACCGCTTTAGAGAACTGAAAAGGCTTAGGAAATTAAAAAGAAATTAAATTACATTAATCGGACGGAAAACCAAAAGTCCGATTTTAATTACAAACATTAAAACACTATTTGTTGGAACAACAAAAGACAAACAATAAAGAACTCCATTTATTAGTAAGTTGTTGCTATTGACAAATTTCTGCAAAAGATGGCTCAAGCCACTTTTGTAGGAGAATTAAACACCACTTCTATGACCGCGTCATGGTCCTAATTCTAACACTAGAATATTTGTTGCTGCCTTTTGTGTCGCCATATCAAATGAATCTAACATTTTCCAATTTTAATTCTTCTTTTTCAGAATTTGAAATATTTTTTTTTCTTTTTCATTCTTTGTTGGAAGTGACCCGTATCTTGTTCTACATCATTAAGGACCCTATTCCATTGCATTGTTAGCTCCCTCTCAAAGCTGCCAATGAAGGGTGGTGGACAGAATGTGTATAGAATGACACAAAACTAAAATAAAAACCAATTAAAAGAAGAAAGCAATTTTAAATTATTTTCACTTTGAAATTTTTATTTTCATATAATATCTTTCATGTCTCCCTCCTTACTCTCGTCACATCCCTCCATTAATCTACATCCCTCATTTTCTCATATACTTTTTTTTATCTCTAGCGCAAAAACTAAATATATATGTTATTAGCACGAATAATGTTAGGAGACCACATATTTATACCACATTGGTGTACTATCACATGTGCCAAGTCATGCATATATACAATCAACATTCAATAAGATAAGCTAATTAATTGATGTGGCATGTGTGATCCCACATCGTCCAGGGGAGTGGATCATGTGAGCCTTATATGTATATTCTCATATCTACCTAGCGCGAGGCATTTTGGGAGCTCACTGGATTCGGGTTCTGTGGGAACTCCGAAGTTAAGCGAGTAGCGCGCGAGAGCACTCCCATGATGGGTGACCCACTGGGAAGTTCTCGTGTGAGTTCCCAGAATCAAAACCGTGAGGGCGTGGTTGAGGCCCAAAGCGGATAATATCGTGTTATGGTGGAGGCGTGCCCGGGATGTGGTGGGGGCCTGGTCGGGGATGTGTGACATGACATCTATGCATCACTTACCACATTAAAGAGTACACGTGTTACAAAAATATGGTCTCCCTAATAGTATTTTTCTTTTAGCACTTCGAAAAGTTCATCTTGCATTCATCTACATACAAAGTTTTCCTTTTATTTTTACAAGGTTAGATTATGAATGATTTTTTTAAAGTGTAAATAATAATTTTTATAATTTAAAAAAAAAAGAAGAAATTGTTAAAAATTGACTCTTACAAATTGTGCTTTATGTCCTACTATATATTGGGTTGGGCTAACGGGTTAAAGTTTGTCTCAAATTTAAAATTCATAAATCTTACAACATAATACATAAATGTTATGGAAAAGGGGAAAAAGAAACTAGAATTGCTACTCAAACAAAAAGCACAAGCAACGAAACAAAGGGAGGCACACAGTCCTTCCGTCTTATTAAATTACAAATGAGATAAAGAAGTTGATTTGTGGCACTGATCATAAGGGGAGGGCTTCATTTAAGTGGAGGGCTTCATGAAAGGGATTTTTATCACCTACAAAAGTAAGGATAAAAATACTTAAAAATACTTGCAAGAGTACAAGATTGTCGTAGTATAGTAGCTCAAGCAAGGTCGTTTTCCACAGGGATTGAATGAATAATTTGTGTTTAAAACCAACTCTTAATTAATTATTTAAAACAAAGTTTGAAAAATGTTGATTTTAGAATTTAATATAATAAAAACGAATTTTAAAATAAAACAATTAAAGAAATTAACTAGAGAACAATTTAAAGAAAATCAATTTGTAAAAGCACTAGGGTTCTGCCGTCCCCTTAACAATCATATGCAATTTTACTAATTACTTATGAATTTCTACATACATGCTTTGAAGGTTAGGTTTTCCTAATGCATATTTTCCTCGTGATGTTCAAGTGAAAATGTATATCTAACATGCAACCCGTCTGTGATGTTCAGATCAAATATAAACATGCAAGACTCATTAAGCTTTGTGAAAACCCTTTGAAAAACCATGCAACCCTTAAGAGCGTGATGTTCGCCTTAAGTGAACTTACAATTACTAATCATAAGAAACCCTTCTCAATTTCAGGGTGATGTTCCAACAGAAATTGCATCAAATTACTTATCAAAAAACCCTAATGGTCGCGAATCACTAAGACAATTAGATAGTTTAATCGTAGTGATTAATAATTCAAAGCAAGTATGCATCCATTCATAAGCAGATTAATAAAATTACATATTCATGCTAAGGCTCATGGCTTCACCCTAGCAAAAGAACTAGTTACGAACAATCATAAAAACTAAAGAAAATATATTAACTAGAAAAAGGATTGAAAACATCTTGTAGGTAAAAAGGCTGAAGTTCTCCAAAATAATGTGTGCGTTCTCCCCTCCTTATTTCTTGCGTTCCCCCTCTTCCTCTTGCGTTAAAAAACCCTAATGGCTAAAAAACCTTATTTATACTACTACTAAATAAAACCCTAAAATGTCTTAGAATAAAACTAGGAAACATAATAAAATAATAAAACAGAAAATAAAAGGTTTCCTATTTGAACTAAAATTTGGACTTCACAGAAAATCAGACTTTTGACCAACCAAATCAATTCTGATTTGGTCCCGAAAGGTCTCCTTTGAAATCTAAAGTCGTCCCCTAAAAATCCTCAGAAGGAATCTTCCTCAAAATATGCCATTTTGACCTTTAAAATACCCAAAACATCCAGAAACGTCAATCTGGGAAAATTGCACGCTGGGCCTTTATTTCTTTGCCACGGTCAAACGGCTTGGTAGAAAAAATCTGAAACTTTGATACAATCATCTTGAAAGACTCACATACCTCCTCCAATTGAAATCACTCCAAAGACTCACGAACCTCCTCCAATTGGAATCACTCCAAACTTCGTCCGTTTGATCACTTTTTGCACCAGAGGAAGTCGAATGTCCTACATTGAAAATACAATTCAAAATATCAAAATTCTTCTAAAATAATACCTAAAATATAAAGTAGAGATAAAAACACTTAAAAATACTTGCAAGAGAACAAGGTTGTCGTAGTATAGCAGCTCAAGCAATGTCGTTTTCCACAGGGATTGAATGAATAATTTGTGTTTAAAACCAACTCTTAATTAATTATTTAAAATAAAGTTTGGAAAATGTTGATGTTAGAATTTAATATAATAAAAATGAATTTTAAAATAAAAAAATTAAAGAAATTAACTAGAGAACAATTTAAAGAAAATCAATTTGTAAAAGCCCTAGGGTTCAGCCGTCCTTTTAACAATCCTACGCAATTTTACTAATTACTAATGAATTTCTACATACATGCTTTAAAGGTTAGGTTTTCCTAATGCATATTTTCCTCGTGATGTTCAAGCGAAAATGTATATCTAACATGCAACCCGTCTGTGATGTTTAGATCAAATATAAACATGCAAGACTCATTAAGTTTTGTGAAAACCCTTTGAAAAACCATGCAACCCTTAAGAACGTGATGTTCGCCTTAAGTGAACTTACAATTACTAATCACAAGAAGCCCTCCTCAATTTTAGGGTGATATTCCAACAAAAATTGCATCAAATTACTTATCCAAAAACCCTAATGTTCGCAAATCACTAAGACAATTAGATAGTTTAATCGCAATGATTAATAATTCAAAGCAAGTATGCATCTATTCATAAGCGGATTAATAAAAGGGGCTTTTGGATCTAGGTCCAAAAATATAGGTAGTTTTTGGGATTGAGTCCAGTTATCCAATTACATATTTTGATATCAATTTTGCCCCTTTAGATAAAAATATTTAATTTTTTTTAATGTTTTATCATTTATTTTGTTTTTAAATTTTGAATATTTAAATACTCAAACTAAAATATTATCTAGTAACTACCTACTATTTATGAAGAAAGCAAAACCGATATAATCTAGTAATGTATAGGAAGAAAAATGCTTTATACCTACAAAGCAGATATAATCTACCTGCAAAACAAAAATAAACTACCTATTGTATTGGAAGAAAACTGATAGGAACCTACATGGCGGAACATAGAAATATAAATATGATATAATATACCTCCATTAAAGGAACAAATTTTGAGGGAAGAACACAAAAATATCACCCATGAAATGAAGAGACAAAAAAGAGGAGGATTGATAGAGGGAATTGTTTGGAAGAAGGAAAAAAGGACGGATGAAGGTGATTATATGGCTATAACTAATCCTACAATTAAGGGATTAGTTAAACCACAAATAATCCCATAATTAAGAAATTTTGTGTATTTACTACAATTCGTAAGCCTAAGGGGTAAATATGGTACAAACCACTAATAAACATACGTGGAATCTCAATTATTGGACTTATTTCAATGAAGTGGACTAATCCTACTAATGGCTCACAAAATTGGATCTATATCAAGTTATCCCTTAATAAAATTATATATTCATGTTAAGGCTCGTGACTTTGCCCTAGCAAAAGAACTAGTTATGAACAATCATAAAAACTAAAGAAAATATATTAACTAGAAAAAGGATTGAAAATACCTTGTAGGTAAACAGTCTGAAGTTCTTCAAAATAATGTGTGTGTTCTCCCCTCCTTATTTCTTGAGTTCCATCCTCCTCCTCTTGTATTAAAAAACCTTAATGGATAAAAAACCTTATTTATACTACTACAAAATAAAACCCTAAAATGTCTTAGAATAAAACTAGGAAACATAATAAAATAATAAAACAGAAAAGAAAAGGTATCCTATTTGAACTAAAATTCGGACTTCTCAGAAAATTAGACTTTTGACTGACCAAATCAATTTCAATTTGGTCCCAAAATGCCTCTTTTGAAAGCTGAAGTCGTCCCCTACGAATCCTCAGAAGGAATCTTTCTCAAAATATGCCATTTTGACCTTCAAAATACCCAAAACATCCAGAAACGTCAATCTGAGAAAACTGCGCGCTGGGCCTTTATTTCTTTTCCACGGTCAAACGGATTGGTAGAAAAATCTGAAACTTTGATACAATCATCGTGAGAGACTCACGAACCTCTTCCAATTGGATTCACTCCAAAATTCGTCCGTTTGATCACTTTTTGCTCCAGAGAAAGTCCAATGAAAATACAAAGTATCAAAATTCTTCTAAAATAATAACTAAAATATACTAAGAATAAGATTAAATATATAATATAATATGGACTCATCAAATACCCCCAAACTTAGCTTTTTGCTTGTCCTCAAGCAAAACAAATCTAGAAAACAAAAATAAAAGCTAATGATCTAAAAACTTAAATGAAACTAAGACACAAAAATTTCAACTTCAAGTTGCAATCCATAGAAAACGTTAAAAATTAAAACATCTTTTCAAAAGTTCCAGCTAATCCCACCACAGAGTCTAAGCCATTTAAAATCAATGAGAAAAGAATTCATGAACTTTCTTTGATATACAGGTGAACCAACATAGTTAAGGAGATTCAACTAAAACCCCTACTTTTCGTCCTCTTTCTTTCATACTTGCTAACTTGATATATTTTTTCTTTTTTCATTTTTTTTTTCCATTTTTTCTTTGTCATCATTTTTTTTCTAGTAATATTAGTGGTTGTGCAATGCTAGTTCCCTTAAACTTTCTATTCAACCCATGTAATGAATTTTAGGTCAATGACTCTCAAACCACAAAGGCTTTAGGGCACTAGGTCTAAAACACCCCTAAGGACTTATTAACTCGAGCTGAAAATGTTACGAAACCAACTAACCACTCTACCCCATGCCAAAACTCTATTGTTTGACGCGAGAATCACTATTGATCAGGTAGGACTGGCCCGATTACTAGGCAAAGTCTCGGATGGAACAATTATTACTTTATTTATAAAAATAACTAAACTTTACTCTACTTCGAACAAAAAATTAAAATAAAAATGACTTAGACGAAAAGTAGGTATTCCAATCTCACTTCCCACAAACAATATTGGTGTGAACGTGCAAATTTTCAAAGTATAATTTATGAATTAGTGTTTAAGCAACGATAAATAGAAAATACTCTACTGTGAGATTAATCTTCATCATGTCCATTTGTTCTAATGTTTAAAATAATCTATGAATATTAACTTAAAAAAGAAAAATTTTAACTGACACATAAATAAAAATACCTAAAATTTCTTATTTCCCACCCCCAAACTTAAATAAGACATTGTCCTCTAGGTGTGGAAAATAAAATAAACATGACAAAAATAAAATAAACTTAAACTAAAATATAATATAATTATAAAAGTGAAAATGATTAACAAAACCAAAGAAAAAGAAAGGTATTACCTAGGCTTGAAAATGAAGCAGTTGCAGAGCTGGACTAGGAGCAAATGTGGCCGAAATTTGAGCCTGAGATAAATGTGGGCCATGGTGTGGCTCATTCTAGCAAAAGATGAAACAACCCATTTGATTACCAAGCCCAAATCCAAAACGTCTCAGCCAGCTTGTTTAAGCTTACTCGGATGCTCATTTATCTATATATAGAATTACCCTAGCGTCGTGCTCCCATTTCGCATTTCTCTCTCTAGCGGCTTCAGAGAGCTTCTCTCTCTAGATTCTTCTTTTCTCATCCTCGAGCCCAGAGACATAGCTACACCCCCAAACTAGTTCATTGCTGCAGATACAGACCCACCTTCCTCAGGCAAGTTGTATCCACATCTTCTTTTCTTCGATTTCATGACCGAAGGTCAAGTGGAAAAGAAATTCTAACCCATCCATGTATATATGTATTATGTATGTAGAGTATTGGATCCGAGTAAGGCCAAATAGGAATGGCAAGGAGCAATGCCGCACACGAGGAACTGCTGCATTAAAATTCTACATGGCGTGATGTCTCTGAAAATCAAACGGATCTGTGGATGTTGTCTGTGAACATGCATGCGTCTCACTGATGCAATTTTTCTTTTGTGTTTGCATGTCGTCCATTTGATGAATGCCTAAGCAAAGCACTCGTATGATCGGCCTACCTCTGTGCTGCTGGGTCTACCCCCAAACTTGCATGTAATAAAACTGTTAATAAAATGTGAGGGAGTGATTGAGAGAGAGGGTCCCAAGCAGTATAGAGGCCTTTCGCAGCAACCCCATTGTAAGCACTTCAGAACTTGAACATTGTTTCTGTTTCTGCACTTTGATAAATGTTGATGAATGGATGATGAGTGCTAGCACGCTCAGTGGATTGTATGGTCGACTCAAATCTGAATGCAACCTGCAATCCCAAATCACTCCCCAATTAGATAAGTAAAGAAAAATAATAAGAATTAAAATTGCAGTTTTTTCTTTTTCAATTTTCTGTTTTTTATTTTTTTATTTTTTCTGATAAGTAATACAAACAGGAAACAAAAATAAACGAAAATCAAAAGAAAAGAGTTAGGAAGATTGGGTTGCCTCCCAATTAGCGCTTTAGTTAACGTCTATAGCTAGACATAGCGGAAGAAATTGTTGATCATGTCACTTGTTCCCTTAGAATCAACCACTCTTTAACATCATGAGTTGATGTTTATCAATTATGTGTTTCAGTTCAGTGGTTGAACCCTTTATATTTGCCCCTCCATGTGAATGAATCCCTGTAATCAAAGAGATTCCTTTCCAGCGATGTTTTGGTCTCCATCGAATTGACTTCAATCTTGTATTTAACACCCATAATTTCTGCACTTGCCGAAGTTCTCTATGAGGCAGCTGGCAGCCACAAAATGTTTCGTGCTTCCCCTCATAGAATTTACCCTGCTCGTAAAATTGGCTCCGACATTCTGGAAATTTGATGGGATCTACTGTTGGCTTGTTTATTTCAGCAACCAAAATTTTTTTATCAATAGTCTGCCCTGTTTATAAAGTTGTAGTGTCCATAAGCTGACCTTGTGACGTACCAAATGCTGATTTTGTATGAATAGCTTCTAACACGTCAATTTTTGTGCATTCGTGCAGCCTTTGTGGGAAGGATTCTGACGGCACATGAACCTAGGTTGCCGTAGATTCTGGAAGGATTTCAGGATCAGCATGTGCTATTTCCTCCCTTGGGTGTGAACAATTGGCAGATTGCTCCTCAATTTCTGCACTAATCTCCTCTTGATCATCATAGCTCTCCCCCCAGTTTAATGCTTGAATCTGAAATCCGTGATTGGTTCTTTCAATGTACAACTCAGTTGATTCCAACAATATAGAAAGTTTGTCCTCCACTAAGAGCTCTTGTGGCACATTAGGTTGCTCAAAATATTGCTCAAGATGCTTTTTCAAATTTGAAGTGTAGAACTTTGAATAAGGATTGTTCCAATGCCTTTTGGAGTCTATTCTCATATTGATATGCTTTTGGACAAACTCAGGAAAATATTCTCTTTCAGGGCACTCCAAAAGATCATGGGTCTTCAAACAACAAAAGGCACAAATTGTAGGTTTAAATCCATAAAAACCCTTTTCTGCTAACGAAACCTATAACGGCAATCCTCCTGTCGGTGGTTCCATCATGGAATTGCTTTCAAAATTAACAAACTATAACCTGCGAAACAAATTATAAAAAAAAGAAAAAGAAAATGAAGAAATAAATAAAAAGATATATACAAAAATAATTAACTAAGAATAAGTTAAACACAAATTATTTGAAACAATCCCCGACGACGGCGCCACTTCATTTCTGATTTTATAGCAGCAACCAACTGATCGTAAGCTTCTTCCCATGCATTCTTCATCTCTGCTGACCACATTTATGGCACAGCCTCCTTTATTGTTTCCAACAATGCGAACTTGACCACCTATCAAATTAAATTGTTCAACACAAAGACCTTGCATGCACGAGTAAATAACAGTATTCTTTACACTTGAGCTAAAAATCCCTTACAGCATGATAATTTGATTCAATTTTTATTATATATATGATTTTTTAAGGAAAAATTATTTATTTTTATTCTATGATGAAGCATATATAATATACCTCGTAATGTTCATCTACCACTCCAGACTTGAAGTGGACACCACCTAATCTTTTCAAGGTCCATTATGTGGCCCACGGGTATAAGGCCTAGGACCTTTAAGTTGTAAGCTGAGCCCAAGAGGCCCAAGCAGCCAGCTAGGTAGCCCAAACTGCCACAGCTGAAGCCCAACCAGCAGCCCAAGCCACCACGGTCCAAGCCTAGCCCCGAGCTCCACTCGCTGCAGATGCAACTCTAGCCTGAGAAGGGCAAGCGTCGGCCTAGCGCGCAGCGCAGGCCCAAGACCAGCCACCACACATGCAAGCCCAACGCGCCCACACGCGCAAGCCCAGTACGCCCACACGTATGGCTCAACCATTCAGCCGGGTTGACCTGCTCCAGCGACCCGGCCCATGGCCCAATCCAATCTGGGGCCACCTCTGGCGATCCAGTTTCCAACCATCGATCCAGCGATTAACTCAGGGTATTTTCACCCCACTTTTATGCAGAAATGCCCGTTCTAGGCTCAAGCTTTGTACTTGCAGTCCACTACACTTCCACCACACATAGAGATGCCCATTATCCAAACTCTTCCAATCCAAATGGCGAGCACCACTTGCCCCAGCAGGTCGCCAATTTGACAAGCGCCTTCGGGCAGCAGACCACCTTGGTGAACCAGCTCCTTGAGCACACCGAGAAGTAACGCGCCCCTAACTTTGTGTCCTAAAGCAGGACAAGGTCAGAAGAACATGACTCATTCCAGCGACGTCCCGGTAAAGAGTCGCTCAACCTACCACGAACCGTGCGTTCTGGTAGTGCGCACTCTCATTTGGGCCATTAAGAAAATGTATTATCCCGCCTAGATACGCAGAGAAGCATTCATTCTCGACTTGGCTCACGAGTCAGTGTGCATTCGAGGTTGGGTCCACACTCCGACGAGCACTCAGGATATTCCAGACGAAGCGTCCATATAAAGCTAGGCCCGCAAGGAGATCCTCCTGTGAGGCATCGGAGTAGGCAGCCACATGGCGGACCAAGGAAAGCACAAGAGCAGTCCAACTCAAGTTCCACTAGCAGCCCCCGCCTAGCACGACGGCGACCAGAACATAATGAACCACATACACCGCGACTGCAACAAGATGAGCAAGATATGCCAAAAAACAACATGGACCAATAGGTCAACACCGGGGGCAGCTAGAGGCTCCACTGCCCCACCAGACGCAAGTCCAGAATGAAGTACAAAGGTTCGTAGAAGAATAGTTGCGCAAATTCTAACACATTGATACTATCAACGATGGCCTTCGTAAAGATGTGGCTAACATGAGCAGGTCACCGTTTACAAATGAGATCGAGTAGACGAGGCCACTGTGGAAGTTCAACCGGCCACATTTCACCTTGTTCAAAGAAGATAAAGATCTGGACAAGCACTTGATGCACTATCGAAGCGCCATGACCCTCTACTGCAACAATGACACTATCATGTGCAAAAATTTTGCCTCGACACTCCAAGGTAAGGCGCAAGACTGGTTCCACACCCTGTCGCCACGCTCAATCTGGAACTTCAGCGAACTTTCCTTGGTTTTCACTAAGGAATATTCGTCTTACCGCTCGATCAAGAAAAATTATGACTATATCTTCAACATGAAGAATGACCCGAATGAGTCACTCCGCACATACGTCAAAAGGTTCAAGGTGGATAAAGCAATGATCATTGGATGCGATGACAGTATTGGATGCTTAGCCTTCCAAAAAATGGTCCCAGCAAATCACCCACTTTTCGGAGAATTGATCAAGGGCTAGAACTTGACCCTGGCAAACTCTTATGCTTTGGCAAAAAAACATTCCCTTTGGGATGAGGTCAAGCGCTCCCAGAAGGTTCTTGAGCAGTTGTGCAAAAATCCAAAGCTGACTCAGAAGAAGGCAAGCGATAAACCGCTCAATGACAAAAACAAGCTAGGAAGCAGACGCATAGACCGATTCTCGACGAAAGGAGGCACGACATCTAAGACGTACACCAAGTTCTCAAGGAGTCGAAGAAGAAGTCTTTCGCCCCAGCAGTAACAACTGAAATGCAGAAAAATGATTCTACCTCCACCAAACAGCAACCACAACATATGGGTCAAGAAGATGGCATTAAGGTGGACAATGCCCTGGCAGATGAATCAGGATGAAAACCCGAAGAAGATGCTAAGCACATCTCCCTTGACCCTAAGAAGCAGTCAGACCACACAAAACGTACATCTAAAAAAGATCTGAACAATCTTGGATGTGAAGTCCCCCACCACTCTGAAGAAGATCCCAGGTCTAACCTGACGAACAACTGCTCTTAACCGATTCCTCTCATAATCTACCAACCGATATAAGTTTTTTTCAAGGCGATCAGGACGCATAGCGAGACAAATAAAACCACGAAGTGCGAGAAAGCATTACAGGACTTGAAGAAGTACGTGCATTACCTCATCTACTATCCAAGCCTGAAGTAGGGGAGGACATATGCATCTATATGGTGGTATCTGAAGCAGCAATAAGCTCTACCCTCATACGAGAAGAGTTGGGGGCCCGACCACCTGTATTCCATAATTCAAAAGCTCTCCTCTATGCAGAAACCAGATACCCGAAAATCAAGGCTTTGATTTTACAGTTAGTTGTTGCAACCCGGAAGCACAAGTCGTACCTTTGGACGTACGTAGTCATCGTCATGACGCGATATTCTACACAATCCAAACGCATAACGTTAAAGATGCAAAAACTGGCAGACATTCCGATGAGCGCAACAACTCAGCCCAGAAACGCCCCAGAGGCAGTCGAGCACACCGTAGCCACACCAGCCCCACCTGTAAGAGATTTATGACTTTTGCACATCAACGGATCATCCAACTACCAGGGATCGAGAGCAGGCCTGGTTCTCACTACCCTAGACGGTTTGATGCTCGAGCAGGCGATCACTCTAAGCTTCAAGGCTCAAACAACGAAGCGGAGTATAAAGCCTTACTAATAAGTCTCAGATTGGCAAAAGACCTAGATCTGAAGAAGCTCGCGATTTATTTCGATTCCCAACTGATCATCAACCAAACCTCATGGGAGTAGGCAGCAAAACATCCAAGGATGGCCTGATACCTCGAGAAGGTACGAGAGCAGCTAGCGACGTTCCAGGCTTACACACTTACTTAGGTTCCACAAGCAGAAAATGCCCACGTAGACGCATTAGCAAGCCTAGACTCTGCCTTAGACCATCAACTTAAACCCTTCATCCCAGTCGAGTACTTGGAGAAGACAAGCATAGACGAGGAACCACCAGTCGAGATAGCGCAGATCAGCACAACTTCGAGTTGGCAGGATCCCATCATCGACTACATAGTCAACGGAATGCTCCCCGCAAACAAATTGGAGTCCAAGAAGCTCCACATGAAGGCAGCACGTTATTACGTGTGGAACAACATGCTCATTCACAAATCCTTCTCAGGACCATATCTCCGCTGCCTATCACTTCCCTACGACTTGAAGATTCTTAGCTCAATCTATGAAAGCATTTGTGGAAACCATTCTTGAGGCCGTTTCCTAGCTTAAAAACTCTTAACGCAGGCTACTACTGGCCAACTATGCAATAAGGCGCCAAAGAGTATGTACAAATGTGCGACAGTTGCCAGCGCTTCAAGTCCGTGCCCGCACTACCTTCCAGCGAACTGAACCCGCAGACGAGCCCTTGGCCATTCATACAGTGGACGATTATCCTGGTAGAACCAATGTCGCCTGCCATTGGGGGAAGATGCATGATGATCGTAGCGACCGACTACTTCACAAAATGGGTCGAAGCCGAACCCATGACTACAACCACCCAGATGGACATAGAGCGCTTCATATGGAAGAACATCATCTGCCATTTCGGCATCCCTTACTCCATCATCACAGACAATGGTCTGCAGTTTATGGGCAAAGACTTGACGATGTTCTTAAAAAAATATGGCATCAAGCAACACATGTCCAAGCCCCGGTATCCACATGGCAATGGGCAGGCCGAGGAGTAAATATCAAGGGTTTAGATGCTAAATCGTTATGGATTGGATAATGAGTTAAGATTATGATAGTCGATAATTTGTATATATATCGGATAAAAGGTTTAAGATGTCAATGCCGTTATTCTTTTGTCATGTACTTAAACACACTCGTTCCTATCTACAATGATCTCTAAATGGGAGATGATTTCCACACAACGGCCTACTATGATTAAACATGGTGTGTGAGAGGCAAAAAAAGGTATGTGAAAATCATTTTCCTCTCCAAATTACTTGTAATAGGGGACCTTCTCATACCTAGAAAATCAAGGTACGGGACTACCAAGAGGTGTATAGATTATTGTTTTTTTATCTCATACCCGATCATTCTTATCTGTATTCCTTTTATCTTTGTCGATTGATTGAAACGATTTGTTTTTTAGCTAATGGCTGCCCTTGTTAACTCCAAGTTTTTATCCGCCCTTAATTAGTTGTCTTGGAGTTAGCTGCTTGGCACAAGGTAGTCTTGGTGAGTAGCTTGGCTTGCTCATGCGGAAATAAAGTAACTAGGGAATTCATATACCAATCATGCTCGAAATGAGATCCGGAGTTCAAGCAGATGTTGAATTAGGGCGAGGTTTACTATTCTAGCCTACAGACTAAACGAAATCTTGAATATTGATTGTTGTGTTATTGTCGACCAATGTGTAGCTTCGACTATAAGTAACGACACTACCCATTAATATAACATGATTCAAGCTTGTTTGTGTATATGTGCTAGTCTCACAATAGTACTTGCGCAAAAGAATCAATCCTTCACTTGCCGATCGTTCACGAGTCGAACTCACTCTCTTGCCACGCCTTTCACTCATTGTCTTGAGTCGGGCTCAATCACTTTTTTTTTCTTTTTGGAGGATCGGTTGTTCTTCACTCTATATTACCCACCGAGCGCGTAGGGGTAACCAAACAAACCTCCCCCCTTCCCCCCACAAACAGAGTCCATGAGAGCGGACCAACACCATGAGACGTCTCGTCAGAGTTACGACTGGGGGATAGCAAGACCCACTTCCATCCACTTTCTCATGGCAACTATTAGTCAAGATTGGTGGAGACGAGTAATGCTAGTAAAAGAACATCCGCAATTCATAAGAGAAACCTCAAGTTTAAGCTCACAGAAGGTAACCAATCACAACTCCATACGGAGCATCACACAGACAGCAACTCCATACGGAACATCACACAGACAACGGATGAACATCACATAGACCATTATCTAATTAAACAATCAGACTCGAGACTTGACACTGCAATCATTGGATCTTAAAACAGCAGATTTTCCACTGTACATTTTTAAAAAGTTCGGCCAGAACCAAGCACCCTCCAAATACCCTGAACTACTTCTATGTTTAGGAAGCACTACTCGTGAATTAGGACAGCTCGGATCATTAGAGATCAGATCTCTATTACAGCTTATGACAACGAAACAAGATATACAACAAGATGGAAGGAGGAAACGTTTAACCGCACCCATAGTTTACATCTGGTCTTGCAACAACTGAAGAGAAGGGAACTTCAACTCTCTCTTTCACAACGCATCGCGCTTTCCCATCTTCCAGCACAAGGACTCTCCCAGGGGGGCATTCAATGGTTGATCTCTGTTCTTTAGTTTGTGGTTGCTGAGAAAGACCGGATATTTTGGCATTACTTCTCACAAGTTTAGGCCCAAAACCAGACAGGCTTAATACAGATGCCACACCAACAATAGTAAGCAAGGTCTTGGCTGCAGTGCTTAAGAAAAATCCCAACCCTTTTGAGTTTTTGGATCCACTTTGCATCTTATCTGTCTCGCTCAAATTCTTCTTCGCTTCATTTGTCGGATCACCAGAGAGTATCCCATTTCGTGGAGACTTGTGTGCAGGTGGTAAATAGCCATTTTCTACAGAAAGAGTGTGTGGAGAGCGGCTTGGATATGGAGGAAGCAAAAGATCATTGTTGTGCTCTACTGTTTCACCTGCAAAAGCAGAAGCCTCACGTAACACTTCTAATTCCTCCCCTTTGTACTCTTTAAGTTTGTCGAGTAGCATCTTGCGGCTGCTTTCAATCTCAGAAAGGGCAACTTCCCTTTCATACGTTTGCTGCTCTTGCAAAGCCTGATGATAAAACAAAACAAAATACAAAACCTATATTATAAAATCGTTTTCCACAAACATTAAAACGTTGATATATTTTCAAAATTCCAATAATAGGTGAATCCAAGGTGTCACTTTCACAAGACATAAAACAGCTTCATTCTTGACTAATATAGCTCTTATTATAAATCAAAAACATTATGATGAACTCACCGGCAGTATGGTTTCCCTGGAAAGGGCAACCAATCACTAATTAAAAATGATTAATATGATAAAATCATGTTAACACTTGGACATCGATAAGAATTCGATCAGAAGTGCTTAGCAACAGATGGAATGAAGAAACTCAGAATAATTTATGTCAAGCAAATAATTTGCGTAATGCATCAGTATGGTTGAAAATTATACTAGCGGGTGAAAATCACTCACCAGTGCTGACAAAAGATTTCAATTCATTCATCCTCATAAAAGGGTTGACAATATGTATAACAGTATGTCTCAGACTCTCAAGAATTTCCAAAAATCCACGTGTCAATTACTAATTCACAAATCTCCGTAAACGTAAATCTAATGCCTTCCTCCACGGTTAAATAGGAATCCTCTGGAATTTAATGTGAGCACAAAAATGACAAACATGTAGTTCATTTGCATGGAAGTTCAATGAACCACAAGTCCAGCCTTTCTAGCAAACTGTAGGTATTGGGTTCTGTAAAAGTTTTGCAATTTGAAATCATTGGTTCCTTGAATCATTGGGCTTCTCTCTAATAGAGTTGTGTAAAATATCTAAAGCCTTGATGATTGATCTTTCGAGGAAAGAATACTAATGATCTACTTTTTGGGCTTAGTTATCTTAGTGTTTTGTATGCCTATATAAGGAGTATCAATAAACATATTGATGTTTTCAACTTCAATTATCTGATTCCTTCAATTCTTTCACTTTGCCTCCAATGGGTTCAACACAAGGAGGAGAAAAACTTCGATGGGAGGTTGACTTCTATTTTGTTCCCTATGGCCATTACGTGATGCAAAAATTTGCCTAGCAATTCGATGATGACATTGACATTATGTTTTGCTTAAGCATAAAAAACAAAACACATTTTCTTCACATCACATGTGATTTACGAGTAGATTTCTGCACATGTGATTTAAAAGCAGATTTCTGCACCTGCATCACCTAAGAATAGGCTGAGCATTGCTGTAACCAACGACAAAAATGCCTTAGGGTACCAGAATGAGGGAACCCACTTCATCCTCAACTCCGTAGTCCATTTGCGTGAGCAATAATATATTTCATATCACGACTGGAGTATCAGTATCCTACCAGTGAGACACATCTTTCGAGCACTGTACATGAAACGACACCCCCCATCCCTCTTTTTGATGTAATTGTTTTTCTTAACCAAACCGAAACAACAGCAATTTAGCATTCAGAAATAGTTCATGTATAAACCAACATGGAAAGAAATTAAACCCTAAACTCAAGCATTGAACACAGCATACTACAATAATAACATACATGAAAAATGTAAAGTTTCAAACTTTAAGCTACCCAATCGCAAATGACATTCTAGTGCAGCAAAAATTAGAGTTTTTTTTGTAATCTTTCTCCCTCCCTAAAGAAAACTCAATCAAGAAAATTGGGTTTAGCGGCGGAAAACAAACCTGTAAGGAAGAGAGCTGGTTCTCAAGGGATTCGAGGGCGTCGCAGATGTTGAAAAGCTTATGTGCCTCATCCTCTTCCGCTTCCTCTTCTTCGTTTTCTTCTGCTGCTTCGCTGTCGGCGTGGACTCCATTTTCTCTCTTGGGTGGTGGGTGATTTGCTTTGTGGATGCAGTTGCTGATCTTCAATCTCAGCTCTGTGGCTCTTCCCAGAACCAACCCAATGCCCTCTTCTTCCATCTCTTCTTTCTTTCTAGAGAGAGAGAGAGAGAGAGAGAGAGAGTTGAAGGGGCTGGAAATTGAAAGGGTTTGGCTGGTTTGTTTCAATTGGGGAGCGGCGAGGAGAGGAGAGGAGGGGAAAGGGAGGTTTATCAGTACCGCCAAAATAGAACCGTACTGGAGTTTTGGTTTTGGGTTTAACCGTTTTAAGTGATTCTGGTGTTCTCTCTCTCTGATGCCACTAGATTAGATTTGATGAGATAGAATCATTTTCCATTATTTTTCTCTCTTTTTTATTATTTGATTATTACTGACCCTTCACTCTTTTATCGTTTGTTTTTTTGCCAACGAAATGCTAAAACTCCCCACTAAATAACACAAAATAGTATGTATTTAGTCTAAATTTTTTTTGTTACAAATTATGTGTTAATTTACTAATTGGTATGATTGATTGCATGTTTACTAATCTGTAGTTATAATCAAAACAAAGAATTTCAATTACAGAATATTTCTCTGTTTACTAAACAAGGACCAATCAAACCGGAATGGGCCACACAACAAAAAAATAATAATAATTCAATTTCCGTTTTAGAGGAATTAGATTATTTTGGGAAGTGGTATCTAGATTCTGGGAGAAATAAAAAAGGATCCACTAAGAAATTCAACAACCATGATTTTAACCGATAGATTTTATATTAGAACTAACATTTCTCCATGTGTTCTTGCGCGTTAAAATATCTTCTTCTTTTTTTATAGGAAACTTCATTTTAATCCATGACAAATATGACTTTTGGACTAAAACCATGAGTAAGATCAAAATCTAATTTTAGTCCCTTGATGCATTAATTCAAAATCTAATTTTAGTCCCTTGATACATTAATCACCTCATTTATTAATTATATTTTGATGTTTTAATTATTTCTCTTTTTCTTTCTAATTTTAATATATTAATTATCTTTCATTATAATTATAGTTTTCATTTCAATCATCGTAATATATTTTCTTTGACAAAAAAAAAAAACTTAATATATTTTGTTGTACAATATATTTCAATATACTTTGTCTTCTTCATTTAGGTACATTAAATCATTTAATACATTTTAATATATTTATTTCGGTATACATATTTAGGTACATTGATTTAATATAATATATTTCGGTACTAACATTTAGGTATATTAATTTAATATAATACATTTCGGTACATACATTTAGATACATTAATTGAGTCTTTCAAGTTTAAAGAATGTTAAATAAAATTAAAAAATTAAAAAAAAATTTCCGGCCAAAAAATAAAAATATTTAATGGGAGACGTTGAATAAAATACACATTAATTAGTTTGAATTAAGGACACATCAAGAGATTATAACCAATATGTAATCTAAAACCAGGTTTTTATCAAATTTCAATCTTTTTCAAGGATTAAAGTTAAAAACCTTTTTTTTATATTATGGCATGCTATATGCGGCACACAAATCTTTTTTCTTTTTACATATGTGTGAAAATAATTCAAAAAAACCTAGAGCTAACATGTGGACTTTTACCCTCCCGAAATATGAGAATGGCTTGATTAAATTGCCAAGACCACATTTAATTTACGTAGTTCAACATCCTTGAAGGTCCGATCAACTAATTTCAACCTCATCAAGCTCCCCTACTCATGGTAAGGAAAAAAGTCAAATGTATTAAAGATATGAGTAGTTACTAAATTTTATCTTTATGCTTTCCTAATTGGAGATCAACCCCATCAAGTAAGTAATCACAATCATATCCAATCAACGATATTACAAAATAATCCTAAGATATTATCTAATTAAATAATATCTTCGAAACAATTCTTTCATCATCCACCCAACGAATGACTTACCTTGGCCAATCAGATGCCGACACATGTCAAGGCACACCCAACACACGTGGTCGGTCTCTATAAATATTGCATTCTCCATTAAATTATGGTAAGCTTTCGCTACGCAACCAAGCCCTAAACTCTCTCTCTTTTCAGAGAAACTGACTTATCCATTTGCCAAACTCCCTCCACCTTGTGGGTGTGCATGGCTTTGGTCCTTAATTAAAGGTGTTTATCTTTTTTATAACTACAAATTCATCAAGACTGAAGATAACATATTTTTACTACCACAATATATACATGCTTCAAGACAAAATTGTATGAACGTTTGCACAATTAGATTTAAATGTGCCGTTAAACTTCATGTTCCAACCTATGGTGCAACAAAAAACATATTTGTATAGCAAAACCGCCTACGTCATTGATATTGAACCTATGGTGTAACAAAAAACAAAAGAAATCGATATGAACATATGAAGACAAACAATGTTGTTAGACAAAAAGAAACAAAATCTCTAGTATGTCCATAAAAAAAAAAATTCTAGCATATGTTTTTCAGTAAACTATAACTAAGGCACGACATATTTTTTGCATTACTGATAAATATAAGAGAAAGTAAACAGAATGAGGGTAAATCCTCCTGGTGCATTCATTGGCTCTCGTGAGATAATATGTGTCGTCCAAAGAATGAGGGTGGTCTTGGCTTCCATTCGCTCTATGAGTTTAATCTTGATTGTTGTGTTCCTTTCAAGTGCAAATATAAGGATAGTATAGTGGCACAAGTAAGGGTGTCGAACCACAGGGACTTATTAGACATCTACGAATTACTAGCTTTATGTAAACCCTAACTAAACAATGAAACTAACAAATTGAGTTTGGATTTTGATTTGAGCAGTAAAGTAACTTAAAATGTAAGAGAATGTAAATATGAATAATAGAATGATTCAGAAACGATGGGAATGGAACTAGGGATACCAATTTCACCATTACAAGCCAATTCCATGAAAATTAAGTCATAACGCATTCAACTCTTCAATCTGGAACTAGGGTTCGTTTTACTCATTTATGAACATCCATTTGATGTGTGGTTATGATCAAGTACTCCTAATCTGCAACCTAGTTGTAATGTTCAACTTAGATTACCAAATAAGAATCCATTAAGAACAAGAAAACTTCAAAGAACCAAAGAAATCACATGGTAGGATGTATGCATAGCAGTTTCTTCAATCATTCACATGTTTACCAAGATTAAGCATGATGTGTACTATAACCTTGATCAAATAATTCATAAGCAGCCCTAATGGTGATCAAACATTAAGATTAGCAAACAAATTAAACTATAAAATCAGTGAATGAAACAAGAACATAAATTGGTAATCTGAATACTTTAACTTAATAACAAATGGTAGTTTTGCAAGGCTACATCGAAATCCCCAGCTATGAACTTAAATACACAACATAATTACAGAATATGTAAATATCAAGAACAACATGAGTGAAACTAAAGTTCATAGAAGAAACCCCCTTGAAGCAATTCTTATGTTGAACTTCTCCAAGAACAGCGTGACAACGTGGTTTCTTCGGTGGCAGCGGATGGTGAAGGGAAATAGGTTTTGGTTGTGCAAGAAAGGCCAAAGAAAAAGAAGAAAGAGATAGAGCTCTGGGCGTGACATGCCCCGATCCCGATGTCCTGGGGACATCGAGATGGTCACGTGCTGGCCGACACCCGATGGATGATGAAAGCCATTAAATTAATGATAGTGCTGAGAACATGCGAAACATGCGCAATAAAAATGCTAGACTCCAGGATAACGAAACAATATTCAACTGCTAACAATGAAATAAAATGATAGTGCATGGCATGTTCAGAGCATACGTCTAATACAGAGTATCATCGGAATTTAAGATAAGAAGGTGCTATTACAAGAGGTGCCGAAACAGGAGGAAGATAGCCCTATATCAATGGTAGGGGAATGCTTCGTAGCTCAAATCCCAGTCTTTGTTTTCTACTCCTGAATGGGGCACAAAACAAACATGAGTGGACCAATTGAAAAAATATATATATAATAAAACAGTTATCAACATACTAACCCCCAGGTTTTATGAAAACACATATATCATGACAAACATAGGTTTTCCAAAACCTAGCATGTCGCGCAGTGTCTCAAAAACATAACTCGTATATGCATAGTCACTAATGAATGTCCATAACCCTCCAGGCCCCTTGCCAGCTCCTCGTCTCTAGGAATACTCATCCAGAGGAAATAACTCTCTAGGCCCTGTGCCAGCTTCCCGTCCCTAGGAATACTCATCTAGAGGAAAAACCCTTCAAGCCCTATGCCAGCACTGTAACCGTCGCCCCGTGGCGGAAATGTGGACCACTAGGTAAGTACAAATCAATGAACATATGTACACTTGAAAAGCATCTTCATAGTATAAAGTCATCCATCATCTATACTATAAAGAAGTATTCGAAACGTATTCTAAATACCATATCGTCATCCATCAGATATTCTATAAGAATACGGGTTATAAGAAAAATAGTAATAATTCAAAATAGCCTCAATAGGCACGATATCTCATAAAGCATTTCATAAAACGCCATCATAAAATCATGCTTTTCATGTATGCATTTCTACTGTTAAAACATGCATTTTAGAAGGGCTCCACTCACAGTACTTTGCGGTCGAAAAGCCGCGTTGCTAGCGAAAACACAAACACCATAATATATGCAGCTAAGCACATAAAGGGTTTACTTAGTCAAACTCTGCTCAAATGACTTAATTTGGGAAAACGGACTTCAGAAACAAGTTCAGGACGTCGGAATTAGTCTATAAGAGGTCTCGGACAAAAACCTAAAAGTCAACGGTCAACGTTAACCAGTCAACGTTAACTAGTCAAAGTCAACGGTCAACGTTGACCGGGTCAACGGTCAGACCCCAGTTCCGTCAACGGGTCACGGGCTTGGGTCAAATGGCTTTGGGCCGAACTAAGTTGGGCTTGGGTTTAAAAAGGAGATGGGTTTGCGCTTGAAGCCCTCAACAGAAACCGGCCCAAAGGCCCTAGTTTGAAGGACCCAAAGGCTTAAAGCCTAAGGGTTTTCTGGGTTGGATAAGAAACGGGTTGTAGGCCCTAAATATAAAGGCCCGAGGCCTTTGGCTTTTTAAGGTACTCAAAATAAAAATAAAAACGGTAACAGGTATGGGTTTTGGGCTGCGGCGGGCCAAAGGCCCGATGGTCTCTACACGGCCTGACAGGCCTAGTCTCGACGGAAAGACACGCCGGAGCTTTCCCAGCTCCGGCCGAATACAACCAAAGGTCTAGGTTCTGATCTACACACCAAAATGAAATACGAAGAGAGAGGGAAATGTTAGTACCCTTGGTTTGCCGTAGATCAGCCGGGGAGTAGTCGGATTCCTCTGGACACCCACAGTTCACCGGAAATGGGTGTGTTTTCCTCCAAGCCTATCCCGTGCTAAACCTTGTCACAACAAGCTTAAAGTTCAATGATCCCATCCGAGAACAAGTATCCAAGACAAAAGGAAAAGACCCGAAGCTTACCTAACTGGAAAAACGAGAGAATCTCGTTGGGATCTGGGTTCAAGTTCCCTGGAGTTTGCAGGGATAGAAGAAAGGGTGAAGGAGATCCTCGCGTGTGCGAGGGTATGAGGTTGCCACCAGTGGTGATCGTAGCTGGTGCAGGTGGGCTCGAATGGAGAGAGTGCGAGGGAAAGGGAATGCAGAGAGTGACGGGAGAAAGAGAGATGAGAACAAAGAAAGTAAAAGGGAAAGGGGGTCACGGATAGGGGAAAAGAGAAAGAGAGTGGGAGTGAGTTAGGGCGATGCCACTTGGCAGCCTAGGAGAATTAGAGAATCCAGAGAAATGTTTCTGATTTAATAAAGATGAGGGACTAATTTGCAACTTTCATAAAGTTTTTGGAGAGAAATAAGAGGTTACAATTATAATTGGGGGTGGGGTATAACAATCTACCCCCCTTATGAAAAATTTCATCCCCGAAATTACAAACTTAACCAAATAAAAACGGATACTGATTCAACATCAAATTCTCTACTTCCCACGTCGCTTCCTCAACAGCATGGTTTCTCCAAAGTACCTTCACTAACGGGATAACTTTGTTCCTCAAAACTTTATCCTGACGATCAATGATAACCACTGGTTCTTCAACATAGCTAGCATCCTGGTTCACTTCCAGTGGCTCTGATTGAATGATATGAGAAGGATCTGATACATATTTTCGAAGCATGGAAACATGGAAAACATTGTGAATCTGAGACAGCTCCGAAGGTAATTCCAATCTGTAGGCAACCGCACCAATCCTCTTGGTGATCTGATAAGGACCAACATACCGAGGACTCAATTTCCCTCGCTTACCAAATAGTACTACACCTTTCCAGGGGAATAGCTTCAGAAAAACAAAGTCACCGACCTTATACTCACGATCCTTCGAATGTTTGTCTGCAATGCTTTTCTGTCGGTCTTGAGCTACCTTCAAATTCCTTTTAATCAGCTGGATGTTAGCATTGGTGGTATCGATAATCTCTGGTCCCAGTAACACCCGTTCGCTAACTTCTGCCACACACAGAGGCGTTCGACACGCCTTCTCATACAATGCCTCGAAAGGTGCCATGTCGAGGCTTGAATGATAGCTGTTATTGTATGCAAATTCAACCAACGACAAATAACTATCCCAGCTTCCCTTCCACTGGAGAACAGACACTTTCAACATGTCCTCCAAGGTCTAAATCGTCCGTTCAGACTAACCATCGGTCTGTGGATGGTAAGCGGTGCTATACAACAGCTGGGTGTTCATAGCAGCATTAAAAGCTTTCCAGAATCTGGAAGTAAATCTGGGATCTCAATCTGAAACAATAGAGACAGGTACACCATGAAGTCTGACAATATTATCAATAAACATCTTTGCTAGTTTCTCTAATGAGTAGGTCTGTCGAACAGGCAAGAAATGAGCGGACTTGGTAAGTCGATCCACTATCACCAAAATACCATCAAGTCTCGACTGTGTCCTCAGTAGACCATACACAAAATCCATGGTAATATCCTCCCATTTCCATGCAGTATTAGAAGGTTCTGCTGTAGTTCTCCAGGTCTTTGCCTCTCAGCTTTTACCTGCTGGTAAATAATGCATCTACTCATATAATCTGTTATATCCCGTTTCATTCCAACCCAGTAGTAGAACAAGCAAATGGTGTGATAGAGTTTGGTGCTCCCCGGATGCATAGCATACGCTGAGATTTGTGCCTCATCCAGGATTGCCTTTTTCACCGCTTCATTGTCCGTAGGTACATACATCATGTTTTCTAGCATCAGGGCTCTATCACTTCGGATAATAAAATCTTTCCTCCTCTTTTTCTCTACTTGTTCCTTTAGCGCTGTACATTCCGGATCCAGTTCTTGAGCTTCCAAAACCATATCCACAAAAATAGGTTTCACTTGGAAATATGCTAACCAAGCTCCCTGTCTACCAGGTTCCAAAATAACGTTGGTTTCTCGAAGAGAAAATAGTAACGGCACATGGATAGTTCGAAGAGAGGCAAGCTGACCACGATATTTTTGGCTAAGCGCATCAGCCACTACATTGGATGCCCAAGATAATACTCAATCGTGCAGTCGTAGTCAGAGATGAGTTCCATGCATCTTCTCTGCCTCAAATTCAATTTCGGCTGAGTAAAAATATACTTCAAGCTTTGGTGGTCAGTGAAAATGCGACACTTTACACCATACAAGTAATGTCTCCAGATTTTTAAAGCAAAAACCACAGCTCCGAGTTCCAAGTCATGTGTGGGGTAGTTTCTTTCGTGAGTCTTGAGTTATCTGGAAGCATAGGCAATGACTCTCCCATGCTGCATTAGTACACAACCCAAGCCTGATAGAGATGCATCCGTGTAAATCTCGAACTCACCGTCTTCGTGTGGAAGGGCGAGGACGGGAGCTTGAGTAAGACGTCGTTTTAACTCCTGGAAACTCCGTTTGCAATCTTCGTCCCACACAAAACTGACTTCCTTCCGAGTCAACTTAGTCAGAGGTAAGGCGATTGCTGAGAAACCCTGAACAAATCGCTGATAATAACTCGCCAAACCCAGGAAACTCCTCACCTTTGTAGCATTCCTCAGTTGCTCCCACGAAGACACTGCCGAAACTTTCTGGGGGTCCACACCAATTCCCTCAGCAGAAACTATGTGTTCGAGAAAACTGATCTGATTTAGCCAGAACTGACACTTACTGAATTTTACATACAGTTACTGACTTCTCAACCTCTCCAAAACCACCCTTAAATGTTTCCTATGCTCCGCCACACTCTTGGAATAGATTAGGATGTCATCGATGAACACAATCACAAATCGGTCCAAATAGGATCTGAAAACTCTGTTCATCAAGTCCATGAATGATACAGGTGCATTTGTTAATCCGAAAGGCATAACACGAAACTCATAGTGTCCATACCTAGTTCGAAAAATAGTTTTTGGTACATCTTTTTCTCGGATCAGTAACTAATGGTAACCCGAGCGAAGATCGATCTTAGAGAATACTTGGGCACCCTTCAACTGATCAAACAAGTCATCGATCCGAGGCAGAGGATAACGGTTCTTCATCGTCACATGGTTCAACTGTCGATAATCGATGCAAAGTGTCATCGATCCATCCTTCTTTTTAACGAACAGAACAGGAGCACCCTAGGGAGACATACTGGGCTGGATGTATCCTTTATCCACTAGTTCCTGAAGTTGAATCTTCATTTCTCTCAACTCAGCTAGTGTCATCTGATATGGTGGTAATGAGATATGGTTTGTACTTGGAAGTAAATCGATGGTGAAATCGATCTCTCTCGCAGGCGGTAACCCTAGCAACTCATCTGGAAACACATCGGTGTATCTCTTCACCACTGTCACGTCCTCCGGCCTCAACGGAGGTTCTTCCCTCGTGACTACGTGGGCTAAGAATCCCACGCACCCTTTATGCAACAACTAATGCGCCTGGATAGCAGAAATTATACCATTAGGAAGGATTAGTCGTTACCCTGAAACGTGACTGACTGTCGTCCAGGCCGATTGAATGCCACACATTTTTCCCTACACCCAACAAAAGCATGGTGCCTGGAGAGCTAATCCATTCCTAAAATGACATCAAACGCCGCAAGTTGGAAAGGAATTAAGTGAGCCTCCATGAGTTCCCCTTCAACTACTATAGGGCAATCTCTATATTCCCACTGAGCACAAAAGAGCTCTCCATGTACTACTTGTACTAGCATATCGTACCCAAGTGGGGTGGGTAGCGAGTTAAAGTTCCGTGCAAAGGATGGAGATACAAAAGAAAATATGGCACCTGGATCAATCAGGACTCTAGCTGGAATACCACAAATTGACAACGTACCAGTGATAACATGAGGATCCTGTTCAGCCTCCTGCTGAGTCATGGCATTAATATGCTCGTGAACCTGACTCTCCGAACCACTGTTACGACCGCCACGAGTCCTAGGACCTTGATTGCTACAACCTGCTCTATTCCCCGAATTACGACCACCTGAAATCGCTCCGGACTGCTGTGGTTGTCGTTGAGTGGAAAACTGGGTACTAGGGCTACCACCACTGCTACCCCCCAAAACTCTGACTGCTACTGCCATTGCCACCGTAATTTAAACCACAACCACCACCGTAGTTTTATGCACGATTATAACCTTGACTATTACCGTCGCCGTAGTTCTGACTGCTACTGCTGCTGCCAAAACTCTGTCTACTACCATATTTCTGCATGGTCGCGTAGTCACCCCCACTGTAACCTGAGCTAGAAGCATAATCAAAAGACGTGGGTGGCGTACCATAATCTCGAGCTATATGACCCGTGCCGCTACACCGATAACACACACTCAACCTTCCTGCGCCCGGATTAAAATGGCTGAAAGATCATCTTGTCGACTCACAACCTGAGCCATCACTAGATGATCCTGAACCCTGACCCCGACGTTTAAAAGTGTGAGAATGTCTGGGACCAACATGGTTAGAAGAGCAAGCGGGTTCCCTCATGCTCCGAGATCGGAAACCACGACCTCCCTGATTCTGGTAACGTGGTCGGTTATGTCTCTGGGGCTGATTCTACAATTGAAACTGATCTTGCTGAAGATTGTCCCATCTAGACTATTCGATACTCAAACACGTTTCGATCATATCCTCGTAAGTTCTAGGCCTCTGAGCAGCCACAAGATCACGGTAGTCTTGGTTTAATGCAATATGTCCCTGTATCAACATCTCTTTGGGATTCCCATACGTTCCATCATGATGTCTCGACAAGCACCGGTAAGTATTATCAAACTTGGTGATATTCAAATCATCCTGGCAAAATTCCAGAAACTATTGCCTCTTTCTTAGCTGATAGCTAGGGCTCAAGAAATGTGCACTGAAAAGTCTCCTGAATGTGGCCCAAGTCATATAAGAACCAGATGGACGAGACTGCTTCGTTGATCTCCACCAAACTCTTGCATCTTTCTGAAGAAAATAACCAACGGTATTTGCCCACTCAGTCATTGGGCATTTTATAGCCTCAAGAGTATCTTCCATTTTCTCCAGCCAATCCTCAGCCTTCTCATAGGCTCCAACTACTGCAAGATTTGAAGCACCGTGGTTACAAGCAATTTCCATGTAAGTACTGCTGGGCTTATTGCTACTAGGAAAGGCATTACGCATGGCATCAATCAACTGCCGAATTCCCCCTAATAAACTAGAACGAGCTCGTCGAGGTACATTCCCACGGGGATTATGCATGATTCTAATAAGAAACAAACAAGATTTAGAAGAACAGGAGATTGAAGACACAAGAAGGAAATACATTTACCCTAAGAAAGAAAGATGTCCTAAGTATGCTCTGATACCAATCTGACACGCCCCGATCCCGATGTCCTGGGGACATCGGGATGGTCACCTGCCGGCCGACACCCGATGGGTGACGAAAGCCATTAAATTAATGATAGTGCTGAGAACATGCGAAACATACGTAATAAAAAGGCTAGATTCCAGGATAACGAAACAATATTCAACTGCTAATAATGAAATAAAATGATAGTGCATGGCATGTTCAGAGCATACGTCTAATACAGAGTACAAGGGAAATTTAAGATAAGAATGTGCTATTACAAGAGGTGCCGAAACAAGGGGAAGATAGCCCGATATCAATGGTAGGGGAATGCCTCGTACCTCAACTCCTGAAGAGGGTGCAAAATAAACATGAGTGGACAATTTTATATATATATATATATATATATATATATATATATATATAATAAAACAGTTATCAACATACTAACCCCCAGGTTTTATGAAAACACATATATCATGATAAACATAGGTTTTCCAAAACCTAGCATGCCGCGCAGTGTCTCAAAAACATAACTCATATATGCATAATCACCAGTGAATGTCCATAACCCTCCAGGCCTTTTGCCAGCTCCCCGTCTCTGGGAATACTCATCCAGAGGAAATAACTCTCCAGGCCCTGTGCCAGCTTCCTGTCCCTAGGAATACTCATCTAGTGGAAAAACCCTTCAGGCCCTATGCCAGCACCGTAACCGTCACCCGGCATGGAATCCTCCGTCGTCCCGTGGCGGAAATGTGGACCACTAGGTAAGTACAAATCAATGAACATACGTACATTTGAAAAGCATCTTCATAGTATAAAGTCATCCATCATCTATACTATAAAGAAGTGTTCGAAACGTATTTTAAATATCATATCGTCATCCATAAGATATTCTATAAGAATACGGGTTATAGGAAAAATAGTAATAATTCAAAATAGCCTCAATAGGTACGATATCTCATAAAGCATTTCATAAAACGCCATCTTAAAATCATGCTTTTCATGTATGCATTTCTACTGTTAAAACATGCATTTTAGAAGGGGTCCACTCACAGTACTTCGCCGTCGAAAAGCCGCGTTGCTAGCGAAAACACAAACGCCACAATATATGCACCTAAGCACATAAGGGGTATACTTAGTCAAACTCTGCTCAAATGACTTAATTTGGGAAAATGGACTTCATAAACGGGTTCAAGACATCGGAATTAGTCTAGGAGAGGTCTCGGCAAAAACCTTAAAGTCAACGGTCAACGGTCAAAGTTGACCAGGTCAACGGTCAGACTAGTTCGATCAACGGGTCACGGGCTTGGGTCAAATGGTTTTGGGCCAAACCGAGGTGGGCTTGGGTTTAAAAAGGAGATGGGTTTGGGCTTGAAGCCCCCAACAAAAACCTGCCCAAGGGCCCTAGTTTGAAGAACCCAAAGGCTTAAAGCCTAAGGGTTTTCTGGGTTGGATAAGAAACGGGCTGTAGGCCATCAATATAAAGGCCCGAGGCCTTTGGGTTTTTAAGGAACTCAAAATAAAAATAAAAAAGGTAACGGATATGGGTTTTAGGCTACGGCGGGCCTAAGGCCCGATGGTCTCTACACGGCCTGACAGGCCTAGCCTCGACGAAAAGACACGCTGGAGCTTTCCCGGCTCCGGCCAACTGCAACCAAAGGTCTAGGCTCCGATCTACACACCAAAATGAAATACGAAGAGAGAGGAAAAGGTTAGTACACTTGGTTCGCCGTAGATCGGCCGTGGAGTGGCCGGATTCCTCTGGACACCCACAGTTCGCCGGAGATGGGTGTGTTTTCCTCCAAGCCTATCATGTGCTAAACCTTGTCACAACAAGCTTAAAGTTCAACAATCCCATCCGAGAACAAGTATCCAAGACAGAAGGAAAAGACTCGAAGCTTACCTAACTGGAAAAATGAGAGAATCTCACCGGGATCTAGGTTCGAGTTCCCCAGAGTTTGTAGGGACAGAAGAGAGGGTGAAGGAGATCCTCGCTCCTGCGGGGGTATGAGGTTGCCACCAGTGGTGATCGTAGCTGGTGCAGGTGGGCTCGAATGGGAAGAGTGCAAGGGAGAGAGAGTGCAGAGAGTGACGAGAGAGAGAGATGAAAATAGAGAAAGTAAAAGGGAAAGGGGGTCACGGATAGGGGAAAAGATAAAGAGAGTGGGAGTGAGTTAAGGCGCAGCCACTTAGCAGCCTAGGAGAATTAGAGAATCCAAAGGAATGTTTCTGATTTAATAAAGATGATGAAATAATTTGCAACTTTCATAAAGTTTTTAGAGAGAAATAAGAGGTTACAATTATAATTGGGGGCGGGGTATAACAGGGCATCCCCCAAGGGGCTTGTGTAAAAGTGATCTGAAACCCTAGTATTTATATGCTAAATGAGGCTGCAGCTGATTGCAAGGTGATCTCAACCATTAAGCCAAGGTTTTGAACTTTTTTCCTTATTTGGCTCCTCCAAATCAGGCTAGATATTCCAATTCCTTTCACATTATGCTCTTGGTCTTCTAACCAGCCAGATTCGCTTTGGATTCTTTATTTGGACTTCAAAACAAGTAACAACTTTATTTAGGCTCTAAAACATGCCACTAAACTTCTCTCCACGTTTGAATAAGGGTCAGCTCCAAAAATGGCATGTTTTCACTTTTTTTTGCCTTCAAATTAATCTTAAAGTATATGTAACTGCACACTAACACAAAATAAGGTAAAATGCAACCAGTTTAACTCAAAAACATCACAAAGCGACTAGAAATGAATGGTATAAATGCATTAAATATATGAGTTATCATTGCTCTTCTCGCTAAGCAAGGTTGGCGTTTTCTCCAAAACCCAAGCTCTCTGGCGTCTCGCTTGCTCAAAGCCAAATACTTTTTGGACAACACATTTTGGAATGCGTCATTAGGAGTGACTCCATCAACTTGCTAGAGAGGCATTCTAGAAGCCCATTCTATCCTAGAGCGTGGTTCTCGGTGGAAGGTAGGGACGGATGTTCTATCCGTATTTGGCAGGACATATGGCTTGATCGACCTCACCTTTTTAGGCCTTTCTCTCATCCCCCTGTAAGTTGTGATGTGGAGTGGGTGTCCTCATTGATTATCCCAGAGTCGGCCTCTTGGAACACTGATCTCATTAGCTCTTTATTTCCTCCTTGAAGGCAGCTTGGATCCTTTTAATCTCATTAAGTGGCAGATTGCCTTCGGATCATCTAATGTGGCACTATGATTCTAAGAGGCTATTCTTTGTCAAAAATGCCTATAAGGTTGCCATCTCTTTACGTGATCTTGCATCCCTATCCAATCAAAGCACACTTGAGACCTCTGCCTGGAACAAAATCTGGAGAGCCTTGGTCCTAGGAAAGGTCAAAATTTGTGCTTGGAAGGCTTATCTCAATATTCTACCTACTCGTTCAAACTTGGAGAAAAAAGGGGTGGCGGTGGACAATATTTGTGTTTTGTGTAGCTCCTCTTCGGAGTCGGCACTACATGTGTTTATTGCTTGTCCATTTGCCCAAGCAGTGTTCTTCTTCTCCAACATGAATTTAGGCTAGAGACCTTCGACATACTCCTCCATTTGGGATTGGTTTTCTGCGGTTATTGGCTCTCTTTCTCCCACTCTTTGTAATTTATTCTTGATGCTAATTCATTCAATCTGGCACGCCAGGAATGCCTTGTTATAGGATGGTAAGCTCGAGAATCCGGCTCTGGTTAGCTACTCCACGAATCTTCAACTGGATGCCTTTACCAAAGCCCAACCTATATCGCAAACTTGCTCTCTACACTTGACTTCCCGATGGTCTCCTCCTCCCACTGGTAGGTTTAAAATCAATGTTGATGGCGCCTTCTGTGCTGCTACTAAAATAGGGGGATTGGTGTGGTATTCCATGACAAAGCCAGTAGCTATACTGGAGGTTTTGTTCGCCGAGTATCTCACATCAATAACCCCTATACGGCTGAACTTCTAGCTGCTTGAGAAGGTCTTTGTTGGGCTATGCAACGTTATTTTCAGAGTATTCTCCTAGAGAGTGATGCTTTGCAAGTTGTTCAGGGAGTTGGGAGCTTGAGGATGGGGTCTTCCTCTATGGATTTGGTGGTGGATGACGTCCAGGAGAGTCTGCAGGGCTTTGGTTCCTCTAAAATTTGCCATATTCCTCGTTCTGCCAATGGTGCAGCCATAGATTGACCAAGTTGACCTTAGTCTTACCTTCTAATTTTCATTGGTTTGAGGAACCTCCGGATATAATCCAAGATATCCTCTTTGAAGATTGTATACCTTCTTCTTGATATGAATAAAATTGTTGTCGTTTCCTCTCAAAAAAAAAAAAAAAAAAACAAGTTTAGAGAAACAAAGAGAGACACGCAAAAGTACAAAACGTAAGTGAGAGTCTAACTTTAAATTACCTATCCCAAAACACCTATATATCTTTTGAAAAATGAATGAGTTCAATGCTTAAGCCATAGGAAGCTTGTAGAACAAAATTGATACGAACAATGAATAAAATGACAGACACATCTATAAACAACAACAACAAAAAAAGAAAAAAAAAAGGGGCTAAATTCCTCTTGGCTAGGGGCTCGTTTAGATGTGCTTTTAAAATGACTAAAAGTACTTTTAGAGAAAATGTTTTTGGGTTCCAAAAACACTTTAAGTGCTTTCTACAAGAAGACCAAGTATGTGCTTCTTTCATGAAGCACTTTAAGTACTTTTCCATAATTTACTAGCATTTTTATTAAGGATTGTTTCCAAAAGTTTTTTCACCAAAAGCGCTTTCAATCATTTTAAAAGTACATCCAAACGAGCTCTAGATCTCCACTTGCTCTGTATAAAAAGGAGGAAGTATGCTAACCACCCAGCCCTACATTCAAAATATCACAACAATTGCACTTATAAATCTATTGGGAGTGGTGAAGGTCCACTTCTGTGCATGCAAATTAATGGCAAATGTCTAGGAACAGCAAGGAAAATTTCAACAGGACGCTTCCGTGTATGCAAATTAATGGCAAAAATTGCATTTTCTTTTTGGTGTTACTGCTAATTATTTGAATAAATGGATAAGTGAGTGAAGATGTAGAGTGTCTTGTTCTTCAATGGATTGCACAAAATGACGGGATTGAATACATCTAAACTTTTATAAACTTCTTTAAATATATAAAATCGCGACTGAATACGTCCACTTAAAATTAGTTCACATTCAAAATCCTCGAAAATAAACATTAATGTTCAAGAAGCCGCTCTATCTACGGTCTACCCTATTTTAGTAGTCTTGCACTGAATCCTCTCAACAATGAAGTTTTAGAACACAAAACTACATTAATTACCCTTGTCTAAATCAGCTAATTAGCATCCACAAGCCGGTATATAGAAACCGATCCAACCTTTGGTTACCATGCTAAATTATTGGGTAAATTACATTTTACCCCCTTCAACTTCTTACAACATCTTTAAAACATTTCAATTTTATACATTTACTTATCATTTTATTTCAATTTCATACATCCGTTAGAAAATCCGTTAGGCAAATCGTTAAGTGATGATGTGGCAACTATGAGATCCACATTTATGCTGACGTGACTGCCAAATTTGTGTCACGTGACAAAAAAATAATTTTTTATGCATTTAAAATATAATAATCTACCCTATTTAAAAAAATAAAATAAAAACTGAAACCCATCTTCCCTGACACCTTCTCCTTCTCCTCCACTCTCTTCACCTCCCCTCCCATCCAAAAAACCCACCCCACCCCCACCTCCCCCGCAACCCCCCACCCCACCCCACCCAAAACCCCAAAAAACCCAAATGATTTCTAATCAACCGAAGAATCTGGGTTTTGGGAACAAAAAATATGGATTTTTTGGGGTTTTGTGCTCTCCTCATGCCACTCCATCGCTACTGCTGCTAGGGTTTACATATCACTCACTAACCAACAATAAGCTTTGAAGGTACAGTCTCTCTCGCAGACCGAAACGACATCGTTTTCCGATTCTGATTTATGTTGTTTTTTGTCCAAATGTCGATCCGCCAGAAAATTGACTCTGATCGAGCTGGTTGAGTGTCGAATTATCGATTATCGATCGGTTTGGAATTTCGATCTGATATATTTTCGGATGGTTTGATTGTTTTGCAGGACGTTTGACTATGGGGAAGTGTTACCCTACTATTTTGAAAATAATCGAGGGTTTTGGGTGGGGTGGGGGGGTTGCGGGTGTGGTGGGGGTGGGGTGGGTTTTTTTGGATGGGAGGGGAGTGTAAACACGAAAATTCTTGCTACGAATAAGACAAGAGCGCGTGTACAAAATAATATTTTGTATTAATTTTTTTGGGTTACAATCTCTTTTCCAATTTAGTCCTCTGATTCTATCTTCGTAAGATATAGATTTGTGGGCTGTGTTGTTGATCCAAAGGTCGTCGAGGCTTGATCTTGGATGAACGGTTGGAAATTTCTTCAAGGGCCTTCGGGGCTTGATCTTGAAGGTTGAGGGAAGTTTCTTCAAGGGCTTTTGGGCTTGATCTTGAAGAACGGTTGGATGTGTGGATTTGATGATGTTATTGATCCAAAAGGGCATTGGGGCTTGATCTTAGGATGAATGGATGATGAACGATGAACACTTTCTTCATGGGGCCGTCGGGGCTTGATCTTGAATTGGTGGAAGTTCTTCAAGGGCCGTCGAGGATGAATGGATGATGAACGATGAACACTTTCTTCAAGGGGCCGTCTAGGCTTGTTCTTGAATTGGTGGAAGTTCTTCAAGGGCCGTCAGGGCTTGATCTTGAAGGATGAATGGATGATGAACGAAGAACACTTTCTTCAAGGGGCCGTCGAGGCTTGATCTTGAATTGGTGGAAGTTCTTCAAGGGCCGTCGGGGCTTGATCTTGAAAGAGGATTTAACGAAGAACGAAGAGAGCTTTCTTGATCCTTCTGGATTTGCTGAAGAGTTTTTGGAGTTTCAAAGCTTTAAGGTTTTGGTGTGATGTGAAATGGTTTTTTTTGTCTTGTTATAGAGAAACCTATTTATAGATTTTGATAATGAATCACCACCATAAATTTTCTTGGTGAAGTAAGTGGATGTTGTAGGTGAAGTGAGTGTGGATATTGTAGGTGAAATGAGTGTATGATGTTGGTAAAATGAGTGGAGGTTGTAGGTGAAGTGAGTGTATGAAGTTGGTGAAATGAATGGAGGTTGTAGGTGAAGTGAGTTTATGTTGTTGGTGAAATGAATGGAGGTTCTAATTTTAATGCATTGCTCAACATTTATTTCACAGAAATTTCGATGTCTACAAATGCCCCTACTTCAAGGCACGTCGTATACATGTGCTTGTCACTTGTAAAAGATGCGTTTTGAAATTCCTTAATGTAGATGTCTAAGGGCCGTCAATGCTTGATCTTGAATTTGGCTGGAAATTTTGTCAAGGGCCTTCGGAGCTTGATCTTGAATTCGGTTGGAAGATTTTCTGGTTTCCTCCAATTGTTGATTTTCCACAGGCTTAATCTTGAACTGGGCTGGAGGGTTTCATGGTTCCCTCCAAAGGTGTAAACTTACTCATTTTATCTGGAGTTGAATTTGATTCGAGAATGGTGGACGCTTGATTTTGAATCGAACTTGTGATTTATTCAAGGGTCGTTGGGGCTTGATCTTGAATTTAAATAGGACCACGAGCGATTTCAGGATTTGAACACTTGGCAGGCAGGCATGAGATGGAGGTGATGGCCTGTTTCTGTGTTCATTATTTCCAATTCATATTGAAGACGGTTAGGCAGGCATGAGGTGGAGGTGATGGCCTGTTTCTTTGTTCAATCTTTCCAATTCGTATTGAAGAGGGTTAGGGGATGAATCAGCACGTACAGTTGTTGCGTTTGCTGATGATCCACAAGATTGATGTTTCATTGTCACTCGTCTTAATCTGTTCTTCAGGCAAATGTGGTATCTTTTCTGGAAGTACATCAACAGTTGAAGATGAGTACTCAAGAGCGATGCTAGGTAAGCAATCAGAGAAGGGGTTCCAGGCAGTCGGTTCCAGACTGGAAGGTTGATTCTAAGTGCCGACTGATTACTCTATTTCTCCTTGTCCTGCAGGTAAGAACAAAGGCAAGGAAAAAGATAGGAAGAGAGCATGATATGAGATACTCTTGCCTTTGACCATGATGATATGAGATACTTTTGCTTTTGAATAAGTGGTGATTTGACAGCGTTGCACGACGAGGTTTTGCTCTTCGACGACGATGCCAGCGAAAGGTTTATTGAAGCTTCTCGAGTTCTTTAGATAAGGCAGCGATGCTGAGCTTGGATCTGACTTAGACTTTTCTGTCTGGATTATGTGGTTCTGCAGGAAAGGCGTTGTGTTGTAGTGGTGATTTGACAGCGTTGCACGGCGAGGCTTTGCTCTTCGGCGACGGTGCCAGCAAAAGGTTTGTTGAAGCTTCTCGAGTTCTTTAGATAAAGCAGCGATGCCAAGCTTTGATCTGACTTAGACTCTTCTGTCTGGATTATGCGGTTCTGCAGGAAAGGCGTTGTGTTGTAGTGGCCTATTCCAGCTCATCATTGAATCTTCTGCTTCAATTTGTGCATAGCAGAAGTGGTGCGCAACCTTTGCATTTGAATGGTCCTTCATAGCACTACTTCTTAGCGACTTATCCCTGCTTGGCAGCTTTAGTGTAAAGAGCCAATATCTGATCAACTGTCATGAGGTATTTGCCGGAGGAATTTGTGACCTTGATAACAGTTGAGGATGACCACTCGAGAGCAATGCAAGGAAAGCAATCAGGCAAAGGTTCCGAGCAATCAGCTTCAGATCGGACGTTTGATTTCAGGTTCTGATGTTTTCTTTCTCCTTATCTTGCAGGTAAGAGCAAAGGCAAAGGAAAAGATAGGGAAAAAGCATGATATGAGATACCTTTGCTTTCGACCCTGATGATATGAGATACATTTGCTTTTGAAGAAACAGCAAATGGATCAGCACATATATTGGTTGCGCTTGTCTCCACATGCTTCGATGTATCAATTTCTCATGCCTTATCTGTTCTTCAGGCATCTAGTATCTTCATTAGAAGTACATCAAGAGTTGAATATGAGTACTTGAGAGCAATGCTAGGTAAGCAATCAGGGAAGGGGTTCTAAGCAGTCGGTTCCAAATCAGAGGGTTGATCCCAAGTGCCAACTGATTGCTCTCTTTCTCCTTGTCCTGTAGGGAAAAACAAGGAAAAAGACAGGGAGAAAGCATGCTATGAGATACTTTTGCTTTCGATCCTGACGATATGAGATACGTTTGCTCTGGTGTGACTTAGTTGAAGAGGTGTTTTCAGGGAGGAAGAAACTAAGTATGTTGAGAGGTTTAGTTGCAAAAGCATTCTTGGCAAGGAAGAAGGGTCAAGCATTTTGGATGTGTGCCTTACTATGGAGGATGAAGGTCGACCTATATAGAGAATGGCGAAATAGCAGGTAGTGGCACGGATGTGGCCTTTTCGCCAACGCTTGTCGGCAAAAGTGTAGTAGTTGGAATAGTGAAACGCATTTTCAACTTTGTCAGAGATTTTTTACAAAGTTGCACGTGTTATCCGACAAGTTACTATTGCGCCTGAAAAGTGTTGACGGATTTTATGCAGGAAAATTCAGCTTTTGAAATTCAAAGAGTGGTGTCTCTTCGATTTTTGAAATAGTGGCTGTGTTACCTCTCCTTTTATATAGGTGTCGATCACATCCAACATGCACACTTTGAAGATTACCTGCTCGTGAAACTTATCTCTGGTGTATTTCTGAGATTTTACACCAATGAACCCTTTTCTTTTACCATTTCTGAAAATGGCTTACCCATCTAACATTTACCTAGATTTGAGTCTCATGAGTGATACAGGTGCGCCGCTCAGGGTAACACATGGCGCCCATCCTTTTTATCTTCTGATGGCCCTCTTACAGTTGAAGACTCTGTGATGAGGGATGCAACAACGGCTATGGTAGTAGCTAGGAACCTCCTTACTCCTAGAGGTAATAGGTTGCTTTCAAGATTGTCCGATGAGTCGGCTGTCCAAGACTACCTGGCTCTCAGTGTTCAGTGTGCGGGCTCTGCGTCTAATATAGGTCAACGCCTACTCGCTCGAACTCGCCAAGTCGAATCATTGACGACCGAGGTGGCAAACCTTGGATGAGAGATCAAACGACTCAAGCGCGAGAATAGAGAGCTACATGTGCTTGCAAATAAATATTCAACGAGCATGAAAAGAAAGCTTGATCAGCTGCAGAACTCTGAAGGTCGGATTCAAAGTGACCATCAGAGGTTTGTGGCTGTATACCATATGTGTTTTTTGCCTTCATCATCTGGAGTTCGACCAAGTATTGAGGCTCCAAATAACTATCTCCAGTGCCTCCTTCTTCTAGGGTTCTGCGAAGCACTGAGGCTTCACACGAGTGACATTAGTGAAGGCTCCCTTTTTTTTCTTTCTTTCTTTTTTTTTATTTTATTTATTTATTTTGTTTTATTTTTGTTGTATATATTTGTATTTGTAATTCCTCAGAGATATTAATAGACATGCTTTATTTCATTCAATGTATTGTGCTAAATACCAATAAAACCTTCTTCTTTTTTTTTTTTAATCACATTTTCCAGGATAGTGTCGTGTATAATCATATTTTCCAAGTGCGTCATCCCATCACCTCTCATTTTGGTTTTCTTTTCCAGGCACGGGTCGTTGTTTGCACAGTCACCGCACTTCACTCTTCTCTGCATACGGGTCATTTTTACTTTGCACCGTCACCGCACTGTATTTGTACAGTCACTGCGCTTCTTTTGCTTCTCTGAGTTCTTCTGCATATATGTATGTACATATATGGGATTGAATTGTCACTGCACAACCATTGCACAGCCACTACACTGCTTATTGCTCTACCATCACTTCACCGTTTGTTGCATACCCAGTGCACTGCTTGTTGCTCTACCGTCACTTCACTGTCTGCTGTCCTTGCACTGTCAACCGTCCTACTACTTGAAGCTTGTTGCAATGAGTCACTTTTGCCATGCGGTGTTGTGCAAAAGACTGCAGTGGGGTTTCGCTGTGTAGTGCCTTTTGGTCACAGTTTTCCCTCGGTGGTGACGTTGGAGTGATGCTCATTTTTTGTAATAAGGTTTTGTAACCAAATCCTTCCTTTAAAGAAATAAAGTATCCATATTTTGAATTTGCTCTTTATTCTTCGAAGTGTTTGTGCTTTTGTTAATGGTGTGACTGTACTTAAAGTTTTGAAGTTTCAAGTTACCTACGTACCCTCGGTTGA
This sequence comes from Heteromeles arbutifolia, assembly GCA_024362995.1. Classification (NCBI taxonomy): domain Eukaryota; kingdom Viridiplantae; phylum Streptophyta; class Magnoliopsida; order Rosales; family Rosaceae; genus Heteromeles; species Heteromeles arbutifolia. The sequence continues at coordinate 31,152,001 of JANCRC010000004.1, forward strand.
GCAGGGATCAAATCATGACGTAGTTTAAATGAGTGATGGTTTTTTTTTTCGTACACAGTTTATGCTCTTGCAGGCTAGGAGCATTGTACCGTGTGCAGTTTAGGCTCATGTAGGCGAGGAGCCTTATGTGTTTGTTTTAGGGGTAGTAGCGCTTCAAGAATCTACCATTAATGGGGCCGATCTTCAAGCCATCTTCTGCCATGATTGAGTAGGCGCCGTTGGTGTAGACCTCTTGTATTACGTATGGTCCATCCCACTTTGATGTGAACTTGCTTTTTATCTTGTGAGTTGCGATGATAGGCCTACGCAATGCGAGGACGAGATCTCTAGTTTGGAAAGACCTTGGGTGGACCCTCTTGTTGAATGCCTTGGATAGCCGTGCTTGGTAGCATTCCAAGTGTTGTTGAGCTTCGAGCTTTCTCTCATCCAGCGCTTCCAGCTTTTGAAGTCGCAACTTTGCATTCTCTTCATCAGTCAAGCCTTCTTGTATAGCCATCCTTAGTGAGGGGATTTGACTTTCTAGCAGTAGAATAGCTTCTACGCCATATACGAGAGAATAAGGCGTAGCTTGGGTAGGAGTCCTATGTGTCGTCCTATATGCCCACAGTGCTTCGCTTATTCTTTCATGCCAGTCTCTCTTTGTTCAGCTGATCACCTTCTTCAGGAGGTTGCACAATGTTTTGTTAAACGCTTATGCAAAATTGTTGGCCAGAGCATGATACATGGAAGACTTGTGCTGTTTGAACTTGTATTTCTTGCAGAGCTCATCCACAAGTCGGTTGGAGAACTGTTTTCCATTGTCAGTGATGATGTAGCGAGGCACACCATATCGGTGGATGATATGTTCCTTGATGAAACGGACGACAATTTCCTCATTAACTTCCCTTAGGGATATGGCTTCAGCCCACTTAGAAAAGTAATCTCTTGCAGTTAGGATGTAAGCTTCTCTTGCAGATGATTTTGGTGCAATCGGCCCCACGACGTCCAATCCCCATGCATTGAACGGCCATGAAGCAACTGTAGGGTGTAACGGTTCAGGTGGTTGATGTATGAAGTTGGCATAGAATTGACAGGCTTGGCACTTTTTGGCGTGTTCCAAACAATCCTTCACCATGCTTGGCCAGTAGTAACCCATTCTTTTAAGCTGGAAATGTAGCTTTGGTCCAGACTAATGTGCCTCGCATACGCCCGAGTGTGCTTTTTCCATGGCTTGACTGGCTTCTTCCTCACCTAGGCATGTCAGAAGTATTCCTTCAAAAGAAGGTCGGTAGATCGTTCTTTTGTAGTATAGAAAGCGAGGTGCTCGTCGACGTATTTCAGAGCAGTGTCTAGGATCATCTGGAAGTTTTCCATGCTCCAAGTAGTCGATCAGCGGCTGTTTCTACTCTTCAGCGTCGACTGGGAGTACTGAGATGACATTTGTATCGTCTAGTAGCATTTCAGTGATGAGCGGGATCACCCATCTTTGGTAAACTGGCATGTCTGCAGCTTCGTCTTCTCCTAGTGTCATGCTCGAGGCTAGGATGGCGAGAGCGTCTGCCATTTGATTTTCTTTTCTTGGCACATGTTCTAGTGTCACGGCCTCGAACTTTTGTAGCAGTTGAGTTGCCAGCCGGAAGTATGAGATAAGATCATCTTTCCTCACCTCATATTCAGTTAAGAGTTGATTGATTATGAGCTTGGAGTCGCCATATACCTTAAGGGTTGTGATTTCCATGTTGATCGCCATTTGGAGCCCGATGATCAATGCTTGGTACTCAGCGACGTTGTTGAAGCATAATTCGCTTAGTTGGAAGGAGTAAGGTAACATCGTCCACATCGGGAAGATGTCGATATAGAACACCTCCTCGTCAGGCAAGTCATCTAAGATTTTCCAATCGGCTAAGATTGGGTGATCGGCAAAGAAGTCTGCTAACGTTTGTCCCTTGACGGCTTTAGCTGGGACGTAGATGATCTTATACTGATTAAGAAGCAACGCCCATTTAGCGAGTCGCCCTGTCAAGACTGGTTTGGACATGACGTATTTGACCGGGTCAGCTTTAGCAACCAAGTGGATAGTGTAAGCCTGGATGTAATGCCTGAGCTTTTGGATGGCGAATACCAAGGCAAGGCACATCTTTTCTATTGGGGAGTAGTTCAACTCAGTGCCGGTGAGAGTTCAACTGAGGTAGTAGAGCGCTCCTTCTTTCTGGGATTCATTTTCTTGTGCCAAGAATGCTCTAACTGAACTTTCCTGAGCGGCGATGTACAATATGAGCGGCTTCCCGGGCACAGGTGCCCCCAGGACAGGTGGACTTGATAAATACTTTTTTATGCTTTCAAAAGCATTGTGGCATGCTTCGTCTCATACGAACGGAACATCCTTCTTCATGAGTCGACTGAACAGTTGACAACGCCCTGCAAGGTTGGAGATGAAGCGTCTGATGAAGGCTAGTCGTCCTTGTAGACTTTTCAGCTCGTGCAGGTTTCTTGGCTCAGGCATGCTTTGAATGGCCTTGATCTTTGATTGGTCCACTTCAATGCCACGGTGCTTGACAATGAAGCCGAGGAACTTTCCAGAGGTGACGCCAAATGCACATTTCAACGGGTTCATCTTGAGGTTGTATTTTCACAGCCTTTCGAACACTATTCGTTAATCTTTTAAGTGATCAGATCTTTTCTTTGTCTTGACCACCACATCATCTACATAACATTCTAGGTTTTTGTGTAGCATGTCATTGAAGATTTTCTGCATTGCACGTTGATATGTAGCTCCAGCTTTCTTTAGACCAAAGGGCATCACCTTGTAGTAGTATATACCTTTTGGAGTGCGGAAGGCTGTTAGTTCCTCGTCTTCGAGAGCCATACGAATTTGATTGTATCCAGAAGAGCCGTCCATGAATGACAGTGCCTCGTGGCCAGTGGTTGCGTCCACCATGATTTTAATGATTGGCAATGGGAAGTCATCATTCAGGCAAGCATCGTTGAGGTCTCGGAAGTCTACGCAAACATGTATTTGTCAAGATTTCTTAAGGACAATGACGATGTTGGAGATCCACTTGGGGTATTGCACCTCTCGAATGAAGCTTGCTTCGATTAGCTTGTCAATCTCAGCCTCAATCTGTGGGATAAGCTCGAACCGATAGCGTCTTTGAGTTTACTTTATCGGTCACGTTCTAGGCTTGACTACAAGATGATGCAGCGATGATAGGGTCAAGGCCAGGCATTTCTTTGTAGGTCCAAGCAAAGACGTCTTTGTACTCTAACAGCAGTTGGTAATACTCCTCTATTTCATCCGCACTTAGTAGTACACTTACGAAGATAGGTTTTGGTTTCTCAATTGTGCCTAAGTTGAGTTCCTTGAGATCATCAACCGTGGCTTACCCCCCATCTTCAAGCTGTGGTAGCGCAGCAGTGACATCTTCCTCAGGGATTTCGTCTTTTTTGCCTTCTTGGATCGTGATGTGGAAGACATCTTGGACCTCCTCTTCAGCGCTGTCCTCTCGAGCTTGTTGGCATGAAGATTATCCAGTGTGGATGATGGTGCGCTTTCTTCCCTTTAGTGGCCCATTTGTGTCAACCTCCAAGATTACTTGACGCTTCATCCTTGAAGGAATCGAGCTTTAAACGTCACATTTTTCTGCTAGCTCGTCGAGCTTTTCTTCCTTTGGCATTGTCTCCCTCTTTCTAGAAGGCTTCTTGTTGTCTTCAAGTCTTTCCAAAGCTGACCATCGCGAAGGAAAGCCAGTCGTGTTACTTTGTCTCTTAGGTTTCGACAATCTTTCAAAAACAGAGCTTTGGGATGTTGGCGCGTTAAGCCTCTTGAAGACGGAGGTTCGGTCTTGACCACCAATGCGATTAAGTGCCAAAATTCTCGGCCTTAAATGATTCATCCTATTGAAGACTGACATCCAAGGGATGGGTTTAGGCTCTTCTTGATCTTGTTCAATGCTCACGCTAATGTGTTGAGTGCTAACATTTTTCGCTTTGTTTAAAATCTTCACGGGTGCATTTGGTGTGAAGCCGAGTCTAGCCTTGTTGTTGTCAACTCCGTAACCATGCTCTTTTAACTTCTTTTGAGTCTTGGTGAGGTCACGTTCTTTATTGTTGACGGTGTTTGAAACCTTCTTTCCAGGATTCGAAGAGGAAGCAAAGTCGTACCCAGCCCTTGACATGAGTTTGTGGGCATTTGGATCAAAACCTTCTTCGGTCCTCTTGGTTGGAAGAAAACATAGTTCCACGCTTTTTGGCAGAGCTTTTATGAAGCCTTGTGGTAGTCTTGCAACCTTAGCGTCGCCTAGCTGTGTAAGAGGCAAAACTGCATGTCTTGAGCAACTTCACATTATCCTTGTGCCGCTGTATGTCGGCTTTGCTTGCTCCAGTTTCGAACGAGGATTGACCATTCTTTCTTCTCGACATCGGGATGTATTGGAAGACTGGTGTGTTCGATCTTTTTGAAGGTGTCCTACTCCCTTTGGTTGTTGCAGGTTTAGCAAGCTCATCATTATTTTTGCTTGAAGACGGCATAGTTTACCCTTCTTGCTTCTTGGGCATAGCTTGACACTCCTGCTTTTTAGGTGTTGCTTTGCCTGTGAATTTGATCTCTTCTCAAAGAGCTTCGGGCACCATGTCTTCATCCATGTAGAACTTAACGTCTGCAAAGTGTGATTCAGCTTCGGTGAATGGCTTGGTGTCGCCTTGGATCACCTTTACTCCTTCCCGGTAGAATTTTAAGCATTGATGAAGGGTGGATGGCACTGCTCCATTCCTGTGGATGCAAGGTCTTCCTAAAAGCAAGCTGTATGAAGTTCTTGCATCAATCATGTGGAATATCGTGCTTGATTTGAGTTCACCAATGGTCATCTCCACTTGGATCATACCCATCGCCATTTCTCCTCCTTGGTTAAAACCCTGGATCAGTAGACGGCTTAGGGACAGCTCATCTACCTTGATGCCGATTGTGGTCATTGTTGACTTTGGCATGATATTTATGGTCGACCCACCATCTACAAGCATGTGGTTAACTTTGTGCTCCCTTACGTACCCCGAGATGAAGAGATGAAGGTTGTGAGGCTTCGATCCCAGCAGTAAGTCTTCGTCCGTGAAGTTGATTGCGTCTTGAGGGGCATAACATGTGGCACATTCATGTGGCCGAAGCTTCAAGTCTTCATCCTTGCTTTCTTGCACTTCGTAGTCGTCGGGACTTGCTAAAACCGCTGCTAGTGCTCTTCGCATCTTCTTTAGCAATCGTAGCGCTTCCTCGATGCTAAAGTGTGTTGGCAGACTTTCTTTGGTTATGGGGGTCTTTTCTTCCTCAGTGGCGACAGATTTACCTTTTGAGGGCTCTTCCATCTCTACTTCAACCGTGTGACAGGCGACGGTAATGTACTTTTGGAAGAAGTCCTTCAGGAAATACTAATGCAAGGAGACAGGAATGTGTGACTCTTGCTCCATAGGTTCCCCACTGTATGTTGGCTTGGCAGCTCTTATGCTTCCTTTGGGCTTCCTATTGTTGCGGCGGCAGTGCTTTCTCCTTTGCTCCCCATTTGTCCTTGTGGCTTGTGGTCTTGGCTTTCTCATGTTTTTGTATGTCACCAATGTCTACCATTCTTCATCATCGGTAGGTGTATCTTGATCGCTTGCCCCCAGTGATGGTTGTGTAGAATGTGCCATGTGGCTTGAGCATTGGCGGGAATGGTCATGAATCCTTTGGAAGGGAACCGGGTCGAATGATCCAAACATGATTGTAGTAGTATGTGTTACAGCCGTGTCTTCAAGGTCGAGCTCGATTTGCCCTTGTTGCGCTAGTTTCATGATGAGTTCTTTGAAGATGAAGCATTTGCCAATAAGATGGCTCACGATGCGATGGTACTTGCAGTACCTGGGATCGTTAACGTGATTCATCTCCTCAGGGCACTTGCATTCTGGTAACTCGATCACCTTCTTTTCCAGTAAGTCGTCTAGCATCACAGCCATATCTGAGTCAGGAAAAGGGTATGTCTTTTGCTCTAGCTCCTTCAAGGTGTTTTTGTACCTGTCTTGAGTGTGAAAAGGCTCATTTCTCTTTATCTCTTCGCTTTGTTCTTGGATGAGATCTTGACGGGCGCAGATGAGGTCTTGATGGGGGTAGTGTTGACGGTAAAAGCTTTATTGGCGGGCTTCTTCCCAATCTTGTCTACATTTGGGGTGAACACCTTATCCTTCTTGAAGTCAATGATCGACTCCTTTTTCTCGTGATTGGCGATACTCAGCTCCATGTTGTGCGAACGAGTTGCCAGCTCCTCAAATGTTCTTGGTTTTATACCTTGGATGATGTAATGTAACCCCCAGTGCATGCCTTGAACACACATCTCAATGGCGGAGGTTTCAGAAAGCCGATCTTTGCAATCCAGACTTAATGAACACCATCTATTGATGTAGTCGACGACAGGTTCATCCTTCCACTGTTTCGTACTAGTCAGCTCCAGCATGCTTACGGTGCAGCGGGTGCTGTAGAAGCGGTTGAGGAATTCATTTTCTAGCTGATCCCAACTGTTGATAGACTCGGGCTCAAGGTCGATGTACCAGTCAAAGGCGTTACCTTTCAGCGAGCGCACGAACTACTTGACGAAGTAGTCTCCCTCTGTTCTAGCATTGTTGCAGGTTTCAATGAAATGGGCGACATGTTACTTTGGGTTTCCCTTTCCATCGAACTGTATGAACTTTGGCGGCTGATAACCCTTCGGCATCTTCAAAGCGTCAATCTTCTTGGAGTAGGGCTTTAAGTACAGCATAGAGTCATGTGAGCTTCCTTCGTACTGCGTCTTGATTGTGTTTGCGATCATCTCATGTAGCTGCTGGATAGAGAGAGATTCTATGAGCGCCGCTGCTTGGTCTGGCTCCTGCTTCTCTTCGACTTACTCCATCGGAGGCTCCTCTTCTTCGTCGGCTTCTTTCTTTACTGGATTACCCTTTAGGTCGACTTTTACGTCGCACTGGGCCTCCAGTTGGTTGGCGAGTGCAGCAATTTGCAAGTCTTTCTCCTCTACAGTCAGTGTGAGTTTTGTGATTGCTTCATTCATTTGAGCCAGCTGCTCCTCGATTGAAGTCGCTCATGTGGTCATGACTTGCATGGCTAAGCTGCCGCTCGAGTCGGCATCGGAAAGTAAGGACTCTGAGTACTTCCTTGGGCTTTCCTCTCTTGGCGCCCTTAGTGAGGCCAGGGTGATCACAGGTTCTTGCCTCAGGTGCTCTTGTTCATTTGGCAGAGTTAATGTAGGGCTGGAAGCCGCGGCAAAAAGAACTTTTGCCTTGCTTCAGGTTGTGATGCCCGAAATGTCACCACTTGCGGCGAGGATGTTCTTGTTCTTCACTTTGATTGCGGGAACAACTTGATACTTTCTTGATGCCATTTGTTCTTTTTGCGGATTTGAAGATAGAGATGAGAGGTAGAGAATGTCTCACCGAGCGTGCCAAATTTGTAAACACGAAAATTCTTGCTACGAATGAGACAAGAGCGCGTGTACAAAATAATATTTTGTATTAATTTTTTTGGGTTACAATCTCTTTTACAATTTAGTCCTCTGATTCTATCTTCGTAAGATGTAGATTTGTGGGCTATATTGTTGATCCAAAGGCCATCGAGGCTTGATCTTGGATGAACAGTTGGAAATTTCTTCAAGGGACTTCGGGGCTTGATCCTGAAGGTTGAGGGAAGTTTCTTCAAGGGCTTTTGGGCTTGATCTTGAAGATTGATGAACGGGTCTTCAAGGGGGGGCTTTTGGGCTTGATCTTGAAGAACGGTTGGACGTGTGGATTTGTTGATGTTATTGATCCAAAAGGGCGTTGGGGCTTGATCTTAGGATGAATGGATGATGAACGATGAACACTTTCTTCAAGGGGCTGTCAGGGCTTGATCTTGAATTGGTGGAAGTTCTTCAAGGGCCGTCAAGGATGAATGGATGATGGATGATGAACGATGAACACTTTCTTCAAGGGGCCGTCGGGGCTTGATCTTGAATTGGTGGAAGTTCTCTAAGGGCCATCAGGCTTGATCTTAAAGGAGGATTTTGACAAAGAACGAAGAGAGCTTTCTTGATCCTTCTGGATTTGCTTGAGAGCTTTTAGAGTTTCAAAGCTTTAAGGTTTTGGTGTGATGTGAATTGGTTTTTTTTGTCTTGTGATGGAAAAGCCTATTTATAGATTTTGATAATGAATCACCACCACAAATTTTCTTGGTGAAGTAAGTGGATGTTGTAGGTGAAGTGAGTGTGGATATTGTAGGCGAAATGAGTGTATGATGTTGGTGAAATGAGTGGAGGTTGTAGGTGAAGTTAGTGTATGATGTTGGTGAAATGAATGAAGGTTGTAGGTGAAGTGAGTGTATGATGTAGGTGAAATGAATGGATGAGTGTATGATGTAGGTGAAATGAATGGAGGTTGTAGGTGAGTGAGTGTATGTTGTTGGTGAAATGAATGGAGGTTGTAATTTTAATGCATTGGTCAATATTTATTTCACAAAAATTTCGATGTCTACAAGGAGGTGAAGAGAGTGGAGGAAAGGGAGAAGGTGTTGGGGAAGATGGGTTTTTTTTTTAAATAGGGTAAATTATTATATTTTAAATGCATAAAATAAATAAAAAAATTTGCCACATGGCACAAATTTGGCAGCCACGTCAGCACAAATGTGGATCTCATAGTTGCCACGTCATCACTTAACGGTTTACTTAACGAATTTTCTAACGGATGTATGAAATTGAAATAAAATGATAAGTAAATGTATGAAATTGAAATATTTTAAAAATGTTGTAAGAAGTTGAAATCGACCTCAAACCTGACGGAGTAAAATGTAATTTACCCTAAATTATTTTATCCGCAGCTGCAAGCTCCTTGTCAACTTCAAACAGTTGCATTGTAAGTGTTGTTAGTTGGCAATGCAGCCTGTTCTTGCGGTCCTTCAAACCCTCATTGCGTGTTTACAACTACGAAATCGTCTCCAAAACTGAACTTGTGCCTTGGACGGACTTCATAACAGGAGCTAACCATAACAAATCAAATCCCAAGCCTTGGGCCTCCTCCCAGAGCATTTGGAGCTTCTCCATTCCCTTGTGTGTCATTTCTCTCCGCCTCATTGAAGTGAGGAAAAACAGCATCTCTCCCGTAAGCAAACTCACGCCATCGAGCGGACCTATTTGGGCATACGGCTAAATCTGGATGAGGCAAGCTGGCCCTCTCAAGCAATGAAGCATGACACCTCGGAACCATTGCCAAGCCTCGAAAGTCAACTAATTCCTAATCGTCGGATGGTTCTGGTTTGACGTGGGCTGCATGGTTGGACTGCTGAGCTGAGGGAGGAACCGGAGTTCTGGTGGTAGCCTCCACCCTCTCCTTTGCCTTGTGCAGAGGGCTCTGAGTTGTCACCCACTCTTTTTATGAATGCTATGTAAGAAATAAGAATAAACACAACAGTATATAAGATCACAGTTATGGACATGAATGTACAAAACCATATAGTACTAACCTGATGCAGCAGACATGATGCAAAGGTTATAGGGTAAGGAGGTTTTCTCCACACACAATCAGAATGTTCTTTATTGATGAATAGGGTAAACAGCACTGAAGAAGAACGCATACTATGTGTGCACAAACATCCATATTTATATCACTAGGGTTTCCTACTAATCTGCCTATCATCGAGTAGTGAGGAAAATCCCATAGCTTATGATATCAATTATGTTTCTTAACATGGTATATAAGTCTTACCAAATGAGGCCTCCTAATTAGTTGCATGTGACTGAGACTTCAAATCTTATTCATATCAGGAGTCCCACATATTTGACCGAGAATCAACTTGTTACCAAGTTGATTGTCATGTAAGTCAACTGATGAGATTTCATTGATACTCAAATAATCTTACATGCTACATATAAAAGAATATTTAATTTTGGAGTTTGACAACAAGAGCTAAGGCAAGAAAAGAAAGACATTGCATAGAATGGAATGGAAAATTAAACCTGAGGAGAACGAACCATGGGGTTGATCCTACCAACCTTTATTTTCCTTCTCTTGATTGTACTGGGGACTCCTAGAGTTCTCTTTCTCCAGTTGTGCTCTTTAACCTTGACCTTGTTCGGGAGGATATATGGTTTTTATGACTTAACGAAAAGAACAAATATTTCAGTTCAGAGATCACAAAACATACTTTAACAGACCAATGTAGTAACTTCGAGAATCAGAGATTGCGCGTTCAATTACTGGAAACCGAAGAAGTTCATGAAAATGTAAAACAACAAACAGAAGGGAATCAACGCAAACATAACCTCATTTCCAGAGTCCCTAAATCATATAACACATCAAGATCTAGAGATATTATCTCATGAAATTAAAGTTATGATCTTTAAACATACAAAATATCGCGTTCAAGGGATTAATTAGGCTTGTCATCTCATTCTAAACTACCCCAGCTCAACATTATGATACTAATGGACCAAATATCATCCAAAATTTATGCTAAGCACAAACATAGAACTAGAATCCTTAAAAAAACATACAAGTACTAAAAGATCATCAAATCCGACAAAAACATTACCACATTTCATGACACCGAAACACAAACAAAAGTCACAAAACCCACAAATGTGATAAATTTGGTAGTTTTCAATTGTTAACCAAAACTTGATACCGTAAACAGTAAACTTTTAACCCCTAAAAGCATAGTGGTTTTTAGTTTCTACCCATCGGTAAAGATCAAGCACCAAAAACACAAGAAAGATGGAATCTTTGAGAAGCAGAAGAAAACCTCTGAGGAAATGAGGAGCAGGGAGTCACCATTTCAGGGGGCACTTCTAATCTTCTTCCATCATCACACTCTTCCAACTTGCTCTTAATCATGTTTCTGCATAGCAGATACACAAGCAATGAAGCATTAACGACGGTAAATTTGAAAAGTAAAGTAAATTTTATGGACAAAAAAGGAAAGGAAAACTTGTGGCCTCAAATATGACAAGGGTGATGCTATCTACACACTCATTTTTACCTCCCACGCAGCTTCTCAAATTTTGGTCATTGGATCGAAGGAAAGAAGATCAACGGACAAAAAATTAACAAAGTGTGTAGGAGGTAAAAAAGGATGTGTGAATAGCAACCTCTGAACCGCTTAAAAGTACAGATTTTTACTCATGAAGTTTTGTATTGGTGAGTTGCGATTTTTTAGTGTATTTGAAACACAAACCGGTGTATTTACGTGTTGTGGTAGAAAAAAATTTCCGTGTTCAATCTTGACGAAATTATGCCTACAAAACAAATAACGCCTCTAATTAAGGACCAAAGCAACACGCCACGAGGTGGGGGTTTGGCCAACGGATCTCCGATACCTAAATCAATATCTCTTAAAAGAGTGAGTGTTCATGACTTGTATGCATAGGAAAAGCTTACCAAAAATTGGTGGAGATGGCGTATTTTTAGAGAGGTGGTCGGCCTGGGTATAAGGTTTTACCCTACACATAGAGAGTTCTCATTAGTCAAGGTGAGTCATCCGTAGGATGGATGAGGAAAGACTTAATCAATATATTAATTAAGAGATAATATCTTGACATAATGATGATAACATCCTTGATTGATTGGGATGGAGATTCCTTACTTGTTTAAGGTGATTTTCAATTAGTAATGTATTAAAGATAGGATTTGGTGATTAATCATATCTTTAATTCCTTTGACTTTTCCATACCATGGGTAGGGGAGTTTGATGTAATCGTAGTCAGCTGTTCAAGCCTTCATGAATGTTAAATTGTGCGTGGAATATTTGCGGTCCCTAATTTTGTCTTCTTCAAAAAAAAAAAAAAAAAATTCACGTGTCGTCTACATGATTTAGAATCCACCACTCCATTTTTACAATGTTTTGACTAAACATCTAGGGTATTTTAATTTTTTATTAAAGTTTTTGAACTTTTGATTAAGGTGCTTTAATTTGAGGCCACATCAGCATAATTGAATTTAAGCTATTTACATGTCATTTTTATATATTTAAACTCATAATGATATATATTGGTTTCTCAATTTGCCCACATGGAGCATTTATTTAGGCATTATCGGGATTAACTTATTATCAAAACCCATTGCCTTTATTTTAGGAACTATCAAAACAAACTTTACACTTTTTATCTCTTTACTGATATGTTCAACTTTTGATGTGGCTCTGGATTTCAAATTTTTTTTTTTTTTTATTTATTTATGTTTACACTTCCTAGTTTTTCTATTGTTTAGTGTGGGTACGTTCATGGCTATGTTTGTTTGGGGAACTGTTGAAAGTTTATTAATGTTCGGTACATTTGACTAGTGAACACAATATTAATTGGTACAATTAATTATGTAGATATTATAGTTGATTTGTTCAGGTTTCTTTTTGCTATTTAGGTATGTTTGTTGGTATGTAGTTGGTACGCTTAATATGAAACTAAACAAACTTAAAATTGTGGTATTACAAATTATTGGTACGTAAACATTGCAGGCATAAGTTTATCTGTATATAGTTGGTACGTTTGTTCGTATATAATTGCTATGTTTAAAATGAATGTAAACACTCCCAAACTGAATTTGATTCCAATGATGTATGATACCTTATATACAAACTACTGGTACGTACCATTGGAGAGAAACATTTGCTTTTGCCCTTTTTTTTTCTTTTTTTTTTTACAAAGGCTCGTACAAGTTTGTCAAGTTGGTAACAATCACTTTGGGGAATTCATAATGTACCATCATATTGGTACGTATCAAAATAAACATTTCATAGCGTATCAACGTATATTATACCTTACCAACATACTAGCAAGTCCCAAAATAAGCAGTTTATATCGTACTCAAGTTGGAAATGTATAACATATGAGTAGTTTGTAACGCATCAAAATTAACGTTCTATAGCGTATCCAAATTGAAAGTATATAATGTACCAATAGTTTATTACGTACCAAAATTAGCATTCTATAGCGTACTCTGGAATTATATAACATATCAAATTAGCGTTCTATAGCATACTTTGAAATTGTATAATGTACCAGTGGTTTGTCATAATAGTTTGTTATGTACCAAAATTAACATTCTATAGCACACCTAAGTTATATAACGTACCAAACTTAGCATTCTAAGCATTGCAGAATTTGTATACAGGCATTGAGCAATTTGCTTAAATTGAATGGCATTTGGAATGTGGCCTGATGTCCGGTACTAGGATGCCTCGCTTTGTACATGCCGATTTGAATTTTTTTTTTCTCTCTTTTGTTTTTCAAAGAGATATGCAGTGCTAGCACTTGGAACCTTTTAACAAGCAAGGGTTTTTTTTTTTTTTTTTTTGACGAACAAGCAAGGTTTTGTATTGACACGTTGAGGTATATATCAGTAGAAGAACATATCAGGTCTGCCAGGTTTATAAAGACTTTTTGCTAAAATTGAGTACTGGAATATATATCTACTAAATTGTAGGAACTTTGGATAATAATTTGATAATTAATTGGTCCATTAATATGATGGCAAATTATGTAATTTTGCGTTAAAAACTGACTAGTTATAATATGCGTAGCACCTAAATAATAAGGAAAAGATTAATCAAAATTTAAAAGGTAATAGATTTTTAACCAAAGAAGCAGCTCAACAAGGCACTTAAATTAAAATGCTCCCTTTTAAAATTATTTTTTACTCAACACGTATTATAATATAAGTAAAAGAACATATGACACGTTTCCGAATGGATAATGTTAGGAGGACTAAAATTTTAAATCAAATTTACAAACTAAATAATGTATCAAAAATAGGAAATAAATACGTTAATCAGTTAATCAATACGTAAGTTATTTTGGTTTGCAATTCATAACTTTCTTCTGACACAAATTCATAACTTTCTTCTGACACACGAATGAAAAGTAAAAAAGAACAGACACGTGTCGACTGTGGGGGGATGCCCACAAAGCAAACCCAAACAAATTAGCCCAAATGATCTTTGCATTAAGTTCTAATCCAAGACGGCCCATTAAGAAGACTGGAAATATAGTATTTGGCAAACATGTCTTCCTAAACAAAAGAAAAAAAATGAATGCTAGCAACCTTCTCATTTGCATTTTCTTTGTACAGACGAAAGTCCTACTGAAAAAATTGTCATCAGCACGACACTCAAAACAAGACTGCTGATCAAACAAGCTCAAGCTCACAGGAACACAATACATCATTAGTTTCCATCCCCCTTGTTTGCCTAATGTTCTTCGTAATCTAAGACCTTTCGTGTCAGGCCATCTCAAGCTCAACAACCTTGAGCGCATTTGATCATCATTCTGCTGAGAAAGCGCGCATCGCTTCAGGAAGCGTAGCGTCATATTCATAATCATTCTGAACTCTTCATGCTATCCATGGCGAAAAACACACAAAAGCAAAGAAACTAGTCATAGAATCAACTCGTTTGCTTACTCACTGCGAAAGATCACCAAGCTACTTCTTTTGAAAGTAGATAACGGAAAGCAAAGTTGTGAGGAATCCATTCAATTCCCTTCCAGATTCTTTTGTGTTGGAACTTCTGATTGTTTTTTCTTTGAAAATCAGGCATAAAATGCTCGATCATCTCTACAAAATCAGCAGAGCACAATCCTGAATCCTTTGCAAACGAATCCACAATTTTTGGAAGAAGGATTTTCTGTTCCTTGTGCACTAGGAAGTTCGATTGGATGTATTCCTCTTTCGCAGTTTCTAGCTCCTCAAACACTCCCTTGGATGTGTACATGCGAACCTGAACAACAACAGCAAATGCGATGTATAATGTTAAGCTTATGGTTAAGAATAGAAACATCATGTGCAAAATGCAGATGGAGTAACAGCGTAGGTGTGTACCGCAGGATCGGAATGGCTTCCTGAACAGAGTGCAAAATGCAAAAGAGGTTCAGGGTGCTCAATTGCATACGCTTTTCGGGCATCTCCAACCTTGAATTTTGTTTTCATGGAAAACAACAGCCGCAGCCACTGGAGGGAAATAAACACTGTAAGTCTAAACCACTAGGAATAGGTTATAAATGGTGAACTAGAAGAATGTAAACTAACAAGTTAATTGGTTTATATGGTATACCAGGAAAATAATAACAGGATACAATATGAACTAGTTTCTTCGGAAAGAGAGATTACTTGTCCAGGACGGGGCAATCTGCATCCAAGAATGGATCTTTGTATCATGTCTACGCTTATGGTGTGGCCTCCTACATTATAAGCGGCCTGAAAAAAGCAAAAGCTTGTAAGGAGAATGGTGCACCATATCTTATTACAAAACTTGTGAGAGAAAGTTCGTTTACCTTGAGTGGCATTGAAACTCTTTTCAGATTATTCTGTGGAATCCCATATATCAAAAATGCCTGAAGATAGCAGATAACGTGATTTGCATATGCGCAAAGACTCAAGGAAAATAGCAAAAGGAAAATAAAAATATTAAATCATCAGGTTATGTACTCTTTCGTGGCTGAAGAATCATACATGCATGACGAGTGTATTGTGCACGTTACTCCAAAAGGCCAACTTCTCCTCATGATTCATCTTTCTGAGATCAACTCCTTCCAACTGACGGATAAGTGACCTGCACTTGCACAGTTTTCACCATCAAAATTTATACATGTTCTAACAAAAAACCCTTCTGCGGAATTCAATTATAACCATGTTCTGATATGTTCCAGAAATTCATAACAGCTGGACTGACAAATAGAATGATGAAAATCAATTGAGGGTTCAGCATCAATTAGCGTACCTAAATTTTTTTAGTGTGAGTTCAACATCTTCTAACTTATCCGTATCCCTACAGATCCATTCTACCTTTAGCATTCTGCTATACGGTCCACTCATTTCCTCTGTCCCTTCAGATTGCAAAGGCTTATCAAAATGTGAATGGAAAAATGGAATTTTTCGGCGTTTTGAGCTCCACTTTTCACCTTGACTGTGTGAAGAAAAGTCATACGTTGATGAAGATGTAATTGGAGAGCAAGAGTCATCATGATCGATGACAGGTGGATCTGCAAGTTCACAATATATGGCCGAAATGCACTTAATCATCCCCTCAGAAATGCTGTTTGGTGTCTCTGGAACATGATCAGAAAAATAGGTTTCATAATGTTCCATGGGATAGACACTTGTAGTTGCACTCTGAGATTGCTGCAGAGAAAAACATGGAAACCACACATTAGAGGGACATAAAATTAGCAAGCAACTATAATAACTATTAAAGGAACAACGAAGGACAAATAAAAGGGAAATAAAGAGCCTCCATTTGGTACATTTTCTCATATCCGTTACCTCTAGCATTGAGAAAGGTAAAGAGTGGTATGAGTCTACAGCTTTAGCTCGAGATTTTGTTCGAGGAGAAGTTCTTATGGAACAAGTTGAATGCTGAGACAATGAGGAGTAGCAACGATGAATGCTTGAATCCAACAGTTTTTGTTGGTCCAATATGTCATTGCATTCCTTTAATAAATTTCCAGTTGAATGCCGAGGAGACAGAAGATCATTAGAGCTGGTGACTGTATTGTCATTTTCTGGTGTAACATCTCGTCCAGGAACTTCTGCGGAAACCCCTTTACATGTGATTAATGGAGACGAATTGAGTCGTTCAGCCACATTCCATTCAGATGATATTTGTTGATCAAACGTTTTTCGGTACAAAGAAAGAAGATGGCGCTCCAAATGCACAACTTGTTGCTCTAACACTGCAATTTCCTTAATGAGGCCCGTGGTAGACTGAAGTCGAGGGAAGGGAAAATCAACTGATTATCTTAAAAATAGCAAAACTCTCTAGAATCATGACTTAAAAATCATTTATTTGCCTTTTCTCAAAGAGTAATTACCATATTAGTGTCTAAGTTAACAATTTAAAACTTGTTCTTTCATTTGATAGGTTTTACATCAGATCTCCAAATTCTTTAGGAAACATACAAATAATATGGCGTGGGAATTCCATACAAAAGACTCAAAACGGAGGAGACACACCTAAACTGATAAAGTGCATCTAAAGCACATAACAGCCTACCTTAGGGAGTGAGTTTTCAGTTGTAGCATCAGGTGACAATGGGCGATAACTCAACGCGTTCTCTAAAGCATGGCGTACCGAAAATTGGTTCTGCAATTGTTTTCGGAGATCCAAAATCTGCAAAAGAAAGAAACTGTATCATTGGATGCACACTATATATAATCAAAGAACACCTTACTTGTATTAGAAGCTGAAATATTTACCTCCTGACTTAAATAACTTTGAACATCAGAACTAGTGGGGTGCATCTTCATAGTTTCAAAGTATCTTCCCATTTCCTTGTATGGAACAAAACAGGATTACTTATAAGTAAAAAGAAAAGGGTAAATTGAGTAATGAACAGGAATTAATGCATGTGATTCCAGCAAGAAATAAGAGAGCTCTTTTTACCACAGAATCTGACATTGTGTACTACTGACAGTGAGCTACTCTACTGAAAGAAAAAAAAATAGAATTCCAAATAAAGACAAATAAATAAAACATTTTAAAAAAAAAACCTCTTACCATTTTCAATCTGTAAGGAGCTTGGAGGGTTTTATTCACTTCATCATTCTCAAGTTTTCTTTTAACTGGTTCACTGTCAGTAAACAAAAGAACTTGTTAAAATACGCAACGAAGAAAATCAAGAGTCGTTTGATAACCATTTCTTTTTCAGTTTTTAATAACCGTATTCTTACTCCTGGAAAAACCAGTTCAGCTGTTGATACAAATTGCATGTCCAATTGGAAAAATTACCAAAAAAATTAAGGAAAAATTAACCATTATTTGGATTACAGAAGAAGGATATGGAAAACTAAAAGTAGAATTTAAAAATAATGGTTAAAAAAAAAAAAACACAGAAGAAAAAGTTACCTGTTGGAACGCTTGTGTTTTGAAACTCCCTCCATGAATTTGGACTTTACTTCCTGCATAGTAAGATCAAAACTTGGCTTGTCCACTTCCAAGGAACTCACTGAAACAGCATTAAATGCAGAAGAAGCCACACTTGAAAAATTGACAAGAGCCTGAACAGAAAAAAACCCAGCTGATAGAAACATCCAATAAACGCATTAAATGTGAAACAGTATAAAATCTGATTGGAAGAAACAAAAAACACAGTGAGAGGGTAGAGTGAGCCTACTAACACAAATGGGGTTTGTGGAAAGCTGAACCAAAAACTAGTTGCTGAGAGGAAGCCAAAAATGTGTATATATTTCTATCTAGCTGTATTTATTTCATATCCCAGAAAATCTAGTTATTGACTTTTTGCTGGGGAGATCTGATTATAAATAAGACTCACTTCGTAATGTATTTCGATAGTTCAACCGTTTAATTTTTAAGCCTTCATTCAAAGATTATATCTACAAAAAATCACCAAAATTCAAACCATATGATCATTGGATCAATAGTAGTCATTTTAGTGTTTCTTTTCTAAATCGTATTTGTCAATTTTATTAACTATATTTTAGAGTTATCTAATTTTTTTGTGAGGATGGTATGAATTGAAATACATATAATTCATATTCTTGAAAAAAATTTACGGAATGAACCCTACAAAATATGTGTCAAAAAGTAAGTTTAGTATATAGTGTCTACTAGGGAGATAATTTTCGTACACCCATTTTAGCTTCTTAAACACTCCTTTTTAGTTTTGGCTGAAACTAAATAAACCAAACTTAAACAACAGTCAAAATTAAACAAAAATGTATAAAAGACTAAAAAGGGTGTCTCTATTGTAGAAGATAGTGCTTAAAACAATAGGGTGGTTGGTTGATTTTTTGACTAGTCCCTTGTCATGGACAGCAATGTTTTGGAGAGCTTTGGCAATGGTGAGCTTTTTGCATTGCATTAAAAGAAGTAAATCTTTATCTCATGGCTTTTGATTTAAGATGACGTGCTAAAGTTATGGAAAAGGAAAAATCTTCACCATTTACAAAAGGAACAAAGGGATAAAGAAAGAACTACCCTTTGTTAAGGCTTTATTTATTTATTTACAATTGGTAATGAGGAATTAGGGAATCAAATGCAGGAGAATTTTAATTGTAGATGAAAATATTATTTACCACTCAATTGGCAAGCGTATTGAAGAGTAACCCTAACATTTATATTGTCGATATAGTTAATGAAAATCATATCTTGAAAAAAGTGTTTTGTTTATCCAAATGGTCTATAAATTATGCAAAACTCGTCAATTTGGTTCCTGAACTCCAGAATCGCTCAATGTCATCTTCATCATTTGATACTACACAACATTGCGCTCAACGTCACTTTGAATGGTTTTGAAGCTTATTAGTTTCGCCTGATTTAGGAACCACAAGTGATCAAACCTCAAAACATAACTATGTAGCAAAAGAAAATTTACTTACTCCTACATATGTAAATGGTGGAAACGGTCTCACCAAAACACAATTAAAAAAGGAGGTGGTGTTATCCACGCACTCTTTTTAATCCCTCGCCCACCTCTTGTTAATTTCCGTCATTTCGATTTTCTTCAATTCATTTCATCTGATGCACGAAATTAAGAGAAATGTGTGAAACGTAAAAAAAATCTGTGGATAGCACCACCCTATAAATAAGAAACTATATGTGAAAAGGACTGGAACCAAAATTTGGTGGGATGCTATGTCTATGTATTGTCTGTTGGATCGATGCTTCACTCACGTGTTAACTCAAAGATTAAGTAATTTGCTTGTACTCGACGAACTGGCTCCCAGATATTGCAACCATGTGACCGGGTTTGTAAAGAACTAGATTACAACCCAAATGTTGACTTAGCTATACCAGGTCTACAGACTCTTTTGATTGTCATCTTACGTCATCTCCAAAGTTACAGACAAATAGGTAGGCAAACCTTATTTGATGAGTCATATAGGCAACATGTTTGCCTAAACCATTAGAAATGCTTACTTTGTTTGCCTAAACCATTAGAAATGCTCTTAGGTTGCTTACCTAAGAGAATTTCTTCTCCAAATTCTTAATCAAAAGTATTTTTAGTACTTTAGTCTATCATTCGATAGTCGCTTTCAAAGAGTACTAAAAAAAATATATATATATATATATATAATTCCGTAGAAATTATAACTTCGTGATAGGACATTTATAGTAGGAGTTAACTTGGCTACTCAAATGACAAGGAGGAGTTTCTCTTCCAAACACTTAGTGACCAATTTACGGATCGTCGTGTTTATAATTAAAACCAACCGTTAACATTATTAATCACTCTATTAAAATTAGCGCTGCAAAAAATCAATTAAAATTAATAAAGTCGTTTAATCAGTCAACTATAGTACATAAATAGACAGTTCGTAATACTTTTATTAAATTCGTCTATTTGTTTTTTATATTGTTTGATGACTAAACAATCTCATTTTTTTAATCTATGTTTTGTAGAGACGATCTTTACAGAATGATTAATACTGTTAACAGCTTTGATCAGATAAGCACAAAGTTTTGTAAATTAGCTATAAAGCGTTTTGAGGAGAAATTCTCCCTCATTTTTAAGTAGTCAAGCATTGTTCTTTATATATCTGCTTAATCACAAGAGTGTGACTCTCATTGTCGTATCGTATGTACTTCATACAAATCCAACGAATTCATTTATATATGCAAACATGAACGTAACTTTGTGATAAACTCAAAAGCTGTGCAAAAAGCCTTTGACATGCAGACGTCAACAATGCACAAAATAACCATTTTATTATCAGCCTAAAGCTGCGAAGCATACAAAATGTGAGCTGTCCGGCCAAGATGGAAGAGAATTAGTGGTTGGTCCATAAGCTAAAAGGGAGAAGCACTTAGAAAAACAAAACCAAAAGCTATAAAACCTCAAAAGGGCTGAAAGGTGAAGGTCAAAGCTAAAACACCATGCATGATTGACATGAAACGACTGGCATTCGTGGGCTTTCCATTGTCCGGCTAGCTCCTTTGCAGGAGGAATTTTTGTTACTGTGCAAAACCATTTTGTCCAGTCAAAGATTTGCATGTTGCTGCCAAAAGCTTCTTGCCTTTCTTTTCGCTTTTTGGGAAGGGTGCTATACAGTAGACACACTACATATGTGAAGCAAATTGCACAATTCAACCTAGTTGTAATCCAATCTAGGGTTTTTCTACAAAACATATAGGAACCATAGGTGTTTGAATGGCTACATTAACTGAGACTATCAAAATTTATTCATGCAAATCTACTCAGTCAGTACACTAGTGCATGAATGGTGCAACAATAAGTTATAAAATTTTCGTTGAAATGAACACAACACTAGTACATAATATGCAAAGAAGTTAAAGCATGTTTAACTCTTAAAATAAGGTATCGAAGGAAATCGATATGAAATGCTAGACTTGGATTGAGTTTGACAAAAAGTACATAATCAAAAGCATGTTATATATATGAAAGTTTGTTTTACAACGAGTAACACCGAATGCATGATTTATAAATTTAGCCAAAAGAAAGTTTAAGAAATTAATTAACAATGTTGAGATGATTTGCATATTAGCCTAAATTTAAGGGACAAATGGCCGTCATAGTCGAGTTTGCAACTTCATGATGACCTTGGCATAAACAAACAAAAAAACCTTTTTTCTGGGAGAACTCTTGTCAAAGAAAATTATTAAATTATGTGATCCCCGAAAAATTTTATTTTATTAAAATATAGGTGGTTAATAAATTTTGGAACTAAAACCAAGACCCAAAGGTCAAAATACAGGAAAAAAAATTAAGAATAACAAATTTTGCAATCTTTGAGACATTAATCTAATTTGAGAAAAGGTAATGGTAATGACAGAGCGACTAAATTTTTAAATTAAATTTGTAAATTAGATGATATGGATGTTGATGATTAGATTATTATTGAAGTATTGATGAACATGCTTATTTCTTATTGGTGACACATCATTTAGTTTGTAAATTTGGTCTTCCCTACCCTTTGAGAAAGGGTAATGGTAGGGAGACCGGAGATTAACCACAGTGTCATTACTGGAAATATAGTTTTTTTTGTTTTTTGAGTTTAGACCTAATCTGTCTAAATTAAGGTTTCTTATTGTTCTCTGTGAACATAGTTTATCGTTTAGTATGAAAATCAAGTTTATTTAGATGTAGTCTATTCGAATTATGTAGTTGTCTTAGTTGTGTTTCTCTATTTTCAATAAATAAAATATTCTTAGTTTTATACTTGTTTGTTCGTCTCTAGACCTGGCAGTTTCTGACACGACACGAAAATAACGGGTTTCGGGTCAACACGATAACTTATCGGATCATTATCGGGTGACCCGTTAAGGACCCGTTAATAATGGGTTCTTAACGGGTATACACGCAAGTAACACGTGGGTAACCCGTTTCGACCCGTTAAGAAAAAAACTATTTTGATAATTTTAAAATTTAATTACTAAAAGATTTATTATAAAATTCAATAGCCATATTAATATATACAATATATTATATATTAAATATATATAGTTTTGTATTATTATTCTATATAAGTTTAAAAAAATAGTTTGTCATTATTTATTTTTATTATGAGAGTTCCTTATTATCATTACTAAGATAAATTTTACTTAACATGTTGTCCAAAATTAAGATAAACTAGTATAGTATTTGCACAGGCAAGAACTAAGAAGACATACATACAAGTATGAAAAATGTGAAAGAATATATAAACACTCGTGAATCATCATTATTCCTCCACAAGTAAATAATGGTTACACTTACATTATCATTTAGATTTTTAAAATCCTCCAAACCCTCATGAATAATGTTTTTTATTTGAGGGCAAAATTAATAATAATTATTGTAGAAGTGTAAAAAATGTAAAAAAAATATACAATCACTCATAGTGACAAGCTTTACAACTTTCATGAAGGGGTCAGCTTCGAAATCCAACACTATAATCCATAAACCTTAAATTTATATTTAACCGTCGATTGTCATTTACGCTTTATTCTTTTTACTGAATTTCATTTTTTAAATTTTCTTTTTTGAAAACATGATCATATGGCGGATGTAAGAAGATGAACGGTTCAGATCTTTGATATCACGTTTCGATATTTACGGTTAATTGAAATATGAGTCGATGTCATATAGTTTGTAGAAACTTTATAAACATCAAGCAATATTTTCACTAACCGTAAAACTCTGAATATAATATCAACTATCCAAACCGTTCATCTTCCTGCATCATCTAATAGATCATGTTTTCAAAAAAGAAAATCTGAAAAAACAAATTTTGATGAGAACAATGAAGCGTAAATGTAAACAACAATCAACGGTTAAATTTTGATTTATGATTTATATGATTATAGTGGCGAATTTTGAAGTTAAGCTCTTCATGAAAGTTGTAAAGCTTGTCATTATGAGCGTTTATATATATTTTTCTATATTTTTTTACACTTCTACATTAATTAAAAAACTATTAAAGACTTTAGGTAAGTGAAAATATACTTAAAAGGAAAATGCGTTTTTATGTTTTGGATGTGACAATATGGTATGTATATACTTATTTAGTATTATGTTTTTCATTTGATTATTTATTGGTTTAAAATATATTTTCCTTAACAGGTAACGGGTCGGGTCATATTACCTGTTAATATTATCGGGTCGGGTCATTTTACCCGTTTATTTTATCGGGTGTTACACGACACGACCCGTTAAGATATCGAGTATGACACGAAAACGACACGAACACGAAAAACACGACATGAATGCCAGGTCTATTCGTCTCTAATTTTCAACTTCATTGTGTCCCTACATGTTTCTTTTCTTTGTTTTAGGTTATAAGCAATCTTCGAGACTTCATTTACCAATTGATTATGCAAATTACACTTTTTTTTTTTTTTCGGTAAACGCAAATTACACTTCTTTTGTACTCTCTTTTTGCCTATAGTTTTAAACTCAAGAATCGTAATGGTAAACGTGAGTTAATTTGTTAGCCTCAATTGTTCGTGCACATACTAACTGTTATTGGTAACGTAAGCCTTATAACGAAACTTGCGCATAATATAGCAATGAACAACTCAGATAATTAACAATTGTGCACCGTTAGGTGAAGTGGTCAACTGCGTGCTGTACTATAATGCTATATGACCTAAATGCAGTTCAGTCTTGTAATGTAATTAAGGAAGTTTCTATTTTGTGATTACCTAAAAATTAAGTTAATTAACATCTATAGTTTAATCACTGTCTTAACAAGCAAACAAATTAGAAGTCACAAAGATGCTTGGATTTCACATATCGATGGGGTTGCAAATTGTAAAATTTAGAAACAAAACATTTATAATCTCGAGCAAGCCAAATTATCCATTTCCAAAGAAACTAACAGACATGCTTACATTTCTCTTAAAATTTAAAGCATTGGGTTCTGCTTCTAATACAAATTTTTAATTAGAAACTAACAAAAATTCTGCAAAAACCAAGGTCATTAAAATTAATGCAAAGAGATGCTGCAATGAAAAGGTGAAATTTCGAAAGATGCATTTTGCCTGTGTCCATATATGATTCTGTGTTCAATTAAAATAGTCACTGTATTTTTTGTTTAACATTTAGAAGGTCAATGTACAGAAAACTATACAGAAAGTTCCCTTCACTTTATAACACTTAAGATACATTCAATGGGAAAAACAATACTAATGTATGGTTAAGTTCTATATTTTGGTAGCATACACCAAAAGAGCGGATGTGCGGCTCAAGAACTAATGAATAGAGATGCAAAGGTTAAAGATTTCGGTGTATAATATATTCTATATTAGAAAATCTCGTTGTTTTGATATCCAACCTAAATTAGAGAGGAGGAAATTCAAACTTAAAAATATTGATCTTACGCCGGCTTTGACCAACTTGGTTACGTCCAAATCTGCAACAATGTATTGTAAAGTTGTTATCAAAATAATATGTGCACAAATCAATCTGACTTCTATTTTAAAATATTAATCTTTCTTCTGTGAAAACTGAGGGTAATGCAGTAAACTATAGGCTAAAGATAATATTTTCAAATGAAATTAGATATAAAAAGAATATATCTTGGGCAGCAATGAAGTTCAAAACTATACGTTGGAAACACATGCAGGGTGAGGTTCCCAGTTCCCCAAGGGATCGGAACCAAATTAAGTTTTGTTTTTTGGTCAAGCCAATGAGGCATCGTCCGAATTGTTTAGGGCTCTTCTTCTTCTAATCCTGCCTCTTATTTTACAGACAACATTTTAGCTTCTTTTCATTTTAAAATGCGATGGCAGAACAAACACCAAACTAGAAATTATACATTTTACTCTCCTTATACATAACTTGGGGTCCGGCTTCAATGTTAAGCAGCATTAACTGCTAAGAGTGTTTTAGCTATTATATTTGATTTCTACGATTGTTCGATTTTCTATTTTTAATTTCATGCATTCACTTTCAGTATTACTCAGGACCATGAACCATTAAAAAAAAGTGCATATCACTCAGTGTCATAAACCATTAAACAAAAGTGCAGAATTTGATAGTAATTTTACAAGGTTCTGTTGATGTTACATTGTGTCCGCACATCAACCCTGCCTCCTCAGGGTTAGTGTAGGTTGCGAAGTCGAGTGAAGTAATGAATTTTTTTTTTTTTTTGTACATCGATATTTTTACACTAAGAGCAAGGAAAGTACAGTTAAGCCACACAATGAGTAGTCTAATTTGGTATCGAATTCATCATTCACGAGATTCGAATCTAAGACCTCTCACGTCCAAGTAAAAAGGAATACCACTAGACCGTAGTACTGAATGGCGAGTGAAGTAATGAATTAAGATTAAGATATAGACAAAATTGTAGAAATGATCTTTTAACCCAATCGGAGCAATAGTCCCTCAACTAAAAATCTATGACCATTAGTCTCTTAACTCATCAAAATGTGCAGCTATAGTTCTATTCATCAACTCGGTTAGAATTTCGTCAAAATGAATCATGTTGCAAGGACCATTGCTACAAATGAGTTAAAGTTGACGGACCATTGCTCCAATTGGGTTAAAGTTAAGGAACCATTTCTCCAATTGGGTTAAAGTTGAGGGATTATTGCTACAAGTTTTCTCATTTCGTTTTCCATGTTTTCCCCTTGATTCAGCTTCACATGCATGGCAAGTGACTCATTTTGATAGAAATTCTGACGGAGTTGACTAAAAAGGAATATAGCTGCACGTTTTGATTAATTAAGAGACAAATGGTCACAAATTTTTAGTTGAGGGACCATTACTCCAATTGGGTTTAAATTGAGTAACCATTGCTACAATTTCCTCTAAAATATATATAAGATTTCATTCCCTTCAACGTAAATGTTTATCCATCACAAATCAAGATTATAGTCTACAAATTTCTTGATTAGGTATGACAAAGGCCGAATAAACTCCCAACCTTAACAGTTGACACAAATCCTAAATTTTCAGCACTCTCATTTTTTCCACATTTTTACCACCAAGTGTCGTTCGTGTAAATCAGGCAGCAGGTTTCATAACAGTACACATTTAGTCAAGTACGTTCATATATTTTAACCACATTTTTACCCTCAATTTTCCACCCTCTCATGATATGTGAACAAGGGGGGAACAACCCCAAATGGTGAATTCAGAGTTACCTTTTGCAGGTTGCACACATGAGCAGCAGCAAAAGGGTTATAAAACTTGCCGACCTTTTACAGCGTGCAATATACGTGGTGTGTGTCGTAATTCTCAAAACTTATGACATACAGATGCAGACGACCACGCACAAGGAGGTGTGAGTTTACTGCTTGACCTGAAAGCTAACTACGTGCAATATACGAGTAATGCTAAGAAGCAATGCACACCATATTTCAAGAAACTGTTAGCCCCTTCATCCTGATCTCATTTCATAACTATCCATAAACATTCATGATACAGCGAAACATAAAAAATCCACACAAAGTACTTTGATCCATAATTAAAGAAGACAACAGTGGGATGTCAGTATCTGACATGTTCCTTACGGACCTGGAATGATGCCTACTAGTACTCCACTGAATGCTTTGCAACTTCAGCCTGCATACGGGATTTAGAAATGTAAATGCACTCATTGTACTCCTAAGTACAAAATTCATGACACACAGCCTTATAAAATGAAGCATATCCTTTCACATGAATATTTTAGAACTTGTGTTGAACATTTATGCCCCAGTTTGTTCTAAAATATTTTTGAACTTGTGTCGAACATAATAACAATTTCATAATCTTATACTCTCAGCTGCTTGACATCAATCATTATCCACTAGACCTATGATGATAGAAACATAACAGTAGATTCATTTGACACCATGAATCGTTAGGATTGAACTACCATGAAACTGAAGTTCACTCCATTTTTAACAGAAGAGGGCTCCACGGTAGCACAATATTAAAAATCTCAAAAAATGCTAAAAATAGGGTTTAGGTAAGTTTCGAATCTCAAAAGCATTCCCAACGCCTTTATTTAGTTGGACCAACACTGAGTAAGAGTTTTACCAAAGCAAGCGTTGAGAAGGAGAAGCATCAAAAAGCATTACCTCAAAAGCACTCTTCAAATGGTCAAGTTCCTTGTCAAGATCATTAATAGCCTGGTTGTATGCTTGCATTGGTGAAGACTGGCTGCTTGTGTGAATCTACAAAAACACCATTTACAGGTTCAGGTCACAACCACAACATTATATGAGCATTTCTACTTCTCATTTGATTAGCATTTTTTTCCTTCCTCTTTTTTGTTGCAGAGGATAAGTAATCATAGAGAATTAAATTGGGAAAACTAACCCTGACAATAATCTTGTACTGAAGGGGGTGAGGAAGCTTGTAGCCGGCAAACAAAACATTCTCGTCCCTGTGTAGCTGCCTGAATGCCACAATTTTCAAAAGGAAATTATTAAATAGGGTTTTGTTAAGTTTATACAAGTTATCTAAGAATGAGAAAAAGTTAAAAAATCAATAAAAACTTGAACTAAAGGAAAAGGCCTGCATACATGCGGAGGATGTTGCCGATGGTGTGGTCCTCTCTCTCAATTGTAAACGATGCTGCATTGATTATCTTCGTGTCCCTCTCATATGACACCCTGCAAAGAGAAAAAAAATAAGGATTCAGACTTTATACTTCAAAAAGGAGCTGAAATTTTTTCCAGAGAGATTATGATTACTTTTTTGTCCCTTCAGGGACGACAAATCGTTCGTATCGGTCTGGAGCATTCATGGTAGTGCTTCCTTCTGTCTCTCACGGACTGAGGATCAGCTCTCTCTCTCTTTCGTGGGGCGCAACTTACTGAATACAAAACAAGGACAATGTTTACACAACTATTCCTGAGACTCTGAAATCTGAACGTAATAAAATATTAGAGCACAAATGATATACAGTTTGACTAACCACTGGCAGCTACTTATGGAATTGTACAATGAGATAGGGCTCATTTGGATATGCTTTTAAAGTGAATGAAACCGCTTTTGGTGAAAATATTTTTGGAAACAATCCTTAGTAAAAATGCTTGTAAATCCTAGAAAAGCACTTAAAGTGCTTCCTGGAAGAAGCACATAACTGGTGATTCTTGTAAAAAGCACTTAAAGTGCTTTTGGAATTCAAAAATATTTTTTCTAAAAGCACTTTCAGTCATTTGAAAAGCACATTCAAATGAGCCCATATAGTATAAGCACGTCAAGAGATTAAAGTACTCTCTATACCAAAGCAAGGGAAGCAAGTATAGTTTGATTACATATGTTAGTAGTGAATAAACATGCATAAAGGAATGGACTGTACAAACCAACATATCAAGAGAAATAAAAAATCAGATACTAGCAGTAACAAGAACCAGATATAGACAAACTGCTGCAGCCCAGATCAACAACTAGGGAAGAATGAATGTATACGCAAATAATTTTATTTTATTAATAAAAAAAAAAACTTGCAGTATTAACTTTGAACCGAAAGTATAGGCAAAAAACTGATTGTACATAGTACTATATGGTAACCAAAATAGTCTGAATTGCTGAGACAGCTAACTCGATCTCACTACTGAATGCTGAGCACGAAAGCCTCTATCTTTATACTATATCAGAAAAATACAAAATGAGCACAAGTCCAAATAAGCCACAACCAGAAACACAACCGTAATCTTATCATAGAACAATATGTTTAATATCCATAAAGTCTGGCTTGAGTTTGCTATCAAATTTAAAATAAAATAAAAACGAAACTTTTATGGAGTTGAATGAAAAAATTTCACTTTTGTTCTCTTGAATATGTTTTCTACCCATTCATCTTTTCACTGCTTCATACGATAACAAATTCATCGTTTGTAAAATTACAAAGAGGGTATTTTCATATGCCCAAAGAACCCAATAAATTGAATCTCCAAGTAA
Organism: Heteromeles arbutifolia; assembly: GCA_024362995.1. Lineage (NCBI taxonomy): Eukaryota > Viridiplantae > Streptophyta > Magnoliopsida > Rosales > Rosaceae > Heteromeles > Heteromeles arbutifolia. Next base: position 31,181,304 of record JANCRC010000004.1, read on the forward strand.
AAAGAACTACCATTATCCCTCTGCATTTTCCAATATTTTTCTTGTAATCACAATCGGCACGAAAATAAAATAAAAAACCCTAAACCCTCCTTCAATGGCTCCTAACCCTAAACCCTAAAAACCCTAAACCCAAAGCTTCAATCCCTCTTGGGAAGAAGAGCCACCCACCCTCCACTAACAAAGTGAGGTTGATGCGCAGCAATGGCGAAAAAAACCCGGCCGTATATCCAACCCAGAAACCGGAGAATCAACCAAAACGAAGAGAACCCAAACAATAAAAAATTAAATTCCCCATTCCAATCGTAACAACAATCAGAGAGATCAAAAAACCCAAAAATTCAGACAAAAATTATAATAAAAATAATAATACTAGTAACGGAGAAAACGAGAGCTGAACCTGGACTCACGTAAAGGAGAGAAACAGAGCGTGAGAGCACTTACGATCTTGCTGTGCTGCGAGCGAGGACGAAGCTGTAAAGAGAGAGAGTGTGAGATATTCAGAGACGTTTGTGGGCTCGGGAGCCGTCGACTTATGAGTATCTTTGGGCTTTCCAGTATTATTTATTTAAGAGCAAGTACACCCTAAAAAATGAGCTGGCCCAAAGTTCATTTAATTCATCTAAATGAATAGTAATTGACCTGATTGAACAGTACCAAGTGCATCTCCATCCCCAAAAAACGAGCTGGCCCAAAATCTAATCAATTCGTATTAAAATATTATTAATTTTTTATAAAATAATAAAAAAAATTATTTTTAATTTCAGATAGAATTTTTAACCAATCTTATTACGCCACGTGTCATTTTTCGAAAGTACAATTTTTGTAGAAGATGATTAGGTATTTATATATAAAAAAAAAAACATCATTTAATTTTTTTTCTTTATTTTTAAACATTTTTTTAATTTTTTTATTAAGTTAATTAATCTGGACTGTTGGATTTCAAAAAGGTTGAAATCCAACAGCCTAAAAGTGGACATGTGACCCACGGTGAGATTCTGACATTTTTTTTTTAAGTCTGGAATCCGCGCCCACGCACCAGCCGCAAAAAAAGAATCACCTGTGGCTAACGTCAGCATGACGTCAGATAGGCCGATTCCTCACCCAGCTCATTCTGGGTTGGTCTATTTTGTGGGGTGGAGTGGGTTTTTGGGGTGCCAGCCTATTTTTTTAGACTTTGGGACATCCTCCAAATGAGGGTTGGACTTGCTCTAAGGTTGCCCAAAACTTTTGTATTACGAACCTGGCCTTTTTGGTTGAAACTTTTTTTTATTTTTTAATACAACTGTATATTTATATTGTGGTAGGGTGAAATGATTTGGTATCAAACTCGCTATTTACGTGATTCGACTTGGAACCTTTCACTTACAAGTGAGAGAAATACCATTATACTGCAGTACTAAGTGATGGTTGAACTTATAATTAAAACGTGGATTTGTGTTGGGGCTTATTGGCTCGGGTTGATAGCAGTTGAACCTGTTTACCACTTAGTACCACGATCTAGTGGTATTTTTCTTCACTTGTGAGTAAGATGTCTTAGGTTTGAATCTGGTAAATAACAAGTTCGATACCAATGTATTCCTCTCAACCCTTAGTGTGAATAATATTGTTGTATCAACAAAACAAAACAAAAGGTTAAGATTGGTTGCCACTTAGTTAGAGATAGACCTGGCAAATTCTTACACGACACGTAAATGATACAAAAATAATAGGTTTCGAGTTGACACGATAACTAATCAGGTCGTTATCGGGTCACACGATAAGAACACGTTACTAACAGATCCTTAACAGGTTTACATGAAGATGACACACGGGTAACCCGTTTCGACACGATAAGAAAAATGTTATTTTATGATTCTAGTTTTTAAACTACTAACAAAACTTACTATAAAATACAATAGCCATAATGTATATGTATATATTATATATTAAATATGTATTATTGTATTATTATTCTATATAAATTTAAAAAAAAAAAATATTTATTTATTTATTTATTTTCATAGTATATACTATAGGCAAAGAGTGAGATTAAAAAAATTATAAAACATATTAAAAATAAAAATATCAAGTAATTTAAAAACACCAAACATATTAAAAAATTATAATAATTAATTTACAAGTGCGAAAAATGTGAAAAAATACACAATGGCTCGTGATCGCTTCTTCTACGCTTTGAGTATGGGTACATCGTCGTTTCAATTTTTGAAACCATACAAACCCTCATAAATAGTATTTTTAAGGGAGTTCAAAATAAATAAAATTCATAATCATTAACGTACAAGTTTGAAAAATGTGAAAGCATATATAACGTACAAGATTCCCAACTTTGAAATGTAACTCCCTTCATTTTGCATATCCATGAACATTTGGTATTTTATAGTAATGTACTAATGCTTTTTCATTAGGCTCTTATTTTGGGGTATGTAATACTTGAAAGACAAACGTTTTTTTTATGCTCGAAGTAATATTTATATGACAATGTGGTGTGCATATACTAATTTAGTATTATGTTTTCTATTTTTTGGGTCAAATTATGTTTTTCATTTTCATTATTTATTGATTTAAAATATATATTTTTTAACGGGTAATGAGTCGGGTCTTATTACTTGATAATATTAAACGGTCAATTTTGGGTCAGGTCATATTGCCTGTTTACTTTAACAGGTGTTGCAAGACACGATCCAATAAGATATTGAGTATGTCACGAAAACGACACAAACATGAAAAACACGACACGACTGCTAAGTCTAGTTAGAGATGGCAACAGTTCAGTTTAGGGATGGAAATGACATATTCATCTCCATAACCATGAAAATTAACCATATCCGTAGGCGCAAATTAACCATCGGGGATTATCCATAACCATACTAACCGGGTAACAGATACTCTATTGGTTAACGATTATATCCATCTTTATCAATGAAAAAATATTATTCGTTTACGCATTATAATTTAATAGATACTAATCCCGTCATCAAATATCCACACCCGAATCATAAAAAACATAACAATACTTTATGTAAGTGTTCTTGATAAGCCAAATATGACAGCAAATTAAGGCAAATTGGTCCCAGGAAAAAAGGAAGGAGATGACAAAAGCAAATAAACATGGTATATTATAATATAACGTATATGTATATTCACAACTATGGGAGAAAGACTAAACAAATTATCAAATAATTCCAATACTTGTGAATATACACATACGTTATATTATATATATTATTCGGAGCGGATTCGGGGACAGATAACAATCGGAAAACCCTATAACCATATCTGAAATCGTAACCGAATCAATATTCATGGTTTTTTTTCCTATAACTGAAAAAATAACCGAATTTCATACCCAAATCCGTCCCATTTGGATGGTTATTGGGTTTAACGGATTGAATTGCCATCACCTACAGTCTAGTGAATTCCTCCTCACTTAAAATTGTGAGGTCCAAAATTCGATTATGTGAAAGAAGAGTTCGATATCAATTTGTTATGGATGACCTGCTGCCACGAGGCCTAACATGAATTCTTAAGCCCGTGGTGTATATATTGTTGTATTAGGTAAAAAATGAAGTTAAATCAAGTGTTATGACCCAAACTGTCTTGTTATTTTTTAGGTTGTGTGAAAGCCAAGTTGGAGGGTAGAGTCAACCACTACAAGGTGACTTAATGGTTGATGACGAATTTCAAGCCCATATTCCATACGACACGTCCTGGTGAATCACATGATAGTGGCCAGCGGAAGGCTAAAATGTCTCTGTGGGTCTTCTCAGCCCCCAAAAAAGTGAACCCCTTTTTAAAATTAAAAAAAAAGGTTGGAGGATAGAGTCTGGAGGGATGGAAGAGGATGTTGAGTCACTTGACATGGTTCATTAGCCATAATGTATATGTATATATTATATATTAAATATGTATTATTGTATTATTATTCTATATAAATTTAAAAAAAATTATTTTATTTATTTATTTATTTTCATAGTATATACTATAGGCAAAGAGTGAGATTAAAAAAAATTATAAAACACATTAAAAATAAAAATATCAAGTAATTTAAAAACACCAAACATATTAAAAAATTATAATTATTAATTTACAAGTGCGAAAAATGTGAAAAAATACGCAATGGCTCGTGATCGCTTCTTCTACGCTTTGAGTATGGGTACATCGTCGTTTCAATTTTTAAAACCATACAAACCCTCATAAATAGTATTTTTAAGGGAGTTCAAAATAAATAAAATTCATAATCATTAACGTACAAGTTTGAAAAATGTGAAAGCATATATAACGTACAAGATTTCCCAACTTTGAAATGTAACTCCCTTCATTTTGCATATCCATGAACATTTGGTATTTTATAGTAATGTACTAATACTTTTTCATTAGGCTCTTATTTTGGAGTATGTAATACTTGAAAGACAAACGTTTTTTTTATGCTCAAAGTAATTTTATATGACAATGTGGTGTGCATATACTAATTTAGTATTATGTTTTCTATTTTTTGGGTCAAATTATGTTTTTCATTTTCATTATTTATTGATTTAAAATATATTTTTTTTAACGGGTAATGGGTCGGGTCTTATTACTTGATAATATTAAACGGTCAATTTTGGGTCAGGTCATATTGCCTGTTTACTTTAACAGGTGTTGCACGACACGATCCAATAAGATATCGAGTATGTCACGAAAACGACACAAACATGAAAAACACGACACGACTGCTAGGTCTAGTTAGAGATGGAAACAGTTCAGTTTAGGGACGGGAATGACATATTCATCTCCATAACCATGAAAATTAATCATATACATAGGCGCAAATTAACCATCGGGGATTATCCATAACCATACTCACTGAGTAACAGATTCTCTATCGGTTAACGATTATATCCATCTTTATCAATGAAAAAATATTATTCGTTTACGCATTATAATTTAATATATACTAATCCCGTCATCAAATATCCACACCCGAATCATAAAAAACATAACAATACTTTATGTAAGTGTTCTTGATAAGCCAAATATGATAGCAATTTAAGGCAAATTGGCCCCATGAAAAAAGGAAGGAGATGAAAAAAGCAAATAAATATGGTATATTATAATATAACGTATATGTATATTCACAACTATGGGAGAAAGACTAAACAAATTATCAAATAATTCCAATACTTGTGAATATACACATACGTTATATTATATATATTATTCGGAGCGGATTCGGGGACAAATAACAATCGGAAACCCCTATAACCATATATGAAATCGTAACCGAATCAATATTCATGGTTTTTTTTTCCTATAACTGAAAAATAACCGAATTTCATACCCAAATCCGTCTCATTCGGATGGTTATTGGGTTTAACGGATTGAATTGCCATCACCTACAGTCTAGTGAATTCCTCCTCACTTAAAATTGTGAGATCCTAAATTCGATTATGTGAAAGAAGAGTTCGATACTAATTTATTATGGATGACCTGCTGCCATGAGGCCTAACATGAATTCTTAAGCCCATGGTGTATATATTGTTGTATTAGGTAAAAAATGAAGTTAAATCAAGTGCTATGACCCAAACTGTCTTGTTATTTTTTCGGTTGTGTGAAAGCCAAGTTGGAGGGTAGAGTCGACCACTACAGGGTGACTTAATGGTTGATGACGAATTTCAAGCCCATATTTCACACGTCCTGGTGAATCACATGATAGTGGCCAGCGAGAGGCTGAAATGCCTCTGTGAGTCTTCTCAGCCCCCAAAAAAATGAACCCCTTTTTAAAATTAAAAAAAAGGTTGGAGGATAGAGTCTGGAGGGATGGAAGAGGATGTTGAGTCACTTGACATGGTTTGATCCTTGTTGCATACGACATGCTCAAGATGTATCAACTAATTCTTGCACTAGACCCCCATCATGTATTCATCTAATTACTTTGATAATTACTTTGTTTGCTTTCAAGTTAGTTTGTTTTTTGTCAATTGTTCAGCCATTAACAAGCTGTCGAGGTTCGATTAATACGAAACGATCGATCGGAGGACAGGCCTACTCTGGTCCAACTCGTTAGTTAGTTTAGGTCACAAACATTATAATTTAACTCACAAGTCTGACTTTAGACATTTGTAAATTGAGGGCCTTGTACGGATCCAATTTTCTGTCTCTTCCCCAATCATTTTGGAGCTTCTTAAACACAATCTTCATGCCATGTTTTGACGGCCACGGTCAGACAGGGTCACAAATTAACGTATTATAATATAGGCGAACAAAGAGAACGGGTCGATAATTCATGAATCCAAGGTGTAGTATTGATAAAGCAGAAAATTTGAGTTAAGATATACATGCGTTTCAACATGAGCGGATTGCCAATACCACGACAGTATGTTCGACTCTGAAAAACTTACCCTCGAAATGAAGTTGAAAAAACTAATAGAAACCTGAAGTGCAACCGATAATAGTGACACTGTAAATGAATATACATGTATAGATATCTACGTAACTTGTTCAGGTTGGAAACTCTCCGACCTGTATTTGCCTGCCCGACTTCTAATTCGGGTTATGAATTTATACCATGTATGCTTACCTTATAAAACACTTGATCCAAAGTGAGTGTTAGATTTGAGTAGGTTGGGTTGCCACCAAATGCAAATAGTGTGTAGGTTTTCAGTTCAATTACATGAATGTATAATCATTCCTTTTATTGACTTTTCAGTACTTGCACACAACAAAAAGGCAAAGCAAGGAATACAAGAAACCGACGTCCTAAGAAAAATTAATACGAGTTAGATTATTTCCAGTCTCCAAATTTTTTTAATATTATCCCAAGATAACTTAAGAATAGCTCATGATTCAGTTGGAAAATTTACATTTTAGCTCCCCCAAAAAGCACCCCCATAACTTTATCTACAAAATACGCATTTTCGAAAAGGAAAGGGATCTAGATACAAGGATCTCCAAATTTCTCTTCCACGAGAAACAGATGGAAGCAAAAAGGATAAGAATGGAAAAACTCAGAGCACTTGGGAGCTTAGAACTTAGTGCTTGAGTGTTTAATAATGATAATACCATCATAGAAAAATAGGGTCTTACGTTAGAGACTGTACACCTTTTTTCTGTGGGAAGTGCGCGACTTTCATGAATCAGATCTGTCAACCTCTGCTGGCAAGTTTAGATCAAAACCACCTCCAAGACCCTCCTTCCTAGCACGCTTCCGAGAAGAGCATCCACTCTCATCAGAACTTCCAAAACCTGAAGGTTGTTCCATTTCTGTCGATCCTCCTGCATTAGAAGTGTATCAGTAAAATCTTAGACATGTTAGCCTGAGTTTTCTATTTAGCGTCCACCATGTTCTATACAAGAGAAGATATTATGAAATTCTTCTTTAAACTGAACATGAAAGGAAAGCAAAGAAATGTCGATGGTTTGCACCCCCAACAAATTTCTTTTAAGAACTACCAAGAATAAATAATATAACCACATTACATTGCTTTTGTTCATCGGAAAAATTAGTCATATGACTGCTGCAGACCAGGGTTTTATAAGTACAGTCCATCCAATGGAAAATACAAAATCACAATGCCAAGAAGATACGATGCGTTGCTAGTTGGAAGAGCTACTAGACTGATAAAAAGACATAGGAAATATGTGATAACCACTAGACATTGTAAAAGAAAGGTCCAAGTTTCTTATCTTTCTACCGGGATTCCAATCAGATATAAGTTTCTCAATAATCTATACAACTACAAGAAAGGTGAAAGAAGCTGACCACAGAAGAAGCAAAAAAGCCTTCAATTTTCGATATCAACTTCAGGTTAAAACATTACCTAAGCAGCAAAAAAACTGATCATAAGCTAACAAATAACCATTGAAAATAAGGGAAGACTATATATTTAAGCTATAGTTAGACATACCAAAAACACTATCGGCAAATGAAGATACATGCTTAAGTTGTATTATAAAAACATAAGTAAGAAGAGGCATAGTCAAATATATAACCTAACATTTTTAATGGTCATAATATCTATAACAAAATTTCAGCATGCAATCCGGCTCCCGAGTATACCACAATAACGATACATAAAAAGTTGATAGGTTCAACTACACTCAATAATGCTTAGATGTTTGAATACCATACTTTTGATTCTTTTTTGTTAATTAGGACATCAAGGGAGGCAGAAGGATTCATGGAATTGACTTTACCGCTTGTGCCGCAATGCAACACCGGACCTTTATCAGCATTAGTGACCCAACTAATGGGAAGGTCTGATGCCTTCTCAATGCCCTTTGACTTGTAAGGAGCTATGTTGTGGATACCAAGTTGTAGAGAGCCCAATAAATCAGTCTCAATACAGTCATACCTGCATACAGTTTAAAAAACATGTGTAGATGAGCATCACATATATATACAAATACATTCATAACTACATGTTGTAGAGTCGTATCGAGATATTTTCAGGCACTCACATTTTCTGACATAGGGTATCTGTAACTGCTGAGAGATTGATCACTTGCATCCTTATATCCATAACTTCATTCTCACTATACTGATCAAAAGGCGACTCTAAACACTTGGATAATTTCTCAACATTTTCCTCAAGTTGCTGCTGCTGGTCCTCAAACAAATTTTGTTTTATTTCCCTTTCCTCCTTTGTCATCTCATCCTTAAACAGCTCTTCTCCAAACATATAAAAAGCAAATGGGTACGAATATGAAAGAACCCTCCTTGATCTGAAAAGTCTGGAGAGTCCATTGTTTACCCAACTAAAATCTCTGAGATTCGAGTCCTTCTCCTCTGAAATTGACACCTTCTTTTGTATACTCTCCTCCAAGTTACTTTCAAGCTTAAAGGAATCAGTATGAGCTTTGTAACGGTTATGATAGTGCATATACCGGTAAAGATCCCGCTTTGCCCTCTCAGCATTTTTTTCTTTGTCTTCTTTGTACCGACCACAGCTATGACCGGCAATACTTGACCATGTATGGTTTCGACCAGTCGCTCCACCACATAGCCAACTGGCATCCAGAGTAAAGAAAGTACAAATCAGTTTCATACCTCCATAAGCAGTCAAAAGATATCAAAACTATAATGCAAATCTTTGCTCATTTTTAAGTTTGTCAAGCCTGTAATGGCAAGGGCATGCATCAAGTTACAAAGAACGTTAAAAGTACAAGAAAAAAACAATAATACAAGTACATCAATAGAAGGGAGCAAGAGGAAGGGGAAAAAAGAAGAAAGAACCCTCACCAAAATGCTTGTCCACAGATACAGCTCACAAGGTTGCAGCCACCATTCTTCTCCACGGGTTTGTGACATTTGGGACAAGGTTTTGTATGAACTGTGATCCAATTAACTGTCTCTGATTCATCTCGGCACTTCTTGGCCCAAAGCTCCCACATTAAACATGAACAAGGTGAATGAGCTTGTGATAAACAACTGAAACAAAATTGTAGACCACATGAACATTCTATCTCACAAAACTGATCATCCTCCACGCGTATTGCATTCCCACAATGTGGAGTGCTTGGGCACCACTTAACCCTTTTATTGTCCTCAATATATGACTCAAGAAGAAAACGGTCAAATTTTTCAGCAAGCTGGGGATGCCTCTTACTGACTAGATTTCTGACAACGGCTTCATCACAAATGGCATTGCATTTGTGAGCCATGCACCTAATGCGCTTACTTTGACCCTCATTTATCTTTACGACGAAATGCTCTGTCCAACCTAAATAAGATAGAGAATGTTAAATTTATGACAGTTGCTACATGATAGAAAAACAAAGCACATGGAATAAGAGACCCAAGTATGCACAATTACTACATATATATACACACAAATAAAAGATGAAGAATAAATCCAAAAATACCATTCAATGAACTGCATACTACTAATCGTACAAAACCACAAAAGAATAAACATGGTAACATTCAAAAATGCAAAAGACGGGTAGAATACTTACAAGTGTTGCAAAAGCAATGTCCACAATCCATTTTTGTCGTCTCATTACTAGGTACATCTTCTATGCAAATAGCACACATTACTGGTGAATTGGGAGGTGATGGATCAAGATCGTGATGCTCAACAACAGTTACACCTGCTTCAGCAAACAACCAAGATTTTCCCTTCTCTACATAAACTGCAAAAAGCTTATCAACATCCCAGCGATGATGAATAAGTAAAGTCCTGGCATGGTGCTCCCTAAGGAATAGCATGTCCATCACCCTGCGCAAATCCTCCTTCTGCATAAACACAACCTTATTGAAACATTATCTTAAACCGTAACACATATTAGCGAGGATTTGTAGCAAAGCAGTGAGGACTATTCTTTCCCTACCTGTGCAGTCAAAAGAGATTCTTTGGTAATCACCTGCAACAGTACAGAAACACCGTCAGACTCCCAAATAAGTACAGAACAACAGAGCCAAAACTTCTTTGACAAAAATACCCAACAGCAAACATCATATGAAATGTCGAAAAAAATGCGAAAGTTATTAAGAGAGTGAAAAGCAACCCAAATTCCAATACACCAAAAAGTTAGGTCTTTCCGAATTGAAACAAACAACATATATATGCACGCCCACAAACAAAACAAGCAAAATATACACAGATTTTATTAATACCATGAAAACCCATAAAAATTACGGTAAATAAATAAATAAATAATTGAAATTCAACTCCTATTGATTGCTGGAAAGAGCTGAAAACCCCAGAAAACCTTAGTAGTGGCGCCCTTGGGGGGAATCCACTGAAGATCACAGTCTTCGTTCTCGATGACGTCGAGAGAGTCCTGATCGGAGTAATAGTACTCCTCGTCGCTGCCCAAGCAATCCTCCATAGATTATTTATCTCCCACCAAACAAAAAAATCGAAACTTTAACAAAAAAATTCAGAAAAAAATGTTTTTATTTTATTTTATTGCAATCGAAACGAACAGGCAGTACGCGCATGCAAGGAATTCACGTAGGGACGAATTGGGGTTTCTTCCCAAGAGAGAAGATAGATTGAAGGGATTGATTGAATTTTGGGATTGAATTTGGAAGACGAGGGTTTGGGGAGGGGGATGGAGGAGCTGGACGGCGTCGTTTGAGCTGGTAGGGGAAGTGGAGAGATGGATCTAGTTGAAGTGGTTGATTTTGGGTGCGAGTCTGGAGAGGTTGGGCTGGGAAGAAACTGAACTGGAAAGTCTGAATGCGAGAGAGTATTAGGGAAAACTACTATGGGACGGAGTAGGCCTCTTTGGTTTATGCTCTCTCTCGCTCTCCCTCTGCCCAGAGAAATTATTATTATTATTTCTTTTTTGTGTAACGATCGATATTATTTCCACCGAGGGAACGAGTTAGCTTCACAATGAGCTATCAATACTGTGGTTTAAATTTTCTCTATCGAGAATCAAACTTAAAACTTCTTATTTACAAGTGAAGAAGAATATCATTAGATCATAATACTAAATGCCCTCTCTTCTAAGAATTTGGTCACAAGTAAAAAAAAAAGTACTTGAAATGTTAGCAAACAACTAATTTAATGGATTTTGTTTTATTTTTATCCTTTACCATATTTTACGAATAATTTGTTATTTTACACGATGATATTGAGAGTAAAATTGAGCCAAACCGTGTAGGAATATGGTTGTTGAAATTTAATCCAACAGCTACAAACAGTGAACTTCTTTAAAAATTATAATAATTACAGTCATTGTATCAAATTTCAACGACCCGTGTGATTTGCCCAAGAAGGGATTCGGTTCCATCAATCGCGAAGAGTCATTTTGTATTGGAATCAGTGAAAAAGATAATGAAAAAATATGCATAATAGTTATTCTGCGTAGGGGTGGGTAAACGGGTCCTGAACCTGCGGGTAGGGGCGTATTAAATTTGTTATTCTTATTTCTACTTGACTAATTAGAAAGGTACCATATACATCGAATGATTTTTGAGTGTCTCAACACTGCTACCAGAAATACTAATCTACTTTATTCAAAAATAGAATAAAAAATAAACTCATCACTACTCACTACCATTTTACTAGTTATGTGAATCCGTAAAACATCAATACACTATGTTCGTCAGGTAATTTATAATCACACGTAAAAAGTTGATGATATTTATGGCCATAAGCTTATTCTTGTTTTTATCGAGATTGGGAATTTGGGCTAAATCAATAATAGGCCCATTATAATATTGTTGGATCTAACTCACGACGTATTGAAACCTGAGACATTGTGATTAAACCATGTATTATGTTATGATTTCCAATTTTAAGTGGCACTGCAAATTGATTTTATTCATGCAAGGTGTATGTTTCTTATTAAAGAACTAATGTACATCAATACTGTCGTGTAAGTTTTTTCATTTTGTTAGTAATAAAGATATGGGTAAATTACACTTTACCACCTCAAGTTTGGACTCTATTTCAATTCCTTACAATATCTTTAAAGCATTTCATTTTCATACCTCAAGTACCATTTTATTTCATTATAATACATCCGTTATATTTTCCATCCATTTATCCGTTAAGTGCTGATGTGGCGACCACATTTGTGCCATGTGGCTGCCAAATTTATGCCATGTGGCAAAAAAATAATTTTTTATTCATTTAAAATATTATAATAATTTACCCTTTAAAAAAAAAAAAAAAAAAAAAAACTGAAACCCACCTCCCTTCAACCCCACACCCCCACAAACAAACCCAGAAACCTTCCCCCCAACCCATCTCCCTCTCCTCCACTTTCTTCACCTCCCATCCCATCCCACCCCACCCCCACCTCCCCCGCTACCATTACATTACAAAAATACAATCCCAAATCAAACGTTAGAAAACCCTAATTCAAAATTTCCAGGCAAAATCCAATGTCTGCTACCCAGTTCATAGAACCCTCAAAAGAACAAATTTAACAACCAGAACTAGGGGTGGGCAAACGGGTATAGGAACCGCGGGTCGGGGCAGGTATGGGCCGGTTCCAAATTTTTCATAAGAGAAATGGGGCGGGGCGGGGCGATGCAATTATACGGGCGAGCCAGTTCCAAAAGTATAGACAAATGGGTACCTGGACCGTCTCGTTTGTAATAGAACAAGGCCTCTATATTGGGCTATTTTATCTGAACTCCACTATCAGACACACACCCACAGCCACACCTCCCAACGCCTACTACCCCAATAACCCCAAGACCTAAAACCTTCCATCGCCTCCTGGAACTCGATCAACTATTAGTCCCCCTTCTCCCTAAACCCTCACATTGTAAACCATCAGCAATCGTCCTCTTCCTCCAAACCCTAAACCCAGTAGCTCCAGTGTTCTCAGAGACCCAAATGGCGAGGCGTTTGACCCCAACTCTCAACCGCGTCTTGATCGAGAAAATCATCCCGCCTTCCAAAATCACCGTTGATATTCTTCTCCCCGAGTCCTCCACCAAGGTAAATTCTATGACATCATCTTCTTCTTTGCATAAATGTATCTATGGTTTAGGGTTTTATCTTGATTTGAATTTTAACGGTTGTGATTGGACCAATCGGTGCAGCTAAACTTAGGGAAGGTGATTGTTGTGGAACCAGGACCAATCGTTGCTGGTTGATAAAACTCAGAGTATGAACACTATATTCCAGATAAGACTGAAGAAAGAACAGGAAGAGCAAAAGAGAAAGGACCAATCGGTGCAGCTAAACTCAGGGAAGGTGGTTGTAGCAGTCGAGCTGCGTGTTATCAACCAGCAGCGCCGTCGAATCGTCGGGGGTCAGTCGGTCTCCGTGAACAACCTATATGTTCTTCTCTGGTTACCGTCGCTAATGTAGGACCCATGGGTACCTGTAGAACCGGCCCGTTTCAAAAGGGTCGGGTTAGGTCCGGATCTTATTTTGAAAAATTGAAAACCCGCCCCACCTTGACCTATGTTATTTACAAACGGGTTCAGTCCGGGTCTGTCAATTTTAGGCCCGGCCCGGCCCGTGCCCACCCCTAACCAGAACCCCAAAATTTGAGCACAAATAAGATAAAAAAAACCCACCATCTGCAAGCTTCAAGCTTTAAAACCCAACAACCAGAGGACCATGATTTCAGGCGGAGGTCAAGGAGGGTGATGCGGCCTTGGCAGTCGCCGTCAACGAGGAGGAGGAGGTGGGAGCTGGAGGGATCGGTGGAGAGGATATCGTGGCAGAGAGGGAGGGCTCGGTATAGAGGAGATCGTGGCAGAAAGGGACCCACTGCCGTTGACATTGATGCGTCTTCTCCAAAGAGGTGGGGTGGGTTTTTGGATGGGAGGGGAGGTGAAGAGAGTGGAGGAGAGGGAGATGGGTCAGGGGGTGGGAAGGTTTCTGGGTTTGTTTGCGAGGGTGGGGGGTTGCAGGGATATGGGTTTTAGTTTGTGTTTTGGCTTCTTTTTTTTTTATTTTTTTCTTTTAAGGGTAAATTATTATAATATTTTAAATGAATAAAAAATTATTATTTTTGCCACGTGGCACAAATGTGGCCGCCACATCAGCACTTAACAAATAAATGGATGAAAAATGTAACAGATGTATATAGTGAAATAAAATAGTACTTGAGGTATGAAAGTGAAATATTTTAAAGATGTTGTAAGGAATTGAAATAGATCCCAAACCTGAGATGGTAAAGTGTAATTTACCCTAAAGATATCCAACAAATTACCAATTGCACTTTCTTCGACAGTATGTTAGACTAATATTGTAAATACCAAATACAGAATCGGGGCTCCGAATTGGCATCAATATAACTATTTAAAGCATTTTCTTACAAGTTAAATGGTTTTGAAATTGAGAGCAAGCAGCTGGATTAGTTCAGTTGGTTAGAGGGTGTGACCCTTAACCACAAGTTTGTTTTATTTTTTACAAGCAGATTAGATGCCTTTCTGACAATCCTAATTCCTAGTCTTCATCTTCTTCTAAGTTTTGTTCATTCTGTATTGGAATTCTTTGAAGCGTTTACCTCAACATTTGAAATCTTGTCATAATTTTGAAGTCTCCTTCGACTCCCAACGTTGGCTATAAGGCCCGCTCAAAGGGGTGAACCAATAATAATGACGCCTGGAAAGTTTAGGATTGTTCATAGATGGAGCCGACCCGTGAAAAGTAATTGCTCTCAAGACAACACCAATCAGCCTCCCGTACACAATAGAAGGAAAAACGTAAATTACAACCCACCCTCGTGAAAATTCCTGGTTCTACCCTTGGTTGAGTTGGCTCTAATTCTTGTTTTTAATCGTCATCGACTGCCCAGCACAATCCCAAGAGTCAAGCAAAAGATGTGTTGCTTGGGATGCACTCTCTTCAGGGAATACTCAAAAGAGTGATTTTAGAGTAGAGAGCACTCCCCAAACTACTATTCAAGGAACCACAACCAATCACATTGCTGTTTATGGTGAAATATCCCACATCCACCGTTCTTTTTGTGATAGAACCCCACACCTGACGGATTGTGCGGGCGATAATTATCAATTTGGGGACAATATTTGTGTTGTTGGAAGTGGGTCTTTTGGCCCGTTTCTCTGATAATTCGACAGTTTAGTCATTCAAATGAAAACACAAGACTTTCGAGTAGTTAATTGCACCCAAAAAAAATCCAAATCAGGCGCAGAGAAGAAAAGGAATCACAAATTTCGTATAAATAACGCTACGTTTACAGGTTAAATGTGTTGTATAATTAGTTTTAACTCGGCTTTGAGATACAATCAAATGAATGTTACACCAGGAAAATAATGAATACAAGGTACAATCAGTTCGTCTAACTATTGAGTTCATCAATGTTGGTTCGGAAAAGATAATCTTCGCCCTCTAATTCATCTTGAAAAAGACAAATAGACGGAGTCTCTAACTTCTCTTTACTAGATCCCTTATCATCCAATGATCTTCTTCCCTGAAACATTAATGTACTGTTAATCACATAATGGTCGATTCAGCGAGGGAAAAGGTTGATATAAGCCTCGACGAGCACACAAAATAGTATCTGGATTCTGGACTGACCTTCTTCAATGTATAGAAGAAGTAATGAAATCCATCACCAAAGGTACTCCACTCCACAGACCAGGTAAATTGTGGAGCATCAAAAAAAGGGCGCCTGAAATGTGGCTGCGGGACAACAATCCAAATAAGAACAATAGGTTTTCTAACTAGGAAAAGTATTATGAACTTACTACATAGGTATATTACCTGTCCAAAAGAAATTGAGATGTAAATGCCGTCTGGTTTCAGAACCCTATGAACACCCTCAAGCATCTTCATGACCTTGGTTACTGTTGCAGGCTGTGGATTCCACGGGTCACCACACTCAACGAACAGTACCTCCTTCATAATAAAAAATTGATTAAGCATTATACCCTTCTCACTGAAGGTTAAGGTGGTGGAAAAAATCACAATTATATTGATCATAGTAATCACTGATACCTTGAAATTGGACAAAACTTGAGGAAAACCATCTTAAATAGTAAATTTACCATGGTTCCTTTCTCAATAACAACGTCAAAACACTCGTTGCTAAAAGGCAGGTCTAGCATGTCAGCTTCCAGAACTTTTATTTCTGATAATAAAGAATATTAGAAAAGATAAATAAGATTTTCTCTCTAATGCAAATCGACTGTGTTCCGAGAATCAGTTCAATTGAAGGAATTTAATAATGAGCTCCAAGGAAACAAGAAGAACTGTAACGGAGAGACAAAAAAGTCCATTGTTCATTATGCTTGAGGATGAGAAAAAACTTTTAATTAGGAACAGGGAGCACCGAAAATCATTGAGGAGATAGCATACCAATGTCCTCCCAAAAGACAAGATTCAATCCAGATTACGCAGTTTAAAGTAGCAGCGAACAATTTCGATTCTGCTGTCTCTCCATTGCCTCAAAAAACAAAACAGATAATTGACAGACTTTCATTTGTCCCCATAAAGAGTTTGTAAGTAACGAATACTAATTGTTCCAAGCCCTGACTACTATTCACATTCACCGTTTAGCCATTACATATTGTCAGAAAGTTATTTCTAAGGTCGGACACACACCGTAGCATATCCCTTATCAGAAAATAAATAAACAGATGTACTGAGGTATACAAGTACATGCACGGTAAATATATCAGGTATAATATTTTCACAAATTTTACAATAACAGTTTTTACGTTTGATGCTGCTTGTATAGAGTGATTAATTATTGATAATCAAATTCCAATCATTAACTATAAATAACTTGGACCAAAAACTCCTCTTTCTGTAAATTTGGACAATCATCAAAAACCTTGAACTCAAATCACTTTAGCACAATTGAAACATGGGGAAAAGTAATAGGGTCTTAGGATCAGTATACAAGCAGATAATTCTAGTGTGTATAGTTTGTAGAATATCAAAGTTCAAACAGCACACCTTTAAAACCTTTAGAATGTAACTTCTTCTGCATGTTCTCTACGGCAACAGCGGACAGATCAATGCATGTTATTTCCGTAACCCCATCTTTATACAACTCTTCGGACAACTGTGAGTTTCCACAACCCAGCTCCAACACCTGCATTATAGTCATTGCTCATCACCACTGCTTTATCCGACCCTTCTAAATGTAACCAATAAACATGATGCATATTCTTATTTAAGTATAAAAATAAAGTCGATGCAAGTGAATCGACAATTTTTGTTCATTAGAAAAGATTTGCATAACAGGAGCTCAGGACAATAGAGGCAAATGAAATAACAATCTTTACAATTCCCACATAGAGTGTTAAACTATCCATCTATATCATAAGATTCATAACTTTAACTCAACCCGATTCAAATAACCAATCAATCAATTCAACCCATTCTCTCTATGCATCTTCCTAGCATAATATACTCCAGACCCAGACATAATTGCCGGTTACTAAGCTAGAAAAGATACATGTCCAATAAATACACACATATATAAGAGAGATATATATATATATATATATATATATATATGTAGAGAGAGAGAGAGAGAAAGAGTGAAGTTACAGAGGAATTGGGAGTGATATGAGATTGGATGAGGTGGCGGAAGTGAGAGTAGTCCTTGAGCCACTCGTAGTGCTCCTCAGAGGAGAATCGTTCGTCCCTGAAACAAACAACATCAATGGAACTATGAACTTGATTGAGAAAAAGAAGGGGAAAGAGGAAGATTACAAATTACCAGTACTTGGGATCGAGGTAGGCGAGAGCAGTAGATGGCCCAACGCCATTTCTCTGAGTTCCGCTCGGGTCTTGTTTTGTACCCATTTCACTGTTTCGGGTTTTACTTCTCCACCCACTCAGACTCCTGCCGGTTGAAGCGTCACCGCCGGCCAAAAACCCCTCCAGTCTTCCTCCTTTTGTTTTGGTGGTTGGTGTGGGGGTGTTTGGGGGGAGTGGATGTTTCCGTTTTTGGGCTGAGCTGCTAAATTTGCTTTTTGGGCTCACAGGAAGCAGATTGAGCCCCTTTTTTTTTTTTCTTTCCTCTTTCACATATAACACTCTAATATCTTAACGGTATTCAACATTTAACAAACTCGCAATTTAATTATTTAAACGTTAACATTTCTTCAAAGTAACACACTTGCAATCTAATATCCTAAAACATGTCTCGTGTTAAAAAAAAAAGTAAAATAGTTGGTTTGATTTTGTTTTGCGCTTCCATATAGGCGAAAGCGAACCAAATTAAACTTTGGTCTGCATGGTTTGGTTCAATATAAAATTACGCTTGTGTCATGTTAAAAACCAAATCAAACCAAACCGGTCGGATTGGTTTGGTTCGGCTGGCTTTGGGCCCACCATATAGACCCACCCTTTGTCACACTCACCAAACTTTTGAAAACTTCAAAAACATAGGACTCATTTGTTAAAACCAGATTAGGTGTTTGGGTTTTGCATATTGAGTACATAATCTGAAAAACAAAAGAAACATTTAAGAGATAAAACTGTAACATATACAATGTTGGTATTCGAATATCCATGAATAATACTCCCGCAATTTCAGTTGCTTCCTCTTCATGAACATTAAAACAAACTTGCCAACACCCTGATGCAAAGTCCACATTTGTTCCAATGCTGCTGTTACGGTGGAGTGCTTAGTTGCATGAATATGTGAACCTGCACAGACAGTTTAGTCTCACACGACCCAGAAATACACACTTTCGTTCATTCAGAAGACAGAAAGTATGAAGAGTTTCGGGATCACTACCTCGTAAACATTGATGGCAGTGATACTTCCTAGGATTTTAGGGACAGCACTGGTATTGGTGATGTTGGAGGCTTTAGCTCCTCATACCTGTTCATTTATAAGCCTCAAAGGTTCAGTAAAGTTGTCCTAAACCAAAATCTGTCATATAAGCTAGGAGTATGTTGTAGTTTTAGTTTGTACTCCCTGCTGAGGCACTGAAGCATGACTAAGGACTCGTTTGGAAGTGCTTTTACAAAAACTGAAAGCGCTTTTAGAAAACATGTTTCCGGGTTCCAAAAGCACTTAAAGTGCTTCCTGCAAGAAACACCAATTATGTGCTTCTTGTAAGAAGCACTTCAAGTACTTTTTCAAGGATCCACTTGCATTTATACTAAAGATTGGTTCTAAAAACTTTCTACAAAAAACTCTTTCAGCCACTTTAAAAGCAATTCCAAACGAGCCCTTAAATACGTTTCTTCCTCGTGTACTTAATATAGTAAAAACGATCGTATGAAATCCCGTTGACCTACAAAAGTGCAACCATGAAGAAGCTTACATATAAAAAGGTGACTGCGGTCTTGGCTTTGGTTTGGCATGTTGCTCTTCCTCACTTTGTTTATTTTCTGCTGGAAGTTGCCCTGTGCTGTTTGAGGTATCGATTGGGGATCCATTGTTTGCAGCTGGTGCTGAGAAAACTGATATGATCGGAGGAGTAGGAGATGGTGATGAAGGGGGCTTGAAGTCGTCGTATCTGAAAACATAGCACGCCAACAATAAGTTCCTTTTTCTTCTTTGGATATATAAAACACCAACAATAAGTTCAATCCCTATTTCTCAGAACAATATGGGAAAGGCTAATATTCGACACAAAATAGCTGGATTTAACATAATATTTGAAATCAATAATTCATTGAGGCGAATCTTATACAATATGAAGGGAAAACATCCGTTCAATCAACAGACTCTTGTAGTTACTTCCTACAAGATCATTGCATTAGTGATTGTGCACTTACCAAATTTAAGAGCACAATGATCAAAGTAGCAAGAAGCAAAAAACACTTATTTTGAATACAAAAATAAAAATATGAGAAAATTCTTACACGTGGTAGGGTGAATGATAATGAGGTGAATCCCGGGGAGAAACCTCTTCAGCAACACAGCTTGTCTCAGCTTCGGGGACATCATTACCTCCACTTGATTGTGTGACAACTTCTACCGGAGTTGAGGCATCCAAAGGCGTTTTCTTGGGAGCACTTGGTGTTGGGCTCGGAGAGCTAGGTGGCTTCAAATCCTCATAACTATAAAAAAATCATATCATCATATAGAAATTGTCCCATATCTATGATGTGACAGGAAAGCATTGGAAGTAGCTTACGCAATGTAAGGCGAAAGAGGGCTTGTTATTAGCAATTCTTGTGAGACTGATTTTATCTCATTCGCGGAAGTTGTTGTCCCTTCTGTGCTGGTTGGTGCCTCTGAAATGGTTGTTGACACAGCATCAACAACTTCCACATCTTTTTGGGTACTAGGTGGAGTGGGACAAGGTGATGACGGTGGTTTGAAATCATCATATCTGCAAAATAAAACAAAAAGAAAGCAATGTTACGTTTCATAATAACAGAGATAAGAAATGGTTAAAGATATTGGATTGACTTGAAATTTAACATATATGGAGACCACAACAGACTCTGGAAAGATGTGGAAAGATCTATAGTTTTGTACCAGTGCAATGTTGTTCTTGTCATAAGAAAGTTAGATTATTAGATTTTCAGTGCCTATAATATGAGCTTACGAAGCATAAGGTGAGGTTTTCAGTGTCTATATTATGAGCTTACGAAGCATAAGGCGAGGAAGCCCTTGTAACTTTCTTTTCTGTCTGAATGCTTTCTTTCTCTATGATGGGTTTTGAAGCTTCCTGAGGAGGGGTAGCTACTGATTCTGCAGGTGTGGTATCTGTATCACTCGCTTTGGTGGCAAGATCCGTGGTGATTGGTGACGTAGTAGGAGATGTTGGTGATTTGGCACTCTTAGAAAGCTCTGGATCAGCTGTGGGTGCCGCAGATGATTCCTGATGACACCATAGAGAGCGTCAATTTCGCTCTGACAGTTAAAAGGTAAAGTACTTCTACTTGTTTGAATAAAAGAACAAAGATATTCATGTTCAGGAGTAACGATATTTGTTATGAGGAAAGGTGAAAGAATGAAAGCTAGATAATACATGAAGCAATAAGGGCACTCTCCAAGGTTCACTTGGCAGCTGAAGGCTCACATATAAAACTCGAATGCATTTCTGCCCCTTTAGGAAAAAAAGGGACTAAAGATTTCCTTAGTTACTTACTAAATGTTAGCAAAAGAAAGAACAAACAAACCCTTGGTGTGTAAGTGTAAGCACGTTGAGATGGTATCTTTGCGAGGAGTTCCTCCAAGGGAGTCAACGGAGCAGTTGTTTCTGCAATTACTTCCACTACTTTGAAGTAAGAAAGGCTGGGATTTTTGGCTGCAGAGGCCAGTAACTCTGCCACCTGAATTGATAAATAGAAGTATACTTTTACAGTTGATCGATAAATTCCAAGTTTCTCTAACCAAATTCAGATATATGTTAAAGTTATGGACAGTATGAGTAGAAATTTTTATTTCGAAAACAAAAGCACCACGATCAGGACAATATTTGATTTATCTCTAGTCTACCAATGTGACTGTTAAAACAACAAAAACATTTGAGTTTTAACAGTACATAAAACGCAATCCAACATGCCTGTCTCTATACAAGAACATACATTAATACAATCAAAGGTAGGACAGAAGTGAAATACAGATGTTCAATTTTATACTTTCTAATGAACTTACTAAGTATATGGGTTTAGCCAAGTTGGGTAGGGTAGTGTGCTTGACCCTTTGCACTTAAGTTCGAGCCCCCTTCCCGTAGTTTAGATGAATTTAGTGTAATTAGCCTATCATTTGTACGGAAAATGATTTAACTAAGTGAAGTCTTTTCATCCGCAGGCGGCGGAAAATTACAATCAATACACTTTCCAAACTATCTAGTGAAAAACTGTTGCATTTGACTCGGTCATGGGAGACCAAATTATTATTCTTGTTCAGAAAGAAAAAATAGAAAACGCAGGTGTTTGAGCCTCAGAAATAGGCTTTGTATTTTGTTTTGAATAAGCTGACTATATGGCCGATGTTACAACTATTGGTTTCTAATTATTTTTCATGAGTTAGTGCTGAAAACAGAAACGCCACAGCATGGTGCACAATTAAGTAACTTTACAGAAGGAATACCTGGAGGTTTGAAACTTGACCACCAAATAAAGTATCTTCCGTTGAGAGGGTAGTATTATGAGTTTCCTTGTAAGCATCAGTGGGCCGCTCCATTCCACCCGGTCTCACTATCTGAAGAAGACCGCAGACAAGAACTCAACAATCCAGCAACTTACAACCTATCTATTTCATTAATTTTTCCGCAGCAAATGCTGTGAATACTCACAGTGTAGGGAAGTCCACTGGCTATCAGTGCTTCTTCTGCCTTTCTTTTCCAAATCAGGACTCCCCAAAATAAGCTTTATAAAAGAAGAGAAAATTCAGTGAGTTCACCCAAAAAAGAAACAAAAGGAGGCTGTTTCTCTAGAGTTTCGAGTACATAGACAAGCTGCAAATGATAATATATCAAATTTCTACCATGAGCCTGAAGACTTACTTTAAAATAGCTGCAGGAAATCCAATCTTGTTCGTTCCCAGAGACGTAAGCAATATGAAGTGGTTAACTTTTGCAGCAGTTGCTGCACATCATTGATAGATACTCAAGATTTTCACATTTTTTATCTTAAAAGTTCAAAAAATATAACTGGATAGACAGTCAAGATTAGAAAATATTCTGAATACAAAGATCAGTTGGCACCATTTCTTTGCACTCCTCCCATCTATAACCGTTTGTACTCGTAAAAGATCACATAAACAGCTAAGCAGTAAAAGAACATCGTGTTCTCGCAAGTCGAAACTGGATGAATACTTTCCTAGTTACACCACACATGCTTCTGAAGCTATTTTTAGGGTAACATGCTTCAGATGCTTTGCTAATCCAAAAAAAAAAATGAAAACTTTCTCGATCCTAGATGTTTGAAGAGTTCTACTTATGGGAATGGAAACTAAAAATATTCACAAATCTATTAAAATAAAATAAAAAAGAGAAGGCTCTAGGGGGTGTGTGTGGAGGGTAATGCAATAAGCCATAATGTTTTCATTGTAACTTCTTTTAGGTCTGCAACAAAAGCAAGATAAATAAGACTAAAACTCAATATGGTTACATCACGCAAAGATATAAGTAACATTGTACCCGCCACCAGTCAAAACCCTTGCTTACCTGCCTCAATAAGATTTTTGGTAGCTAGATAGTCAATTCGATATGGTCCAGTAACATCAAAAACCTCCTTCTCACTGGCACCGATGCAGCACAAGACCACTGATGCATTGCCCAATGCTGGTCTAATCTGATCTGGTTTCTCCAAGTCACACTCCACAATTTCAAGCTTTTCTACAGCTGGGCTAAAAATCAAAAGCTACCTGTTATTTGCTATAAGCAAATATTGTTAAGGTAATATCTCTTTATCCAAACTTTATCTCGCCCCTCTTTTTCACTTTTTCCTTATTTTTTCTCTGAAAATTTTATAGAAATCAAATGCAATAAGAAATTGATAGTTCTAAAGTCTTTAATCTTACACCGAATCCCTTCGTCGAGCTTCATTTGTTTAACACTCTGCAGATGAATTGATTTATCAGTATAAATGTGATTAAGGAAAGTGGTGCATAAGTTATAATATCACCAATCAAATTCGTACTTGCACAAGAGTTTGTGCTCTCTGAGCACTCCTGACACCAGCTCTGACTTGGAACCCAAGTTTCAAAAGCTCCCTGAATCGCACTAAGAAAGCTTAGAAATTTAATAAAACAGGTCTCAGGTTGGAAAAGAAAATCACCTAAAGGTAGAGTCAGCAACAAATGATAACCTTACTGTTCGTGAGCCAACTTTCCCAGTAGCACCGGCAACAAATGCAAGATTCTCATCCTTAATATCTCCTTTTTCTGGAACTGGCTCAACTATCTCTGAGCTGAACTTTGTGGTGCCTTGTAAAAACAGTAAAAATCAGTTACAGATAGGTTAGGAAGGAGTTACGGTGATTACCAATTTACCATTTCAGCACATACCTAAACAGAGGAAAAGCCCCTCAACTTTCTTTAACATATAGGTAAGATAAGATTGTGACATGAAGTAGGTTGAATACGTTCTAATGCACTTCCTTATGCTTTATTATTTCCTCACCATTCTGTAGCCAGCTTATGCAAGCCAGTAGCATATATACTCTTACAAGCACCGATTCATAATTCACATGACCAAGATTATATCTAATTTAAGTACGCCTCACATCCTAAATGGGAAGCTAGTGCAACAAAGTGCTAGACTATAATGGTGCATTCGAAGTTAATGGAGAAACTAGTTGACATTGGTGCCACAAGCCTCAAAATCTGCTTTTGTTTGATAACTTATAAGTGCAAATGACATCTGCTTTTGTTTGATAACTTATAAGTGCTCCTACATCAGTCTCTTCCTACCATTAATAAAAACAAAATTTCCTTTCTCTACACATACATTTAATCGTTTTTAATCACTTCTACCGAAGCACTCCCAAACGATCCCTTAATGTAGCTTATTTTCTCGGTCTAGTTTGCTCTCTCGCAAAATATCTGCAGAACTAGCAGTAGCAGGAGGATTAGGGAACATGATGCAGGTGGTGAAGTAGGTAAAATTTTAGTAAATTTTGATTGTTGGATTGGATCATATCATCACTACTTTTTTACAAATACATAGAACAAATAAACAATAGTAAAATCATAATAAGATAAAAAATTCCAGAAGAACAAAAGAAAAGGGGCATCATATCATTAATCAAAATTAAAAGCACAACAAACCCATTTCAACGAAACAGTAAAAGAAATATTACATACCTGAAGCTTGAGCTTTGACATGAAGAAATCCAAGCTTCCTGGCATTTGGGTACCTCTTGGAATTGGAAAATTTCAGGATCTGGCCACGCAGAAGGGGTTTTTCTGCAAACCTACTTTGGGATAAAGAGGAGAGAATAGTGGTCACATTTGGTGAGTGCAGAGAGCAAGCCTCCATCGCAGTGGAGTTTCAAGTGTTCAGAAGCTCCCCAAAAGCTCAGACCTTTAAACAATTGGAGGCAAATGAAAGGTTTCATTATCTCTCGAAACTTTTTGAGTTTGGCAGATGTGGCACCCTCCACCCCCTCCACGGTCCATGGATATGATGGACCCCGCGCCAAATTTCCTCTGTCACAGATTGGAGAAATTTTTCTACGGAATACAGGAACACAGCACGGTAAATCAAGTGTATGTTTTTGATACATCATGTGTCATAATACTAAGTAGTTAAAATTTTTTTTTAGATATCCAACCACTTGTATTATAAAATTAGTATACCAGACCGTGTTTCCGACATATTAGAAAATCTCTCCACAGATTGTGGCTTGGCAGCTGCCAATTGGCTCCATCTGCTTCCATTTTTACTTCTAATGGGACTTTCGGGGAGTCGTACGTGACCATAGATATAGGTCCAAGAGCATCTCCAATTCGAAATGAGGTAACAATTTGGCAGCAAAGTTAGATTTACTGTGTCACATACAAAAAACGAAAAAACGTATTTGAATATGTAACTAAATTAGCAAATTAAAAAATTAGTAAATGTAGAGGACGGTTTGTGACCTTCCACCAAAACATCATGAGAGACAGCAAAAAGATGCACCCATCTATAGGCTAATTCATGTCATGTGGATGTTATCCATGAGGTAGTTAGACTTAGACATGCTCCTTGAGGGATTTTTTTTTCGTGTCAAACATAATAAAATTCATTAATAAACATAACTATTACAAGATAACGAAAACCCAAAAGAGAGGTAACTCAAAACAAACAAGTAAAAACAAGATTCTAAAAGACGTTAGACGCTAATTAGTGGTAGGCTGGGGCCTAGCACTTAAACAGATTAAGAGGATTTAATTAAATTTGTTATATTAATTAAATAAAACAACCTAAAATTGAGTGTTTATCTCCAAAATTTAAGGCAATTAATTATCAGTCTAAATTTATTATATTCTTTTTTTCTCTTTTTTGGAAACTAAATTTATTATATTCTTAAATGTTACATTCTATTTTCATTCTAAGCTCCAGTTTGGGGTTGAGGTGATTTTAAAAAAAGCTGCTATAAAAAAAAGTTGGGAGAGTTTTTGGTGTTTGGTAAACATTCAGCTTCAGCTTTTTTTCACAGTTTTGCGTGAAAAAAAGCCAAAAACAAGAAGTTGCAAAACCCAACTTTGAAAAACCGGTTTTTTTTTTCACATCTGTTTTACATAAAAGTTTACCAAACACTATAATACTGTTTTTTTTTCAAAAGCACTTTTACAAAAAAGTTTACTAAACACTCTGCTGCTTTATTTCACAGCTGCTTATTCTCACAGCACAGCAGAAACAGCTTTTTTTTCAAAGCACAGCAATACCAAACCAGCCGTAAATCATCTCTATCTATTCTTGTTTCTATGTCTTCCCCATATTTCCGACTCCCAATGTTGTGCAACACCTCCACTCAGCTCAATCATAAATTATTTTCTTCTTTTTAGTTTTTTTTTTCACGGGTACAATTCAGTTTCTCTATACATATATTTCTTCGGGTGCAATTTTCTTGTATTGGCTAAATTTCATACATATTCTATGGGTACAATGTTTTTTGGGTTGTTTTAGTATATGTTCCACATACTATAGGTACATTTCATTTGGTTGTTGCATTTTATGTACATTGTGGATGTAAATTTCTTCCTCCTTGATTTTGGACAACATTGCACCTACAAAACAATCAACACATTTGGTCCAGGTCAAGAGCCTCACGCGCCCACGATGAATTGGGGGGGGGGGGGGGGGGGGGAGGGTTTTGGCCGAAGAACCTCCGATGCCAAAGTTAGAATGTAGAGAGAAAAGTGTTTGGAGAATTCTAGGGAATTTTAGCAAGAGTGAAGACCTCCTTTGTTGTGAGAATGGGAGCCAATATATATAGGGCATGGCCGGTCCCTCTTGGAGAAAGAGTGGCCGGCCCTTTGTGTATATTTTTAGGTGTTATTTGGTGATTTTATTAGCAATTAATATATTGATTAATAATAAATATATTAATTGGCCAATTAACATAATAAAAGGAATGTTTTTGTAAGTTATGGAATGCTTTCCTTGTAGAGGATATGGAGTAAAGATGGATGATATAAATTTGAACTTGTTACCTATTTTGGGCACTCTTGACTCGGTTGATGGATGATTCTCCATTGCTCGTGTGTAGGAAACCCAATGTGCCTCGAGGGTAATTTTGTCCTCTTCACCAAAAAATCCACTTGTCCCATCTTGAATATTTTTGGCTCCACAAATGCCCCCACACCTGTTGGGCTGCTCGCAGAAAAGGGTAACAGGTGTAGAGATCTTCTTGTTTTAGGAAACTTAGGACTTCTTCCTATTTTGATGTAGATTCCATCTTTAATTGGAAATTAGGTCCTTCTAGGAAAGGGAAATAAATTTCTCTCAAAGCCTATTTAAGTCCACCTTAAGTGGATTATTAAATCAACTTTGGAGAACGATTTATTCTACCCTACAAGAGAGAGAGAGCTTAGAGGATATTTGTTCCCCCTCATTTAGCAATCTTCTACATCTTGCTCGTGCAAAGGACAGTCTTTCGTTGATTTCTTCGTCTTCTCCGTACCGCACCGATGGAAGAAAATTTTAATTTTTTCTTGTCTTCTTCTTAGATACTGCTATTGCAGGGCAGCCGTTGGGGTGGTGCGGCACGTCGGCTGGCAAGGGCCAGGAGTAGGCTCGGCATGGGCCGATGAGGTGTCGTGGAAGGGACCACTGCTTGGGCTGCTCGGCTTGGCTAGAGCCAAGGGCAGCTTGTGCAGCTGGGGCTGCGGATTGTGGCGTTGAGGAGCAGCGCTAGGCGAGCTGCATGGCTCATGTCCTTTGGGTTCTTGGACCTGACTCGGGCTAGGCTGGCGACTAAGAGAAATGAGGAGGTCGTGGGCCTCATGGGCTGCTAGAATGCTAGGCATGCAGGCCTCTCCTTTGGGTTCTTGGACCTGACTCGGGCTAGGCTGGCGACTAAGAGAAATGAGGAGGTCGTGGGCCTCATGGGCTGCTAAAATGCTAGGCATGCAGGCCTCCTGCCTGCTAGAATGCTGGGTTGAGCTCCTCTGCTGAGTACCGTGAATGGCGTTGGCTACTTAGTTTTCTTTGCCGGGAGAAATGTGGCCTGCTCCCGAAAGATAAGGTAAAGATGATCAAGGCGGATGCATTGGCTCGTCTGATCGCTGTTGTGGAGCCTATTATGAATGAAGATGAAAAGAAGAGATCTTCCCCGCATACTCAAGAGATGCCGGTTGAGAAAAAATTGAAGACTTCCTCTACTGCTCATGAGGATCCGTCTGTTGCCGAGAGGCCTGTGATTGGCATGACTTCTTCCAATGGGAAGAAAAATGAGGCTGCTAGATCTGAGCCCATGGCACATTCCATGTCGAGAATAGTTGGTACGATTGTTGATAAGATTGCTTAACGTAAAGGTCCTATCATGCCCCTAGTGCCGAAGTCTGTACCAGGACGTCATTTGTAAGCCAAGTCTGGTTGACTTTTCAAGAGGCTTACTATTATGAAGAGCGATAAGGTGGACTCTGCTGCTAAAGTGGCGCCAATGCCCACTTCCTCTGCTGCTGAGACTGATTCGCCTGTTGGGAAGGATGAGACTGCTCGCATGGGCAATTGTGAGAAATCCACTAAACCTGCTTCTAAGGAGGCTGTTGAGATTCGTATGCTCTTGAAACTAGATCTGCTTGAAGACATGGACGTTTATGCCAAGTTTGTTGATGGCGTTAGAAAGGTTTGTTTACCCAAGTTCCTTTGCGAAGCGTACAACCCAATATAGAAGGATTGTTATGCTTACTATGATGCAGATATAGCAAGGTTGCCAAGGAGGTGGTGAAGACTATGGCAGTTGAAGCTTATTCCTCGGCCGATGAGATCAAAAGGTTGGATTCTGAGCTCGTTGCTTTAAAGGGGTCTAGTATTTCTGCCCCCATTTCTCTACATCTTGAGACCGCTCGCCAAGAGATCGTTGACTTGAAGACTAGGCTTGACGAGATCCAATTTAAGTATGAAAGTGCAGAGAAGGAGATTAAATGTCACATACCTCAGATTCAAGATCTTGAGTTTGCAGTTTCTGAGCTTCGTTTTGCTGCTTATGCAAAGGATGAAGAGTTGATTGCTGTTTATAATCAAGTGATCCACTTCAAGAGAATCATTGATAGGCTTGAACCCCAAGTATTGGAACTTCAAGGTGTACTGAAGATCAACGAAAGTCTGAAGAAGAAAGTGGATAAGCTGTAGTGCGTCCGTGTTGTTCTGCTCGAGGAAAATGAGTAGCTGAAGGGTGAGAATGATGAGCTTGAGGTTTTGAGACCTTCTTTATTTCTCCAGAAGACATGCTTGCTTTTACTTTTGAGGCTTCCATTGGTGAAGTAGTTGGAAAAATTGGTGCCCAGGTTGGGGCAGCCAGAGGTGAAGCGCCGGATGATGTCACTGCTAAGAGCGTTGAGGCTGCTGAAGGTGTGGCGATTGAGTAGTCGTGGGATGTCCAAGCTGTTGAAGTGTAGTATTCTAGGTAGCCTTTAGGATTTTCTTTGTTTTTCTTTGTAGCTCTTATTTTGCTTGAACTCCTTCAGCCTTTGCTATTTGTTTATAAACATGCTTCATTCGTTTTTCTTCATCTTCGCTTCTTTTGTTCATGCCTTAACCTTTAGACTTTATAGACCAGTGGCAGGCGTGCTACTTTTTTTTAAGCAAACAAGCTCGCGTAGCCTATGCAGCCATATATGTTGGTGTAGAACTTTGCAAACTTGTTAGCCATAAGGTTGGCAGCCAGATGCATTACTTACAGAAGTAGACAAGTCCGCGTAACCACTAGGCTGTTAACCTTGGCTTTCTCCAATTTCGTAGGTTGCATAGCAAGTGTCACAACACTTTAGGACTTGGTGTAGGTTGTTCCGCGTTTGGCAGAGGTGAAGCTTATCGACTACGTAGCATGTCAGCAGTGGATACAGCTTCGTATATGGACGCTAGCTTGTTTAACCTTTCACAAGAATGTGCGGTTGTATAAGTCTAGCACGGCTAAACTGCTCGAAGGGTAAGCCGTAGGCAGTTTTTCAGAAATCGTAGGCTACCTTAGTGCACTCTGCACTCAATGAAGCTTTCCGAGATTGATTTTTCAGAAACCGTATCCTCCCGTCTTGGAGAATTGACCCATGTGGGTGTTAGGGAATTGGTTTACCCTTTCACACTGAAGAGCATGGCTGGTCCCTCGGGGGGCGCAATTCCTGCAATGAGTCCCTAAGAAGGGCCCAGTCTTCTTTTGAAGTGCATGAGTGATCAGTTGTTGTAAGCATGCAGGCGAGCCAAGTTGTGATTACTTTTGAATTCCTCATTGAAAAATGGGTGAAACGAACGAGAACTTAGCTATAAGGTAGGAACTGCATAACAACTGGATAGTTATCGGATTGTAAGGTGGTGCCCATCGAGCTGCTTGAGTCTTTGGGCTTTGATGTAGCTGGAGGTCACGCATGGTACTTCATCAGATTGTAGGTTTTCCACTGCTTTTTGATCTCTTTGTCGTTCATGGTGGCGAGGGTGTAATTACCCTTGCCGCCTACTCTGCTGATCTTGTACGGACCTTCCCAGATATGATCTATCTCTTTGGAGCCTTCTTTACGGGCAGTAATGAAGGCTTTTCTCGGGGCTAGATCTCTAGAGTTGAATTATGGAGCAAGGGTCGGCTGTTGCTGTGTGACACGTAGCAAGATATGGTGTTCAACTGCTGGTACATGTTGCTCTTATGTAGAATCTTTTGGGGCGACGAGGACAAAACTTGCTTCCTAGTATGCCCTTCTAGTGTTTGTTTGTCCTTGGTGAGTCTTTTGGGCCAAGTTATTGCTTTTGTCATAAAACTTTGCATCCACCAGGGTCTACGCCTTTATCGTCACGCGTCTGAATTGGGTAGAATAGTGCGTCGTGCGGATGACTGCATGCGTTTGAAGGAACAACTATCGCCAAAGTTAGCTTTTGAATTTCTGGTAGCATCGAGGAGAGCTTTTGAACTGTGGAATACAGGTAATCGGGCCCCCAGCTCTTCTCGTATGATGGTAGAGCTTATTGCTGCTTCAGATACCGTTAAACATGCCAATAAGTCATCCGCTGCTTCCGGTTTGGATAGTAGGGAGGTGATGTCGGGTACTTCTTCAAGTCCTTGAATGTGCATTGGCGAGCCTCGTCCCAAAGTATATGTTTGTCTGCCAGAGTGAAAGAGTCTGCCAAAGTTAGATTTTCTTTCATGATTAATTTTTCGAATAACGGGTGGTCTGCTAGAAGTATTTTTTGGAAGGCTGCTCTAGCTATCGAATCGTTGCATCCGACTATCCTTGCCTCCTCTGCTTTGAACCTCTTCACATAGTCACGAAACAACTTCTTTGGGTTCTTCTTGACATTGAACAAATGGTCGGACTTCTTCTTGCTCGAGCGATATGATGAATATTCTTTGGTGAAAACCAAAGAACGTTCGTCGAAACTTTGGATGGATTGTGACGATAGGGTATAGAATTAATCTTACGCCTCGCCTTGTAGAGTGGTGACGAATATCTTGCACATGAGATCATCATTGTTTCGATAGAGGATCATTGCACTTCGGTAGTGCTTCAAGTGTCTCTCCGAGTCTCCATCTCCTTTGAAGGATGTGAAATGTGGCATGCTAAATTGGCATAGAGGCTTTGTCTGCTCGATCTCATTCGTGAAAGGTGACCTACTTATGCTGGTCATGTTTCGTTGTAGTGCCTCATTGGTGACATTGTTGCGTTGGAAATTGCACAATCGCTAGGTCAAGAGTCTATCTACTTCTTCTTGAATTTGTCTTTGTTGGGGTAACGGAGCTCTTGGCTGCCCCCAACCGTGACTTGTTGGTCTAGGCTGTTTTTCTATGTGTTTAGCTCGTCTATGCTGCATATGTGGTGGGTGTGGTGCATTCTTAACAGAAGAGCGAGTTCTTCGCAGATTGCCGGTTGAACTGGAGCCGGATTGACTAACTGATTCTCTCCGTCCGTCGTGCTACCTACTTTGATGTGAGGTGGATGATGCTCTTTGTGGGCCTAGCCGCGAATGAACACTTCGCCTGGAAGGTTATCCACGTTGTTCATCGGAGTGTGGTCCTAACCATGAGTGTAGGCTCTTTCGTGTACCTAACCGAAAGTGCACGCTTTTTCGCGCGCTAAGACGGTAGCATATGCTATCTTGGGGGCTTAGCCAAGAGTGTACTCTATCGGAACGCTAGGTTCGTAGCTGGTCGAGTGGTTGCTTGCCGAGACACTACTAAAGAGGTTCTTCGTTTGCCTTTGTCCTACTTTGGGACACCTCGTCTAGGGCACGTTGCATCTCGGTGCGCTGTAAGAGCTAGTTCACCAATGTTGTTTGTTGTGCTAGGGCGTTCGTCAACTCTATGACTTGTCGAGACAAGTGTTGTTCGCCATTTAGATTAGAAGAGCTTAGAATGAATGTGCCTCATTGAGCAATGGAAAAGTGGTAGACTCCGGGCGCGAGATTTGAGTTGGGAAATGTCAAATCTACGGAGAAATATGGTGAGAATGCCCTCAGTTTAATCATAAGCCCATAAATTTGAAGCCGGGACGGTTGAACTAATCTTGGACCGATTTAGGCTGCTTGGAAAGCCACATGAGCAGATTGAGCCACAAGAGTGGGTTGCTTGGCGAAAGCAGGCTAGGCCACAGGAGTGGGCTGCTCCGGAGCAGGCTGGGCACGAGAGTTGGCTGCTCGGCGGTAGCAGGCTAAGCCACGAAAGTGGGCTCGGAGGGAGCAGGCTGGGCCACAAGAGTGGGCTACTCGGGAGCAGACTGGGCTGCGAAAGTAAGCTGCTCTGCGGGAGCAGGCTGGGCCGCGGGAATGGGTTGCTCGACAGAAGCAGGCTGGGCCACTAGAGTGGGCTGCTCGACGGAAGCAAGCTGCTCGGCGTGTGGCGCAAGTGGGTGCGAGGCTGGGGCTTGGCTTGGCAATGCGTTGAGCTCGCGTTGGGCATGGAATGACATGGCTCGGGCCGTGGCTTTGGTGACGTGGGCCTTGGATAGCACGGCTCAAGCTATGGTAGTGGTTGCCATGGTGGAGCCTTGTAGTGGTGGTGCCGCTCCCCCTAAGATCACATTTAGTCTCGTGGATCGCCATGGTCCCATTTCTTGAATATTGGAATTTTCACTCGTGGAATTTTCTAAATTTATAGCCATTGTATTTCCCCTTTATGTTTTATCAAAGAATCTTTGCAAATAAACAATTCTAATAATAAGAACGTACGAAAAAATACAAGTGGACTAGAAAATAGAGAAAAACCTTTTTACACAACAGTCTTTTACGAGTGTGGATCTTTTCTCTCAATGAAAGCACCAATTTGTGGATGCAAATTTCTTCCTCCTTAATCTTGGACAAAATTGCACCTACAAAACAATCAACACCTTTGGTCAAGGCTAAGAGCCTTACGCGCCCACGTTGAATAGAGGAGGGGTTTTGGCCGAAGAACCTCCGATGCCAAAGTTAGAATTTAGAGAGAAAAGTGTTTGGAGAATTCTAGGGAATTTTAGCAAGAGTGAAGACCTTGAGCCAGATTGAGTGAGGCATGCGGCTCACCTATCACTGCGCGTAGAAGACTCTCGCGTCAAAAGGTTTTTCTTTATTTTCTCTATTTTCTAGTCCACTAATATTTTTCATATGTCCTTATTCTTAGAATTTTTTATTTGCAAAGATTCTTTAATAAAACGACAAAGAAAAATATAATGGCTAGAAATTTAGAAAATTTTCCGAGTGAAAATTCCAATACTCAAGAAACGAGATCACGGCGATCCACAAGGCTAAACGTGGTCATGGATGGAGTGGCACCACCATGAAGTTCCACCATGGCAACCACCCGGGGCGAGGTCCATGGCTCCACTACCACGACTCGAGTTGTGCTATCCAAGGCCCACGCTACCAAAGCCACGACCCGAGCTATGTCATTCCGTGCCCAACGCGTTGCCAAGCCAAGCCCTAGCTTCGCACCCACATGCGCCATACGTCGAGCAGCCTGCTTCCACCAAGCAACCCACTCTCGTGGCCCAGCCTGCTCCCGAGCAGCCCACTTCCGTGGCCCAGCTTGCTTCCACCGAACAGCCTACTCTTGTTGCCCAGCTTGCTCCTACCGAGTAGCCCACTCTCGAGGCCCAGCCTGCTTTCGAGCAACCCACTTCAGTGGCCCAGCCTGCTTTCGAGCAGCCCACCCCCATGGCCCAGCCTGCTCCCGAGTAGCCCACTCTCATGGCCAGTCTGCTTCCGTGGCTTTCCAAGCAGCTTAAATCATTCTAAGATTAGTTCAACCATCCCGGCCTCAAACTTCTGGGCCTACGATTAAACTAGGGGCATTTTCACCACATTTATCCTCGGATTTGACATTTCCCAACTCAAATCTTGTGTCCAGAGTCTACCACACTGCCACTACTCAAGGAGATACATTATTTCCAAGCTCTTCCAACCCAAATAGAGAACAACACTTGTCTTGACAAGTCATAGAGTTGACGAGTGCCCTCGCACAGCAGACGACCTTGGTGGACCAGCTCTTACAGCGCACCAAGATGGAACGTGCCCCAGACGAGGTGTCACGAAGTAGGACAAGGGCAGACAAAGAACCTTTCTAGCAGCGTCCCAGCAAGCAGCCACTCGACCAGCCACGAACCAAGCGTTCGGGCAGTGTACACTCCCCACTGGGCCCTTGAGATAGCATATACTCCCGTCATAGCGCGCGGAGGAATGTGCACTATCGACTAGGCCTATGGATGATCATACATTCTCGGTTAAGGTCACACTCTGATAGTCAACATAAGCAACATTCCAGGCGAAGTGTTTATTCGCGACTAAGCCCACACGGAGCATCATCTACCTCATATTGGAGTAGGCAGCACGACAGACGAAGAGAAACAGTCACTTAATCTGGCTAAAGTTCATTCGCCAGCCTGCGAAGAACTCGCTCGCCTACTAAGAACGCACCACATGCACTGTATCCGTGGCATAAACGAGCCAAACAAATGGAAGAACAGCTTAGACCAGCAGGTCACGACTGTGGCCAGCCGAGAGTTCCGCTACCCCAACAAAGGCAAATTCAGGAAGAAGTAGAGAAGCTCATGACCAAGCAATTGCGTGATTTCCAACGCAATGAGGACATAGACAGGTCACCCTTCACAGACAAGATCGAGTAGGCAGAGCCTCCACGCAAGTTTAGCATGCCACATTTCACATCCTTTAAAGGAGATGGAGACCCGGAGAGACACTTGAAGCACTATCGAAGCGCAATGATCCTCTATCCAAACAATGACGATCTCATGTGCAAGATATTCGCCACCACTTTACAAGACGAGGTGCAAGATTGGTTCTACACCCTGCCGCCACAATCTATTCGGAGTTTCGACGAATTTTCTTTGGTTTTCACCAAAGAATATTCATCATATCGCTCAATCAAGAAGAAGTCTGACCATTTGTTCAACATTAAGAAGAACCCAAAGGAGTTGCTTCGTGACTATGTGAAGAGGTTCAAAGCAGAGAAGGCAAGGATAGTTGGATGCAACAACTCGATAGCTAGAGCAGCCTTCCAAAAAGAACTTCCAACAGACCACCCGTTATTCAGAAAATTGATCATGAAAGAAGATCTAACTCTAGCAGACTCTTTCGCTCTGGCAGACAAACATGTACTTTGGGACGATGCTCGCTAATACACTTTCAAGGACTTGAAGAAGTACCCGACATCACCTCTATACTATCCAAACCGGAAGTAGCGGATGACTTATTCGCATGTTTGACGGTATCTGGAGCAGCAATAAGCTCTACCATCATATGAGAAGAGCTGGGGGCCCGACTACCTGTATTCGACAGTTCAAAAGCTCTCCTCAATGCTACCACAAATTCAAAAGCTAACTTTGGCGATAGGTGTTGCAACCCGGAAGCTCAAGTTTTACCTTCAAACGCACGCGATCATCCTTATGACGTAGTATTTCGCCCAATCCAGACATGCGACGATAAAGGAATAGCCTTTTGCAGATGCAGAGTTTTATGACGAACGCAACAACTTGGCCCAAAAGACTCGCCAAGGGTAGACGAACACTAGAAGTACACACTCGAAAGTAAGTTTTGTCCTCGTCGCCCCAAAAGATTCTACATAGGAGCAACATCTACCGGCAGCTGAACACCACCTCTTCCTACGTGTCACACGGCCCCAGTTGACCCTTGCTCCATAATTCAACTCTAGAGATCTAGCCTAGAGAAAAACCTTCATCACTGCCCGTAGAGAAGGCTCCGAAGAGATGGATTTTATCTGGGAAGGTCCGTACAAGATCAGTAGAGTAGGTGGTAAGGGTAATTACACCCTCGCCACCATGAACAACAAAGAGATCGAAAAGGAGTGGAACATCTACAATTTGATGAAGTACCATACGTGACCTCCCGCTACATCAAAGCCCAAAGACTCAAGCAGCTCGACGGGCACCACCTCACAATCCGAGGGTTATCTAGTTGTTATGTAGTTCCTACCTTACAGCTAAGTTCTCGTTTGTTTCACTCATTTTTCAATGAGGAATTCAGAAGTAATCACAACTTAGCTCGGCTGCATGCTTACAACAACTGATCACTCCTGCACTTCAAAAGAAGACCGCGCCATTCTTAGGGACTCATTGCAGGAATTGAGCCCCCCGGGGAACCAGCTATGCTCTCCAGTGCGTGAGGGTAAACTAATTTCTCTCTAGTGCGAGAAGGTAAACCAATTCCCCGACACCCACATGGGTTAGCTCGCTTTCCAAGACGGGAGGATAAACTCTACACTCCGAATATCCAGACGTGGATGAGCAGGGCTGCCCTAGTATAACTGGATGCACGATGGCTTGCGCCGGGATTCCTAGAAGTAGCCACAATGGTCTTTTTCAAGGCTTAGCTAACTGAAGGATTTTAGGTCTCTTGGCCTAATCCTCGGGAAACTGGGCCCTAGAGACGAAGAGGGGCACATTAAGCAGTACGTGTTGGAAATGTGCCCTAAAACCAATCATATGATGATACTTTACAGACATTTCACATGTTAAACTAATCTAGTTTAATATAAAGGGCAAAGATTATTGTTTTAAGCCGTCTCATATAAATGTTATACGCTTAAACGATAAGTCCAAGGAATATGTAATAGGGAGAATGAGATCTGAAGAAGTTAGATTCATGAGACCATTCTATTTCGTATACATATCCTAAATGTTCCTGATCATAGGATTGCCAATTGGGCATTGATAGTCCGTCAAGATCAGTACATGCTATGTCTTCTCTTAGGGAGAGTGACTGGTCTCGAGTCATTGGTGTAATTGACACCAAGACAAGTATGTAGGTGCTCAATAAAGAATAAGTCCACTGAACACGATCAACAAGGAGTTCTCATACTCATGTCACATGAGAACGAATGGTTGGGATAATGCAAAGTAGTCATTTGACCTGAGGCATCATATTTGTCTTGTGGTTAGGTCCTTGATCTTTGACTATGTCAGAGTCACTCCGTCAAAGGGTGTCCACGGCATAGTTGGGGTTAAGCCACTTAGCCATGGAGACAAGTGAATGCGCAACAAGGGATCTCTAACCTTCAAACTGTTTGAGGGAGAATACTCTATGATATGATTAAGAATCTCTGGCCAGAGTATGAATGAGATTTAGGAAGTCGTTCCAAATCACATTGAAGGTAATCATATAAGTAAATGAATCACATTGGATAGAAGACATGAATAAACTATCAAGCCAAACAATGTGGTCAAGAGTATTGTATTAGAGAAAGACCGTATTGCATTGTAATCCTAAACTGAATAGGTTTTCCATCTCTTCAGATTAGCTTGGGTAGCCATGACATACTGCTAGGTGTCACTCATGGCTTGTGGAAGCCCTGAAGATGTATAATCACTAAAGGGAGAATTGAAAGTAAGTTTCAATTCACAATCGATTAGTAAGAGTTCTAATCGCCCACTGTCTCGCTAAAAGGAACCTAATGGATCGCACACCGTGTAAGGTAATGATTGAAGGATATAATGAAGATAAGTAAGGACAATTAAATAGTTAATTGTTTATGGCAAAGATTAATTAATATGTTAATTAATCAAACGAATAAGTTTGTTTTAAACCTTGAGTTGGATTTGGGCTTCGAATTGTCAAGCCCACTAGCTTAAGTTGTATGACAACTTAACAACCAAAATTCAAGAAGTCCAAAACAGCCCAAAGGCATGGGAAAACGGGCCACATAGAGAGGAGGGACCTTTTGGTCCAAAAATAACAAAAAAGATGAAAGCATAGAAGGGGTATCTTTGCTCCATCCTCATTAGGGTTTTTCTAAGGATGAAAAGTGAGAAATAACTCTCTCTTTTTCTCTCTAGGAGGCCGACCCCCTTGGAGGGGATTAGCTAGCAATCCTTCTTTCTCTAAGGTCACTCATCTTCTTCCTTCATCATCCTTGGTGTCGAAAATTAGAGGTCTCCTACCTTGGGGACTTTTGGAGAATCAATTCTTCCATCCATATCCATGGAGCCAAGGAGCAAGGAGACAAAGGAAAGAAGGCCCTCACATGGGTCATTAACCTTTGCTAAGCAAAGAGGTGCTTCAAAGGTATAAAAGTTTCTCAACTCATTTCTTTAAGATTTGTGTTGAGTCATGGTTCACCATAACTACTAGGCTTTGAATTTCATGGGTAATGTTTTGTTTTGAGTGCATACAAGCATGATTCCACCTTTAATTGTTAATTGCATGCCTTAGATGTTGCTCAAATGAACATGTTTTTCACAAATTAGGCCTTCAAGTGGTATCAAGAGCCTAGGTCTAGGAGTTGGTGAATCCTTTTGGGTTTTGTAGTTCATAGTTTGTGATTTGAATGTTGTAATTTCACAAGCTTTATTCTTGCTTTTTTGAATGTAAATTTTGTTAGAAAATTTGCCATCTCAAATATTGTAGACGTAAGTCATATGAGCATGAATTTTGGAGTTAAAATTTGGTGCCATGTTTATGGGGAAATTCGGCCAAATCCAAAGGGTGGATTTTTGGGTTCATGTTTGTCTTGTTAAAAGTGTTTTAAAGTGACTTTTGGAACCCCTAAGTACCCTAGGATGTTAACCCCCTTTTGAGTAGTGAAATTTTGATTTTATTGAGAGAAAACATTCATGGAGCTCTTCTGAGTTTTCATGTATGTTCCTCAATGTTCTTGATGTTCTTACCAAGAACAAAAAGTTTGGTGTTTTGATTCAAAGTTTTTGGTTGATTACATAAAGTCTTTGTTTTGTGTTGGTTGGTGTGACTTTTCTATCAACAAGACATTTATTTGAAAAGGTAATTGAAATGTTAATAGAGTGTTTGATTTTTTGTACATGATTGGTACTTCTCTTACACATCCATATCCTTTTTCCACACCAACCTATCACCCTCTTTTTCAACGTACTTTAAGACTTTGATTTTTTCAACAAAAACCAACCACTCACACTACTCACCAACCGTCCACTCCTTCAATGGGAGTACTTTTAGGCCTTTTATGCAATTACATAAAGTTTTGATACTTTTGTATATTTGCACTTTGACCCGAAAATTTACATTTTTACGTAAAGGCTCAAAATCACTAAAGGACAAATTGTTTTGCTCCTTTAATGAAGTTTTTGTATTTGTTGAAATTTTTTGGGTTCTAGTTGTAATTACATGAAGTAGTGGACTTTTGTGTTTTTACAAAGTGACCCCAAAAGTTTGTGTTTTGCAATATAGCCCAATGGTTGAGGTTATTGCTTTTTGGCCCAAATTAGGTTGAGAACAAAATAGTTTTGTCTCTTTAAATGAGAATTGGATTTTCATTTCATTTAGCACTATTTAAATCAATTCTATGGATACAAAAACTAAATGAAAATGTTGCATTCAAGTTTAATTAGTTAAAGCGTTAATTAATTAAAGAAAGGGTGATTATGAACCTAAGCCTACGATAATTGAGCTATGTGAAAGGCCGTCTCAAATTTGTTTGAACCATGGGAATGTGTAGATTAATTTTGGTTGTAATTTGACATGATCAAATGTTGTAAAAGAGCATAAGCTCTTCTTTACTTTAAAGTAATTTGTTTTGATCAAATGTTGTAAAAGAGCATAAGCTCTTTTTTACTTTGAAGTACTCCTTTCTTGTTTATTTGATATGCATGAAATTGGAGTAGTTGGGTCCAACGCCCAATAGGAAAAACATGCCTTAATATGATTAAGCGCGTAACTAAAATCAATCACCATCCCTAGACCGAGATCCAACACTAGGCTCGTGTTGGATCGAATCAAAGGTTCATAGTCATCCTAAGGTCCTAAGGCAACTATATAGTCCATCTATGAATGCAAAGCTTATGTTAGTAGTACCATATACTCTTGCTTTAAAAACCGTTTTACAAGCTTAGTGAGAGTATCATATACTACTAAATCAATCACATGGACCAATAGTTGTAATAGGACCAAATTGCTTTAATAAGATTAAAATGAATGCTCAAATGTGATGAGACCTAAAAACTCTCAACTAAACCATTATTAAGTTGACAAGCGTGAGAGTGCTTTGAACAGTCTTTCGTGGCCTTCCACCGTGGTAGGCTCCGATTGTTTGTGACTCGTACACCGACTTCACCCTATAATGAGGGAGTACAAAGTATGTGCTTACACTTAGGAGGAGTTCTATATACATACATGATGAAGTGAGGTAGGCAACGAGTTTAGCCAACATGATATAATTCTGAGGCTATGCTTGAACCCTTACACGAACTGGCATAGTGGGAATAACTTACCTAAGTGCAATGACGCCAACATGATATAATTCTGAGGCATCATTCTCTAGATGCCAAACTAGATGGGTACTTACATGAGATGTAAATGAGTAAGTGTACTCTCTCATTATTATTAACGCTAGCCAACATGATATAATTCTGAGGTGGGCTTGGTAGTAGTGAGCCTCCCGTACCCTACTAAGAGTTTCCTCCAAAACTCTAGAATTCCGATGAGGGATATGGAATTTGCCAAAAATAGTGAGTGGTGCTATTTGATTTCAAAACCCGAATCAAATGGCTTAAAATCAATCAATTTATATTCGTTATGTATTTATTTACCGATATATTTGCAAACGCTATCCAAAACTTGACAAAGAACAGCCGAAGGCTTTAGTTTCCGGACTTGGTACCACAATCCCATAGATTGCCTTAAATGGATTGTATATGTACCTAAGTAGTCTCATCCTCACAATCTTTCCATTGATAATGTATCATTGGAAGAATATGTTAGATAAGTCTATCATAAAGAGGGAAACACTTTTAGTGTCATAATTCTTCACTTACAAATCGTTGTATGAAGAAATAAGAGTTGCTTTGAACAACCCTTAGTTAACGCAAACACTAGTGCTTGTTTCTTTGTTACATGAACAAGGATCTTGAGAAGTAAGCACAAGGGCATGGACACTTTATGTGCCATGATTCTTCACTTACAAATTGTTGTATGAAGAAATGAGATTTGCATTGAACAACTTTTGAAAGTTTGTAATTATGTTTAGAACATAATGGTTGATTGACAAAAATAGTCCATCAACATGGACTTATGATGATTTTGAATCATTGAGAGTTGAAGTGTTAAGCCACTTCAAGAGACAGAAACTAGGCTAGGACTTCACCTTTGAGTCCCTATCCAAATGGTTCACTAAGTTTATTGTAAACTATATATTGAACAATAACCGCATGCTCTCCAAATCGTTTGATGTGTATAACACAATTGAAATAAGTTTCAAGAGAGACAGTGGGAGTTTAGGGACCATGACTATTGTAGTCAAGAGAGAAGTCAAATGAAGAAGGGAAAAACTCCAAGGGAACAAACTTTCTTTATGAAAGGATGGACATTGGAAGGGGTATATGCAAGAAATGTTTTGCAAGAGTCAAGAACACACCTTTTGAAGGTGTTATAAATTGTTCTTGAATAATTCAAAATAGTTGGTTTTTCTACTTGAATACTTGATTCCGTATTAGTAACTATGTTTTACAATCGTTGTAAAAGTGTCGCTAATAAGAAGTAGAAGATTAATGAGAGAAGAGAAAGTACTTCACATTCGGAACGTGAATCAAATATAGATCTCTGCGAAAGCAAATAGTACTTACTTCCTCATATGAACTACCAAAGAAAATGGAAAACAAAGATTGTCTTTACATTTCAATTTGAGTAAAGGAACTTAATTCCGTCACTATAAGAGATGGATGAATGTTTTGTTTGACAAAACATTGTTCTTTATTAATGAAAGATTAGATTATTTGAATCTAATTGATTGTCTCTATAGTAGAGATAATGTGGTAGTGTTAATTGTTTAGAATATAACGATGCTTAAAACCCAAAAGGTTGCAAGGTAGTGACTAATCCCAACTGAGTTGTGTTACCTCTAAAAACATAAATTACAAGTTGGTCATAGATGGATACTTTGGATCGTTAGATCCGGATCCAATACCTTCTTGTTAAAATTGTATAGAGGCGAAATGTTCGAATCTTTGTTCTTGTGGAAAGAAGAAATAATCACAAAGTTGTTGAGGTTAATTCACTTAGATGTTAGTGGCACTTGTCTACAACATAATACTACTCATGTTGTATGACATTCACCGAAGATCGCTCTCGGTTGGACTATCGTTTATTTTGAATAAACACAAGTCCGAATACTTTGCAAAAGGTTTCAAAGAATTCAAGAATGTAAGTTAATGAGTAAGACTTCTAAAGTATTTAACTCCTTAGATTTGATCCAAGGAAAATGAACACTTTCGAAGAATTTCCTTGAAAGATATTAAGGAAAATAGCATCATAAGATAATGGATTTCTCCATTGGGAGAAGAACGAACTCTAATAAGATGTAGTTCGTTAGATGTTATCAAATTACCCATATATATGATATATATATATATATATATATATACACACACATACTTCTAAGACAATATGATTGTCAATTAGAAGATCTTCCAAATTTTTCATGACTCCATAGGATGTAGTTGGAAAGAAAGACAAGTCTTAATTGTGTTAAGATTTGGGCTTGTGTGCTAATAAGCAATATTTTTTTGAGAACAATCTTGTGGGATATCCTTAAATAAACCTTTGGATATCACTTATATAAACCAACTAATAAATATTATTTGTTGGGTAGTTCATTGTAATCCTACAGTAGGATTTGCCTAAGATAGAGCAAATGAACTAGAGATAGAATGATGATCAACAAATATAACAACCTAGTTCCTACACCACAAGCTCCAAAGTAGTCGAGAAGGATTAATAGACCGTCTCAGTTGAATGGTTTGAACTTTATGACTAAGTCATAGAGTTGCACCTCTTAATTCGAAAGATTTAAGAATGAAAATCCTTATGACTACATTGAGTGTATATATGAGATATACTCAAGGAAATGGTATAGTACCATTTAACCCAAAATAGTGAAACCTTCATAGCTAATAGGTAGCTTAAGGTGACTACAATCAAAGAGATTGGTTGACTTGGAAGAAACCATATTGGTTGACTTGGAAGAAACCATCTTTGGCGTAGTCTTGGTTTCTATTAATTCGATGATGGCTAACTACAACTAAACAGTGATTCAATGTTTGGACATAATATGGGTTTCCGAAGCCATTATCAAGATAGTCTTGATAACATATGTCTAAGACTTGGAATCCCAAGACGTGTAAGTTGTAGAGATCCATCCATTATGAATCTTAGCAAGCTAGTGGGAGCCATAAGCGTTTTATGAGACAAAGATCAAATCGTTTGATTTCTCATAAAGATGTAAATGAATCTCTTTGTTTACTAGGTTTACAAAAGATTAGTGGGAGTTAATCATATTCCTAAATTTGAACATATATATGATATATTAATTTTGGAATTGAAAGGAATTCTTCTTCGATAAAGTTATGACTTTAAACGTTCTATAATGATAGAATGTATATGGGAGACATAGTATGTATACATGGGATGGAAATCTATAATGATAGATTTTAGGATATAATTGGATTATATAAATCCCTAATGATAGACAAAAGATGCTAGGAAGTTTCTCATATGATGATAAACTTCAATCAGAAGGACAATTCTAGTAAGACTAGGAAGTTGCTCTTCACAAAAGGAACGTACCCCTTTGACTCCCAAAGAATTAATGCGTAAATAGAAACCTTTATGCATATGCAGAAAGGTAATTTATGTATTTCATATTGTATGAAAAACGATGATATGAGTTGTACCAAGATTGGTACAAGACGATATCAATGCAAGCCCAGGATCAAAACCATGGCAACTGTCAAGTGAGTCTTTAAGTATTTTAAGAAATACTAAAGGATAGATTCCTCAAGAACGAGGAAGAATTAGAGTAACGCAATGGAAGCGTAAAAGTATTAAATTATGAATCTAATATCGTATCCATCATTGGATGTCTCTTCATTTTGAATGAAGAGATAATTGGATATCTCTTTATTATGACTAAAGAGATATTTGGGTGGAAACATTAAAAGTAATGACTTTAGTGTGTTCCATCATGAATGCAAAATATATCGCCATATAGAAGTTTACAACAATGTTGTTTGGATGGGAAAGTTCATTTATGAACTCTCCATTCGGTTCCAACCAGAAAG
Source organism: Heteromeles arbutifolia (assembly GCA_024362995.1). Taxonomy (NCBI): domain Eukaryota; kingdom Viridiplantae; phylum Streptophyta; class Magnoliopsida; order Rosales; family Rosaceae; genus Heteromeles; species Heteromeles arbutifolia. Next base: position 31,226,262 of record JANCRC010000004.1, read on the forward strand.
TGTCTCTAATGTATCGACACTACAACACTAATGGGGCGATGGCTCAAGCCAGGGAATCAAGGTCTCATCAAGATCCGAACTTAAATGAGAGACTGAATCACATGATTGAGAATCATGTATAATGGTGACGTCGTTATTCTCAAGGTTGCTTCTATGGATAACATATAGATATCCATTGTCTAGGCTTACTACTCAGCTATTTTTGAAATGAATTCAGAAGAGGTATCATCACTGATGACCAAGCTGATTGGCTCTAGTGCAAGTGGGAGATTGTTGGAAATGTGCCCTAAAACCAATCATATGATGATACTTTACGGACATTTCACATGTTAAACTAATCTAGTTTAATATACAGGACAAAGATTATTGTTTTAAGCCGTCTTATATAAATGTTATATGCTTAAACGATAAGTCCAAGGAATATGTAATAGGGAGAATGTGATCTAAAGAAGTTAGATTCATGAGACCATTATATTTCGTATACATATCCTAAATGTTCCTGATCATAGGATTGCCAATTGGGCATTGACAGTCCGTCAAGATCAGTACATGCTATGTCTTCTCTTAGGGAGAGTGACTAGTTTTGAGTCATTGGTGTAATTGACACCAAGACAAGCATGTAGGTGCTCAATAAAGAATGAGTCCATTGAACACGATCAACAAGGAGTTCTCATACTCATGTCACATGAGAACTAATGGTTGGGATAATGCAAAGTAGTCATTTGACCTGAGGCATCATATTTGTCTTGTGGTTAGGTCCTTGATCTTTGACTATGTCAAAGTCACTCTATCAGAGGGTGTCCACGGCATAGTTGGGGTTAAGCCACTTACCCATGGAGGCAAGTGAATGCGCAACAAGGGATCTCCAACCTTCAAACTGTTTGAGGGAGAATACTCTACGATATGATTAAGAATCTCTGGCCAGAGTATGAATGAGATTTAGGAAGTCGTTCCAAATCACATTGAAGGTAATCATATAAGTAAATGAATCACATTGGATAGAAGACATGAATAAACTATCAAGCCAAACAATGTGGTCAAGAGTATTGTATTAGAGAAAGATCGTATTGTATTGTAATCCTAAACTGAATAGGTTCTCCACCTCTTTTGATTAGCTTGGGTAGCCATGACATACTGCTAGGTGTCAGTCATGGCTTGTGAAAGCCCTGAAGATGTATAATCACTAAAGTGAGAATTGAAAGTAAGTTTCAATTCACAATCGATTAGTAAGAGTTCTAATCGCCCACCGCCTCGCTAAAAGGAACCTAATGGATCGCACACCGTGTAAGGTAATGATTGAAGGATATAACGAAGATGAGTAAGGATAATTAAATAGTTTAATTGTTTATGGCAAAGATTAATTAATATGTTAATTAATCAAACGAATAAATTTGTTTTAAACCTTGAGTTGGATTTGGGCTTCGAATTGTCAAGCCCATTAGCTTAAGTTGTATGACAACTTAACAACCAAAATTCAAGAAGCCCAAAATAGCCCAAAGGCATGGGAAAACCGGCCATATAGAGATGAGGGACCTTTTGGTCCAAAAAGAACAAAAAAGATGAAAGCATAGAAGGGGTATCTTTGCTCCATCCTCATTAGGGTTTTTCTAAGGATGAAAAGTGAGAAATAACTCTCTCTTTTTCTCTCTAGGAGGCCGACCCCCTTGGAGGGGATTAGCTAGCAATCATTCCTCCTCCAAGGTCACTCATCTTCTTCCTTCATCATCCTTGGTGTTGAAAATTAGAGGTCTCCTACCTTGGGGACTTTTGGAGAATCAATTCTTCCATCCATATCCATGGAGCCAAGGAGCAAGTAGACAAAGGAAAGAAGGCCCTCACATGGGTGATTAACCTTTGCTAAGCAAATAGGTGCTTCAAAGGTATAAAAGTTTCTCAACTCCTTTCTTTAAGATTTGAGTTGAGTCATGGTTCACCATAACTACTAGGCTTTGAATTTCATGGGTAATGTTTTGTTTTGAGTGCATACAAGCATCATTCCGTGTTTAATTGTTAATTGTATGCCTTAGATGTTGCTCAAATGAACATATTTTTCACAAATTTTCCTTCAGTATGCCCTATGAATGGCTGCCCTTGGAACCCTAAAGCTGCTACCAAGTGAACTAAGGTAGCCGACGGTTTCTGGAAAACTGCCTACGGCTTGCCCTTCGAGCAGTAAAGCCGTGCTAGACTTATACAACCGCACATTCTTGTGAAAGGTTAAACAAGCTAGTGTGCATATACAAAGCTTTATCCACTGCCGACATGCTACGTAGTCGATAAGCTTCACATCTGCCAAGTGCGGAACAACCTACATCAAGTCTTAAAATGTTGTGATATTTGCTATGCAACCTACGGAATTGGAAAAAGCCAAGGTTAACAGCCTAGTGGTTACGCAAACTTGTCTGTTTCTGTAAGTAAGGCATCCGGCTGCCAACCCTATGGCAAATAACTTTGCAAAGTTCTACACCAACACCTATGGCTGCATAGGCTACGCAGACCTGTCTGCTTATAGAAAAGTAGCACGTCTGCCACTGGTCTATAAAGTCTAAAGGTTAAGGCATGAACAAAAGAAGTGAAGATGAAGAAAGGTGAATGAAGCATGTTTATAAACAATTAGCAAAAGGTCGAATGAGTTCAAGCAAAACAAGAGCTATAAGGAAAAACAGAGATAATCCTAAAGGCTACCTAGAAGACTACACTTCAGCAACTTGGACATCCCACGATTACTCGGTCGCCACACCTTCAGCAGCCATGACGCATTTCGCAACAGCATCATCCAGCGCTTCACCCCTTGCTGCCTCAGCCTGGGCACTAACTTTTCCAACAACTTCACCAATAGAGGCCTCAAACGTAAAAGCAAGCAGAGAAATAGAGAAGGTTTCGAAGTCTCTCCCAAAGACATGATCTACATAACCCAGCTTATAGAAATCGGCTTCACTCTGAACAAGCGGAGCTTCGAGCCTAGCCTTCTCACCTTTTAGCTGCCCGATTTCCTCGAGCAGACCAATACGGATGCGCTGCAGCTCATCCACTTCTTTCTTCAAACTTTCATTAATCTTTAGTGCACCTTAGAGTTCTAACACTTGGGGTTCAAGCCTATCAATGACCTTTTTGAAGTGGATCACTTCGTTATAAGTAGCAATTAACTCTTCATCTTTTGCATAAGCAGTAGAACAAAGCTAAAAAACAGCATGCTCAAGATCTTGAATATGAGGTATGTGACATCCGATCTTCTTCTCTACACTTTCATATTTAAAGTTGGATCGCATCAAGCCTAGAGTTTAACTCAACGACCTATTAGTGAGTGGTCTCAAGTTGCAGAGAAGTGAGGGTAGAGATATTAGACCCCTTCAAAGTGACGAGCTCAAATTCCAACCTCTTAATCTTCTCGGCAGAAGAATAAGCTTCAGCTGCCACAGCCTTTGCCACCTCCTAAGCAGCCTTGGTATCCTCTTGATCAAGGACATAGACTCGGCTGCCAGAATCGCCGTTTTCTGCATCACAGCCAGCAGAGCAGTCCTCCTATACTCAGTCGTATGCTTCGCAAAGGAACTCGGGCCAACAATCCATTTGACACCATCGACAAACTTGGCACAAACATCTATGTCTTCAAGTAAATCTGGTTTAAAAAAGGCACAGATCTCAGCAGCCTCCCAGAAGCAGGCTTAATGGATTTCTCACAGCTGCCCACGCGAGCAGCCTCCTCCTTCCTAGCAAGCGATTCAGTCTCAGCAGCAGGAGGAGTGGGCCTTGACGCCATTTCAGCAGCAGAGTTCACCTTATTGCTATTAATAATAGAAAGCCTTTCCAAAGGTGAACCAGACTTAGCTCCCAACCGACGTCTTGGTACAGACTTTAGCACTAGGGGCATGACATGACCTCTACGCTGAGCAACCCTATCAGCAATCGAACTAGCCATCTTTGGCATGGCAGGCGTCACTGGCTCAGATCTAGCAACCCCATCTTTCGTCCCTATGAAAAAAGTCAAGTCAATCACAAGCCATGGGGCAGCAGGCAAACCTTCGCGAGTAGCAGAAGAAGCCATTGGTTTTTTCTCAGCCGGCATCTCTTGAGTAGGCGGGGAAGATCTCTTTTCCCACATTCACTTGCAGCGGGATCCACAACAGCAATTGGACGAGCTAATGCATCCGCCTTGATCATATTCATCTCCTCTCTCGGAAGCAGACTACCTTTCTCTCGGCGAAGAAGATTAAGCAGCCAACGCTATTCATGGTACTCAGCAGAGGAGCTCAACCCATACTGGTTTTACTCTCATTTTTTCTCTCGGACTAGCAGGCAGGAGGCCTGCATGCCCAGTATTCCAGCAGCCCATGAGGACTGCCACCTCCTCATTTCTCCCAATCGCCGGCCTAGACCGAGTCAGGTCCAAGAGCCCAAAGGACATGAGCCATGCGGCTTGCCTAGCACTGCGCCCCAGCGCCACAATCCTCAGCCCCAATTGCACAAGCTGCCTTTGGCTCTAGTCAAGCCGAGCAGCCCAAGCAGTGGTCCTTGCCACGACGCCTCCTCGGCCCATGTCGAGCTAACTCCTGGCCCTTGCCAATCGACGTGCCGTACCACCCCGACGGCTGCCCCGCAATAACACTATCCAAGAAGAAGACAAGAAAAAATTAAAATTTTCTTACATCGGTGCGGCACAGAGAAGACGAAGAAATTAACGAAAGACGGTCCTTTGCACGGGCAAGATGTAGAAGATTGCTAGATGAGGGGGAACAAATATCCTCTAAGCTCTCTCTCTCTCTCTCTTGTAGGTAGAATAAATCACTCTCCAAAGTTGATTTAATAATCCACTTAAGGTGGACTTAAATAGGCTTTGAGAGAAATTTATTTCCCTTTCCTAGAAGGATCTAATTTCCAATTAAAGAGGGAATCTACATCAAAATAGGAAGCAGTCCTAAGTTTCCTAAAGCAAGAAGATCTCTACACCTGTTACCCTTTTCTGCGAGCAGGCCAACAGGTGTAGGGGCATTTGTGGAGCCAAAAATATTCAAGAGGCAACATATGGATTTTTTGGTGAAGAGGACAAAATTACCCTCGAGGCACACTGGGTTTCCTACACGTGAGCAGTGGAGAATCATCCATCAACCGAGTCAAGAGTGCCCAAAATAGGTAACAAGTTCAAATTTATCTCATCCATCTTTACTCCATATCCTCTACAAGGAAATCATTCCATAACTTACAAAAACATTTCTTTTATTATGTTAATTAGCCAATTAATATATTTATTCCTAATCAATATATTAATTGCTAATCAAATCACCAAATAACACCCAAAATATACACAAAGGGCCGGCCACTCTTTCTCCAAGAGGGACTGGCCATGCCCTATATATATTTGCTCCCATTCTCACAAAAAGGGAAGTCTTCACTCTTGCTAAAATTCCCTAGAATTCTCCAAACACTTTTATCTCTAAATTCTAACTTTGACATCAGAGGTTCTTCGACCAAAGCCCCCCCAATCATCGTGGGCGCGTGAGGCTCTTGACCTTGACCAAAGGTGTTGATTGTTTTGTAGGTGCAATTTTGTCCAAGATCAAGGAGGAAGAAATTTGCATCCACAGTATCCATGTGGAGTTTATTATTAGGTTCATTCTTTTTTTTAAGAATGTATCCATGTTTTTTAGTTTGAAGAATCTATCAATGTTTTATGCTACATTATTTTTTTCGGTGATTTGATGAATGTACCCATAGTTTTATATGTATCAATTATCTGTCTTATATGTACATAATTTTTTTATGGCAGACCATGATCTTGTAGTGACTTCTAAGTTGTGGACCGGCCTTCTTCCTAGGCTAGTAGTTAATTGCGCTTGCATGATTTCTGAGGTTCTGGCTTGTGAGGCTGGTATTGAAGATGCCGAAGATTCTGATCATGATGATTTTTAAGTTTCTAATCTTCTTTAATATTTCAAATCCCACAAATTATGTGTTTTATTTAATATTTCATAAATATAGGTAATTGCAAATTATGATTTTTAAATTAAAAAAATAAAATAGGTGATATGGAAATACATTTAATACTAGTATGCTGAGGTGTACAAAAGTCAGGGACCTTTGATAAAAAACTGAAAATTAATAAGTTTCAATCCAAGAAGATTGGTGGCTAAGGACCGTATCCAAAGTATCCCAAATAAAAACTATACTTGTATTTAGAATTTGGGAAGGTTTAAACTTAAAACTAAAGCCATTATGACACTGTCGTCATCACAAACTAATGCAGCAAAAATAAGAAAACCCCAAAACCAAAAACCAAATTCGAAAATTCTCTAATTCATAATATGGGTTCTTTTTTACTAGGTACCCAGAATACCCCTTAACTTAATTAAAAAACAGAAAAATTAAAAACAATGGAACCGCCTATCCCTCCTAGCTCGCCTATCCGCCTAGCTCGTGTAACCCGTCTAGCCTCTACCTGATTTTTCTCCACGTTTTGGCCTAAATCACATTGGTTCTCCACCGCCTAGGCCAATTTTTAGAATAGTGAGTAAAAGCACAACCTAACTTAAGAGCAAATACAATGAACATGATCAAATAAGAGAGAAGGAATAAAGCCATGGGAACTTAACAATGGAACTCCATTCTCGTCATGGTCGATCAACAACCTATTATAATGTCTGGAAACTTGGGATTTCTTGGCTTACTAACGCGGTTTTCGAATAAAAAATGCAGGCGAGGAGGACTCTTTCCCAGATCAATGATTTAGCCGACTCTCGTTCTTTGGACCAACTTATGATCTACACAAAAATGGGTTTGTCACTTTTTTCACATACATCAGGAATGACCGCTTGATTCATTATACAACAATGCAACATCGGACGCTGGAAACATCTTTTGCCTTTCTCACCGGGTCATGGCTTTAGGAGGTTCTTTGGAATGTTCTTGGTAGGACCCCCTTCAGTTGGTCAGGTCTAGTATGGATCATACATGGATGATAGTTGGAGTTGATGGCATTGTGAGGGTGTTCGTAGATCGGAGCTCAAAAAATGTTCACCCGGAAAGTCTCTTTCAGTCCACAACAAATTCTAAACTAAATACCCTATATCTAAAATAAGAAAAATGTCGCTCCTCCAATACTCTTACCAGATAATGCAAATTGCACTTTAAAAGCCACAGAACACCAAAGCACTCCACCGAAGGAGATTCTTGGATGAGCAATTCGATGAGTCGAGTAGCCAAGGTTAGTGATTGAGGGTTCGTGAAGAGGAATAACAACTGGGGAGAAATGTTGCATACTAAATTGAGAAAACTCAGAGCAAATTGAGATAAGAGCTCAATATAAACTGAGACACAAAAGCTCAAAGCACATCACCATAAGATAAAAAAGGTTATCAAAATCAAGGAAGATAAGGAAAACAAGAAAAACGGAAGATAGGGACTGCCACCGACCCCACCAAAGGAAGGGGTCATCGAAATAAAGATAGAAAAAGATTTCTTTTCCTGGGCTAGAGATAAGGAAGGGGGCGAGTGTAATATCACAAATCTGTTGGGTCATTTAAAATGACTCAATTAAAGAGCACAAAAAAAAAAAAAAAAAATGGAAAGTAAGCCTACATGCTAGGTTTTGACATGCTCCGTAGGAGAATCTGTTGTATATTTATAAAGTCGGTTGCGACTTCTTCAAGTTTGAAAATAAAATTTAGGCCTCATGAGATAAACAAAAGTTAAGATATAAATATTTTAAAGTGAAGGATAAAATTTGAGAGTTGGTTGAAGTGACAAAATGTTAAAGTAGCATAAAAGTGACAAATGGATTAGCAAATGACACTTTTAAAGGTAAGTTTTGCTAATGCTCTAATAAGTTTGAATTCTATAAATTGTGGGCCACAACTATTAAACCCATGTCACCACAACAATAATCTAAACTACCTATAAACAAAATTATCTTTGTCAACCAAAAAATTGTGAAAACACCAAATTAACCACGTCAACAAAACTAAGAAAAAATAACTAAAATAAAAGTTATGAGCAATATAGTAAATTAAAGACAAAATAGTTTTATCGTTTTTAAATCTCACAGCCAGGTAACCATGTCAGTTGCCTCCATTTTCTCTTCCACGCTTACGAGAAAACATTAACTGTCCTGCGACGTAAAAATATTTCCTCGCTAAAAGGGTAGCTACAACGATGAAAATGGTATTCCTCGCTGGGGACATTCAGTGGCAGGTGTAAAGCGACGAACTCAGTTACGACTATGTTTTCTCGCTATAAACCATTTAGCGACTAAATCAACACAATTAGCGAAAAATCACTTTTTCCGCTAAAACGCTATCTGTTGTAGTGCCTCCTTGGTATTGTCTAGGGTGGGTGTCATTTTGGGCAACATTTTGGCATAGAAAAGACAAGTCTCCTTTGCCAACACTACTGAAGTCTGCAGATTTACAACATAAATGAAGAAAAAGAGTAACTTTTTAGATGATGATCGATTATTGCAAAGGAATTGTTATAACCACACTAAAATAGTCACAAATCCTATCATTCTTCTTGTGTCTTTTTTATTTTATGTTTTAATCTGTATATATAAAGTGAGAACCCCAAAATGGTGAAGCTTTCCAAAATGCCAAAAATCATAAAAGAAACAAGCAGTTTGTGAGGGAAGATGAAATTGAACGAATTGCCTCTGTAGGTGGGTAATTCCTACAGGTATGTCTCAGACTTTCCTCCTGACAGTTGTTGTTGACATTTTTTATTATTGTACAAAAAGAAATAGGCCAGTCATGGTTAGTCAATGGCATTTTTCCTTTTGGGATCGAATTGGGAAGGTGATTTTCATGTCTAACTTATCATTCAAATTGTGGTAAGTATTTTCTCTTTCCAAGTGCTAAAAATTCTGCTTTACTTTTAATGGAGTTAAAGAATTTCATGTTTCTGACATTTTGAAGCAGCAAAAGCAGTCCTCAAGAAGACAGTGGAGATGATGACAAAACAATAAGGCCATATTTAGTTGTGAATCTCTATGAAGATTAATGGATCATCATCTTGCCCTCGCAAAACAAGTTCAAGTTGAATACCTCTTGAAGAGAGTTAAAACAACCCTAATTAGTCAATCAACCTTAAAATGCCCCTTCTTCACAACCTTAATCCCTTTCCAACGTTTTATATTGCACGAATACTATCACATTGAACGACAAAAGTGCCTCTGATTAATGTTTTAATCGATTTTTTTATCAGTAGTTTAGTTTTTTTCTTTAATTTGGTAGGAACTGCGGTCTCTTTTTTTCTTGGTGCAGAATCTACGTGAGTTCATTTTAATTTGTAATTACAACAAAGAACACCATTTTTGCCCCATAAAGTGGAATTAGTTTTCACTAATATGGTTATGCAGTGTATCCTTTTTTTTTCCTTCGCATATATACAAAGAAGGATTGAGGCGCAGAAGGATTATATGAGGCTCTACAACAATTTGAGAAAGAACCATAATTCTTCATATCATGATCCTTTATTTGTAACAGCTGCACAAGGTGTGGGGGGTTCAGTCGCAAAGTCTCTTATTTTTCAATTGCTATTTATCTTCTAATTTCAGTTTTTTATGCAAGAGTATTAGGTTTGCTTTCTATGGCTTATTTACTTGGGTTTGGGATGTGAGAGTATAGATGTTTGCTTTCTGATCAAAGAGTTAGATAATTGTGGTTGTAACAACACGTTTCAACTTGGCTTGGTTGATATATTCTTTTTCTTTTTAGAATCCCTCTACTTTGTGTTGGTTTTTCTATTAAGAGAAATGCAATTCTGATAAAATTGGTTATTCATATATTGCAATTGTAACATCCCACATCGTTCAGGGGAGTGATCCTTAAATGTATATTCCCATCCTTACCTAGCACGAAGCCTTTAGGGAGCTCACTGGCTTCGGGTTCCGTAGGAACTCCGAAGTTAAGCGAGAAGGGTGCTAGAGTACTCCCAAGATGGGTGACTCACTGAGAAGTTGCTCGTGAGTTCCTAGAAACAAAACCGTGAGGGCGTAGTTGGGGCCCAAAGCGGACAATATCGTGCTACGGTGGTGGAGCGGGCCCGGGAAGTGGTCCGCCCCGGGTCGGGATGTGACAAAATGGTATCAGAGCCAATCCTTAGCCGGAAGTGTGCCGACGAGGACGTTTGGCCCCTAAGGGGGGTGGATTGTAACTTCCCACAAGAGTGAACCTTCAATGTATATTCTCATCCCTACCTAGCACGAGGCCTTTAGGGAGCTCACTGGCTTCAGGTTCCACAAGAACTTTGAAGTTAAGCGAGAAGGGGGCTAGGTCACTCCCAGGATGGGTGACTCACTGGGAAGTTGCTCGTGAGTTCCCAGAAACAAAACCGTGAGGGCGTAGTCGGGGCCCAAAGCGGACAATATCGTGCTACGGTGGTAGAGTGGGCCTGAGAAGTGATCCACCCCAGGCCGGGAAGTGATCCACCCCGGGTCGGGATGTGACAGCAATTGTAGATCAATAAATTTTTTAAAAATAAAATAAAATAAAAACAACGTTTTACTTTATTGGTTCGTGGAGAAAAGAAGGCCAATCCAGGAAATTTTTATTATCTTTTTACGAAAAAAAGGCTTTGTAGTTTGTATTATTGAAGATGCAAAATCATGAGTCCATTGAAAGTAAGTTTAAATTTATGTGTCACTTCAATTTATTCCTCCGAAAAGAGTGAATGTTATATTTCATTGTTTCCTTTTGACAATAAATTTATCTCTATAGACTGTTTATTTTTTTTATTGAGAAGGTGTGATATTTTATTGAAATAAATAACGTACAAACGTGAGAGATAGTGTACATGAAGTGCATTGATAAAAATCTTGTCGGGGCATTTAACCCGATCGAAGTGAAAAAGAGTGTCACGTACAAATAAAGGGAGATCTATCCCCCAAAAGTACAATCCATGCATTACGTAATACAGTCTTCCAGTAAAACATCCATAATTAAATAGGGTGGTTCCTTAAACCAAACTATACCAGCTCCATAACCTAATCCCGCATGAGCCAGCCAGATGATGAGCAGCCTAGTTGGCATCCCGACGCACAGAAGATAGATCGTAGTGGACGAACACCTGCAACAAGCATCTAACGTTGTTTAGAACTGGGCCTTCGTTTGATAGTTCCTCCTCCTGCCTTCTCAAGGCTGCCATAACAAGGGTTGCGTCTCCTTCAAACACCAATCTAACGTCTTCAGGGAAGTGTTCCTTACAGAAACTGGTGGCTTTCCTTGCTGCCAATAATTCAGCAAGCAGCGGAGAGGCCACCCAATCGTGGCTACCAGCCATCCCAGCCACAAAGGAACCCTTCCCTCTTCGAGCCTTCAACCCACGCCCAGTCGAAATTGCACTTAAGCCAACCATCACTGGGCGCCTAGGATGCAGACACGAACACGGATACAGGGATACGACACGATACGACATGGGGACACGTCAAATTTCTAAAAACGAAGACACGATACGTCAAGGATACGGCAATTAAAAATATATATAAATATATTTAAAATATTATAACACAAGCATTTAAATTTATTAGTCAAATTTAAATTTATTTCAATAAACTCCAAACAGTTACTATTATAATCTAAAATATCATGAAAACACAATAGTATATTATTTATAACATACAAAATATTATACACAAAAAGCAAAAGTGGCTTTTGGCTTTTCCAATTTTGCATAACAGATACACTTTTCAGATTGAATCAATCAAAGCAAAATGGGGGCTTTTAGCTTTGAATAAAAAAAAAAAAGCAAGTTTTCTTTCAGTTTCAGAGATGGTTCTGGGAATCAGATTGAGCTTCAAAATTAACAAAGTGAAAACGAAGTCGAAGGCTCTCACCAGCAGTTGTAGACGGAGACGATGGAGACGATGGAGACGACAGAGTAGTTGCAGACGGAGACGATAGAGATGACGGACGGACGGAGCAATTGCAGACGACAAGTCTGATTTCTGAGGTTCGAAATCGTTTTGGTTTTTAGTTAAACAATTCGAATCAATCACGATTCTGTGCGGATTTATTGGATTTTTTTTCCTGATTATCCTTTGATTTTGTTTGAAACGTATTCAAAAAGTATGTGATAGGAGCATATTTATGCGACTTAGTTAGCTTGTTTTCATGCATTTACGTTGTTAGTTCTTAGTTAATTTTGTGTTTTAAGCTATTTTCGTGTGTTTGTAGGTTCAAAGTGTCAAGATGGCAAAAAGAAGCAATTTGGAGCATTCTAGAGCATTTTTGGGCCAAGATTGGGTAGTGCAAGCATGGAGGCAAGTTGATGGACGAAATTGAAGATATAAAGGCTTGAAATCAGCTAAGAAGATGGAAGAAAGAAGTCAAAGATAAAGAAGATAAGGAATCAGCTCAAAAGAAGGAGAATTATCCAAAACATCCTTATCTTATCTTATCTTATCCAATCCTTATCTTATCTTATCCTAATCTTATCCTAACCTGTTTTCTTCAGTTTAGGGGACTTAAAACCTGATTTCTAGAAGTCCTATCCATTCTCCTAGAAAAGTGGCGCCCCAAATACTTCTAGAAACCCCAAAATCTGCCCAGAAACACATTCTTTCTAGAACCCTGAAAATCTGGCATCTTCTTCCCTTCTAGAATCATTTTTCCTTGCCTTGCAAGGCATTCCCTGCCCTTATCCTATTGTGCCGCACCTCTCAGGCCCTTTCCCTCTTGGATTCTGATTGTTAGGCCTTTTTCCTTGTGGATTTGGGTTCTACAAATCCTTTTCAGAAATTAACTGGACCACAATTCCTTTTCCAAATTAATTGTCGCACCCTAGGGCCCTAATCCTATTTTTCTGCTAAGTCCAAGTCCTAAACTGATTTCCCTAGGGTTTGCTATGCTATATATACATATTTTCAAGCCTTGCCGCACACCACCACCCATCCATACGAATTCTACACACCTCTACACATCTCAGCCATTCCAAACACCATTCATCCGCAGCCCTGCAAGGAGAGGAAGAGCAGCTTTGGAGCGTTTTGCACCCAATCTGGAGTGCTGGGCGTTCTTAGGTGTTTTCTACCTTATGTTTTTTATGTTTAAATTAGTTTTCCTTTGTCTTGCTGTAGTTATGAGAGGCTAAACTCATTTTTAGCTAGAGGCTACTTTGAAACCATGATTTTGTGTGTGATATGACTTGATAAATTTCAGTTAGAGATTCTTGAAGTATGAATGCAATTGGCTTAACTGTTTGAATTAGAACTTATTTCTGTTTGTTGATTGAGGGTCGACACTTAATTGGCATGCATAAATTTGATGCTAGGATATAAGTAAGTTTCACATAATCATTACAAACTTATGTTCACAAGTAGTAAAGGTTGCTGGAACAATCGTGTTAAGTTCAATTCTTGGTGTGAGTAACATGATGTCATAGTTATGAATGCCTCGTCAATGCTTATGATTCTCATTGAGCGTAATGATCTCTGATTGTGTCTCTATTATGATGTCATGTAGGGAAATTGATGAGAATAATTTGGTTGTAGATGAGTTGTCCGTCCAATTCAATAAAATTAGGAGAATCTGAGGGTTAATTAGTGATTGACACGGTTAATCTGGGGCATTGTCATTCGTAATTCAATGAAAACGTAATTGGAAATCAAGTTATATGCATATAAATCACGTGTGGATAAGGAAACCTCTAGCTAGTTCACCATCCATCCTAAAAACCCAATTTCGTCTAAATCTGCCTAGTTTAAAGTCTGTGTTAGTTTTAACTTAGTTTCACTCTAAAACCAATCCCCCTTCACTTGTTTGAGTCTAATTAGTTAGAATCTGTCTCAGTTTGTGTCTTTGTGTGTTTTGAGTCAAGTTTAATTCAATTTTCATCCAAAGTTGTGTCTAGTGTCTAGAATCTGTCCAATTAGTGTTTTTAAGCAGTTTTGAGTATTTTGAACCTGTTTTGAGTCTTTACTAGTCTATTTAGAGTCTTTTAAGTCTTGTTTTGCTTATTTGAGTCAGATTAGCAAGCCCTCCTAATCCCCGGTCCAGAACGATCCCTACTTGCGTTTATACTACAATTGATAACAAGAGGGTTTAATTTGTGTGCTTAACTTTAATCACATCAGTATGATACGCGTATCTCGACAGTATGATATTCGTATCTCATCAATAAAGAATGTATCCCTTCATTCCGATACGTATCGGGCGCGTATCGACGCGTATCCTGTACGTATCCGTATCCCTGCGTGTCAGATACGGGATACGCTGAGTTTTCCCCGTGTCTATGCATCGTAGCTGGGCGCTGCCCATCTCTGTCGCACACTAGTAGTGCGACGGTTTCTCTGACCATGGCATTTCTTATAAACTTTCAATCATTCCTCAACATTCATGACGAGCTCAACTGGAGTTACTTGTTTTCCTTGCCATAGTAGTTCATTCCGTGTCTTCCATAGGTCCATAAAATCATAAGCAGTAGTTCAAACTTCGCCATAGGAAAAGAGCGAGCACTTTGCATCAACCAAGCCTTTATACATAGGTGATCAAAGACAATAATCCTCAAGCCTAACCCTATGAACCAAACAGCTGCTGCAAATGAGCAATCTTGAAGGCCATACTTGATAGGAGCATATTTATGCGACTTAGTTAGCTTGTTTTCATGCATTTACGTTGTTAGTTGTTAGTTATTTTAGTGTTTTAAGCTATTTGCGTGTGTTTGTAGGTCCAAAGGGCTAAAGGAGCAAGAAAGTGCATTTTGGAGCAGTTTTGGGCACTAAATGGATTGCACATGCTTGGAGCTAAGTGGATGGACGAAATGAAGACCTAAAGATATAAGGATTCCTAATTGAAGAAGGATTCCTAGTTGAAGAAGGGTTCCTAGTTGAAGAAGGATTCCTACTAAAAGAAGGAATGTTAGCCAAGGTTTCCTACTTTGGTTTTGACCTTTCCTAATCCTAAAAATTCCCTAAGTTCCAGCAACAAAGAAGACTCTACCTTATTAGGACACTAAATAAGAACTTCTAGAAGTCCCAAGGACCTTGCCGCACCTTTTCCTTGTTTCCTCTTCCTTGCCGTGCAAGGGAGAGTCC
This sequence comes from Heteromeles arbutifolia, assembly GCA_024362995.1. Taxonomy (NCBI): domain Eukaryota; kingdom Viridiplantae; phylum Streptophyta; class Magnoliopsida; order Rosales; family Rosaceae; genus Heteromeles; species Heteromeles arbutifolia. The sequence goes on from JANCRC010000004.1 coordinate 31,241,278, forward strand.
TTCTTTCCTATTTTCTGCCATAAAAAACTTTCCCTTTCTTTTAAGTCACATTCCCCTTTCCTAAAGGCTTAGCCGCACCACCCTTACCCTTTTTCTCTAAGATTCTGATTTTATTTCCCTTTTTCTAGTAGATTTGAATTAATTTCTGTTAACTAAAATAAGTAGGGTTTTGATTTCCTAAAATCTTTAAAATTAAAGCCTTTGCCGTAGCTTAGGAGGGCATTCATACATCCAGCCACAATCATGCATCATCATTCACTCCCAAAAACATTAAAACACTCTTTGCCGCACCATATACCTATCCCAACCATAACCATACTTTCTCTAATCCATTCTTCCATACATTCCACCATTCAAACCATCAACCATACCTTGTGCCGCAGCAAAGGAAGGGAAAGAAAGTTCTTGGACGTGCTTGCTGTTCAATTTGGATTGCTGGAGGGTTTAGGTGTTTTCTTTCTTTTGTTTTCAATGTATAAATCTGTTTACCTCTGTTTTGCGATTATGAGGAACTAAACCCCTCTTGGCTAGAGGGGAATTCGAAACCATGATTACACTTGCAATATGATTGGATTAATTCCAGTTGTGATTTCATAAAGTGTGAATGCAATTTGCTTAACTGTTTTATTCAAAACTTATTCTTGAATGTTGATTAAGGATGCATACTTAGTTTGCATGCATGAATCTGGTGCTAAAATATAAGGGAGTTTCACATAATCGTTACTAACTTATATTCACAAGTAGTGAAGGTCGCTGGTCATGATCGCGTTAAGTTAAATTCTTGGCATAAGTATCATGATGTCATAGTTACGAATGCTTTGTCAATGCTTATGATTTTCATAAAGCTTAATGATCTTTGATTGTACCTCTATTATGATGTGCATGTAGGGGACTATTGAAGAATAATTTGGGTTGAGGATGCGTATTCCATTCAATTCAATGACTTAAGGAAAATCTGAGGGTTAATTAGTGATGGCACGGTTAATCTGGGGCATTGTCATTCATGGTTTATCGAAAAAGCAACTGGAGATCAATTTGTATGCAAGTGTGTCATGTGTGGAGAAAGACCCTCTAGCTAGCCCATCATCCATTCAAAACACCAATTTCGTGCCTAAATCTGTCTTAGTCTTTAGTTTACTTGTTTTGTTTTAAATTCGTCCAAAACCCAATCCCCTTTACTTTTGTGTGTCAAACTAGTTAGAATCTGCCCAACTTTGTGTTTTTAAGTGTTTTGAGTCTTCATAGTTCAAATTCGTCCAATTTCATCCCTAGAGTCTGTTTTGAGTCTTTTAGCTTGTTTTAAGTTGTTTTGAGTCAATTTAGTGGTTTTGAGTCACTAGAGTCTAGTTTTGCATTCTTTGAGTCTAGTTTAGTGTTTTAAACTTAGTTTTATGTTTTTAAGTCAGTTTCAAGTGTTTTAGCAATCTCTCCTAGTCCCCGGTCCAGAACAATCCCTACTTGCATATTTACTACAATTGTTAACAAGAGGGTTTAATTTGTGTGCTGTTTTACGTTGCATCAAATTTTTGGCGCCGTTGCCAGGGATTAGCAACTTTGCTAATCCCTTGTTTCTTTTTCGTGTGTTTTTGTTTCTTGTTTTTAGGTACTAGTTTATGACTCGGAGTTCTCAAACTGTTCATAAGAATATCTTGGACTTTGACGACGATTTTGAGAGGACTTTAAGAAGGCAGAGAAACCAGCAAGAATCTAATCCACCCAGCCCTGAACCTGAGCTTGAAGAACAAGTGATAGAAGAGGAAGAAGAGCCTACGGCCCAAGTGTTGGAGGAAGCACGAACCATGGCAGCAGACAATCGAACAATCAAGGAGCTCTCTGCTTCCGGATTGGACAATGTCGCACCCCTATGCATCTAATACCCCACATCAACTCACGACAAGACCGATGAGTTTGAATTGAAGTCTAGCTTGCTGCACCACATTCCCAAATTCCATGGGCTGTCCATGGAAAATCCAAACAAGCATCTGAAAGAGTTCGAAGTGGTGTGTTTAAGCATAACTCCAATCAATGTTGATGGCAACATTTTGAAGATGGAGGTTTTTCCCTTATCTCTTCTAGAGAAGGCTAAAAATTGGTTATATGAATTAGCCCCTAGAACCGTCACTTCTTGGGAGAGCATGAAGAGGGTATTCTTAGAGAAGTTCTTCCCCACTTCAAGAGTCATTCTTTCGAGGAAGAAGATTAGTGGAATCCAACAAAGCCAAGGAGAGTCATTTCCAGCGTATTATGAGTGTTTCAAAAGCCTTATTGCATCATGTCCTCAACACCAAATGAAAGAAGAGCTTCTACTTCAATACTTCTATGAGGGTCTTCTTCCAATTGAAAGGTAAATGCTAGATGCTTCAGCGGGAGGTGTGTTGGTGGACAAAACACCTATGGTAGCAAAGACACTAATTGCAAATCGTGCATTGAATGCACAACAATATGAAGGCATTGGGCAAAGGGACACCCCACGGCAGCAACTAAATGAGATAAGTTCGACATCCGACATTCAATCTTAATTAGCTAATCTTACTTCTATTGTGTCTCAGATGGCCGAAAGGATGAGGATGCAAGGACCAAGTGTGTGTGGTGTGTGTTCTATCCAAGGACACTCTTCTGAGAAGTGCCCTCAATTGATTGAGAATGGTGTATGGGAAAGCACCAATGTAATTGGATTTCAAGGCCAAAACCAGCCAAGGAATGATCCATACTCTAATACCTACAATCTAGGTTGAAGAGACCACCCAAATTTCAAGTGGAGGGAGCCCCAACAACCTCAATAACAAGGAGGCTTTAGGCAGCAACCCCCGGGCTTCTACACAAAGCCATACGCACCAACACAAGCCCCACAACAATCTGCCTAAAACACTTCAAGTACTTCTTTAGATAATGAGACACTTATTAAGTTACTCACCAATTTGTCTCAGGGGCAAGAAAATCAAACCAAAGCAATGCAAAACCAAGACAAAATGGTGGATCACTTGGAAAAGCAAATTGGGCAGATAGCGGAATTTGTAAGACAGTTTCGAGAACAAGGCAAACTACTAAGCTCAACCGTTGTCAACCCCAATAGAGGATTCGAATATACAAAAGCAATCATATTGCGAAGTGGAAAACAAGTTGCAACAGATCCACAACCTTCCAAATCACATTCCCAAGAGGACGAAAAATTGCTGATTGAGGAGGAGGAGCAAGACAAGGCCACAACAAGGAAGAAAACAACATTGCCGCAACCTCCTACACTCCCTAATCCATCCAATCTGTCCACCCCAGGTAAGAAGGGTTCAAATTCGATTATTTCTAACGTTATTCCTCCAAATGTACCATTTCCTCGCAGATTTATGCAATCAAAGAATGAGGAGGCTGAAAAGGACATTCTGGAAACGTTTAGAAAAGTACAAGTCAATATACCACTCCTTGATGCAATCAAGCAAGTTCCAAGGTATACCAAGTTTTTAAAAGAACTTTGCACAACTAGGAAGAGAATTTCGAACAAGGAGGTGGTAAAGGTAAGTGAAAACATGTCAGCTGTCTTGCAACGTAAATTGCCCTCTAAATGCAAAGATCCGGGTAGTTTCACAATTCCTTGTGTTATTGGCAATACTTGGTTTGAACATGCCATGTTAGACTTAGGTGCATCTATTAATGTCATGCCTTATTCAATTTATGCATCTATAAACTTAGGAGAACTGAAACATGATGGTGTGATCATTCAATTGGCCAATCGTTCTAACGCCTATCCAAAAGGAGTTTTGGAAGATGTTTTAATACAGGTTCATCTTTCCGGCGGACTTTTATGTGCTTGAAATGGAAGATTCGAACCGCTCTTCTTCATTGCCAATCCTCATTAGAAGGCCATTCATGAAAACAGCCCGTACCAAGATTGATGTGTTCAAAGGAACCTTGACAATGGAATTTGATGGGAAAGTTATTAATTTCAATCTTTCTGAATCTATCAAGTATCCTAGTGATGATCACTCTTGTTTTTCTATTGATATAATTGATTCATTAGCGCAGGAATATCTTGAACAATTGAATGAAGATGCACTTGAAACGGTCATTACACAAGGAATGGGCCTAAAAAACAATGGACCAGCAATTATGCATACCCACGGCATTCATGAAGCAACCCTTGCCGTGCACCCTAATGAAGAAGTAATTGAGATGGTAGCTGCCCTAAAGTCATTGCCACAACAAAATGGTAAGCTTTTGCTCCCAATTTCAAGTTCAGTTTCGACTAATAAAATGTTACCTTCAGTTGTGTAGCCACCTTCCCTTGAACTTAAACCATTACCAAGCCATTTGAAGTATGTTTTCTTACGAGAACAAGAGACTTTGCCCGTCATAGTGTCTTCCACACTCACGGCAAAAGAGGAGGATAGATTGGTGAAGGTGTTAAAGGAGTACAAAACAGCAATTGGGTGGACATTGGCCGACATCAAGGGTATAAGTCCTACCACATGCATACATCGTATACTCTTGGAGGAATGAGCTAAACCATCACATGAGGCTCAACGCCGACTCAACCCTCCAATGATGGAAGTCGTGAAGAAGGAGATCATCAAGTTAATTGATTATGGAGTGATCTATCCCATCTCAGATAGCCGTTAGGTTTCACCTACCCAAGTGGTTCCAAAGAAATCTGGAGTCACTGTGGTGAAGAATGAAGAGAATGAACTTGTACCTACACGTATTCAAACCGGTTAGAGAGTTTGCATTGATTATAGGAAGCTCAACACCACCACAAGGAATGATCACTTCCCTTTGCCATTCATTGATCAAATGCTTGAAAGGTTAGCTGGTTATGCATTTTATTGTTTTCTTGATGGATATTCAGGTTATAATCAGATTGTAATAGCCCCGGAGGATCAAGAAAAGACTACTTTCACGTGCCCCTTTGGTACATTTGCTTATTGTCGCATGCCATTCGGGTTATGCAATGCACCTGCCACATTCCAAAGATGCATGATAAGTATTTTCTCCGATTATGTTGAAAAGATCATTGAAGTCTTTATGGATGATTTTAGCGTGTTTGGTGATTCGTTTGATGATTGCTTGGCTAATTTGACTTTAATCTTGAAAAGATGTATTGAAACTAACCTTGTGTTAAATTGGGAGAAATGTCATTTCATGGTTAAACAAGGTATAGTTTTGGGTCACATAGTCTCTGAACGTGGAATTGAGGTGGATAAATCGAAAGTAGATCTTGTACGTCACTTACCCTCTCCAACTTCAGTTAGAGAGGTTCGTATTTTTCTTGGGCATGCAGGTTTCTATAGACGATTTATCAAGGATTTTTCAAAGATTGCACAGCCCCTTTGCTGTCTCCTCCAAAAAGAAGTGACCTTTGAGTTCAACAAGGAATGTGAGAAGGCTTTCAAACATCTCAAGGACATGCTTACTTCGGCCCCTATCATCATTCCACCAGATTGGAGCCTTCCTTTTGAACTAATGTGTGATGCATCAGATTATGCAATTGGAGCTGTTTTAGGCCAAAGGAAGAACAAGCAGCCATATGTCATCTATTATGCTTCCCGGACCTTGAATGATGCTCAATTGAACTACTCCACCACTGAAAAAGAACTTCTTGCTGTTGTCTTTGCATTAGATAAGTTTCGTTCTTATTTAATTGGCACTAAAGTCATTGTTTACACTAATCGTACAACTTTGAAGTACTTGCTCACAAAGAAGGAAGCCAAGCCAAGACTCATTTACTGGATGCTTTTACTTCAAGAGTTCGATATTGAAATTAGGGACAAGAAAGGGAGTGAAAACGTGGTGGCTGACCACCTAAGCCGATTGGTGCATGAAGAAGAGTCCATTCCCATTCCAGAAACGTTTCCCGATGAGCAGCTACTGTCCATTGAGGCAAGTGAGCCTTGGTATGCTGATTTGGTGAATTATTTGGTGTCTAAACAAGTTCCAAGCAACCTGAACATGCACCAATATGATAAACTTAAAAAGGATGCACGTTTTTATGTTTGGGATGACCCATATTTTTGGAAATATTGCCCTGGTCCAGAACGATCCCTACTTGCATCGTTACTACAATTGTCAACAATAGGGTTTAATTTGTGTGTTGTTTTACTTTGCATCAATGCTCAATTGTTTCAACCCGTCCTCCACATTAATGACTAAAATTGTTCATTGTAGCTTGAATTCGTTTTTAAAATCATGTTTATTTACAAAATCTATATAGAATATACTCTAAGCAAATCTGGTGATAGATTCATAACTTTTATTATCATTCACTTTCTTTTATTTAGAAAGACGTTAGCTAAAAGAAAAGATTGATAATCAAAAAGTTTAGTATGTAGGATAGTTTGTTAAAAAGTGTCAGCTATTGCAATATATTTTTAGGAGCGTGTAGCGCCCTTGATTAAAAAAAATGGCCTCTCGCATGGGCGTGAGCTCGTGCACAGAGGCTAGTCAAAGAGAATGGCATGATAATTATTTTGCAGCGTTAATAGTTGCTCATGATTGTTATAATATTGTTTGTGGTATTCATTTGATTAGTACACACATTTCAAAATAATTGTTCTATCTACACTACAAATTAAGAGAATGATTATTTTAAAATGAAAATTGTTATTGACACTTTAAAAATCTCATTTTGCACTCCTACCAATTAACTATTTTACTCACTAACACTATCGCTCTACTAAAATTGAAAATAAAATCAATCAAACGCACTATTATAATTATTATATCCACTTTCTCTCCCACTCCCTACCTTTTCTCTATCCTGCAATAACTTTCTCCTAAACACATGCATAGCATGTGCGGAGATTTCTATGGTTTATGGAGACAACTCTAATATCATTCAATATATCCCTATCCCTTTAAATACTAATGGCTAAAACCTTATTTATATTGCTCCAAATTAATATCCTCTTAACCCTAATGGCTAAAACCTTATTTATACTATTCCAAATTAAAACCCTCATAAAAAAAGGTCTTCTAAAAACTAGGAAACATAATTGAAATTTAGACTTCTCAGAAAATTGGACTTTTGACCAAACAAATTAACTCGGATTTGGTTCCAAAAGGTCTCTTTTGAAAGCTTGAGACGTCCCTAACAAATCCTCAGAAGGAATCTTCCTCAAAATATGCTATCTTGACCTGCAAAATACCCAAAACGTCCAAAAACGTAAATCTGGGAAAGCTGCGCGCTGGGCCTTTATTTCATTGCCACGGTCAAACGGCTAAGTAGAAAAATCTGAAATTTTGATACAATCATATTGAAAGACTCATGAACATCCTCCAATTGGAATCACTCCAAAAGTCATCCGTTTGATCATGTTTTTCTCCAGAGGAAGTCGAATGTCCTACATTAGAAATATATTTCAAAGTATCAAAATTCACACAAAATAACCAATAAATTGTAAACTTTATGTGATTATATAATTAAAACACAAATGAAGGAGTTAGTTGACTTGATCATGAAGCGATAGCCATTGGAAGTGATAACCATTGGAGATCAAACGGAGAAGATGAGGGATGCGGCAACACCAAAGTCTTCTACAAAGCACCTAGCCGGATACAACTACTTTATGGGAAGCGTTTGTTGTGTATCTAGGGTTTGCGGGGACCTTAGTATTTATACTGGCTAAGGTATTAAGGTTTCGTCCATAAAGAAATCCTAAATCCCACTTTTTTAGCCTATCAGTTAGGTATCATAATCGCATAAAATCAAGGATTCCATCACTCTTACTTGTATTACAAGACACCTAATATAAGATTGACATCTTTAGGAAATCAAATCACAATATCTACATTAATCTCCAATATTACATTCCTATTATATGTTGTAGACCATTTAAGGTTGATTTACATAGGAATAAATCCAACATTCTCCCACCGGTCTACACATATAATATTTATGTTTATACTTGAAATTGGAAATTAATGTCGCTTTAATGGTCATGTAGTTGTGATAACATCCTATCCTTGATACAAGGTTCTGTTAAATAAGTCTTTAAACATGGAACTAAGGTTGACACAACCCAAAACCTTCATAATCAAACATGCTAAAATCCTCATTCACATGAAACACCGTCAAATTATGATTTCAAAGATGAACTTTAATTACCTGAAAGTGTCTCAACTTTTATCATCTCAAGTCATCTTTAATGCATACTTCTACTGCAGTTGCAAACAAAACTTCATAAAACATAATTAATTCAACACCTACGAGCAAGATGAATTAACATGTTTTTTACACTGGTTCATATACCATATCAATTACTTTCGTGAGAAAATTTTCAACACTTATGAGCAAGATGAAAAAACCCTCACAACTAATACAACATAAAAATCATGTCATCCCATTTTAAGTCGAACCAAAAGAATTAATCCACACTTGCAAGGAAGAAGATTAACCATTCCTTTATGACTTAAAATGCAATTTGCTTAACTGGATATCAGATATATCGTCACCTGATAATTGACCAACACATAAACATGTGACTCAATGAATCCAACTAGAGATTAAACTGAATACATGGATTCAAAAAACCATACATACCTTATAGGTCATATGCAAATGTAAGGCATTACTAACATGAAACTCAAACTCCCACTGATCTGCAACATTGTCACTTAATTTGCAAATCCATACTTAAATCATACCTTTTGAAATATGCTTGTGGGAACACCCTTACTTAGTCAATGAATGCATATCACTGCAAAATTGTCTTTCTTTAATCTTTCCTTAACACCTTAAATAGCATAATCTCAATGAAAGGTAAAACTAAGACATTCACCGCTGTTTATACAAAATCATGCATCCCACAACCATCTTATTTCATTAATAATTCCATATTTGTGCTAAGTCCCCATAAGCCTCAAAATTCTTTCTAAAGATTAACAAATATTCAAACAAGGCATCCAAATGATTGCAAGTAAAAATATACATATACACCAAGTACTCATTCTACAACTTAAACATATTATTGTCATTCGAGTCATGGCATAATTCTAATTTCATCAACCAAAACACATATTCATGGAAGACAGAATAACACTTTAATAGATTTATACAAGTCCACTTAATGCTCAAAACTTTAGAACAACTCTCACTAAACTTTTAGAGTTTATACACTTATTGCAAATAAGTTAATGACTGTGAAGCCCAATTTTCTTTCACTAATTCTCCCACTTGGGCAAGCACTCATTCATATATTCTTTCAAGGATGTACCTAAACAAAATTGGTTCATATTTTAGACGTAATTAGATAGACATCATAACCAACATAAAGTTATCAAACAGAATTTCAGCAATGAGTTACACTTACTTTAGAATTTATCATAATTAATTTATAAGCTTAATTGCTACCAAAATTTTACAGATCAAAATAGACATACTAATGTTCATAAAATAAAAATATGGAGCTGTTTTAGGTCAAAATAATTGTCTAAAGTGACGTCTCAAAAGACAAAAACAATCTGCCAGCAAAACTGTCTGTACGAGCATGGGTTACTAGTAAATTCACCATAATTACACTACATAAACATTTACGAAAATTTGCAGATACATAGTAGACATATATATGTTGAACATATCAAAAATTCAGGTCATTTGGTGACTATTAGACGTGTCATTCACCCAATTTAAATCAAGACACGCAATCTGCCAGAAACAATTATGTGCATCTATCATGAATTTATACATCCATAACAAATTCAATTTCATATCATTTCAATTTCGATGTCCAAAGGAAACTCTAGTAGTCAAATTTCATCCTCTAAACAGACATCATAGTTCAAATTGAAAAGATTTACAAGCATAAGACTTAAACAATGCGTACCTTAGAAATCCTTGATTAACCTTTATGGGTCCAATACTTTGCATCAACAAGTCTCATGAAGAGACAAAATACGTCATGATGCAACCGATTTCCATGCCTTAAAACCACAACCTATTATGGGGCTCATAGTGGGATTTTGTAATTGATGTCATGAAATTTTTGTTGGAAATGTGCCCTAAAACCAATCATATGATGATGCTTTACCGACATTTCACATGTTAAACTAATCTAGTTTAATATAAAGGGCAAAGATTATTGTTTAAAGCCGTCTCATATAAATGTTATATGCTTAAACGATAAGTCCAAGGAATATGTAATTGGGAGAATTTGATCTAAAGAAGTTAGATTCATGAGACCATTCTCTTTCGTATACATATCCTAAATGTTCCTGATCATAGGATTGCCAATTGGGCATTGACAGTCCATTAAGATCAGTACATGCTATGTCTTCTTTTAGGGAGAGTGATTGGTCTCGAGTCATTGGTGTGACTGACACCAAGACAAGCATGTAGGTGCTCAATAGAGAATGAGTCCACTGAACATGATCAACAAGGAGTTCTTATACTCAAGTCACATGAGAACTCATGGTTGGGATAATGCAAAATAGTCATTTGACCTGAGGTATCATAGTTGTCTTATGGTTAGGTCCTTGATCTTTGACTATGTCAAAGTCACTCCGTCAGAGGCTATCCACGACATAGTTGGGGTTAAGCCACTTAGCCATGAAGGCAAGTGAATGTGCAACAAGGGATCTCTAACCTTCAAACCGTTTGAGGGAGAATACTCTATGATATGATTAAGAATCTCTGGCTAGAGTATGAATGAGATTTAGGAAATCGTTCCAAATCACATTCAAGGTAATCATATAAGCAATAGAATCACATTGGATAATAGACATGAATAAACTATCAAACCAAACAATGTGGTCAAGAGTATTGTATTAGAGAAAGACCGCATTGCATTGTAATCCCAAACTGAATAGGTTCTCCACCTCTTCTGTTTAGCTTGGGCAACCATGACATACTGCTAGGTGTCACTCATGGTTTGTGGAAGCCCTAAAGGTGTATAACCGCTAAAGGGAGAATTGAAAGTAAGTTTCAATTCAGAATCGATTTGAAGAGTTCTAATCGCCCATTGCCTCGCTAAAAGGAACCTAATGGATCGCACACCGTGTAAGGTAATGTTTGAAAGATTTAACAGAGATGAGTAAGGACAATTAAATGGTTTAAGTATTTATGGCAAGGATTAATTAATATGTTAATTAATCAAACGAATAAGTTCGTTTTAAACCTTGAGTTAGTGTTGGGCCTTAAAGCCCAATGGGCTTCGAATCGTCAAGCCCATTAGCTTAAGTTGTATGACAACTTAACAACCAAAATTCAAGAAGCCCAAAACAGCCCTAAGACATTGCAAAATCAACCATAGAGAGAGGAAGGGTGTTTTGGTCCAATATGCACACAAGAGTTGAAAGCATAGAAGGGGTTTCTAAGCTTCATCCTCATTAGGGTAATTCTAAGGATGAAAAGTGAACAACTCTCTCTCTTTTCTCTCTAGAACAACAGGCCACCATGGGAGAATTTACTAGCATCAAATTTTTCCATGGTCACTCATCTTCTTCCTCAACCATCCTTGGTGTTGAAACTTAGAGGTCTCCAACTTTGGTGACTTTTGGAGAACCCAATTCTTCCATCCATATCCAAGAAGACATGGAGCCAAGAAGCAAAGTTCCTCCATCCAAATCTATGGAGCCAAGGAGCTAGGTGACAAAGGCAAGAAGGCCCTCACATGGGTGATTAACCTTTGCTAAGCAAAGAGGTGCTTTAAAGGTATAAAGTTTCTTAACTCACTTTTAATGAGTTGAGTCTTGGTTCACCACAATTACTAGGCCTTGAATTTCATGGGTAAAGTTTTGTTTTTGAGTGCATACAAGCATGATTCTGCCTTTTAATTGTTAATTACATGCATAGATGTTGCTCAAATGAACTAGTTTTCACAAATTTTTCCTTCAACTTTATCCCCAATAAACTTCATGAAACTAGATTAATTTACACCTACGGGCAAGAAAATTAATTAGTTTCTAGTACTGGATTATTTGTCACAAGAGTTACCTTCATAAAAAACTTCAACACCTATGGGGCAAGATGAAGCTTTCACAAACTCTTGTGAAATAAAACCCATACTATGTCATCTTAATTAAAACAAAGGAAACGATCCACACCTACGGGCAAGAAGACTATCCCTTTTATTCTAATTAAGATGCAATGTTGATCGACGTAACTTAAAACCACAGTCCTAGCATCAACTAAGCCGCTATGGCTTGCTTAGTTGACAAGACATTGATCATCTCCAGCCTGAAACAATACAAACGTCACATGGACTGTAAGTGACAAAATTATGATAACCTAATTCAAGCTTTGAGTCTTGCCAACAAATGGCCTTAATTTAATAATCTCCTTCATGATTCCCTTCGATATTCATTTAATCTCAAGAAACCTGACAACATACTTGAAAGAGATTAATCACATATAGAACAAGTTGTATAAGAACTGTAATATCATTCTTCCACCACAAGGATGTCAATACGTATGAGAGAACATGATGGAGCTAATAGATTCAAAATAGAAACACTTTAAACAATACAGTCACTTTAATTCAAAAGCCAAATTGTGATATCACCTAAATGCTCTCTTAAGTCAAACGGGTTCCTTTCCTTTTGTACCTTTATTTCCGTAGTACAAGACTCCTAAAACATTAGCATCAAAATTGTGCATTAGCCTTGTAAATACCAAATTAAGTAAAGGAACAACCAAAATTCTTTTCTTCCAAAAGAAAAATCTCCAATACATGCCATACATTAGCCTTGAATAATTTCTTTTCTTCTCCCCTTATGGCACATAAAAATTGACTCATCAAAACATTGTTTAAATTCTTTAGGCATAGGAAAAACTAACAAACTATATACAAGTTTGAAAACTTATGCTTATCAATTTTAGTCATTTGCTTTGAATGAAATACATACCGCATGCCTTCATATGTTCACCACTTCTTTATAAACATATATATAATCACATGACCAACCATAATTCTCATATAAATAGATAAAATACAAATGAGAATTGTCACATAATTACTACAAACCTCTTTCACTTGTATAATGTTCTTGTTCTTGCCACCGGATGCTTTCTGTCACTCTCAGTCAATCCACAAGTTATGCATCAATTTCATAGTGAACTAGTCATGTACAATTACATGACTATACGAGCTTGCTGAGTTGAGACGCTTGATCAATATTCCTTGGCAAGGTCAGAACAAAAGTATATATTTGCATATGCTTACAAAATTGGCAATGACATTAGCCGAAGGTGGTTGTATCTGTCACTAAATTTATTCAACCAAAACCATTAGCATGAAATTCAAAATAGAAAACTTAAAGCATGCCATATTCTTTCAGTCACGATTAATTTAGTAAGGGTTTTTATCACAAATGGTCCCTGACATTGATCAAACACATCATTTTGGTCCCTGACATTGAAAATCAATAGAAATGGTCCCTGAGATTGATCAAACACATCACAAATGGTCCTTCCGTTAAAAACTCTTTGGGCAATTTTCAAAGCTTCGTAACTCAATCGTTTCTTAACCAAATTCGACCCATAATATATCAAAATGAAGATAGGAAAGTGTAGAACAAGATTATACCTATTTGGAGGCCCAATGGTTGCTAGAGATGGCCGGAAAACTGCTCGAAATTGGCTAACTCGAAAATGGTTATCCAATTTTGAGCCATTTTCCGGCCAAAATACGGTGATTTAGCCATAAAGAAAGATTCCATTCTCTTCATCTCGTTGAGAAGTATGATTTTGGTTTTTGAATCACTCGATTTCGTTGATTATTGAAGAAGTTATGAACGTTTAAAGTTTACCCAGTTTCCGGCGAGTTTTCTAGTTTTTCCTCGGACCAGTCACATTTGAGGCTATTTTCCGGCCATCTCTGGCAACCATTGGGCTTCCAAATGGTATAATCTTATTCTACACTTTCCTATCTTCATTTTGATATATTATGGGTCGAATTTGGTTAAGAAACGATTGAGTTACGAAGCTTTGAAAATTGCCCAAAAAGTTTTTAACAGAAGAACCATTTGTGATGTGTTTGATCAATCTCAGGGACAATTTCTATTGATTTTCAATGTCAAGGACCAAAATGATGTGTTTGATCAATGTCAGGGATCATTTGTGATAAAAACCCATTTAGTAAAGATGAACAAATTGTATCAATCTTTCTTTATGAGAACTGAATACGAGAAAGAAAGCTTTAAGTGCTTGAAAACCTACCATTCAACAATTATTAGTTTACCAATTTAAGAGTGATATATCAAATAGCAGAATATGTGATTCCAAGGAGATGTGATTGTCGGCAAGGCTGCACATGCCTTGGGAGGTGACGTCCATGACTTGTCTTCCGTTGGACGACGTTGTCTTTATGCCTCGGCATGGTTCGTTGGCTTTATCCGCTCTTTAACCAACCTCCATCTGATTCTGATTTCTTTTATATTTAACTAACCCTTTCTAATCATAAGATCAAAAGGAAGAAAACAAAACATACAGGATCTCATATGCCGATGCATGTATCAACCTCCTCATTGGACTCACTGATCATCTCAAAAATTCTCCAGCGCAAAGTTAGAACGCATGATTATTTCAATTGAACCAAAACATAAACATGAACATTGAAATAGGAAGCCTAAAGCACCAGGTCTTCCAATTAAAACTAATTCAATAAAATAATGAACTAACTATTTCAATCTTTCTTTATTATAGTTAATTCAATATCATCATTAAACGCTTTAATTAAAATAAAGGAAAACTAATGAAAATGGCTTGAAAGGTTTTAATTTTAATAAAAAAATCCATGTTATAAGTTTTGTTTAATGATTAGTACAAGACCCATATTAAAGCAGTACAACTAAAAATTGCCCAACTATAATAAATTATGATTTGTCGATTTTGCCCCTAACTTTTTTAGGTTGAGTTCCAGATTTTCGTCGTTAATGGAGTTCATCGTTGTTTTGCAGACCTTCTTCTTTTTATTTGAAACAAAAATATAGATCCTCATGCTATTTCATTTATATTTTGTATTATTTCGTTGAAATGTGATTGTCGTTATTATTCATAGTGTATTCGAGGTAATGTTTTTCAATTTTTCTTCGTCAGTGGAGTTCATCGTTTATTTCTCCAGAAAATAAATTTGAGATCTGCATGCTATTCAATAATAACGACGGGTCACTGTTTCTGGACTGTAAAAATACATTGTTTCTGGATTCAGAGACAGTGTTAGTTTTCCCAGAGATAGTGTTAATTTTTCCAAAGATAATATTAGTTTTTCCAGAGACTGTTAGTTTTTTCAGTGACAGTGTTAGTTTTTCCAGTGACAGTGTTAGTTTTTCCAGAGACAGTGTTAATTTTTCCAGAGACAGTGTTAGTTTTTCCAGAGACATTGTTAGTTTTTTCAGAGACATTGCTAGTTTTTGCAGAGACATTATTAGTTTTTGCAGAGACAGTTATGGATTCAAAACATAACGAGTCGCATTGTTTTCTAAAAAAGTGGCAAAAAAATCATATTATTTCCTAGAAATGTTTAACATTAACAGTGTTATGAAAGTTGAACGCCATGGTTGAAGTCACTTTTCTCTCTCTTTCTCGTCTATTTTTTCTATTTGCTTTTTCTTTTCCAGATTTTGTAATTGGGAAAAGTGGTTCTATCACATGTAGATATATATTTTTCTTTCTAGTTTTATGGAGAAATAGGTGCAAGGAATTGGAATTTTTGGTTTTTTTCAGTTCCATGGAAAATGGATTCAGTTTGAGTGTCCTTCTCATTGATTCAATAGCACAGCTCTTTTCCTGTCCGTGTATTTTTAATTGTACTTTTAGAGATTGGATTCAATAATTTGGGATTTTTTTTCTTCTCAAAGTTTGGTTATTCTCCAAATCTGAATTTAATTTGGACAAGGAAATTCAAGAACTGATATATGCACCAAGAATGAAGGAAGAAAAACCCAGAAAACGAAACGCTAATCGACGCTCTGCTTGGAGCTGACATGAGTTTTCTCCTTCATGAGAACAAACAAGTTTCAGACCTGGGCCACCTTGTTGGGATAATTTTGGAAACTTATTCTTTTTTTTCTATTGGGCTTTGTAATTCAGCCCATGTAGAATTGGAGACCTCTGTCTTTATGATTAATTTTGAGGTGCTTTTGGTTAAAGAAAACTATAGGGTGATTTTTTTATTAAAATAATCTTAGTCTAAGCCCTTTTCATTAAAGCTTTCTTAAAATAAAGGCCTACGTTTGGGTTTGAAAGGTGGTGGCGGTGGAAGCAAAACTTGAACTCAAGAGACACCACTCGGAGAAATAGATTATCCAATTATGTAATCGTTTTATTTAACTGATAATTTCGGTCTCTAAGACCAAATAGGAACTTATGCAAAATATGTGATGTGCATATCATATTAATATGCTAAGTATATGCAATTATATGCGGAAACGTACTGATCCCGTTTTCAAGGAGGTCCGACATGGTGGTGTTGCCAATCATATGCAATCACAACTTGGATTAAACACACGCAGTTCATGATAATATTATGTAATCCAACATTAAACCTAATAGGTTTGAATTATATAACCAGTGGCTTTGATATCACATGTAAACTTTATGTGATTATATAATTAAAACACAAATAAGGAGTTAGCTGACTTGATCATGAAGCGATAGCCATTGGAGATCAAACGAAGAAGATGAGAGATGCGGCAACACCAAAGTCTTCTACAAAGCACCTAGCCGGATACAACTACTTTATGGGAAGCGTTTGTTGTGTCTCTAGGGTTTGCAGGGACCTTAGTATTTATACTGGCTAAGGTATTAAGGTTCCGTCCATAAAGGAATCCCAAATCCCACTTTTTTATCCTATCAGTTAGGTATCATAATTGCATAAAATCAAGGATTCCATCACTCTTACTTGTATTACAAGACACCTAATATAAGATTGATATCTTTAGGAAATCAAATCACAATATCTACATTAATCTCCAATATTACATTCCTATTATATGTTGTAGACCATTTAAGGTTGATTTACATCGGAATAAATCCAACATAAATTACATCAAAGATTAGAGTAAAATATATGGTAAAGTATTGACTTATCACTCCTCATCTTTTTTTTGGATTAATTATGTGTCGCTAATAACCTACTGGATGAAACAGAAAATGCAGAGCATGCAGTAGCCTATAAAGAGTATAAAAATATTTGGCAAAATGTTTGTTCCTTGATCTTAATCCTCTATACACATAGAATTAAATAAATATTGTGACATAACTAACCATGTCCAGAAAATTCATTCTCATATTTAGAAAAGAAACTAATGATATATTTTGTACAAAATACAATAAAACGAAATGTCAATTAAGGGCTCGTTTGGATGTGCTTTTAAAATGACTGAAAGCGCTTTTAGAGAAAATATTTTTTGGTTCCAAAAGCACTTAAAGTGCTTTCTACAAGAAGCACCAGTTATGTGCTTCTTCCAGGAAGCACTTAAAGTGCTTTTCCAGAATTTACTTGCATTTTTACTAAGAATTAGTTCCAAAAACATTTTCACCAAAAGCGCTTTCAGTCATTTTAAAAGCACATCCAAACGAGCTCTAAAACAATTAACTAGACTAGCTTAAATCCTAATGTCTCATTTGCCTTGTGATCCAAGTTCAATAAACATCTCGAAGCGGCAAATAGGGCAATTAAGGTGACTCAATTTGAACCATCTCCGTATGCAGTTTTCATGAAACATATGTGTGCAAGGCATGGACGTTACATCCTCTGATCCCACAACAAACTTTTCCAGACAAACAGGGGCAAACCTCACTTTCACGCACAACGGGTTGTCTTTCTCTTCCTCGACCTCTCTCCTCCTCATTAACATCATCGGCATCAGCCACCACTCTAACCCTCTTTAGCATCTCCTTGATCAACGCATCCCCTTGGAGTTCTCTTTGTTTCGAGCAATCCTTACAACGAGTCTGGATATAGTATATTTTTAAGCCAACCCTCAGGCGCAGGACTTTAGGACCTTTCTTGGAATCCAAGTTTCTAATTTGGATACCCCCTTCAATAATCGTCTCTACTATATCACTGTGCACGTCCTCGTGGATTTTAAGAAAGGACAACACCCGAGAAAGATAGGGTCTGACGTATGCATTTCTGGATTGTAACCAGGACGCATCAACTATTTTGCTTTTGTAACTTCTCACTTGTACTTCAGATTGGTACACCAGGGTTAGGGTTCCGTTTTCTGAGAGATCGCGATCGAAGTAGCTGTAGTTTCTGGAGACTTCAAAGTAGATTTCCAGTGGAACACAAGGGGAATATTTCTCATGAGGGCCGAGGGGGTCTATTACTTGTGTGTCAAGGGGATCAACGTGCCAGTAAAAGCTCTGGCTCAACTCGTGAAAGACGTCTTCCATATCGCAAGTCACCCGACGATTAAAAAGAAAATAAAAAAAAAGCTAGCAGCAATAGTGAATATCAATAGACGCAACTGTGCTAGCATACATAAATATTTAAAGGTCTTAAATTCTTAAGAATTTTGGAAACCAAATTGATTTTTGAAACTGTTTTCCTTTTGGTCATAGGAGTCCTAACCACTACTACAAAACCATTTATTAGTGGCGCTATGATAACCGACAAGAAACGTGTATTACTGTCGGATATTAAGCAAAATCCGACAGAAAATGGATGCAGTGGCGGATATAATAAGCGACAGAATTGCCAGTGTCAGGAAATGAATTTTTAGACAAAAAAGTACTCTAAAATCGACAGAAATTGTGTCGGATATAACCGACAGAAATTGTGTCGGATATAACCGACAGAAACTGTGTCGGATATAACCGACAGTAATTGTGTCGAATATAACCGACAAAAAATACGTAAAACCGATAAAAAATATAAAACCGACAAAAAATATGTAAAACTGACAGAATTTTTGTCAGCCATAACCGACAGGGAATATATTAATAATAACTAGGGAAAACTACAAAAAACTACCTCAACTATTGGTGTCACAACACTTTCATACCTTATCTTTTAAAATTGACAATGTCATACCTCATCTTTAGAATTTGGTCAATTTTAAACCTTCCGTTAGCTTGACCGTTAATTTGTCAGTGAAATGCTGACGTGGCTTGATCCAAACCCCACTTTCTATTAAAAAATTATTAAAAAATTATTAAAAACTAAAAAAAAATTATTTAATATTTTTTAAATATTAAAATAATAAAAAAAGTAAAAAAAATTTATTTAAAAAAAAAAAAAACCCCTTCGTCCCTTCCCCCCTCTCTCTTCTCCCCCTTCATCTTCTTCCCCTACCTGCACACCCCCCCCCCCCGGCCGCCCAGATCCTGTCACACCCCCCCCCGCGCCGCCGCCGCCCAGATCCCATCACACCCCCCCCCCCCCCCCCCCCGCCTAGATCCCGTCAAACCCCCTCCCTCTCCCCCCTTCCCTCTCTCTTCTCCATTCAAATCCACGCCCTCGGGGCCCAAATTTGAAAACCCATCTTCTCCCCCTACCTGTTTTTTTTTCCTTTCTTTTCTTTTCTCTCTCTCTTCTTCCTCCTCTTCTTCTGCAGGTTGGGTGGGTTTGGGGGGGGACGAACGAATTGGGTTTTGGGTTTCCTTTTTGTTTTTTTTTCTTTCCCTTCTCTCTGCTCCTCTTCTTCTTCTGCAAGTTGGGTGGGGTGGGGTGGGGGGGGGGGAAGGAACGGACGAACTGGGTTTTGGGGTTTCCTCATTCTTTTCCCTTTTCTTCTTCTTCTGCAAGTTGGGTGGGGTAGGGTGGGGGGGGGGACGGACGGACGAATGGAGGAAGAGAAGGCGAACGCGGGGGGGGGGGGGGGGGGGGGGGGGGGGGGGTGGAGGAAGAGAGGGTGGGAGCGCCGGGGGGGGGGGGGAGGGGGAGGACAGGGTTGGAACACAGTGAATGCAGGAAGATAGGGTGGACGCGCGCGCGCGCGCGGGGGGGGGGGGGTGGGGGAATGGGGGGGGCACTGATTGTATGGTGAGGGGCGACACGGGGCTGAGGTGGGGGCACCTGGGTCTGGGTTTTTGGTGATGATGGTGAAGGAAGGTTGGGGCGGGACAGGTGGAAGGGGTTTGGTGGGAAAGGGTCTCAGGGATGCAGAGGAGAGAGAGGAGAGAGAGGTAGAGATTTAATATCATAAAAAAAAAATTAATTTTTAATTATTAAAAATATATTTAATAATTTTTTAATCCAGTTGGATTAGTGAGTGGGACCCGAATGTAGCCACATCAGCACTTAACAGAAAAATTAACAGAAAAACTGACGGAGGTATGACATTGGCATAAATTAGTAAGATGAGGTATGACATTGTCAACTTTAAAAAATGAGGTATGAAAGTGTCGTGACACCAATAGTTGAGGTAGTTTT
Source organism: Heteromeles arbutifolia (assembly GCA_024362995.1). Classification (NCBI taxonomy): domain Eukaryota; kingdom Viridiplantae; phylum Streptophyta; class Magnoliopsida; order Rosales; family Rosaceae; genus Heteromeles; species Heteromeles arbutifolia. Next base: position 31,261,581 of record JANCRC010000004.1, read on the forward strand.
TTGTACTTTACCTTAATAACTAAGTGCATTCTCTGTCGGATAAAATCGACAACAAATATATTAATAATAAAAAAAATATATAAAAAGAACATGAAAGCATTCTCCCTTCTCCTTCTCGTTGAGCATTCTTGCCCCCTTCTGCTCGAAATGACCAAAATCTGCAGCTAATGAGCAAACCAGATTGGGCAACATGCTTGAACGATGGAATTTGAAGCTCGAATTCAAAAGATCCAAAACCCAACTCCACCAACCTTCTTCCTAACACAAACACAACAATCCATCCCAGAAAAACAGAAGAGAAAACCCACATCTCCCATAAATAGAAGAACGAAGAAAAGATATTTGAGTGTCCTTTTCGTCTTGGGGCATTTCGTGGCTGTTTTCTCAGTAGTTATGCGGAGGATCATCTTCCATGGCCTCGTGGGTGCGCTTTTGTGCTGACATTACTCTAGTTTTTCTCTTCTGGTTTTTCTCTTATTTGTAAATTAAAAGGAGAATGGAGAATGCTCAACAAAAAATATAAAAAGAAGAAGGAAATGCGGAGAGGAGAAAAGGGGGAAGGAAGGGGGAAGGGAAAAGGCACCCGTGCAAGGAAGAGATGGAGGGGTTTTAATGTGGAAAATTTTCATTACTGTCGGTTAAAACTGATAGAAACATTTTTTTAAAATAAAAACCGACAGAAAATTTTCATTACTGTCGGTTATAACTGACAGAAAAAAAATGGCGGCAAAAATCCCCCCAAAATTCCCTCCCAAATTTTTAAATTCCCCCCAAAATTTTGTTACGATTTTAAAAGATAAAATAATAATTGTTTGGTTTAATAAAAAAATAAAAAAATAAAAAATATGTATTTAAATAGAAAACGTTTTTAAAAATTAAATAAATAATTATTTGGTTTAGTAGATAATAACCCATGTAAAATATACAACAAAGAAACAAAAAGATAATTGTACAATGAAAATGTCATCACACAAACTAAATATTGTCTAATCAATACTTGAAAAACATAAATAAAAATTTAGCACAAATTACTTTTCCCACTTCAAAATTCAGGCAAATTTAACGGAGATATGCATTCTAGGAAACTAGTTTCAATGATCTAACCGTCAAACGTGTTTGTAGATACTACAAGATTGCATACGTAAAAAATCACAAAAAAAAAAACACATTCAGAAATTAGGTAACGGAACAAAAGTTTTCGATGGTTATAAACAAAAAATCACAATTTAACGGTTATTTTAGCTCCGATTTTGATCATTTTTTAGAGCTACAGTCCTCGACCCTATAAGAATGCATTGAACAAATTTGATCTTCAATTTAAAATATTTACACTAGTGGATACCACAAAATCTTATTTTATACTTAATGGAAGTATAATGTTAACTATAAGTGTTTGTTTAATCTACCGTTTTGATGCGATATGCATTCTACGAAACTTTTTTCAACGATCCAACCGTCAAACTTGTTTGTACACACTCCGAGATTGCATACGTAAAAAATAAAAATAAAACAAACATTCAAAGATCAGAACAAAAGTTTTCGACGGTTATAAACGAAAAATCACAATTTAACGGTTGTTTTAGCTCCGATTTTGATGATTTTTTACAATTACACTCCTCGACCCTATAAGAATGCATTGAACGAATTCGATCTTCAATTTAAAATATTTACACTATTGGATACCACAAAATCTTATTTTATACTTGACGGGGAACTATAACATTTAGTGTTTGTTTAATCTACAGTTTTGATGCAATACGCATTCTACGAAACGGTTTTCAACGATCCAACCGTCAAACTTGTTTGTACACACTCCGAGATCATATACGTAAAAAATCACAAAAAACAAGCATTCAGAGATTAGGTAACAGAACAAAAGTTTTCGACGATTATAAACGAAAAATCACAAGTTAACGATTATATTAGCTCCGATTTTGATGATTTTTTTACAGCTACACTCCTCGACCCTATAAGAATGCAGAATTCGATCTTCAATTTAAAATATTTACACTATTGGATACCACAAAATCTTATTTTATACTTGATGGGGAATTATAACATTAACTCTAAGTGTTTGTTTAATCAACCATTTTGATGCGATACGCATTCTACGAAACGTTTTTCAACGATCCAACCGTCAAACTTATTTGTACACACTTCGACATCGCATACATAAAAAATCGCAAAAAACAAACATTCAGAGATTAGGTAACGGAACAAAAGTTTTCGATGGTTATAAACGAAAAATCACAATTTAACGGTTATTTTAGCTCCGATTTTGATGATTTTTCAGAGCTACACTCCTCGACCCTATAAGAATGCAATGAATGAATTCGATCTTCAATTTAAAATATTTACACTAGTGGATAAATCTTATTTTATACTTAATGGAAGTATAACATTAACTCTTAAGTGTTTCTTAAATCTATCAATTTGATAGGATATGCATTATACGAAACTAGTTTCAACGATTCAACCGTCAAATATGTTTGTATATACTTCGAGATAGCATGTGTAAAAAATCGCAAAAAAAAAAAAACACTCAGAGATTATTTTGGCGGCGATCCAAAATTTTGCTTTGTTCATGTCTGTTATATCCTTATTACAAAAATGATAGAGTTTTAGATTGTAGTCTGTTATTATTATTCTCTCAGAAAATTTATGGCTTGTGGGAAATGGGTTCATTAGACTTTAGGGTCATGAGTGAAAAAAAAAAAATTAAAATATGTGTTTATTTATTTATTTTAATCAATATAATATTTTAAAATAATAAAACTTTTATTTATGTCGGTTATAACCACCAGAATACTAAAATAATAACCATTAGAAAGTAAAATAATAAAAGAGTCGATTTCTGTCTGTTATAACCGCCACCATTAACTTAAAAACCACCAGAATCTGTCAAAAATATGTAAAAAAAAGGATCAAAAAATACTTTCGGTTATAACCGACACCATTTTTTTGATATCCGCCAGAACTTTATGTCGGATATAACCAACATGATTTTTCTAATATCCGCCACTAATTAAATGATGTGTCGGATATAATTTATTTGACAAAATTTTTCTAAAATCCACCACCGTCATCCGCCACCAAAAGCTAATATTGTAGTAGTGAACTTTTCTTTTTTCTATTTAGTTAAAGAATATTGCAAAAAAAATGTGAAAGAAGGAATGGAAAAATGTGAAGAAAAAAAAAACAATGTGGATTTTTTATTTGATCAATAATTTCATGCCGATATATTCGCAAACATCTCCAAAATTATTCAATCCAATAGTTTTTTTTTTTTTGATCGAAATTCAATCCAATAGTTTCGATCATGACATTATGCCACCACTTCTTTTTACGGTTTCTCAACCTCCACAGTTGAGTCAACAGAATCATAACCAATAGAACCTTCAGCCACATTCCCAATATTTGTTCCATGTGATTGGCTAGAAGAAGTCTGCCCCAATGCTCCCTCAGCCGCAACAGGAAGAACTACATCATCAGGTTGATCCTGGAAAACAATTATATAATCGGAAATTAACCAACACAATTATAGCTCCTCTCTTCCAATGTATTGCCTTGAGGTTGGCATGTTACCCCAAGGCAATGGATTGGCGCGTCACCGGTTATAACTTCGATTTTAAGTTAAACAAAGGCTAAATTTTACTTTTGCTCTTTGTAGTTTGTTCAAGATTCACTTTTGGTGCCTGTAATTTGAATTGTGTCTGTTTTGTATATGTAGTTTAGTAATTAAGTTGTTGTAATTCAAGGACCAATTTCAATTAAATTTTCATGGCGGAAGTAGTTTATAGTGTTCTTACAATCCGAAATAACATAAAAGGAGCACAGTTGGACCAGTCCAAATTACAGAGACCAACAATAAACCTCAACAAAACTACAGGGACCAAAAAACTTGGCGTCAAAGAAAATTAAAGTGATGAAGCTGATGATCAAAACTAAAGTAAATTTGACTTACGATTTTATCATTATCTATTTGATTTTGTTGAGCAGGACTCCTGGAGCAAGAACAAGAAAATGATGTCAGTCTGATGAACGAAACCTGTGTATATATGACGACAATTACAAAAGTTCATGTTTATCCCTTCACTTGTGACTTATGTATCTTCAGAGGAAGGAGAGGGCATGCAAGAACTCAATTCTTGCCATATATGTTCATTGTTCAACGTTGTAAAGCAAAGGATATATGGGGCCAGAAACTCCCACGTAGCTATGATATATAATGATATAATATATCTATACAAGCTGCACATACATACATATATATATATGTGTGTGTGTGTGTGCGCGCGCGCAGCTTGTATAGATATATGTATATTACACATATAACACCCTAAAAGACATTAAGGGTACCTGTTGTTTGAATACTCAAGGCTTTCTTCAATGGCTTTAGCAAGTTGCTTACAATATTGTTCATCGTCGCACCCAGATTCATTATCTGCTTTAAAAGTAACAAATTTTGCAATAGTTAATTTCATGAATTACTTAAAAAGAGATTAACTAATTATAATCATTGTTAACATGCTTTTATTAGATTATTAGGCTTAATCAGCCTCACCCATTTCAATATTTGGGCCCTTATCTTGTAAATCTAACAGAGAAAGTCGAGTGGCACACTCTATGTCATCAATTTCGTCTTGCCACAATGAATCCTGTATTTTGATGAAGAAAATAAAATTAAAATTTTGGCAAAAATAATTATTTTTAAGGCGGATGAAATGGGTGAAATCACAAGAAGAAAGATAGGGAGAAAGGAAATGAAATAATATGGGAAAACGTGAGAGTAGTAGTCGAGCATTACCATTAGATGAGTTAGACAAACGGTGTGGCAAGATATTCCAAATTAAGAAAAACTCTTTTGAAATGGAGAAGTACAATAGGTTGAGTGAAGACTACTGGCAAAGGAAATATTTATAGGTACTTTTGGTCCAAAGAAATATTTTTATAGGTTAGATCATGATAAGAAGCTAGCATGTTGGAAATATATAAATGAAGAGTTATTAAAAGACCATATATCGAGAGCAAATCTAAATTCCATGCGCAAAAGCTCTCACATTAATTAGTATTTGCATGATAATTATTTAAAAAAACAATAAGATTATTTCGACACGCAAATCTAGTTATGGCAATGGATTGGTTTGGAGACGGAAATTCTATATCCATCCCTATAACCACAAAAATTAACCATATTCATAACCGCAAATTAACCATCGGGTATTATCCATAACCATACCCACCGGATAACGGATTCTCTATCGGTTAACGGTTATATCCATCTTTGTCAATACAAAAAATATATTCGCTAAATTGACGCATGATTATTTAGTAAATATTAATTTCGTCATTAAATATTTGATGTATAAAATGATTTAATTAATGGATCTTATGGAGCATAAAAATTAAAGCTAAACGTTAATAATGTTGGTCGATCTTTGATATCTCCCATAAGTACCATTGAATTCTCATAGATTTTGATTCATATCAAAACTTTTGAATTTTGCCACAAAATGCAACTCACACAATGTTATTTTTGTATTCTCAAAGTAAGATTCGGTGAATAATGAATATACATATACATATATATATATATAGACACACACATATACATATATTATATAATACTTTAATATTATATATTATTCGGTTTGGGTTTGGGTACGGATATAGACTGGGAACCCCTATAACCATATCCAAAACCATAACCGAATAATATTTATGGTTTTTCCCCATACCCAAAATATAGCCAAATTTTCATACACAAATCCAATCCATTCGGGCGGTTATCCACGATTGTCAGATTTAATGGTTAGAATTGTCATCCCTACGCAAATCTGATATATTTAGGGTTGGTTCGAAATTGTAATGCTTTAAAAAAAAAACTTATTAAAAAATCTGGAACATTAAATTTAAAATAAAAATAAAAATAAAAAAATCTATTTTAACTATTGTCAATGATAGTAGAAAAGTAGAGTCTACCATGCTTCTTAAAAAAATGTAGTTTTTTTTTTTAAAGTATAGTAATAAGTGCCTATTTAATGAAATTTTTAAATAGCGAGCATACCACCACATATTTTATAAAATTACAATCTTTACTCCTACATTATTGTCTTTTACAATTATTATCACAATAAATACCATAAAATTTTAAGTCATCTAACATATTCACAATAATTTATTTAAAAGCTTATCAAACACTCTGACGCTGTTTTTTGTTAAAATCACTTTTACAAATAAGAGTTCACCAAACACTCAACAACTTTATTTACAGCTGTTTATTCTCATAACACGGTAGAAGCAGTTTTATTTTATTTTATTTTTTTTTTAAAGCACAACACCACCAAACTAACCCTTAATAGTCTACTATCTAATGGAAATAGGTCATATCATTGTATATAGGATTCACCCGTATTACAGAATATATCAACAAATACGCTAATTTTGTGTACCCAAATAGCACTCACTCGAATTCAAAAGATCCAAAACCCAACTCCACCAACCTTCTTCCCAACACAAACACAACAATCCATCCCAGAAAAACAGAAGAGAAAACCCACATCTTCCATAAATAGAAGAACGACGAAAAGATATCAGGGAAAGACCGAGTAAGTTTCACTACATACCAGTCTTGTACAAAAGATATCAGGGAAGGCAAAATGCAATCACCATTTTAAATCTTAGAAAAGTAAACCAATTGCAAGCAACCATTAACAAAATCCCTATTCCTTGGATTCTACCAAGACAAACCAAATCGTAAGAAAAGGGTTTTCCTTCGGATAGCTAAATTCACACCTGCAACTCCCGAAAATAACTTCAAAGAGGCATTATCACAAACAGGTGGTGGGCATATCTAACATATATCAGTTTCAACAAACAACAGTAGATGAACATTTACGACTAAAAAATTAGCAAAACTAAACAAATTAAATCCTCTAAATTGTTCGAAAGAAGCTATAGAGCATTAATGGTCGTCGTTCATAAGAAGCCTCAGATGGCCGTAAAACCACCAAAACAATGGAAAACCAGAGAGAGAAGGTTTAAAGAGAATGAACACAGAAGAGAAAACCCACATCTTCCATAAATAGAAGAACGAAGAAAAGCATGGAGATCCCAAATCACACACAGCATTCAAACATCAAACACTTACATAATCAACGGAAACGACACAAAATTTCCCAAGCATGACAATAAGAACAATCAATACCCAATTCCAACTCCCTTCACAAACTACTACAAATTTTCAACTTTTTCCTTAAAATTAAAAATTAAAATGCAGGATTGAAGCTCAGGGTAGAGTAAAACATACAAAAGTGGGGGAGGATTCGGTGTAAGCGAGAACAAGATTAGTAGCCCCTTTGCCTCTGTAAGCCCAATCAGCATTGTCTTTCTTCTCCAAAACGACATCCATATCTCGCCATTGGCCGCGTTTCAGCTGCACTCCGTCACCACACATTCCAAAAATCCCATCTTTCACATTTCTTCAAATACCCAAAACCAAAATTCTAAAGAAAAAAAATCGAAAATTTGCATGTACCTTATCGACGAGATAAGATTTGGGCTTTTGCCCTTTTCGTCTTGGGGCATTTCGTGGCTGTTTTCTCAGTAGTTATGCGGAGGATCATCTTCCATGGCCTCGTGGGTGCGCTTCTGTGCTGGTATTGCTCTAGTTTTTCTCTTATTTGTAAATTAAAAGGAGAAGGGAGAATGCTCAAGAAAAAATATAAAAAGAAGAAGGAAATGCGGAAAGGAGAAAAGGAGGAAGGAATGGAGAATGGAAAAGGCACCGGTGCAAGGAAGAGATGGAGGGGTTTTAATGTGGAAAATTTTCATTATTGTCGGTCAAAACCGATAGAAACATTTTTTTAAAATAAAAACCAACAGAAAATTTTCATTACTCTCGGTTATAACTGACAGAAAAAAATGGCGGCAAAAATCCCCCCAAAATTCCCTCCCAAATTTTTAAATTCCCCCTAAAATTTTGTTACGATTTTAAAAGATAAAATAATAAGTGTTTGGTTTAATAAATAAATAAATAATATGTATTTAAATAGAAAATGTTTTTAAAAATTAAATAAATAATTATTTGGTTTAGTAGATAATAACCCATGTAAAATATGCAACAAAGAAACAAAAAGATAATTGTACAATGAAAATGTCATCACACAAACTAAATATTGTCTAATCAATACTTGAAAAACATAAATAAAAATTTAGCACAAATTACTTTTCCCACTTCAAAATTCAGGCAAATTTAACGGAGATATGCATTCTAGGAAACTAGTTTCAATGATCTAACCATCAAACGTGTTTGTACATACTACAAGATCGCATACGTAAAAAATCGCAAAAAAAACACATTCAGAGATTAGGTAACTAAACAAAAGTTTTCGACGGTTATAAACGAAAATCACAATTTAACGGTTATTTTAGCTCCGATTTTGATGATTTTTTACAATTACACTCCTCGACCCTATAAGAATGCATTGAACGAATTCGATCTTCAATTTAAAATATTTACACTATTGGATACCACAAAATCTTATTTTATACTTGATGGGGAAGTATAACATTAACTCTAAGTGTTTGTTTAATCTACCGTTTTGATGCGATACGCATCCTACGAAACGTTTTTCAACGATTCAACCGTCAAACTTGTTTGTACACACTCCGAGATCGTATACGTAAAAAATCACAAAAAACAAACATTCAGAGATTAGGTAACAGAACAAAAGTTTTCGGCGGTTATAAACGAAAAATCACAAGTTAAAGATTATATTAGCTCCGATTTTGATGATTTTTTTATAGCTACACTCCTCGATCCTATAAGAATGCAATGAACAAATTCGATCTTCAATTTAAAATATTTACACTATTGGATACCACAAAATCTTATTTTATACTTGATGGGGAAGTATAACATTAACTCTAAGTGTTTGTTTAATCTACCATTTTGATGCGATACGCATTCTACGAAACGTTTTTCAACGATCCAACCGTCAAACTTGTTTGTACACACTCCGAGATCGCATACATAAAAAATCACAAAAAACAAACATTCAGAGATTAGGTAACGGAACAAAAGTTTTCAATGGTTATAAACAAAAAATCACAATTTAACGGTTATTTTAGCTCCGATTTTGATGATTTTTCAGAGCTACACTCCTCGACCCTATAAGAATGCAATGAATGAATTCGATCTTCAATTTAAAATATTTACACTGGTGGATAAATCTTATTTTATACTTAATGGAAGTATAACATTAACTCTTAAGTATTTGTTAAATCTATCAATTTGATAGGATATGCATTATACGAAACTAGTTTCAACGATTCAACCGTCAAATATGTTTGTATATACTTCGAGATAGCATGTGTAAAAAATCAAAAAAAAAAAAAACACTCAGAGATTATTTTGGCGGCGGTCCAAAATTTTGCTTTGTTCGTGTCGGTTATATCCTTATTACAAAAATGATAGAGTTTCAGATTGTAGTCTGTTATTATTATTCTCTCAGAAAATTTATGGCTTGTGGGAAATGGGTTCATTAGACTTTAGGGTCATGAGTGAAAAAAAAAATTTAAAATATGTGTTTATTTATTTATTTTAATCAATATAATATTTTAAAATAATAAAACTTTTATTTATGTCGGTTATAACCACCAGAATACTAAAATAATAACCACCAGAAAGTAAAATAATAAAATAGTCAATTTCTGTCTGTTATAACCGCCACCATTAACTTAAAAACCGCCAGAATCTGTCAAAAATATTTAAAAAAAAGATCAAAAAATACTTTCGGTTATAACCGACATGATTTTTTTTTATATCCGCCACTAAATATCCGCCAGAACTTTTTGTCGGATATAACCAACAAGATTTTTCTAATATCCGCCACTAATTAAATGATGTGTCGGATATAATTTATCTGACAAAATTTTTCTAATATCCGTCACCGTCATCCGCCACCTAAAGTTAATGTTGTAGTAGTGAACTTTTATTTTTTCTATTTAGTTAAAGAATATTGCAAAAAAAATGTGAAAGAAAGAATGGAAAAATGTGAAGAAAAAAAAACAATGTGGATTTTTTATTTGATCGATAATTTCATGCCGATATGTTCTCAAACATCTCCAAAATTATTCAATCCAATAGTTTTTTTTTTTTTTTTCTCGAAATTCAATCCTATAGTTTCGATCATGACATTATGCCACCACTTCTTTTTAGGGCTTCTCAAGCTCCACAGTTGAGTCAACAGAATTATAACCAATAGAAGCTTCAGCCACATTCCCAATATTTGTTCCATGTGATTGGCTAGAAGAAGTCTGCCCCAATGCTCCCTCAGCCGCAACAGGAAGAACTACATCATCAGGTTGATCCTGGAAAACAATTATATAATCGGAAATTAACAACCACAATTATAGCTCCTCTCTTCCAATGTATTGCCTTGAGGTTGGCATGTTACCCCCAAGGCAATGGATTGGCTCGTCACCATTTATAACTTCGATTTTAAGTTAAACAAAGGCTAAATTTTATTTTTGCTCTTTGTAGTTTGTTCAAGATTCACTTTTGGTGCCTGTAGTTTGAATTGTGTCTGTTTTGTATATGTAGTTTAGTAATTAAGTTGTTGTAATTCAAGGACCAATTTCAATTAAATTTTCATGGCGGAAGTAGTTTATAGTGTTCTTACAATCCGAAATAACATAAAAGGAGCACAGTTGGACCAGTCCAAATTACAGAGACCAACAATAAACCTCAACAAAACTACAGGGACCAAAAAACTTGGCGTCAAAGAAAATTAAAGTGATGAAGCTGATGATCAAAACTAAAGTAAATTTGACTTACGATTTTATCATTATCTATTTGATTTTGTTGAGCAGGACTCCTGGAGCAAGAACAAGAAAATGATGTCAGTCTGATGAACGAAACCTGTGTATATATGACGACAATTACAAAAGTTCATGTTTATCCCTTCACTGTGACTTATGTATCTTCAGAGGAAGGAGAGGGCATGCAAGAACTCAATTCTTGCCATATATATTCATTGTTCAACGTTGTAAAGCAAAGGATATATGGGGCCAGAAACTCCCACGTAGCTATGATATATAATGATATAATATATCTATTCAAGCTGCACACACACACACATATATATATATATATATATATGTGCGCGCGCGCGCGCGCAACTTGACGCGCGCGCAACTTGTATAGATATATGTATATTACACGTATAACACCCTAAAAGACATTAAGGGTACCTATTGTTTGAATACTCAAGGCTTTCTTCAATGGCTTTAGCAAGTTGCTTACAATATTGTTCATCGTCGCATCCAGATTCATTCTCTACTTTAAAAGTAACAAATTTTGCAATAGTTAATTTCATGAATTACTAAAAAAGAGATTAACTAATTATAATCATTGTTAACATGCTTTTATTAGATTATTAGGCTTAATCAGCCTCACCCATTTCAATATTTGGGCCCTTATCTTGTAAATCTAACAGAGAAAGTCGAGTGGCACACTCTATGTCATCAATTTCGTCTTGCCACAATGAATCCTGTATTTTGATGAAGAAAATAAAATTAAAATTTTGGCAAAAATAATTATTTTTAAGGCGGATGAAATGGGTGAAATCACAAGAAGAAAGATAGGGAGAAAGGAAATGAAATAATATGGGAAAACGTGAGAGTAGTAGTCGAGCATTACCATTAGATGAGTTAGACAAACGGTGTGGCAAGATATTCCAAATTAAGAAAAACTCTTTTGAAATCGAGAAGTACAATAGGCTGAGTGAAGACTACTGGCAAAGGAAATATTTATAGGTACTTTTGGTCCAAAGAAATATTTTTATAGGTTAGATCATGATAAGAAGCTAGCATGTTGGAAATATATAAATGAAGAGTTATTAAGAGACCATATCTCGAGAGCAAATCTAAATTCCATGCGCAAAAGCTCTCACATTAATTAGTATTTGCATGATAATTATTTAAAAAAACAATAAGGTTATTTCGACACACAAATCTAGTTATGGCAATAGATCGGTTTGGGGACGGAAATTCCATATCCATCCCCATAACCACGAAAATTAACCATATCCATAACCGCAAATTAACCATCGGGTATTATCCATAACCATACACACCGGATAATGGATTCCCTATCGGTTAACGGTTATATTCATCTTTGTCAATACAAAAAATATATTCGCTCAATTGACACATGATAATTTAGTAAATATTAATTTCATTATTAAATATTTGATGTATAAAATGATTTAATTAATAGATCTTGTGGAGCATAAAAATTAAAGCTAAACGTTAATAATGTTGGTTGATCTTTGATATCTCCCATAAGTACCATTGAATTCTTATAGATTTTGATTCATATCAAAACTTTTGAATTTTGCCACAAAATGCAACTCACACAATGTTATTTTTGTATTCTCAAAGTAAGATTCAATGAATAATGAATATACATATATACACACACACACACACACATACATGTACATATATTATATAATACTTTAATATTATATATCATTCGGTTTGGTTTTGGGTACGGATATGGATTGGGAACCCCTATAACCATATCCAAAACCACAACCGAATAATATTTACGGTTTTTCCCCATACCCAAAATATACCCAAATTTTCATACACAAATCCAATCCATTCGGGTGGTTATCCACGATTATCGGATTTAATGGTTAGAATTGTCATCCCTACGCAAATCTGATATATTTAGGGTTGGTTCGAAATTGTAATGCTTTAAAAAAAAAACTTGTTAAAAAATCTAGAACATTAAAGTTAAAATAAAAATAAAAAAATCTATTTTAACTATTGTCAATGATAGTAGAAAAGCAGAGTCTACCATGCTTCTTAAAAAAATGTAGTTTTTTTTCTTTTCAAAGTATAGTAATCAGTGCCTATTTAATGAAATTTTTAAATAGCGAGCATACCACCACATATTTTATAAAATTACAATCTTTACTCCTACATTATTGTCTTTGACAATTATTATCACAATAAATACCATACAATTTTTAGTCATCTAACATATTCACAATAATTTATTTAAAAGTTTATCAAACACTCTGACGCTGTTTTTTGTTAAAATCACTTTTACAAAAAAGAGTTCATCAAACACTCAACAACTTTATTTACAGCTGTTTATTCTCATAACACGGTAGAAGCAGTTTTATTTTATTTTATTTTATTTTAAAAGCACAACACCACCAAACTAACCCTTAATAGTCTACTATCTAATGGAAATAGGTCATATCATTGTATATAGGATTCACCTGTATTACGGAATATATCAACAAATACACTAATTTTGTTACCCAAATAGCACTCACTCCTTAAATAATAGAAATTGAAAAATACTTTGGGAAAATTTTTAAATGTTTACAAATTTTTTAATTTCTCATATAATCTAAAATTTTAAGAAATTTTTCATATCAATTTTTCACAATCATTAGTTTTTTTATCTTTTTTTTTTTTTTTGAGCAAACGATATTATTTACACTAAGGGAGATGGGTGGGCTTAGCCTCACAATGAGTTACCAAAAATGTGGTTCAAATTCATATTTGGCGAGAATCAAACCTAAAACCTCTCACTTATAAGCGAAGACGAATACCAGTAGACCATAGTACTAAGTAGCTTATCTCATCTTAACTTCTTTAAGTTTTCTATTCAAAATAAGTCATGTGTCTTGCACATGATTTGTGTTGTTCAGGTTATTTTGGACATTTCAACTCCTCACTCCTCTTCTAACAAATTGCTTCCCCTTCTAACAAGTTGACTTCGAGAATAAAATATTTCTAGGGCTTCTTAATAAACGAAAAATGGGGTTGATTTATAGGATCCGTTGATCTAAGTTTTTCATTCGAAAGGGGTTTAAAATAACCCTAAACACATTAATGGAAAATTAATGACAGATCGGTTAAAATTTTAATTCAATTACATGCGATACTAGATGACTTTGGGTTTAATTTATGATTTTGAGTGGGGAAACTATGAGAGGCAAGTACAAACCAGCTAAAGAGCAAGTCCATCTGTTCTGCCATGGTAAAGGACATGGAGAAGCTAGAGTAATTACTATTCACGCTGAATAATAATTGCCTTATTATGCGTTCATCCTTGCAAGAATCTCCATGACAATTATTATTCACAATTATTTTTTTCTTTCGGATGCCTAATTAAATCATTTAATAATTATCAGACAGGTGAGACTAATTTTAAATAGGTTGCTCAAAAATCACCATGTGTCCTTGGAAAACATACAAAATGTTTTGTGTGAGACTATGATTTTTCAGGGTTGGAGTAAGGCCGATTAGAATACGAATACCTTAGAAATTGGGGGTCACACACTAAACAGCCCTAACTAGGCTGAGCTGCACAAACGGACTAGCTATGCCACAAGATCCTGCGTTTTGGGAAGGTAGGCAAAGTCCGCCAACTTCATCGAGATTGACCATTCTCTTGTTCTGCAAGATACGAAAATCTGATTCGAATGGGGATCCTATAAGTTTCCTATATTCTTAGAAATTCCTACAATCTAGATATTGGCGTGCGCGGTAAGTAATCACACTCCTAAGAGGATGCAATATCTACTCCTATATATCTTCTGGGATTCCCAATGTTTATTACAGATTCTATATTCTAAAAGAACTCTCTATCGACTAGTATAAATACACCTTTCAAGTGTTCATCTCTAGTAACACAATTATCGCATATTTTCTTCTCTTGTCTACTGCTTAAGTATCATAAATTGTTTATTAACTTGACCGTCGGAGAGCCTTTGGCCCATACCCCACCGGTGCCTAGGTATCTTACGATCATTTACTCTTTTACAGGTGGGCGAGTTTGTACATCTTCTTCACACACGGTTCTTGGTACTCTCGTTAAGAGTGAACTCATATTCTCTCCACCAAATCACTTTGCCACAATCATGTATGCCGAAGAAAGTTTAGTTAACGCTCACGTTAACACCTCAACGGAAAACAGTTTACTTACCGACGCCTTTACCATTTACTTACCGACGCCTTTACCACCCTAGGTGCAAGCAATGAGGTCTCTGACCCTTCAACCGTCCCAGGGAATAACGGGCAAGCAATGCTGTCCTAGATTATAATTAAGTAATTAACATAGGTTTTCAGCAAATTTTGTAACCGAAAATCCTATTTTCTTTTCCATCTATTACGGACTTCTTTGACACGGTAAAATACACAAGCATGAAAAACTACAGTCATCAATCATGGAAAAAAAACAATTTTAATCATATCAACAATTAACGGAAACTACGAACGGACTAGTGTAATTTTTCTTCGGTTAAATTATAAAATCAAATTCTTTTGTTTATGCTTCTAATTTTATTTTAACCTATAAAATAAATTTAGAACAATATAATAAATAAAATTATTTAGTAAATTCGTGCATGATAAAATATAGGCTTTTTGCAAGTGGCTCTTTACCACAGTGGTGGAAAGGTGTTGTGCCCTTTCATGACGGCATGGGTTCGAACCCCGTTGGTGGCTAATCTAACATTTAACTTACTAACGCTATCGTTTCATTCAAAAAAAAAAAAAATATAGGCTTTTTAGCCAAAATGTTCCCTGAGATATGCATAATACATAACTTTGGTCCTGAGATTGAAAATCAATAGAAATGGTCATTGAGATTGTCCACCATCCATTATTTTGGTCATTCCGTTAAAAACTCTGTTAAGTGTCCCGGAGCTCTTGGTTGGAAGTTTGGGCAATTTTCAAAGTTTCGTAACTCAATCATTTCTTAACCAAATTCGACCCATAATATATTAAAATGAAGATAGGAAAGTGTATAAGAAGATTATACCTATTTGGAAGCCCAATGGTTTCCGGAGATGGTCGGAAAATAGCCTGAAAAGTGACTGGTCCGCAGGAAAACTGGAAAACTCTCCGAAAACTAGGTAAACTTTAAACGTTCATAACTTCTTCAATACTCAACGAAATCGAGTGATTCAAAAACGAAAATCATACTTCTCAACGAGACAAAAAGAATGATACCTTTCTTGATGGATAAATAGCTGTGGTTTGGCCGAAAAACGGCTTGAAAGTGGCTAACTCGATGACCAAGACAGCCACTTTCGAGCCGTTTTCTGTCAAACCACTGTGCTTTAGCCTTCAAGAAATATATCATTCTCTTTTTCCCATCGAGAAGTATGATTTTCGTTTTTGAATGACTCGATTTCGTTGAGTATTGAAGAAGTTATGAACGTTTAAAGTTTACCTAGTTTCCGACGAGTTTTCCAGTTTTCCCGCTGATCAGTCACCTTTCAGGCTATTTTCCAGCTATCTCCGGCAACCATTGGGCTTCCAAATAGATATAATCTTGTTCTACACTTTCCTATCTTCATTTTGATATATTATTGGTCGAATTTGGTTAAGAAACGATTGAGTTACGAAGCTTTGAAAATTGCCCAAACTTCCGATCAAAAGCTCCGGGACACTTAACGGAGTTTTTAATGGAAGAACCAAAATAATGGATGGTGAACAATCTCAGGGACCATTTCTATTGATTTTCAATCTCAGGGACCAAAGTGATGTGTTATACAAATATCAGGGACCATTTTGGATAAAAAGGCTAAAATATACAACGACAAACACATTACAACTATGCATAACACATATTTTGTCAATTAACCATGACTCTGATACCACTGTTGGGCTACTTTAGTACATGTGTGTGGAAGCGTGGAAAGATGACTTAAGCATATGTAATCCAATTTACATGCATGATTAGCGGAACTTTAGATTCCGTTTAATCTTATTAAATTAATCCATATGATTTAGGTTAATCGATGTGCTTGTATTCATGTAAAACAATTTTAAGAACACATGCATAAACTTAAAATAAGTTTAGAATTGCAACCTTTAGATTTCATATGAGGATGAATTCGTTATTGATGCTCCTAAGTGTTAGCCCTCTACTAGTATCCACGAATGAATCTCCGGTTGGTAAAACAGGAAGAACTGCCAAGTCCTTCTCCTCCAATAGGTGCGGCGGCAAGGGTGTGCTTCTGGTGTTTTTGTTTTTCAATTTCTATTGTAGTAACTAGTAAGGTTTTTTTAGCATTTTAAAATTATCAAACTAACTTTTTTTTTAACGGGTTATCTACGTGTAAACCCATTAAGAAAAGAACAAGTTCTTAATGGGAGACTCGATAACGATGCGATTAGTTATCGTATTGACCAAAAATCTGTTATTTTCGTGTCGTGTAGGAAATTATCAAATTTAGTTTTTACCTATCACACATCCCTTTCAATTTTCGACCGTTTGATTAAATGAATTAAAAAAATTGATGAAAAAGAATAAATAAAAATGTGTGAGACTAAAAAGAGTGTGAATTGCATGACCCATTTCCATATAATTGCTTCTACATCTTTCCTTTTCGTTTTCAAGACAAGCCAACAAATTTTAGAGAAAAATTCTAAATCCACAAATTATTTTGTTGTTCAAATTTGTTTAAAGGTAAGAGCCATTAATGGTGTTTACAAATTTGTTGGTACATTCCAAAAGCGACGTGTTCATAACCCAATTACGATTCAATCAACCTGCCCATTTCGGTAATTTGACACGTTAGGAATCTAAACGACGACCCATAAATCCGATCCTCCACATAAAACGACAACGAAATATTCATGGATCACAAGCACATCGAGCTCTAGATAAACCGAACACCACCACTGCCAAGTGCCAACTACCCCCACTCTCTCTCCCTCCTCCATGGCGATCACTCTCCACCTCTGCCGAATTCCGCCGCGTACCGATCTCTTCTTGTCGGAGAGCCTCACCGGGAAGCCATCTCTCAGTTTCCTGAAACGTTTCTCCGTCCGATGCTCCGGCGACTCCTCTTCCTCCGCCGTCGAGTCTGACTTCGACGCCAAGGTCTTCCGCAAGAACCTCACTCGAAGCAAGAATTACAACCGCAGAGGCTTTGGCCACAAAGAGGCGACCGTCGAGCTCATGAACCGCGAGTACACAAGTGAGTAATCTATAATCAGCTGCAGCTACACCTCAGGATCAGTAATTAAGCAGCTAATGAGTCGATTAATTAAGTTTAATTGTTGAGTTTTGATGATTTAAGGCGATATTATTAAGACTTTGAAAGAGAACGGGTTCGAGTACACCTGGGGAAACGTGACGGTGAAGCTTGCCGAGGCGTACGGATTTTGTTGGGGCGTTGAGAGAGCCGTGCAGATTGCTTACGAGGCCAGAAAGCAGTTCCCCGATGATAAGATCTGGATCACCAACGAGATCATCCACAATCCAACGGTCAATAAGGTCGCTATTAATTTTTGCAATTTAATTTGGTTTAATGTCTTAGTAAGATCTGGTGGATTTCATTTTATTTGTAAAAATATATCGAATGTAATAAAAAAATTGTTAGTTAATTATTTAATCAAATTTTTTTTAGGTCAAATTTTGTTAGATTAAATATTAGATCAGCCATCGATCAACGGAGTTGGAACCAATGCCGTCATGTAAGAGTTGAACATCTTTTCACGGTAAAGGGCCACTTGCTAATTATTTAATTGATTGAGTTGAGATGAAATGGGCAGAGGTTGGAGGAGATGAAGGTGGAGAACATTCCAATAGAGGAAGGGCAGAAGCAGTTTGATGTGGTGAACAAGGGCGATGTGGTCATTTTGCCTGCTTTCGGAGCCGGAGTGGATGAGATGCTCAACTTGAGTAACAGGGATGTTCAAATTGTTGACACTACTTGCCCCTGGGTTTCCAAGGTTGGCATTTTATTTTTAGTCCATTCGACATTTTCGGCGAAAATTTAAATTGGGTCTGATATGTTATGACGGTGTTTTCGCGTGAAGGTTTGGAATACTGTGGAGAAGCACAAGAAAGGAGATTACACTTCGATCATTCATGGGAAATATTCTCATGAGGAGACTGTGGCCACGGCTTCTTTTGCTGGGAAATACGTTATAGTGAAAAACATGGATGAGGTATACAAGTGTTTCGTACTTTGTCGTAGGTTTGCTGGCGAAGTTAAAATTTTTAGCTACGGTTTATAGTGCTTCTGTTTGTCAAGCTAATGAGTTATTAATGCCAATTTTATTTCAGGCAACATATGTGTGTGACTATATTCTTGGCGGTGAACTTAATGGGTCTAGCTCCACTAAAGAGGCGTTTATGGAGGTGCTGTTTTGAGTTGCTTATATGGACTCAATTGGTTTTGTATAGTATCATGCAGTGTTGAAGTGTTTTTGTCTTTGAATGCAGAAATTTAAAAAGGCACTTTCTCCGGGGTTTGATCCGGACAGAGACCTAGTAAAAGTAGGCATTGCAAATCAGACTACGATGCTTAAGGGGGAAACGGAAGAGATTGGTTAGTCTTTGAAGTTATGTTAAGTTAGTCCATCATTTGGTGAACAGATTATTAGGGTAAATTATGGACTGCCTCTTTCAATCTAACAGGAAAATTAGTAGAGAGGACCATGATGCGTAAGCACGGAGTGGAAAATGTCAATGACCACTTTGTGAGCTTCAACACAATATGTGATGCAACTCAGGCAAGTTCTTTCTCTTGTTCATGGCTTTTCTGGTTAGATTCTTCTTAGATTTCTATTAGAACAATGTGTAACCATGCCTTGTCTTTTATCCTCTCATAAGATTGTATTTATTTTAATACCCCACAGCAGCAGTTACGTGCACACCCTTGTGAAGCATTTGCCATTTGGCTTGAAAGCAGGGGTTGCTTTAAAACACTTGCTTACCACTACAGTTTTGTATACATTTTTTTGAACATTCCAAGAGATTTAAAATGTGATCTGTGTTCCGTTTATAGGAGCGACAAGATGCAATGTACAAGCTTGTTGAGGAAAAGCTTGATCTTTTGTTAGTCATTGGTGGGTGGAACTCGAGTAACACCTCTCACCTACAAGAAATTGCAGAAGAATGTGGAATTCCCTCGTATTGGATCGACAGTGAGAAGAGAATAGGCCCCGGAAACAGGATAGCTTATAAGCTCAATGTGAGTCTCTGAAGCCATAGAACTGCAATTTAGTTTGTTCTGGTTTACAAAATTATGTTATTCTTCTTCCAAAACAATAACAGAAACAAAACTACATTATTCCGTTATTTGTTGTCTTTCCTATATGGCTTTGTACTTATCATACCTGTCTGTCGTGTTTCTTTGATAGCATGGCGAGTTGGTCGAGAAAGAGAACTGGCTGCCTGAAGGTCACATCACCATTGGAGTGACATCTGGTGCCTCTACTCCAGATAAGGTAATTCTCATCTATGTGAATGTTATTTGAACCACTAAACTGCATTTGCTGAAACTTGAAAGCCACCTGAACTCACGTTATCTGCCTAACTTTTTACTTCTTAGCTTAATAATTGATCAATTCAAATCCATTTGGGTTTCTCCCAGGTCGTCGAAGACACTCTTATCAGGGTGTTTGGCCTCAAGCGCGAAGAAGCCCTGCAACTAGCATAATCCAAGTTAGGCATCGTCGCTTGACAGTTATATAATCATGAGGGAAGTGTACTGTTATCTTATGTACCCAAGAAACGTAATTGTTGCATCTCGTATGATATTAGGTCAAGGTTCCATTGTTGTACCTTGTATGTGTCAATGTGCCTTGACTCGAGACCTGTAAACTCAAATCCAAGTTCCTCAATTACAATCTCGATGTAACCGAAATTCTACGTATGAGAGATCCCTTCCACAGGGGACAAAATCTTGGGTGCAATCGAGTAATGTCTCCTACCTTTTATCACGTGACATGGTGCCTCGTTTAGTACATGCACATGCTAAAAGAATTGTAAAAGAAATCGAACAGAAAAAAGAACTCAAATAAGGACTGATGCCTCATTTGTAGGCCCGTCGATAACCGTTTTCTTTTGAATTTTTGCATTTTATGAAATTGAAAATTTGTTTGGTAACTATTTCAAATTTTTAGTTCTAAAAAAAAGGAAAACCGAAAGCACTTAAAAAACAAGTTTTCAGTTTTCAAAAAATGAAAATTGAAAACTAAAAATGAAATGTTTATCAAATGGTTGCTAAAGAAACCTAAAAAGAGAAGACAATCGAAAGCACAAGTGCTCCAAATGCATTCACATTTCGTCAAAGAAAGGATCCATTCACAACTTTGGAAAGGGAAGCAGATAGGCACAGATTCTGGTGAAGTACATTCAATTTCCTGAAACTGCTAGATGTTTGACGTTGACAGTTACTGTAAAAAGTCTCTGTACAAGATCAGCATCAGTGCATCAGCAAGGGAAAATCGAAAGGTTCCTCTTGCATGATCCGAAAAATTAATTTAGTATTCTTCTCCGCTTGTAAGTGGAAGATCTTACATTCGATCACCGTGAATAACGATGTTCATACACTTATTATGACGGATCAGTGTAAATATGTCATAGCATCAAAAGAAAAAATGATATAAGCAAATATGCTCAAGCTCCTCTCAGTAAGGCTGAAATGGAAAGATCTAAGCTAGATCACATTGGACAACTTCTTTCCAATCCTACAGAGTTCCACAAAGTGTGATTTGAACTTAATCTCCTATTCTGATGAAGCCAGGCGAGACAGGAAGGCATTTGCACCAAACCCGTTAAAGTGACCAACTCACCGTTAAAATTAGGGAACGGATTCCTTTCACCAAATCACTCCATCCGGGCCCTTAAAATTTATCAAACAGCTAAAGTTATTATAACTTTTAAGAATGCCCCTTGTTTTTAGCCATTGGATCAAATTTCAAGAACCCAGATGAATTGATTAGGAGGATATTTACAATGAAATAACCTCTTCAAAGTCATAAAATACTTGGCACTCAAGGAATCCTATTTAGCAAATACAACATTCAGTAAGGATAAATAAGTAGTGTTGTAATGCGTTGAAACCTAAAGGAACAAAACGAAAGAACGCAAGAGAAGTCAGTCTAAAGAATAGTACCCTTTCCGAATCCGATGAGGCTCAACTGTAACAATGTGTATCGTAAGTTCGATAGTTGTAGGAGAAACAACAGTACAAACATAAACACATACAACTTAAGAGCTTCGACTTTGCACTGGCACTGGAAACCATACTGTCACTGGTATAATGCTGGTATGTATACATATAAAGAGTCAACTGCTCTGCCGATGTGTTGATTTCTGCTTCGAAAACAAAGTTTAGGATGAAGAACGGCAGCTCAACTGCTCCTCCAATGTGTAGAATAATGATTCATAAGTTTGTAGTGAATTCTGTCTTTTTGTTTGAAGTTCTGTACAATCATTTTAAACTGGAGTGATATCTGGATTTGACTTCAGAGGTCAGAGAGCAGCTATTCCATCTTAGATGCTTCAGAAACTAGCCAACAGTGCTATCTGATTGCCTGGAAAGAGATGAGTTAACTAGTTCTGGAACCCGATCAAGCAAACGGTTCATCTCCTCTGGAAATTCTCCCTTTGCTCGGTTAGTTTTTCCTCCTACGATCACTGCTGTTCCGTCTTGTAAGGCCCAAATCTTTCATTTGTGCAGAGTAGAAAACAAAGAAACATAAGCATATATGAAAAATGTGGGGGAACAGTTTCAATAATCGCAATAATATTATCTAAAAAACCAAAGAAAGAAATATCAACGTAACATAGGCACCCCATCTATGATACGGTCCTGAACTACACATACTTCTGCATTAGAAAATTCAAGTGATCCTACAATACAAAATTCCACTATGATAGAGACAGACTGCACAATTAATGACACCAATTACATGTTAGCCTGCTTGATGAAGACAAATATAAACCATTTGAACCATCATCGAATGTGGGGCACATGTTTACTGGTTTACAAACACATAACAGTGACCTGTACAACGTATAATTAAATTCTACCTGTGAATGAGAAAGAAAACTGATGCAAGTAGTAAGCATTAGAGCACCAAATCCAGCATATACAACAGGCACTCCTGGGTCAGTCTGATAAGGACAGGGTTTAGTTTCAAGGCTGAATGAATGCAGTTGAAGAAAAATGTATATTTTTACGTATATAAGAACAATTAGTCTTCACCTTCAAGTCAAGACCGCTACTCCCAATTGCATCTACAATAACAATTTTGTTGCCATCAATTTCAATTGGAAGCTTGGAACTTGGTCGTCGGACTCCAGCAAATTTTCCTTCCTGATCATACAGGACAATTGATTGTAGATCACGAGCAAGCATTGATCTGAAATTAGAGAAAAGAATGCAGATAAGCAACAACCGGAAACAATAATCTGCCAGCGGAGATGTGGCCCCTACCGCTCTTTCTTTTAAAGACGGAGGGGCAGGGGAAATAAAGCAACCTGTAAAAAAGCTTCAAAAGCTCTTCATCCCAATTCAGCCTTGGGTAATTGTTTGAAACACCAACAAGAACCCATTGGGAATTTAGCTTCCTTATTCATGTCTACTAAGGTACAAGAAAAGATATAGCTGTTAGAGAGTCACATACATTCCCTTGACATTAGGAGCATTAACATCGCCAATGGGTAAGAAGGACCCATAAAGCTTCTTGTCTCCATTTATATTAAGAGGTGCCATTGCCAAATTGAAGGGTCCTTCGTTATCCTTGAGTACTTGTAGCGCTGAAATACTCCAATCTGTCTGGTAAATCGTGATCCCTCCATACCTTAAAGGGTTATTTACACTAATTGTTTTCCTTAGCACCTCCTTGCCGTCAAGGTCCAATAGTGAAAGATCAGTGTAAAACTGTGATACCTGAGACATAAACGAGGGGGCGAAAAGGTTAACCACCTAAGCACTTAGCATTACTGATTGAGCACAACTTGGGAGATGATTATGTCATAATAAAGTTTATGATTTAAAACATACGAGTCAAAAGGTAGCACAAAACAAAAAAAATAGAGCACATAAACATTCACCTCACCACTGTCATAGTAGTTCATGTAGAATTTGTTGACATGAACCTCTGTATTAAAAGACTCAGTTGGAGTAGAGAGAAACCCGATTGGGCGCATCACATCTCCTATAACAAAATTCAAGCCCTGAGGAACCATGACTGTTCCTTTGAAGCTCCCGCTTGCACTAAGAGTTCCACCTACCATTATTAGCAGCATTGCTAGATGTACTCCAATAGGGGCAAACCGACCAGCCAGCCCCTTGAAAGCATATAAAGAAGGCCCCTTCAAGAATACCTGAATGGATCAAGAAAACCATAAGGAACACGTAGCTATAACTATAAGGAGATAAAAAAATTCAGGAGGAAGTATTAACACCTCATATCCAGCTCCCATAAGGACAACACCCAAATCTTGAACTGATGCTCTTGGCAAAGAGTCCGAAAATTCATGCTTGTGGATGGCCTCAGAAGATTGCATAAAGTTCCATCTGTTTTTCCAATTAAATCCATGGTTAATAGGGCAGTGGGCAATCCAATTTCAGTTAGGGATTATGATGTAAACATGAAAAACGAAAGCAAACCTTCTCGCAACCTTGACCAGGGGTATTTGCGTAGTGTATGTGCAGGCCATTAGCGATGCACCGAGGAGAGCCAATAGTGAAAGGAAAATGGGGGAAGTGAACATGTGGTCAAACCCAAGGGTGAGAACCCATCTCCAAGTGAAAATTCCCAACACTGGATTACTTTCAGGGTATTTATCGAAATAGAAATCCGGGGCCTCACCTTGATCAATGAAAGTTCCTGCAGAAGCATTGCATCGACATAAGGCCAACTTACAATTCTATATGAAGTTAAAAACAGCTCTCTTCACAATACCTCATAAAAAAACAAGGCATTGCTTACATTTAGGCGCATTTCGAAAAGGGCATTTCGTATCAACTTTATTTTCTCAAGAAAAAACATAATTATCCAAAATAATTAAATCAAATTTGATTTCCACCTCACAGTAATGAGCCAGGGAAACAAGCTACTTGGACTAAAAATTCAAAAAACCCAAATTTAAGCAACTACTAACAAGCATTAAGCACCAGCAAGTTACCTAATTAAGCAAACAATCAACCAACTAAAAAACCCCAAAAGAAAAAATCATTAAGCTGCTTATTCAAAGATAACAAAACCCAGAGACTCAACATACCCAGAGCCATAAGACCAGCAATGGCAAACATCTCTCCAATAGCCAAGGGCAGATAAGACAGAACCGAAAGAACCCTTCTAGGAAACCTTTTCACCAAACCCATCACCCCACTCCCACCCCCTGACTTCACCGGAGCTTCCTCGCCTCCGGCGGCGTCGCCACTCTTCTCCACCAGAGGCGGCGGCCCTCCTTCGGAGAGTATAATCTGCTTAGTTACGTTGTTGCTTTTGTTCTTGCTCTTCTTGCTGTCTTGAGGGGTCTTCAGCCCACAAGTGGTGGTAACTGAGAGGGAGAGAGGTGGTTGCCGGAAGGAACGTCTATGAATTTGGGAAGAGTGGGGAGAGAATGTGGTGAGTTTGAAGGGGCAGTGGAGGAGAGGGGCTTTGAGGAAATGGGTTCTGAAAAGACATGATTCGGGGGCTGTGGTGGGGTTTAGAACCTCCATTGATGGAGCTTCGTGAGAGCTCTAGTGCTATCAGCTCCAGAGCAACTGTTTCCGTTGAGGGAGTGAGGTGTAACGACCGGTACTTCTGTTACTTTATCCTGAAAGGAGATGTTCATATACAATTAAACTATTTTGGGCCTTTCTAACTAGACATGACATTTGTGTTGTTTTCGTAACATATTTGATCACGAATCGGGTTGTATAACATTCATTAAAATAAATGGGTAATATGATTCTATCCGAAATCAACCCGTTAATATTAACAAATAATATGACTTGACTCGTTACCCATTAAATGATACTTTTTTAATCAATAAATAATAAAATGAAAAACATAATACTAAATTAGTATCAATATATCGCAAGTGACCATTTACCACAATGGTGGAAATATGTTAAGCCATTGCATAACAGCTTGAGTTCAAACCCCGTCGATGGGTAACCTAACATCTAATATAACAAAATCTATTGTTTGACAGAAAAAAATTTAGTATTTACATGACAGCTTGAGTTCAAACCCCGTCGATGGATAACCTAACCTCTAATATAAAAAAATCTATCGTTTGACAGAAAAAAAAATTAGTATTTACATATCCAAAATAAGACTCAAATGAAAAAAATGTTAGTACATTAATTATAAAATATCAAATGTTCAAAGATATGTAAAATGAGGAGAGTTTTTTATTTTTTTTATTTTTAAGGTTGTGGAGCCTTTCTTAAAAGTCTGAACCTTGCCAATAAGATTCAAAGCTTGCACCTTTTTTTACAATAACCCTTCAATTTTCATGAATTACCAAGGAAGATGGCATTAGAATTTTGTAATATTTTTCATTTACATGACGGGAAAGACAAAAAAATAAATGTAAATAACCCGTTACATGCAAGTTATTGAGATATGCTATTAGCAAATTAATTATCTTCCACTTGATCTTAATAATCAAGATCTAGCTATTATCTGCAAATCATGAATTATAAAATTTGATAGTACTGAGTGAACCAGGAGGGAAACCATGCATTCTTACTTGGTGTGCGCATAACAATTAATACAAGGAACCTTCGGAGAAAAAAAGCAAACATATACAGAGCAAAACAAAATTACATGGGCTCATTTGATTATACTTCTGAAAGAGTCAAAACCGCTTTCTAATGAGTAAAAGTGCTTCAATTTAAAAAAAATCGTCAGTTGACAAATATTTCAAAAGTGGTTTTAGCTAGAAGTGTAATAACCCTTACCCAAAATAACCTAAATTTCATTGGGCCAAGCCCGGTCCCCTTTGTATTAACTTACAGCCCGAGATTTTTTTTAAAATTTGTTTCGGCCCTAAAACCCGGCCCAAGGTTAGGTTCAATTACCCAACCCGTGAACTCTGTTTTCTTCCTCTCTCATTTCTGAAAACTCAGTCTCTCCCTCTCTCTCACTCTCGAAAACTCTCACACTCTCTAAGCTCCGAGAGCTTCTTCACCTCATTTCCTTCACAAATCAAAGTTGAAACTGATATATTTGGAATCCTCGAGACTCAACGAACTCAACAATACCCTTGCATGCCATCAGTCTACCCCGGAATGTTCTGCCATTGAAGCCAAGAGTTTCAAAGCTCTAAAACTCAAACCCAAGTGAGACTTGTGTTCCTTCTTCAAATTTTCTGGGTTATGCATGTTGTTTTTATGATTTGCGATGTTGGTTTCATGGCAAAACTCGAGGGTTTTGACCTCAGCTCTTCTCTATGCCAAGAACCCAGCTCCGATGACAAACTCTGGCGAAATGTCGTCGAGTTCGAAGTTGGTGGGTGTCTTAATGCATCTAATCTCTTCCTTTTTGTCTTTGTGATAACTGGGATGAGGTTTTGAACCCCTTATTTAAGCCCTAACCCCTGCATACACCTCAATCTTTATTTTCTAGTTCACGGCAAGTGTGAAAGGACGAAATTAATTACCTTGTTTGTGGGCAGTGCCGTGTGCGTGTGTGTATGTGTGGTATGTATGTGGGCTGTGTGTATGTGTGGTATGTGTGTACCGTGTGTGGGTGTGTGCGTGTGCTATGTGTACAGTGCCGTGTGCGTGTGTGTATGTGTGGTATGTATGTGGGTTATGTGTATATATTGTATGTGTGTCCGTGTAAGCATGTGTATGTTTGTGTGTGTGATGTGCCGTGTCTGTGTATGTGTGTATGGGTTTGGGCTTAAGCCCAAACCACCCCCTTTTCATACTAAACCCTTCTAACCCAAAAACCTTAGGACCCAAAACCCAAAATCTCTCCTAGGCCAATTTCGACGTTCTGAATCAGTTTTTGGCGTCCATTTCCTGGAATTCTTTCATTTGGGTAGTTTGATAAATTGTACATTTTTGTGCTTAGGTGAAATTGCTAGTGGGGATTTCCTTAATTCTTTTCCGCACAACTCTGCTGCTACGGAGTATCTGTGAGTGGACCCCTTCTAAAATTTCATGATTTTATAGTTAAATTGCATAATTGAATAGCATGCCTACGAGTTTATGAATTGATTTTTATGATGAGCATATTTATTGAAAGTGTTGATTAATCGTCTCATTTTCGTGAGGGAATAATTGTTAGCCTATTTTGAGCAATATTTTGATATATCGTATTTTCTATTAAAACCATGATCTGGTAAACTATTTGATGGATGACGATAGGATGCTAGAACATATTTTCGAAAAACCTCGCTTCATGGTATAGATGATGGATGACTCTATCCCATAAAGTGGTATTCTGTGAGATACGTAACTATTTGTGCGTACCTAGTGGACATTATGCTGCCTGGGGCGAGGATCTGGTGTTGGCATTTAGGCCAGGGGAAAGAATCCTTAGTGAAAGGCTGAGGGACACGGAGACAGGCATTGGGCCGGGATGGAGTTATCTCTGGCTACGAGCACAGAGACTTAGGTGCAGGCAAGGGGCCGAGAGTATTATTATTCAGTGATCTTACCAGCAGCACACCACGTTTACGAGACGATCTGTGAGACGATTCATGCTTTGATTTTCGCGATGTTTTTCCGCATTATATCTTTCGAGATGTTTATGGCATGCTAAGGTTTTCAGTAAAGCTATCACTTATTATGCTAGTAGTTTTCATTATATAAACTGTGGGGGTTAGTATGTTGATAACTGTTTTATTATTATTGTATATATAAACTTGGTCCACTCACCTTTGTTTTGCGCCCCCATTCAAGTCTTAGAAACGAGGACTACGACACAACGTACGAGGCATTCCCCTACCAGTAGCAGTCTATCATTCACTTGTGTGATATCTGTAATGATCTTTCCTTTTGTGATCTTGATTTAGGACATGTTCTGTGCACTATAGACATTTCCTTAAACTCTGCTTATTTCCTTTAGATTCTGATGTTTAATCATACATATTCTCCTAATCATTACTCTTGTATTCAATAAATGGCTTTCGTCACCTTCGGGTGTCGGCCAGCACGTGTCTATCCCGGTGTTCTGTGGGACCCCGGGATCGGAGCGTGTTGGATTGGTATCAGAGCATGGTTAGGGTTTCTTTCCACCAATTTGGTAGATTTCAGCCTTTCTTAATCTTGTTGTTTTGTTTGAATTATGGCTAATCCTGGTGGGAATATGCCTCGACGACCTCGTTCTTCTATAATGGAGGGAATCTAGCAGTTTACCACTGCATTAATGGATGCTCTTCCGGGTCATAGGCCGAATCAGACGTATATTGAAATCGCTAAGAGTCATGGAGTTACTGAGTTGAAATTTGTGGGAAATTGTGAGGAGGCTGAGCAGTGGTTAGAGAAAATGGTGGATACTCTGGAGGCTATGAAGTGTCCACTAAATGAGTGAGCAAACACTACGGGTTACTTCATTCAGGGTGATGCTAGGAGTTGGTAGAAATCAACGAAGGAATTTCATCCACCTGGTTTTTGGATGACATGGGCTGCCTTCAGGAAACGTTTCATTACTTATTTTCTAAGTCCCAGTTATAGGTTGAGGAAGAGGCAGGAGTACTTAGAGTTCCGACATGGCCTCAGCATTACAGAATTTGACAGTACCTTTAGGCGCTTGGCTAGGCATCATGATGGGACTTATGATAATCTGCAGGCACAGATGGATTAAGCGATGCTTGCACTAAACCAAGAGTACCGTACATTGGTAGCTGATTAGAGACCCAGAACTTATGAGGAAGTAATTGAGATAAGTTTGAGTATAGAACAATCTAAGTGGGATACGGAGATGCAGGAGCAACCTCAGATTTGGAGCCAGCCTCAGAGACAGAATAGACAGCGGAATCAGAATCAAAGGAGTCAGAATTTTCAATCACGGAGTACCAGAGAGTCAGCGGGCCCCTCCAGTTCAGTAGGTCACAGGCATTCTTTTTCCTTTAAACGATCAAGTCAGGGTTCAGGGTCGTCTAGTGAAAGCTCAGGCAACAAGACGGCGAGATGATCTTTTGGTCATTTCACTCCGAGTCATCCTATTTGTAACCGTTGTGGTTTACGTCATTGAGGAAACTGCAGGGTAACTATTGTAATGTGTCAAAAATATGGTGGCACTGGCCATTTTGTTCGTGACTGTCCTTTGGCGCCACCACCTGATAATTTTACCTTTGGTTCAGGCTATAGTGAATATCAGACAGCTCAGAATTTTGGCGGTCGACAGAGCTATGATGGCAGTGGTAATAGTAGTCGGAGTTATGGTAGCAGTACTAATCAGAACTATGAGGGTAACAGAGGTCTGCAGCTTGGTGGCAGAGGTAGCTAGAGTTTTAGAGGAAATGACAGCCGAAGTACTCAGTTTCCAGCCTAGCAGCAATCTAGAACATCTTCTGGTAATAGTAATCAGGGGAACAGAGCAGGACGTGGTTCTAAGGGTCGTGGTGGTCAGAACAATGACGTGGGGTATCAGGTTCATGGACGTATAAACGCCATGACTCAGTAGGAGGCTGATCAAGATCCTCGAGTTATCATCAGTACGTTACTTATCTATACTACTTGGGCTAGAGTTTTAATTGATCCGGGTGCTACACAGTCTTTTGTTTCTTCATCTTTTGCTCGGGTTATACCTTCTCAACCTCAGCCACTAGGTTTTGATATGCTGATACAAATGCCACGTGGTGAATTGTTCTGTGCACAATGGCAATATCAGAATTGTCCGATTATTATTGAAAGGAAAAACCTAGAGGTTGATTTAATTCCTTTCAAACTGGCTGAGTTTGATGTCAATCTAGGAATGGATTGGCTACCGTGCAAATGTCGCATGTTGGGAGAAAATTGTGACGCTCAATCGGCCAGGACTTCCGTCAATTACATTTATGGGTGAGCGAGGTGTCCTCCCCAATAGTATCATTTCTGCCATTCAAGCAACTAGGTTGTTGAATAAAGGTTGTGTAGGATTTTTAGCCAATGTAGTTGTGAAGGATGAATCTTATTTACATCCAGAAGAGGTGCCAGTTGTAAGGAACTTCATCGATGTGTTTCCAGATGATTTACCGGGATTTCCACATGCGAGGGAAATTGAGTTCACTATTGATTTACTCCCAGGTACAAACCCTATTTCCTTGACACCTTATCGAATGGCACCAGCGGAGTTGAGAGAATTGAAGATCCAACTCCAGGAATTGGTAGACAAAGGTTACATCCAGCCGAGTATATCCCCGTGGGGAGCTCATGTTCTTTTTGTTAGGAAGAATGATGGATTAATGAGACTCTGTATTGATTATAGACAGCTGAATCAGGTGACGATAAAGAATCGTTACCCTCTTCCTCGGATCAATGATTTATTTGATCAACTGAAAGGTGCTCAGGTATTTTCCAAAATTGATCTTCGATCGGGTTACCATCAATTGAGGATTTGCGAGCATGATGTCCTAAAAACTGCTTTCCATACGACGTATGGGAATTATGAATTTTGTGTCATGCCTTTTGGATTGACAAATGCACCTGCAGCATTCATGGATTTGATGAACAGAGTCTTTAGATCGTATCTGGATCGGTTTGTGATTGTGTTCATTGATGACATTCTAGTTTATTCTAGGAGTGTTAATGAGCACAAGAAACATTTGAGACTAGTGCTAGAACGACTGAGGAACAACCAACTTTATGCCAAGTTCAGTAAGTGCCAGTTTTGGTTAACTCAGGTTAGTTTTCTTGGGCACATAGTTTATGCTGAAGGAATTAGTATGGATCCCCAGAAGGTGTTGGCAGTATCTAACTGGGAACAACTGAAGAATGTCATCGAAGTGAGAAGTTTTCTGGGATTGGCAGGGTACTATCGGCGATTTATTCAGGATTTTTCAGCAATTGCTCTGCCTCTTACTAAACTAACTCGAAAGGTATCAAGTTTGTGTGGGATGAAAGTTGTGAACAGGGTTTTCAGGAGCTTAAGCGACGTCTCACTCAAGCCCCTGTTCTTGCTCTCCCAAATGACAATGGTGAATTTGAGGTTTACACTGATACTTCTCTATCAGGTTTTGGGTGTGTGCTAATGCAGCATAGGAAGGTTATCGCCTACGCCTCCAGACAACTCAAAACCTATGAGAGAAATTATCCCACTCAAGATTTGGAGTTAGGAATGGTGATTTTCGCTTTAAAGATTTGGAGGCACTACTTATATGGGGAGAAATGTCGTATTTTCACGGATCATAAGAGCCTTAGGTATGTGTTCACCAAGAAGAAGCTGAATTTGAGACAGAGAAGGTGGATGGAACTTATCAATGATTATGACTATTCGATCGAGTACCATCCTGGGTATGCTAATGCCGTGGCTGATGCTCTTAGTCGGAAACATCACGAGCAGCTTGCATTACTTTAAACTGTACACGTTCCATTATTATTTTCTCTTTGAGAAACTGGTGTTAATTTGGAACCATGTGAACATGGAGCTTGGCTAGCACATTTTCAGGTTAGACCTATCTTCGTGGACATGGTCAAAGAAGCTCAAGAACTTGATCCAGAGTTTGCGAAATTGAAGGAATAAGTGTTGAAGGGGGAAAATAAGAAATTCGTCATCCGTAAGGACGAAACGTTATTGAAAGGGAACCGTTTATTTGTACCTAAAGATAACGAAGCCGTGAAAAAGGAAATTCTTGATGAGGCTTATACTTCAGCTTATGCTATGCATCCGGGAAGTACTAAGTTGTACCGCACTATTTTCCCATTCTATTATTGGGAAGGAATGAAACGGGACGTAGCTGAGTATGTAAGTAGATGTTTAATCTATCAGCAAGTTAAAGCGGACAAACAAAGACCTGGAGGATTGATGCAGAATCTTCCAATACCAGTTTGGAAGTGGGAGGATATCACTATGGATTTTGTGTACGGACTGCCGAGAACACCGTCAAGGTACGATGGTATTTGGGTAATTGTTGATCGGCTTACCAAGACTGCTCACTTCTTACCAGTTCGACAAACCTACTCGTTAGAGAAATTGGCTAAATTATTCGTCAATAATATTGTTTGTCTTCATGGTGTACCTATTTCCATCGTGTCAGACAGAGATCCCAGATTTACTTCCAGGTTTTGGAAAGCCTTTAATGTCGCTATGGGTACTCAGTTACTATTCAGCATTGCTTATCATCCGCAAACTGATGGTCAGTCCGAGCGGACAATTCAGACTTTAGAAGATATGTTGAGAGTTTTGGTGTTACAGTGGAAAGGTAGCTGGGATAACTATTTGCCGTTGGTGGAATTTGCCTATAATAATAGTTATCACTCGAGTATTGGTATGGCGCCTTTTGAAGCACCTTACGGGAATGTGTGTAGGACGCCATTATGTTGGACGGAGGCAGGAGAAAGGTTGTTGGTGGGACTAGAGATTGTGGATACCACCAACGCTAATATCCAACTAATTAAGGTGAATTTGAAAGAAGCACAAGATCGACAGAAAAGCATTGCGGACAAACATTCCAAGGATCGTGAGTATGCAGTGGGCGACTTTGTGTTCTTGAAGTTGTCTCCCTGGAAATGTGTTGTTTGTTTTGGTTAGCGAGGAAAGCTGAGTTCTCGATACATCGGTCCCTATCAAATTACTGAGAGAATCGGTGCAGTTGCTTATAGGTTGGAGCTACCACCAGAGTTGTCACTGATCCATAATGTTTTCCATGTTTCCATGCTCCGGAAGTACGTACCAGATCCTTCTCATGTTATTCAACCAGAACCACTAGAAGTGAGTCCAGACTTGAGTTATGGGGAGGAACCTGTGGCGATTGTCGATAGACAAGATAAAGTGTTGAGGAACAAGACCATTCCACTAGTAAAAGTACTTTGGATGAATCATGCAGTTGAAGAGGCAACATGGGAGACTAAAGAACATATGCGAGCACAATATCCATTCCTTTTTACTTAAGGTAATTAAATTTCGAGGATGAAATTTTCTTTAAGGGATAATAACCCTTACCCGAAATAACCTAAATTTCATTGGGCCAAGCCCAGCCCCCCTTTGTATTAACTTACAGCCCGAGATTTTCTTTTCAATTTGTTTAGGCCCTAAAACCCGGCCTAAGGTTAGGTTCAATTACCCAACCCGTGAACTCTGTTTTCTTCCTCTCTCATTTCTAAAAACTCAGTCTCTATTTCTAACTCTCGAAAACTCTCACACTCTCTAAGCTCCGAGAGCTTCTTCACCTTATTTCCTTCCCAAATCAAACTTGAAACTGATATATTTGGAATCCTTGAGACTCAACGAACTCAACAATACCCTTGCATGCGCCATCAGTGTACCTTAGAATGTTTTGCCATTGAAGTCGAGAGTTTCAAAGCTCTAAAACTCAAACCTAGGTGAGACTTGTGTTCCTTCTTCAAATTTCTGGGTTATGCATGTTGTTTTTATGATTTGTGATGTTGGTTTCATGGAAAAACTCAAGGGTTTTGACCTTAGCTCTTCTCTATGCCAAGAACCCAGCTCCGACGACAAACTCCAGCGAAATGTCGTCGAGTTCGAAGTTGGTGAGTCTCTTAATGCATCTAATCTCTTCCTTTTTGTCTTTGTGATAACTGGGATGAGGTTTTGAACCCCTTATTTAAGCCCTAACCCCTGCATACACCTCAATCTCTATTTTCTAGTTCACGGCAAGTGTGAAAGGACGAACTTCGGCGAGTTAGTTGCTGTTGGTGCACGGACCCCCTTTGAAATCGAACCCAGGTAATTAATTACCTTGTTGTTTGTTGGGCAATGCCGTGTGCGTGTGTGTATATATGGTATGTATGTGGGATGTGTGTATGTGTGGTATGTGTGTACCGTGTGTGGGTGTGTGCGTGTGCTGTGTGTGCAGTGCCGTGTGCGTGAGTGTATGTGTGGTATGTATTTAGGCTGTGTCTATGTGTGGTATGTGTGTACCGTGTGTGGGTGTGTGCGTGTCCTGTGTGCGCAGTGCCGTGTACGTGTGTGTATGTGTGGTATGTATGTGGGTTGTGTGTATATATTGTATGTGTGTCCGTGTAAGCATGTGTATGTTTGTGTGTGTGATGTGCTGTGTTTGTATATGTGTGCATGGGTTTGGGCTTAAGCCCAAACCACCCCATTTTCATACTAAACCCTTCTAACCCAAAAACCTTAGGACCTAAAACCCAAAATCTCTCCTAGGCCAATTTCGACGTTCTGAATCAGTTTTTGGCATCCATTTCCTGGAATTCTTTCATTTGGGTAGTTTGATAAATTGTACATTTTTGTGCTTAGGTGAAATTGCTAGTGGGGATTTCCTTAATTCTTTTCCGCACAACTCTGCTGCTACGGAGTATCTGTGAGTGGACCCCTTCTAAAATTTCATGATTTTATAGTTAAATTGCATAATTGAATAGCATGCCTACGAGTTTATGAATTGATTTTTTATGATGAGCATATTTATTGAAAATGTTGATTAATCGTCCCATTTTCGTGAGGGAATAATTGTTAGCCTATTTTGAGCAATATTTTGATATATCGTATTTTCTATTAAAACCATGATCTGGTAGACTATCTGATGGATGACGATAGGATGCTAGAACATGTTTTCGAAAAACCCCGCTTCATGGTATAGATGATGGATGACTCTATCCCTCAAAGTGGTATTCTGTGAGATACGTAACTATTTGTGCGTAACTAGTGGACACTATACCGCTTGGGGCGAGGATCTGGTGCTGGCATTTAGGCCGGGAGAAGTAATCCCTAGCGAAAGGCTGAGGGACACAGAGACAGGCATTGGGTCGGGATGAAGTTATCTCTGGCTACAGGCACAAAGACTTAGGTGCAGGCAAAGGGCCGAAAGTATTATTATTCAGTGATCTTACTAGTAGCACACCGCGTTTACGAGACGATCTGTGACACGATTCATGATTTGATTTTTGCGATGTTTTTCCGCGTTATATCTTTCATGATGTTTATGGCATGCTAAGGTTTTTAGTAAAGCTATCACTTATTATGCTTGTAGTTTTCATTATATAAACTGTGGGGGTTAGTGTGTTGATAACTGTTTTATTATTATTGTATATATAAACTTGGTCCACTCACCTTTGTTTTGCGCCCCCATTCAGGTCTTAGAAACGAGGTCCCCAACACAACGTACGAGGCATTCCCCTACCAGTAGCAGTCTATCATTCACTTGTGTGATATCTGTAATGATCTTTCCTTTTGTGATCTTGATTTAGGATGTGTTCTGTGCACTCTAGACATTTCCTTAAACTCTGCTTATTTCCTTTAGATTCTGATGTTTAATCATACATATTCTCCTAATCATTACTCTTGTATTCAATAAATGGCTTTCGCCACCTTCGGGTGTCGGCCAGCACGTGTCTATCCTGGTGTTCTGTGAGACCCCGGGATCGGGGCGTGTCAAGAAGTATAAGCACTAAGAAGCATTGTTTAAGAATTACCTAGGAGGTGCTTCCTCTTAAAAGTGATGCGCAGAGAAAACAAGAGAAACACTTTGCACTTTTTAATGAAAAATTTTCAATTCCAAAATTATCTCTATTTTTTAATTTAAAAGTCTAAAATGCCATTACACTTTAAAAAAACATGAAAAACAATCACCTATTTTTTATTGGGTTGCACGTTGATAACCCAAAAGGTTTTTAACTTTCATATTATTTTGGAGGTTGGAGTATTCTACTTGGTCTCCATGTCACATCCCAGACTAGCTCTGCCGTAGCACGATATTGTCAGCTTTATGCCACGCCCTCACGGTTTTGTTTCTGGGAACTCACATGAGAACTTCCCAGTGGGTCACCCATCCTAGGAATGCTCTCACCCGAACTCGTTTAACTTTGGAGTTCCGATGGAATCTGAGGCCAGTGAGTTCCCAAAAGGCCTCGTGCTATATAGAGGTAGGCATGTACATATAAGGCACATCATCCCATCTCCGTTGGTCGATGTGGGATGTTACAATCCACCCCCTTTAGGGCCCCGGCGTCCTCGTTGGCACACTCGCACCACACGGTAGAGTGGCTCTGATACCATTCTGTCACATCCCGGGCTCGGCTCCGCCGTAGCACGATATTGTTCGCTTTGGGCTATGCCCTCACGGTTTTGTTTCTGGGAACTCATGAGCATTTCCCAATGGGTCACCCATCCTAGGAATGCTTTCTCCCAATCTCGCTTAACTTCGGAGTTCCGATGGAATCTGAAGCCAGTGAGTTCCCAAAAGGCCTCGTGCTATATGGAGGTGGGCATGTACATATAAGGCACATCACCCCCTTTCTGTTGGTCGATGTGGGATGTTACAATTGTGACATCCCGGGCTCGGCTCCGCCGTAGCATGATATTGTCCGCTTTGGGCCACGCCCTCACTGATTTGTTCTTGGGTTTCGGCACAAGAACTTCCCAGGGGGTCACCCATCCTTGGACTGCTCTCACTCAAACTTACTTAACTTCAGAGTTCTTATGGGATCCAGAGCCAGTGAGTTCCCAAAACGCGTCTTGCAATGGGAGGTGAGCATGTACATATAAGGCCAGGTCCCCAATCATCACCCCGCTGATGTGGGTTCTCACAATCCACCCCCTTCAGGAGTCCGACGTCCCCGTCGGCACACTCGAATGGACAGTGAGTCTGGCTCTGATACCAAATTGTCACATCCCAGATCGGCTTTGCCGTAGCATGATATTGTCCGCTTTGGCCCACGCCCTCACGATTTTGTTTCTGGGAACTCACACGAGAACTTCCCAGTGGGTCACCCATCCTAGGAATGCTCTCGCCCGAACTCGCTTGACTTCGGAGTTCCGATGGAATCCGAAACCAGTGAGTTCCCAAAAGGCCTCGTGCTATATGGAGGTGGGCATGTACATATGAGACACATCACCCCCTCTCTATTGGTCGATGTGGGATGTTACACTCCATCTCTTCATCTTCATCTTCCCCAAACCTCCCTGCATCTCCATCGCTTGAAATTTTTGTGGAGATATGTATGCTATTTCTTATCTTAAATTTGTATGTAGTCACACGCAAATAATTTTGTTTGCTTCTCTCTTTACAGACTTGCTCTTCTTATTTGCTAATATATATTCCATCACTTTACATAGCAATTTCGATAAAGAAAAAATTGCAGAGCAATAACCTTGCCGCCGTTTGTTCATGATACCACTTCTCTAAGAGCGTTTATATATTCTTTTCATATTTTTCACACTTGTAAATGAATTCAAAATAATTTTTATTATTGTGCTTTGATATTTTAAAATTGATTTGTATTTTTAATGTGCTTAGGGTTGTTTTACCATGACTATTGTAGTAACTAGTAAGGTTTTTTTAGTAGTTTAAAATTACCAAACAAATTTTTTTCTTAGCGGATTGAGTCGGTTTATCCGTGTGTAAACCCGTTACGCACCCATTATTAATTGGTTCTTAACGGGTGACCTGGTCACCCGTTAAGAACCCAATTAGTTATTGTGTGTTGACCCAAAATTTGTTATTTTCATGTCGTGTTAAGAGGTTATGTAAGAAACTGTCAGGTCTGTTTCTAACCCTTTGTTCTTTGGTTTTCTTCAATTCCTTTGATCTGACAGCTGGAAATTATGAGGGGTGTGTGGGAGGTAAAAAGGGTGTGTGGATGGCATCACCCTTTATTTATATATTATTTCATTTTTTATTAGGAAACCCATTTAACATTTATTTAAAAAAAATGCTAAACCTTTTTATATCATTCCTGAAGCAATCTGCTAGCCGACCTAAACTATGTTGTACGCTACCTACTTCTTTACAGAGTGTTAAGTGTCCCTTCAAATAACCATAGATAATTTTCTAGCTAAATATTATTTTTCAATTTTTAAAAGTAAATTAAACCCAAACATTAAACAAAAACAAAGATAAATTGAAACCCAATAGTCATCAACTTCCTCTGCCCATAATCCGGACCACCTCAACAGCAACTCCACCGCATCTGTTTTTAGTCTTTTTGTGATGTTTTTGAGTTACACTGTTTGTGTTTTACCCTATTTTGCGTTAGTGTACAGCTACATGTATTTTAGGATCCATTTGAAGGCAAAAGAAGTGAAAATATGATATTTTATGTGAAAAGATGTTTTCCTACCTGTTTTGAAGTCCAAATAAAGTTGTTGCCTGTTTAGAAGTCCAAGTAAAATTGTTGCCTGTTTTGAAGCCCAAATAAAGATTCCAAGGTAAATATGACTTGTTAGAAGACCAAGAACAGAATGGTAAATGAATTGGGATTGCTAGCCAGGTTTGGAATATCAAATAAGGCAAAAGCGTTCAAATATTGGCTTAATGGTTAGGACCACCTTGCGAATTGCTGCAATCTCTTTTAGCATATACATACTAGGGTTTCACGTCATGTTTACACAAGCCCACTATTGGGGACAACAACATTTATTTATTTTCCCTCTTTTGTTGGCCTTTCTTTCAGAAACAAAACTCTATTTCCATTCACCATCTGCTGCCACAGAGGAAACCACGCATCAGCAATGTACTTGAAGTACACAATTAATGTGGAACTCTTTCAAGTACAGTGCTGCTGAGTGGTTTCCTTGGTAGCAGTAGATGGTGGATGAAAATAGGATTTTGTTTTTGAAAGAAAGGCCAAAGAAAAAGAGAAAAAAAAAATATGTGGTCATCTCTGAAATGGAGCTTGTTAAACATGAATGTGAAACCCTATTAATTATTTATATGCTAAAAGAGGCTGCAATAGATTGCAAGGTGGTTTCAACCATTAAGTCAAGATTTTGAACGTTTTTGCCTTATTTGATATCTCCAAATCAGGCTTGTAATCCCAATTCCCTTTTCATTAAGTTTGTGGTCTTCTAACAAGTCAGATTCGCCTTGTAATCCTTATTTAGCTTCAAAACATACAACTTTACTTAGACTTCAAAATAGGCAGCAACTTTATTTGGACTCCAAAATAGGCAACAACTTTATTTGGACTTCAAAGCAGGTAACAAAACATTTTTCTACATTTGAATCTTCAAATGGATTTTAAAATAATGTAACTACACACTAACACAAAATAGGGTAAAACACAATTGGTTTAACTCCCAAAAAAAAAAAAACACAAAGAGACTAAAAATGATGGTATTAGTGTGGAAAATACATGATTTATTAGGTTGGTTTGGTGTTTTTGTTTTTGGTTTATATTTAGTCAACTTTTTTTCTATTTTTAAAAATTAATAATCAATATTTAATTCAAAGTTAACTGAAGTTAAGTAATGAGACCCATGTCATACGAAGAGTAGTTGGGTAGCATACACTAAAAATACTCCCTTTTACCACTAAACCATCTGATATGTCAGTTGATGATATGGCATGACAGCTCACTTCAATTTTCTTTAAATGGTTACTACAAACATTGGGTTA
Source organism: Heteromeles arbutifolia (assembly GCA_024362995.1). NCBI lineage: Eukaryota > Viridiplantae > Streptophyta > Magnoliopsida > Rosales > Rosaceae > Heteromeles > Heteromeles arbutifolia. Next base: position 31,301,845 of record JANCRC010000004.1, read on the forward strand.
GTTGCTAGCTGAGTCGCTTGTTGCTAGCTCGACACGTGTCCTAGATAAAATAAGTTTCCTAATAAATAAGTAATAAGATAGAAACAAATTATGCCAATGACAAGGGGTTAATAAATAACATTATTTATTTCATAATTTTGGAAAGATTTTCCAAATTATCGGGTATTTAAGTGGTACTCCACATTTCATAATACAAGTAGAGGAAATGATATATTTTTTTTTATTGTGTCCCTCTTTATTTAATGACATGTGGAGTACCCGCTTGAATACCCGCCACTTGAAAAACTTTCTCATAATTGTGGTCTAAAAAAGATAGTCTCCCTATCATATTCCAAAAAGAAAATTTGATAACTACATCGGTTTTTATTTATGGATAATACTTGCATTTTTTGTTTTTCATTGAGGGATGAACTCATTCTTTTGCTTGCAAATAGCATATTTTCACTATAGTTATTTTATAATCGGAACTGCTCAACTTCTCAATCATACTTACAAAGCATCATTCAAACAAGAAATCGTTTAGTCATCTAAAATATATCAAACAAATTGATGGTTTATCATTGATATGTTATTTGGTATTTACATCATTGATTTATTTGGTACATGGGAAATAAGGAGTGAATTAATAATAGAATCCCTTGCTTTGGCCTATCATATGACATATACACTATTAGGTGTAAGTCTCTAAATGGACAGGTATAATGATCTTGAGTGTACATGTGTCACAATCTTGTAGCTTGAGTTAGTTAGAAGATTGCTTAGTCATTAAGTTTGCCTAGCTTCTATAAATAGTTAGAAGATCAACAGTTGTAAGAACTTTTACTGAAATGAAATCATATCTCCCTAAAATTCTTCGTTCTTCATTTTCTTAGTTCCTAAGTTTCTGCAATCTTGTTAATATGGTATCAAGAGCCCAGGTTCTCTGTGAATCCTGAGCTTGGAGGGGAAGCTTGATCAAGGTTTAACGGTCGAGTTCGACAATAATTGCGATCATCGGAGATCATCTGTGGGCGGCGATTATCCGTGAAGAGTTTCTTTCTCTAAAGATTGTCGATAATCAGGTTTTGTGTTCTTTTCTTGAGATATGAGTAGAGTTTTTTGAGACATAAAGTCGTTATTTGGTGATTACTTGAAGAATTTTTGTGGCACGAAGCATTTATTCAGTGGATTGTTGATGAATATTAAAGAATTCTGGAAAATGTTGATGAATATGGAATAATCTTCGAAATTACAGCAATTGAATTGTGATATGTGATAAATCTTGATGAATTGTGAAATTTCTGTACTGGAATGGAAGAGTCTTGGAAATTACAACGATGAAATTGTGATATGTGATAAATCATGACGAATTGTGAAAATTCTATACTGGAATTGTGAATTAGCTCGAATTTGTTGATTGTGAAAAGAAATTTGAGCACGAAGCTTGCATCTGTGGTCAGATTTTTGAAAAAATAAGTGAAATTAGGGCTCAAAGCTCTCTTGTTTGTCGATTTGTTTGGGCACGAAGCTGTTTGATTGTGAATTTTCTATGGCACGAAATTCTCATATGTGATATTCTGATTGAGTTAGGACGATTGATAGCTATGGATTCTACATCTGTGAAGATTGATGGGTTGCTCGGGATGTTGACTATTCAATTGCATGAGGATAACTTTGTGTAGTGGTCATATCAATTTTGGTCTATTTTGGAAGGTTATGATCTATCTGAGTACTTTGATGGAACAAATGTTTGTCCACCTAAGTATGTCATTTCACTTGATACTGGTGTTACTAAAGAAATTACTGAGGCATATAAACATTGGATTAGAACTGATAAGGCTCTACTCAGTTTCTTGATTGCAACTTTAGGAGATGAGGCAATTGAGTATGTTGTGGAGAGTAAAATTGCCTACGAAGCTTGGACACATCTTAATGACAGATATGCTACTATGTCTCGAGCTCGAATCAATCATTTGAAGACAGAGCTTCACATAATTAAAAAGGGCACGGGTACGATTGAGAAGTACCTTTTGAGACTTAAACATCTCAAAGATCAATTGCTAGCTACAGGGAAGGTAGTTTCTGACAATGAATTGGTTATGGTAGCTTTAGCAGGATTATTATCTGAGTAAAATATGATCAGGACTGTAATTGTGGCAAGAGAAACTCCGATTACTCTTAAGGAATTTTGTGCACAACTGTTAAATGCTGAGAGAACTGCTGAAGATTCACCTAGTTCTGTTTCATTCCCTATGTCTGGCATGTATGGTGAAGGAGAATCATTTACTACTAGAGTAATAAGGCCGGTCTATCAAGGAGAGTTTTCAAGGAGTGGTGAAAATAGACAGATGTATCTAGGAGAATCCTCGACTCAGAATGGTACTCATTACAATGGAAGTATTGGTTTTGTTGGACAGTTTCAAAGGCCATCTGGGAACTACAATGGTAATTCTGGTTCTGTGGGACAAAATCAAAGGCCATCTAGAAATACTGGAGGATACAATGGTGGTCAACAATACAATTTCAACAGGAACAGAAACAATTTCAAGCCAAGGTTTAATGGAGGTTATTCTTGGAATAGAAATAATGGTGGTTTTTCTGGATCATCAGGGGGATATTAGTTTCAGAATGGATCATCAGGTGGTAGTTATTCTGGATCTTGCTTTAATTGGAATGGAAATTCTGGATAGAAGTCAAATGTAATTCTTGAATGTCAAATTTGCAGCAAACGGGGACACACTGCACCGAATTGTTTCTACAGAAATGAGCAGCAACCTTCTTTTGATGGGTCTGTTCCAAAATGTCAAATTTGTGGGAAGTGAGGCCATATTGCCCTCAATTGCTTTCACATGAGCAATTATGCATTTCAAGGTGCATCTCCACCTCTGTCACTTACTGCTATGAATGCAAGTGCATCATCTGACTTTAATGCAAATCAAGCATGGATTATAGATACTGGTGTAACACACCATATGACAGGGGATATGGCTGATTTAAACATGATCACACATTTTGAAGGAGATCAAAAGATCACTGTGGGAAATGGAGAATGTCTTCCAGTGAAAAATACTGGTTCAAACTCTATCACCACTTCCTCTAAACCTTTACATCTTTTAACTGTTTTTCATGTTCCTAAGTTAGCTACCAATTTGCTATTTGTTTACACATTGTGTAAAGATAATCATTGTCATGTCATTCTTGATGAGTTTGATTTTGGGTGCAGGACAAGGCAACAAAGACAATCTTAATGAGAGGAAGGAGTAATGTGGGCTTGTACTATATTCCCAAGCAGTTATTCGTTAACTACAATAAATTGCATGCACCAATAGCTTTTCTGGGACAAGTGATCAAGACTTCACTGTGGCATCATAGACTAGGGCATCTTAGCAATAAGATTCTACATAGTATGCTCTCTCACTCTAAGATTCCTTATAAGTTTGATGTTGATAAGCATGTGTGTAGTTTCTGTTTACAAGGAAAAATGTCAAGACAAATGTTTTCTACTAGTTTTCATGTCTCTGTAAAACCCTTTGAAAGAATAAGTAATGATGTTTGGGGGCCATCACCGGTTGTATTAGTGGAAGGATATAAATACTATGTTAGTTTCATTCATGATTTCACAAGATTTACATGGATTTTCCCATTGTGTTATAAGTCTCAAGTTCAATCAGTGTTTGAGCAATTTTATGCCTTTATCAAGAATCATTTTAAAACTAATGTCAAATATTTTCAATCTAATGGTGGAGGTGAGTACATAAGCAATTGAGTTTTAAGAAATTCTTAGCTGGAAATGGAATTTTACATTTGGTTTCTTGCCCATACACTCCACAACATAATGAAGTAGCTGAGCGCAAACATAGACATATTATAGAAACTGCAGTTACTTTGCTATCCACTGCCCATTTGCCTCACAATTTATGGTTCCATGCTTGTTCACATGCCATTTTTTTGATCAATAGAATGCCATGCCAAAGTTTACAAATGCAATCTCCATTTTTTAAGTTGTTTGGAGTACATCTAGAATTGAAAGGTCTCAAAGTTTTTGGCACAACAGTTTATCCCTTTCTTAGACCGTACTCTTCTAGTAAGTTGGATGCTAGAACTGATCAATGTACATTCTTGGGTTATGTTTTGGCATACAAAGGTAGTGTGTGTTATCACCGAGTGAAAAAGAAGTTGTTTATCTCAAGACATGTGTTGCATGATGAAACTGTGTTTCCTTTTATGGAGAATTCTGTACATTCTTCTCTACAACAGTTATATACTCCTTTAGATAAGCATCTTATACTTGTTCCAATTATAATACCTTCAGTTAATAGTTATGTTCAGTCAAGTGGCAACAATATGGATTCTTCGGTTAATTGGCAGAATACACCATCGGGTAGTGTTCATCACAGTGGTGGTTTTGTAAGTAATGAGCAACATGTTAGTTCTCAGGGCAACTCATTATCTGGGAATAGTCTTTAACATGTTCAAAGTGGTGGTTCTTCAGTATAGGCCCCCCAACATTATTCTCTCTCTCATACATCAAATGCTTTGTTGCCTGTCCATAGTTCTGCAAAATTAGAGGTACCTCTCTCACTTAATCCAAATAATTATTCAAATGCTGCTGCTAATTATAATTTACCTGTTGTATCTTCAAGTCATCCTATGACAACTAGACTTAAATCTGGTGTCATCTCTAGGAAAGATTAAAGTTCCTATATTGCAACTACTGCTGATCTCCCTGAGACAAATGCTAGTGAATATGTTGATGTTGTGTTCAAGGGTTACACAGCTGTTTTGTCTATTCATGATTTTGTTGAGCCTACTACTTTTAGAATAGCAGTTGTTCATGATCACTGGAGGAATGCTATGGTAGAAGAGTTTACTGCTTTGTAAAAGCAGGGAACATGGGAGTTGGTTCCACCACCAATTGACATGAATGTGATAGGAAGTAAGTGGGTTTATAAGATTAAGAAGGATCAATTTGGCAAGATTTCCAGATACAAAGCTCACTTAGTGGCTCAAGACTATAATTAAGAACATGGGTTAGATTATGCTGATACATTTAGCCCTATAGTAAGACACACAACTGTAAGACTTGTCATTGCTTTTATTGCCTCACAAAGGTGGAAGTTACGTCAATTAGATGTTAAGAATGCGTTTCTGCATGGTGATCTCCAAGAAGAGGTGTTCATGAAGCAACCACAAGGGTTTCAGGATCCTAATCATCCTCAGTATGTTTGTAAGCTTGTTAAGTCTCTCTATGGGCTTAAAACAAGCTCCTAGAGCCTGGAACTTGAAATTTACCACTTATCTACCTAATTTGGGATTTGTTGTTTCTAAATCCGATCCTAGTCTGTTTGTTAAAGCTCTTGACAATGAAATTGTGATTCTTCTTTTATATGTGGACGACATAATTATCACTGGTTGACAACCTAGGTTAGTGCAAGAAGTGATTGATAAGTTAGGAGAGGTATTTGACATGAAAGATATGGGATTATTATCATACTTCTTAGGTCTTCAGATTACTTACAAGGACAATGGGGATTTGTTCATATCCCAGTCTAAGTAAGTAAAAGATCTAATTCACAAGGCATCTATGGACTCCTGTAAACCATGTTCCACTCCTTGTAAGCCATATACTCAGTTGTTCAAAGATGAAGGAACACCCCTATCTGATCCTACTTTATTTCGTAGTCTAGTTGGTGCCTTACAATATATTACATTTACATGTTCGGACATAGCTTTTGCAGTTAATTATGCTTGTCAGTTCATGTCCACTCCAACAGATTTGCATTTTTCTTTGGTGAAACGGATTTTGCATTATTTACAAGGCACTATGTATTGTGGCTCACATTTTCTGCTGCTGCTACAATGGAGTTAATTGCATTTAGTTATGCTGATTGGGCATCAGATGTAAACACTAGACGATCAACAACTGGCTTTGTGGTATTCCTAGGTCAAAATCCCATTTCTTGGCAGTCAAAGAAGCAAGGGAGTGTTTCCAGAAGTTCAACTGAAGCAGAATATAAAGTATTGGCTAATGTTGCTGCTGATATCGGTTGGATACGTTTAATTCTTAAGGATCTGCATGTTTTCTTGCCCTCTCATCCACTCCTCATTTGTGATAATGTTTCGACACTTGCTTTGTGTTCTAATCTGGTTTTTCACACTCGGATAAAACACCTGGATACAAATTTTCATTTTGATCGTGAACGAGTTCAGAAGGGCGATTTGTTGGTCGAGTATATTTCTACAAATGATCAAGTGGCAAATGTATTGACCAAAGGTCTTCACGGTCCCTTATTTCTGCAGCACTGTTCCAATCTCAAACTGGGATACCCCAATTGAGATTGAGGGGGGGGGGGGTATTAGGTGTAAGTCTCTAAATGGACAGGTGTAATGATCTTAAATGTACATGTGTCACAATCTTGTATCTTTAGTTAGTTAGAAGATTGCTCAGTCATTAAGTTTGCCTAGCTTCTATAAATAGCTAGAAGATCAACAGTTGTAAGAACTTTTACTGAAATGAAATCATCTCTTTCTAAAATTCTTCGTTCTTCATTTTCTTAGTTCCTAAGTTTCTGCAATCTTGTTAATATGCACAAATTCAAATCCCACAACCAATAGGTAAAGCGATAATAAAAACTGTACCAATATGTAATGTACAATATGTATAAACAATATTCATGAGTTTTGGAAGAGCTGTACATAAGTTAATCATATTGGGAATCAATTTTTTAAGATGAAGTGATATTTCTATTCTAAGTTCCATTACGAGGAGAGGGCGGGTTTGAGCTTGGAATGCATAGGTTAACCACTAGGCAATTCACTACTTTCAACCGGAATGAAACTTAATGTATCAATTTTTTATGTCGTTTAATGTTCCCATTGAGGACATTCCAAATGACTAAAATGAACCAAGACCACAAGCTCCAAACCAAAACCTTTTCCACCAAATCATTCTTTCTTTCCCTTGGCAAAGAGGGATGCAACATTACGAGAATTGCCATAACTGGTAACACCCTTGTCATACAAACTTCCATGGTGCGTCGACCAAACTGAAACAAAGCTCTGATTTTAGCCAACACACGTTGAACAAAACAGTCTGCTTCGAGACTTAAGGCAGTGCCAGCAATAGCAACAGGTACAGACCATGATCCCGGACCTGCGACACCGTGTGATTTGATCCCTTTTCCGTAGAGAGGGACCAATGTTTTCTCCTCTATAACAGCCTTGCAAACCCGGCAGTTGGAATTTGAATTCCATTTGTTAAGCCATTTGTTCAAACAAGGCCAACAATAAAGATGGCCACAAAGTGTGACAATCGGGTCTCGGGCTAATTCGGAGCAAATGTTGCATTTGAATCCAGATGTTGGATCCGATTGAACTTTCGATTTTCGGGAAGAAAATATGAGTTGGCTGAACTCTACACCAGTTCTACAAATTGGGCACTCATTGTTGGAATGTGACTTGAAAAGCCATTTCATCAAACAACTCCAGCAGTAGAGGTGGCCACAGGGTGTTATGACTTCGTCTTCCGCTAAGGCCAGGCAGATGTTGCACTCAAAACCACAAACATCATCACCTCCAATATCCATGGGAGCTCTTCAAGATCCTAAACCACATAAATTACCAAAATTAAGTTTAATTAGATATAACAAAAAACATAGGAAATTTAGCGTAGCAAGACAAATTTATAAATAAATTACGGCACCAAATTTTCTAGGATAAAGGAGAAAATACAACAAATTAAGAATCTTAAGAAAAGTATAATACCTCAATATCTGCAAAATACAACATATTACTGCTATGAATTAGGGTTTTTTTTTCTTCTGATAAGCTCACCTTAATTTTCAAGAAGGTCTAGGAATGGTTCTGACTCCTGAGATCGAAGCTCGTGTCCCTCGTTTGTTCAGGTGCTTCTGGAAATGAGAATGGTCTGTCTGGTATAGGTTACACTTACAGTTTTAAACAAAAATTAAAAACAGTTTATAGTTATTTGTTTTAAAACCGATAACTTGTTTGTTTTTTTTAATTTTCCTAGTGATTGGGAAAAGAAAGCAGCAACCATTTGGAAACTGTTTTTAGGAATTGAATCCCCTCTTGAGCAAATTGTGGGATCCTCATGACCCACTAACACGGTACAATCAGGGGATCCTTCTAAAAGTTATAATAATCGTAATCGTTGGATCAAAATCCAACGATTCGTGTTAGTGGGTCATGAGGATCCCCACCATTTGATCAGGAGGGGATCCAATTCCCTGTTTTTTTAAAAAAAAAAAACTGTTTTTCCTTTTTGCTAAACGAACTAACACCCCAACGGCTATCTTGATCGATAGGGTTTTATACATTAATAGTTAATTTTCGGCATTTTGTATATATTGTTATCATAAAAAAATAACAACCATCGAATCAAACAACTAATCATGGAAATGATGTATTATATATAAAGGAAGAGCCCCAGTTTGGTAAAGTTTTCAATATTCCCATAATGTCCTCATTCAATAAAAAAGACAACACAAAAGTAACTCTTATAATAGGGGTAACATAGTAAAATGAAACACAACACACATGGGAGATGCTTACGTGATATATCCTTTTTCTGCACTCTTAGCCAAGATTGTTTTTATTCGTTGGATGAATCAAACCCTCCCTCAAAGCTTCATCCTAAATTTCATCGATGAATGTGGCCCCTTAGATTAAAAAAATGGACGATGAAAACAGCACTCCGATTTTTTATACAAGCACTGTCCAACTGTCCAAACAAACGGCAGTTGCAATGATTTGACGATGGAAACTGTCATCTTCACGTACAACCCACGTTCTGAAAAGGAGATTGGGGTGTTCATTTTCAACCATTTTTCAGATTTGCTTCTCCATCGACACTCAGTATTCACCCATCGGCACCCTAAGCCCATGCCTCTACCACAAACTCCGTTTTTTCTTTTGGTTCATTGTATCCTCCAACAGAGGTTCTCTTGGTTTATTTTCCGAGTGTTATTTTATCATAACAATTTAGCTTTTTGAGTGTTTTGTATCATATTTGGTGCGTTTCCTGGGTTTATTTTCACTCAGTTTCTAGGCCACAAAAGGACCCTCCTTATGTTTGTGTTTTCTTTATGCAGACTAATCTTCAGAGACAATTAGATTCGATGCCTCATTCTAATTCTACTAATCGCACGCACGCTCAAAGATCACTGAACCGTCATTTCTGATTTCTTTCAGGTTTGCTCTCTCTTTCATGCTTTCGTTTCCCGAGCAAGTATATAAAAAACTGTTAACGTTCAGATATTTGTTTCTTTCATTGCTTTTTATATTTTTATTTTATTACACAGGATCACAGACTGATTCAAATTCTATGAGAATATGCTACACCGATATTTCTCAATTATTACTTTTCCTTTACAATTTTAGTTTCTCAATTCATTGTTAGTTTTAGTCTTACTTATTAACTACATTGTAATGGTTGGGAATTGAAGGGAAAAACAAGGAGAAAGGATGAATAGAGAGATATGAGAGAGAGATAGTGTGTTTAGAGAGAGAAATAGATTTTGTATTAACTAATAGAATGAAGATTACACATACTGTTTATAAAGAAATCCTAACTACTTTAACCAAATACTAACTACCTAACTATATTACTAACTGTAGTACATTTGTACCCTTAATACTCCCCCTCAATCTCAACTGGGTTAACCCAGTTTGAGATTGGAAGAACAACTGCAATCACTATTATGAAACCAGAAAACAGTTTACAGAGGACAGAAAGTTCAAAATACTTCCAATGAGCAGCAGCAACTTGTAGAAACAGAGGACAGAAGCTTTGGCAAGGGAAGTGTATTCCATGAACGCACAACAACAATATCTTCTCCCATTCTCCGCTTCGTACGTTCAGTTGGGTCAAGTTCTCCATTGAACTGAATTAACCATATGCAAGTTTGTGTGCCTTGGCATTGCATCAGCATTGAGTGATAAGGATAATTCTTCTCCAGCTACAGTCATCATAGGGCCTTCATGTTATGTTACAGGACAACCCAAGTCTTCAGATGTTAGTGGATCACGAAGCACCTCCTATCTGCTTAATTTGTATTCATCTCCTGAACAACTTCAAAAACTACCTAAGAATTGTAGAAAACTTGCAAGAATGGCTTCGTGCCGCAAAGAATCGCAAAGAATATACAAGATAATGGCTTCGTGCCGCAACAAATTCAACAAGAAAATGGCTTCGTGCCTCAACAAATCAACAGGAAAAATGGCTTCGTGCCTCAACAAATCAACAAGAGAAATGGCTTTGTGCCTCAACAAATCAACAGGAAAATGGCTTTGTGCCTCAACAAAACAACAAGAAAATGGCTTCGTGCCTCAACTAAAATGGCTTCTTGCCTCAACAAATTAACAGAATACTGGTTTCGTGCCCCAAGAAATATAGTAAAAACCCATAACAAATCACGACAACGAAACGAAACAAATCACCTGAGAACCGCAGAGATGAAAGATTAAGCATATTCAAAGCTACAACTTCAACACGAACTTCCCAAAAAAAAAAAAAATCGAATTGCTGAGCCCAAGAACATTCGTGTACCCACAGTGGATTCGCTGACCCATTTCGACAAACGCCTGAATTGCACAGAATCCATAACCTGAAGATCTCCCAAGATTTGCAATCTTAAACAAACAACCACCAAAAAATTTGCACTACCCAAATTGTTTCTCCATTCTAATTGTTCAAGAATTCAGAGAAAAGTGACTGAAAAAATAACCTTCACATGAAAATTTTGAGTTGGGCATTTCGACAAACACTTGGACTGCACCCATGTCTGATCTTTCTTCCATATTAAAAAACAGAGTACAGATCAAAGAATTCATTGACCCATTTCTTCAAACAGTTGGAGTGCACATAATCACAACCTGAAGAGCTCCCAAGATTTGCAATCTTGAACAAACAACCACCATTTCCAGGCAAGTAATGCAAACGCCAAGAGTTGCCCAGCTGCCATGAATCTCCTTGTATTGCTTTATGTACCTCTTAGCAAGATTAACGTAGAAAAAGAGCGGTTTCTTGGTGTTGGAGACCTGAATTCTGTTTTTTTTTTCGGCACCTCAACCGATTGCGGTGGTGGAGATGCGACTCTCTGCATTTGCTCTACCACCATTTTGCTTTGAAATTTTCTCCAACTTTCTATCTCTCGCTTTCGATCGGGAACAGGGAGACTCATGAATTTGATCGGAAAGGAATCAACCTAGAAACACATCAACCCGGAAGTAAAAGAACGATCGTGGAAGCACCTAGAAACTTATCCTAATTCCTAACATCTAATGAAAATTTGGAAAGAAACTAAGCTAGAAACAGATGTAAAATAATGGGAAGTAGAACCACCAGAATCCATGGCGTGAGCCTGGTAGCTCTGATACCATATTAACTACATTGTAATGGTTGGGAATTGAAGGGAAAAACAAGAAGAAATGATGAATAGAGAGATATGAGAGAGAGATAGTGTGTTTAGAGAGAGAAATAGATTTTGTATTAACTAATAGAATGAAGATTACACATACTGTTTATAAAGAAATCCTAATTACTTTAACCAAATACTAACTACCTAACTATATTACTAACTGTAGTACATTTGTACCCTTAATATTACTAACATGAGTTTGTAATTTGCAGTTTATACATATTGTTTTATTCCAGATTTTGATTTCTTTCTTCTCTGATTAACGAGCATTATGGTATCAGGTATGGATGTCATGCATTAAGGAATTCGGGTCTCCTTAACTGGTTATATGTGTCTTCACAATAGGTAATTTGTTCACCTTCAAGCAACACATGATGTGCTCTTATTCAGTTACCTTTCAACTGTTAGATGAAGCACACCCACACACCCACACATAGAGATTAATCGTAAACAAAGTGCATTGCAGAGAGTGGACATAGAAACCGCCATCCACACGTTTAAGAAGAGGAGAATGGATTAATCAATTATTATCTACCCACAAATCATGCAAAAAGGGAGAAAAAATCGACAAAATGTTCTGAAGGTCGAATTTTTGAATTGGTGAATACTTCAATCACCATCCTTATTTTCTCCTTTCTTTGCAGAATTACAAAGAATGATGGGGTCTCTAGAGTGTAACTGCAGACTCCCAAGAGTTTGAATCACTTTGTTGGTGATTCCATTAGGTGCGTGCAATCTTATTCCAACAAACATTTCGAAAGGACACGGAAACAGAAAAATCAGGGGAAATGGACAATTTGAAAGCATTCAGATTGAGTAATTTTGCGCCTCTTTAGGTAAAGCAACAAAAATTGACTAGGTAGCCTATTTGACTGGAAGTTGCTCAAAATTTTTTCTTCCTTATTGCACCCATGTTGATGGTATATGATATGTGTGATGCACTTCGTTTTGTGTTTGCATTATTATCCTTACTCTCAAATTAATTGCTACTCATTTGATGGTCATATGAGAAAGGTTTCATTTGATGCCAACATTGTAGTTCCTCCAGCCTAACATATTTCCAAATGTTATTCATCCAATAGTTCTGGAAGCCATTTTTACATCCCCTTAACCCATTGTTTGTTTTGTTTGGTGATTACTATGGTAAATTTGAATTGATACAGCAGTTTCATGTGGAATGGGAAAGTGTGACATATATGTCAAAGAAAAAAGTAGATATTACGCTACGAAGCCACATACCCTATGAACTCATCTTTGGCAACTTTTAATAAGATAAACTATTCAAATAGATTTGATAGAAGTGATTCGGATATGTGGTACTGTAAGGAAAAGATGATGGATATGTATTCTTAGTTTTCAGCTTAATGTCATAGTTTAATTGTTTAGTTTGTTCTCTAACACTGTTATTTGGTAGAAGTGATTCGGATATGACTATTTCTTTGAAACATACTGCAAACAGTTTCACTATGCATTAAAATTTAGCAACACAATACCTTTAGCTCTCAAAATTATAATATGAACCTGTGCTCTTGTATACATGCTTTAAGTTTCAATTCCAAGTTCATATGCATCTCTAGGTTCATTTATTTCATTTTTAGAATCCTCAACTCCAATGGTTACCAGTTTTCTTTCATTTCTGTTTTTCTTTTAGTAATTTATGTTTTAATTTTTCGTTCTCTTTCAATTTTCGTAAATCCCAGTTTTTGAAAACACATACAATTCATGTTACTAACAAAACTTTTGATGCTTTTACACACTCATTGGTTGCAGATCCATTTGTCGAGGATCGAAGAAAAAGGAAGGGGGAAAAGTGTATTCTTGCCATATATTTTCTATTGGCAATGAGCCTTGAAGAAAAGGGAAGGTGATAACAGCGGAAGAGGTGGTTTTTTGCTTTTGACCTATTGTTTTCTTCATTTTGCTGAATGTTGAGACTTGAGAAAAGAACTTCTAATGTTGAACCATAATTCGATGTGAAAACGTAACCTAATCATGTTAGCATTCAAACTTGATTGTTATTTTGTTCAATTTACACCTTTACGTTTCTAAATGAATATAAATTTCCGTTTTGTATTTGCATTCAAAACCGATGCTCAAAAAGCTACCCAGTATCGAACTCTATCCCATATTTCATCTATTCCCACTCTCTTATAATCCTAAAAAAAAAAAATATTAAATGAATTATGCTCCAACCAAATGCTTGACTTTTAAATATTTGACAATTATATAATGTCCATATATAAATTAGAGGCATTCACATTAAGCTAACTCAACAGAAAACATATCTCACTGGTGCAATAGGAAATGTTGACACTAAAGAATGAGGATCTTTTTCCCCATCCGTTGCTTGACAGATCTCATAGAAAAATATTTCATCATGTACAATGGAGAGCAAACTAATCAACACGTAGCCATAATCACTACAAAATGACGCATATTAATGTGTACAAAAAGAGAACAAAAATTAGTTGAAGGCTTCATATATTTTCATACATTTCTATTTATTTGTATGTATGTCATGTGGTAGTCTTTTTAGCCTCTTATTACGGGTATTACACATTTCTAAAAACTTTTTATATTATGTCGAGCCCACATCCGTCATTTACGATAGGGTTTAGGGGTATTAAAAAAGTTTAAAATTATACTCACCCAGTTGACATAAAAATTAAAACTCTATAAACAATGCTAATTTATAAAAGAAAAAAACATGAAAGCTAAATTATATCCAAGACCTAACACCAACCGGCAAGTGTTTATAGGCCCGTCATTTTCTTGCACTGATAAGTATTTTGTGATCATTTTATTTTGTTGTTTTGTATTATAGTATTGTGTCGATAAAGGTTTTTTTTCTTCTTTTGTTCGTAGGCACCTGTGTAGACTTTTTTGTATGTGTGGAATGTCACAGAATTTGTCTTCAATTTAGGTTCATTATGTTTATTAATTTTTTAGATAAATTTTTCCATGGAGTGTGCTCAAAGTCGTGCAAGACAATGGCATCAATCATTGAGTCCTGAAGAACATCAAAGATATCTAGCTCGACGACATCTAATAGCACGAGAAAAAACACAACAAATTCCAACTCTAAATGATGATCATATATGACATCCCCCAGTAACATACAACAAGAAATTCCTAGTATTTATTTCATATTCTTTTTTCAACTCATGCTAATTCAAAAAAAAAAAAATTTCTAATTTCTAATTTTTTTTTTTTTTTACTGTGCAACAAGTAGGTCCCAATAATATACAAGAACGAGTTCATTTGGCTAACTATGATGTTGAGGTCGACCCCAGTAATATGCAACAACAAATTCCGGGTATTTATTTCAATTTCTTTATTTGTATTTGATTCACACTTAAAAAATTAGGTAATTTTTTAGAACACTATTTTGTAAATTGAAATCTCATTTTATTCTTTTGTTCGATACTCTTATATTGATCTCAATGTTGTAGTTATTTTTAGTGGTAGTCTTACGAAATATTAGACTCATAACTAAATATATTAAATGTTAAACACAAATTTTTTAACTAATCATATTATAATGTGGTCTATTTATTAGAACAAATTGAGCATGAAAGCACGAGTTCAAGGGTTATGTTAGATATCACAAATCGTGATGACCAAACTTCTGCTAGAATGCGTGCTCATATAGGACAATTGGCACATTCAAATAGGTTACAAATATTTGATGGGATGCTTTCAATTCCTCCCCACAATGGTGAGCTTAGTATATAATTCTATCTATATATAGATATATTATTAGTTACAAAGAAAATTCTTATACTTAGTGTTGGATATTCATGTAAAAATATCAGAAGAAGAACATGCAAATAGAACTAATCGTCATGTGCGACAAAGCAGAGGAAGAAGAAACCGCAATTGTGCTAGAAATTATAATGAGAATCGGGGTATCCTAGGTTGCCAATTACCTGCTCCAACCACATGTCCGTACTGCTATGCACGATTGTTTACTCGAGAAACTTTGAATATGTGTTGCTTGAAAGGAAGAGTTGCTTTACCCCCGATACAGTCTCCATCAGAAATGGTTGCTCTTTTCTCTGACCAAACAAATGAGGGTAGACACTTTAGGCAAAATATTCGAGCTTACAATCACGCATTTGCATTCACTTCAATGGGAGTACACGTGGATGAAAGAATAAATATTGGTGGTCGTGGGATTTACACATTTTGTGCTCAAGGTGCATTATATCATAAGATTGGTGAACTTTTACCAAATGAAGGGAATAGACCGCGATTTTTACAAGCTTATATATATGACACTGAGCATGAAGTTGAAAACCAAATGTGTGAAAGTGAAGTTTTAGATAGACGTGTGGTTGAAAAGATACAATAGATGTTGAACAACCATAATCCTTTTGTTCATACGTTGTGAAGCCTCGGACAACGCCAAGATTTGCCGAATTGCAAGTTGATCCTAAAAGAGCAACCAATAGATCGGCGTCAGTATAATCTACCATTAGCATTACAAGTTGTGACAATTATAATAGATAGAGATAATGCCACAATTGCAAATGGAAGGGATATCGTGGTGGAGACAATTAGTGGAAGACTTTCTCACGTCTGAGACTATGTCGGATTTTATGATCCGTTACAATATCCACTATTGCTACCTTATGGTACATATGGTTGGGATGTTAATAGTCGTGATGATGGTGGAAGAGCAATAACATGTTGCAACTATTATACTTATATGTTACAGGTTTGTACCGACAACATAATTTACTTCCCAATATATATATATATATATATATATATATGATGATTCCCATATTAAAAGCAATATATGAAATTTGCTTTTGCAGATACGCCATAATAAATCATCACTTTTGCTTCGAGGTGGGCGTCTCTTGCAACAATATATTGTAGATAACTACATTAAAATTGAATCAAAAAAACTTAGATGGTTGCATTCTAATAAAGCCATAGTTAGAGAAAATCTCTACAAAGGATTTGAAGACTCTTTAAATGCAGGTCAACACAATGAAGGTATATATATCGTTTAAGTCATTGTTATTTAGGAATATAACTTTGTTCAAAGTGTGTACAATATATATAGCTACTAATTGAAAATAAAAAAAAATTCAAGTAGCATCGGGCGTAGAATTATTTTACCATCATCATTTGTTGGAAGCCCACGTGACATGTACCAACAATATCAAGACGCAATGACTTTTGTTCAAAGATTCGGAAAGCCAGGTCTTTTTATTACCATGACATGTAACCCAAGTTGGGAAGAAATCAAAAGCAAATTACTCGCTGGACAAACACCACAAGATCATCCTGACTTACTTACTAGAGTATTTTGTGCAAAACTTGAGCAACTAAAAGAAGACATCATTAAAAATGGGGACTGGGCAATGTTGTTGCTTACGCATACATTATTGAGTTTCAGAAAAGTGGTCTTCCACATGTGCATATGTTGGTGGTGTTAGATGAAAATGATAAGATCAATAACCCATATGAGTATGACCGAATTGTTAGAGCTGAAATACCAAACGAAGATGTAGAGCCTCAACTTTACAATGTGGTGTTAAAGATATAATTCATGGCCCATGTGGGATTCATAATCCCCAATCTCCATGTATGAAAAAAGGGAGTTGTAAGAGAAAGTATCCCAAACCATTTGCACCGATCACTGTTCAAAGGAATGATTCGTATCCAATTTATCAAAGGGGAGGAAATCGATTGCCTGTCTCACTTGATGACAAGGAAACATAATGGTTGATAATAGTTGGGTCAATCCATATAATCCATGGTTGCTGTTAAGGTATGATTGTCACATCAATGTTGAAATTTGTGCAAGCATAAAAAGTGTCAAGTACTTAATGATAGGAGCCTATTTATGCGACTTAGTTAGCTTGTTTTCTTGCATTTACATCTTAGTTAGCTTGTTTTCTTGCATTTACATAGTTAGTTTCTACTTATTAAAGTGTTTTAACCTATTTTCGTGTGTTTTCAGGTTCAAATGACAAAGTTGGCAAGAAAGTGCAATTTGGAGCATTTTAGAGTAGTTTTGGGCTTGGAATGGATAGCACATGCATGGAGCAAGGTGGATGGACGAATTTGAAGACCAAGAGAGGCTAGGAATGTGCTAAAGAGATGGAAAAAAAAATAAAGTCAAGATAAGAAGATAAGAAGTCAACAAGAAAGAATGAGCATTATCCTTAACATTATCCAAAACCTTATCTTATCCAAACTACCTTATCTTATCCAAACCTTATCCTAATCCTAATCTACTTTGTTTCCAGCTGCAAAGAGGATCCCTAATTACATGAGGACATCTAAGAACCAGATTTGTAGAAGGGCTAATCCATCTCCTAAAAGGGTGCCGCACCCTTTCTTCTAGAACCCTACAAATTTACCGCATTCTCCCTTGTTCTCTACTTCTAGAAACCTGCCACAAGACCTATTCCTAATCCTCCTTGAAATTTGCCTTAAGGTTGTTCTTTTCCTTGGTGGTTTGGGCTACCAAATCCTTCTCCAAAGTTATTTATGACGTGCCCTCCCTGCCTATAAATATGCCACACAAATCATTCATCATCCACCACAATTCAGACCACCACCCACCACCATTCACCACACACACCTCATTGTGCCGCAGCTGCAAGGAAGGAGATGAGAGAACTTTGTGCCGTGCCTGTGCCCAAGCTTTTGGGAGTGCTGGAGCATCTCTGGGGTGTCTTATATCCTTGTTTTAGTTTTACAATTATGTTAATTTCGTTGTTAATTTCTGCAAACATGTGGAACTAATTTCTTTTTAGCTAAGGGAGAATTCAAAGTCATGGACATATGTTTTATATGAATTGATTACCTCCAGTTATTGTTTCATAAATTATGAATGCGATTCACTTATCTGTTTGATTGATAACTTATTCTTGTGTGTTGATTGAAGATGCCTACTTAGTTTGCATGCATGAATTTGATGCTAGAATATAAGGGAGTTTCACCTAATCGTTATGAACTTATATTTATAAGTAGTAAAAGTCACTAGTCATGATTGCGTTAAGTGAATTCCTTGCAGGAGTATCATGCAGTTCATAGTTACAAATGCCTTGTCAATGCTTATGATTTTCACAAAGCTTAATGATCTTTGATTGTATCTCTATTATGCTATTCATGTAGGGAACTATTGAAGAATAATTTGGTTGCCGATGCGTTGTCCATCCAATTCAATGACTTAAGGAAAATCTAAGGGTTAATTAGTGCTGTTCACGGTTAATCTGGGGCGTTGAGATTCATGGTTTAAAGGAATAATAACTGGAAATCAATTTGTGTTGCATATGTTTCATGTGTGGAGAATGACCCTCTAGCTAGCCCTTTACCCATTCAAATCACCCAATTTCGTGTCTAACCTGTTTAGTTTAATTAATTTCGTCCAAATCAATCCCCCCCCCTTTAATTAAGTGTGTTAGATTAGTTAGAAACGTGTTTGAATCTGTCCAATTTAGTGTTTTGAGTCTCACTAGTCTAAAATTCGTCTAAATAATTCCCCAGAGTCTGTTTTGAGTCTATTTGCTAGTATTGTGCTGTTTAGAGTCTGTTTAGTGTGCTTTTATGTTTTTAGTGTCTAGTTGAGTGTTTCTAAGTCTAGTTTTGTGTTTTTGAGTCATATTTGTGTAGATTAGCAGCCCCAATTAATCCCCGGCCTAGAACGATCCCTACTTTCATATACTACAACTATCTTAATAGGGTTTAATTTGTGTGTTAGTTTATACCACATCAAATTTTAGCGCCGTTGCTGGGGATTAGCAAAATTGCTAATCTCCCATTTGTTTCTGTTTTTGTTTTTCTTATGTTTCTGATTTACTTTTGTTTTGTTTTCTTTGTTTTAGGTACTAGTTTATGACTAGAAGTTCTCAACCTGTTCGTGGGCATATATTGGAGTTTGACGATGATTTTGAACGAACATTGAGAAGGAAAAGGAAGCACCCAGAACCCAATCCACCTAGTTCTAGCTCTGAATCCGAATTTGAAAAAGAGGAAAAGGAAGAACAAGTCATGGCTGCGGATAATTAAACAATCAAGGAACTTTCAGCCTTGGGATTAGACAATGTCGTGCCTATTTGCATTCAATATCCTAGGGCGGCTCAAGGCAAGACCGATGAGTTCGAATTGAAGTCAAGCTTGTTGCATCATATTCCCAAATACCATGGGCTATCCATGGAAGATCCAAACAAGCACTTGAAGGAATTTGAAGTGGTGTGTTCGAGCATGACCCCAATCACCGTAGATGGGAACATTTTGAAGATGAAAGCCTTTCCATTCTCTCTTGTTGAAAAGGCTAAAGATTGGTTATTCGAATTGGCGCCTGGAACCGTCACTTCTTGGGAAAGCATGAAACGAGCATTCTTAGAGAAATTCTTCCCAACTTTGAGAGTCATTCTTTTGAGGAAGAGGATTAGTGGAGTTCAACAAAGCCAAGGAGAATCCTTTCCAGCGTATTATGAGCGTTTCAAGACTCTAGTTGCATCGTGCCCTCAACATCAAATGAAGGAAGAGCTTTTAATTCAATATTTCTACAAATGACTTATTCCCATTGAGAGACAAATGTTAGATGCCTCGGCAGAGGGTGGGAAATTTCAATGGTAGCAACAAGTGAATGAGGTAAGTTCAATGGCCGAAA
Organism: Heteromeles arbutifolia; assembly: GCA_024362995.1. Classification (NCBI taxonomy): domain Eukaryota; kingdom Viridiplantae; phylum Streptophyta; class Magnoliopsida; order Rosales; family Rosaceae; genus Heteromeles; species Heteromeles arbutifolia. The sequence goes on from JANCRC010000004.1 coordinate 31,321,909, forward strand.
TTCAATCTCAATTGGCTAATCTTACTCTTCTTGTGTCACAAGTTGTTGAAGGAAACAAGGTGCAAAGACCAAAGGTTTGTGGCGTATGCTCTATGCAAGGACACCCCTCGGATAAGTGCCCTTAATTGATAGAGAATGGGGGATGAGAAAATGCCAACGCCATTGGGTATCAAAGCCATAATCAGCCACAGTTTGATCCATATTCCAACACTTACAATCCGGGCTAGAGAGATCACCCAAATATGAAGTTAAGGAAGCCTCAACAAGCTCAATAATAGGGAAGATTTCAACAGCCACCTCCTGAGATATTTCAAAGGCCATTCGCACCAACACAACCTCAACCACAATCTGCCCAACCAAATTCAGGTTCGTCAATGGATAATGATCAAATTGTTCAATTACTAACCACTTTGGCGTAGGGAGTACAAAATCAAACCAAAGCGATGTAAAATCAAGCTAAAGAGGTGGATGAATTGAAGAAACAAATGGGGTAGATGGCGAAATTTATGGGCCAGTTCAAAGAAGAAGGCAAACTACCTAGTTCAACCATTGTCAATCCAAAGGGAGGTTTTGAAACCGCTAACGCTATCACTTTGAGAAGTAGCAAGGAGATTGGAACAAGTTCAAAAACATCCAAACCAAGCCAAGAGGAGGACGAAAAATTGTTGCAACAAGAAGAAAGAGCCATGGCAAGGGAAGAACACCCCTTGCCGCAGCCCCCCAATCTCTCTTTGCCATCCAATACAACCAATGTAAGTCCAAATTCAATTCTTTCTAACTTTATTCCACCGAATGCACCTTTCCCTCGCAAATTCATGCAATCAAAGAAGGAAGATGATGAAAAAGACATTCTGGAGACGTTTAGGAAGGTGCACGTCAATATCCCGCTCCTTGATGCGATAAAGCAAATCCCGAAGTACGCTAAGTTTTTGAAGAAGCTTTGTACAACAAGGAAACGGATTCTGGAGAAAGAGGTGGTACAAATAAATGAAAATGTCTCTGCAATGTTGCAAAGAAAGCTGCCACCTAAATGCAAAGATCCAGGTAGTTTCACTATCCCTTGTGTAATTAGTAATACAAGGTTTGAACATGTTATGCTAGATTTAGGTGATTTCATTAATGTCATGCCATATTCTGTTTATGCATCTATGGATCTAGGAGAGCTTAAAAATGATGGTGTTATTATTCAATTAGCAGATCGATCTAATGCATATCAGAAATGAGTTTTGGAAGATGTTTTGGTGCAGGTAGACCACTTGATTTTTCCTGCAGATTTTTATGTGCTTGACATAGAGGACTCAGCCCACTCTCCACTATCGCCACTCTTACTTGGATGACCTTTCATGAAAATAGCCCACACCAAGATTGACGTGGCCAAATGAGCATTAACTATGGAGTTTGTGGCGATATGATTAACTTTAAAGTTTCTGAATCTATTGAGAATCCTACTGATGTTTGTTCTTGTTTTTCCATTGATGTAATTCAAAATATAGGGCAGGAACGTTCAGCACCAATTAAGAAGGATGTATTTCGAACCACCAAAGACGAGGGAATTGGAGTAAAGCACAAGGGACATGCCCCTGCCATCAAAAGACCCAATCTAGCCGAGAGCAACCATAGTGAATTTGTTGATAGTGTTGCTCCTTTTGAGCTTTCATCGCTATCCATTCGTGAGCCACCAATCCCAATTCCAATTCCCATTTCAATTAATAGGTTGTTACCTTCTTTGGTGCAGGTGCCAAATCAAATCCAAGCTGGTGGGAATAATTATGTTGACTTTTGGAAACATAACGCCAAAATCAGGAAGGATCACTATCCCCTTCCATTCATAAAGCCAATTCATGGGAATTTTGAGGAGCATGTCGTGGAGGAAATACCACTCCATGCTGTGGACCCTAATGGAGCTTAAAAGGAGGTATCGTTTGGCTGGAAGACGTTAAAGCAAGCGCTTCTTGGGAGGCAACCCATGCGTTCAAATAAAGAAGACATAGGACTCTCCTACTCCACAACCAGATTTGCGTTCCTTAACCCTACTCTTTATTGCTTTTACTTTGCCATAATTGTCATGTTTGTTAGTTGTGTTGTTTGCTTGCTTGCATGTGAGTCTATGTTTGAAACATTGAGGACAATGTTTGGTTTAAGTGTGGGGGGGGTAAATAAAGTTTTTTTCATTGATTTTCATGAGTTTTTATCACCTATCACTTCTAAAGTTGTTACTCACTGTTTTTAAGTGTTTTTAGTGTGTTTTGAAGTGTTTTAATGTGCCCTACAACAGAAAATCCGAAAATTTGAAAAAAAAATTCGAAAAAGTTAAGAAAAAATACCAAAAAGGGTCGTTTTTAGAGTCATTTTTTGAGTTGTGTCTTAGGGTACATTCCAACACAATGATGAGGATTTGGTTTTTAATTGCATGACTATTAAAGAAAGTTACAAACATGGATGGGAAGTTTGATATGCTCTTTGGTTTAGGCTTAGTTGTAGTTGTCGTTTACGAATTCACATGTAATCACAAAAGGAAAAAAATCAGTTTTTGTAACATGCTTAAAGGAAGAAACTCAAACTAACGCTACAACCCTGAGAGACTTGAGCCTATACTTTATTTGGAGAGTTATTAATCTGTGAAGTTTTTGTTTTCTAAAGTCATTGTATGATCTCATTGTTTCTTTGCTTGGTTGCTACTTAGAATGCGTTTTCATCATTATAGATCCAAATACTAGAACTCATGCCCGTTTCATTCAAAGCATAAAATTGATTAGCATAACAAATAACAAGATGAAGTTGTTTAGTTAAAACCCGAGCCAAAAAGCCTTACCCTTTGCTTATGTATTGTAGGTTTAACCCCTTGAGCCTTAGTTAGCCTATTTTCTTTATTAGCCACATTATCCTTACCTAGCCTAGTATAGGACTATCCATACCATTGTTCTTAAAGGATACTGAAGCATGACTTAGAGGGAATTCCTTTTGATCAACATTATGCAGAAAAACAAGTGTGGGGGAAGGTTTTTCGTGGGAATTTGTATGGGTGTATGTTTAGTGTGCCAAAGGAAGAAAGGGCACGGGATTAGACAAAAGAAAAAGAGAAGAAAAAAAACGTGAAAAAGCAGAAAGAAAGAAAAAAAAAACAGTGTGCAGAAAAGGAAGGAAAAGAGTTTAAAAATAAGTGAGAATGAGCTCACAAGTGTTGGTTGTTGAAGAAGGGTCCAAAAGTTTGAATCTGGCCCTAAAAGTTGTATGAATTTTCCCTTTGTGTTCAAAGTTGGTTGCTGCATTCAAAAGTGAATTCTAAGTGTTGATTTCATTATTTTGCTTACTATCACTTTAAGAATCTTTGTTTATCCTTAACCTTTCTTTGTTAGCCAATACCTTAGCTCCATTACAACCCTTAGACTTTTATCTTGATTGTTATGTTATTCAATATGTGGAGTTTGAAATTGGTACGAGCATATGGTATCCCTGGTTCTCACGTCCAAGTAGTAGCATTCCGTTCATGAGATCATATACATGTTATGTTAATAATTCCAGAAAGTGCCTTCTTTGTTACAACATATATGAGTGCCAGTCTACATGTTTACATCAATCTTCTCACATATGCCTAGTATAGGGAGTGTAGTCAGAAAATCTGTGTGAAAATAAAGTGTATATCCGGTGAGGAATTGAGGGATTCTCTAAGGTATGTTACTACATTCAAGATGTTGTTTTAATTAATTAAATGCAAGCTAGTGAGTGGTGACTGTGATTAAGTATGTGCTCAAGGGTAAGGATGGCCAAAATCCATGTAAGTAGTGATTTTTAATGTGTCATGTTGCATTGGAAATCCCTAAGGCAATTGTTGGAAGGTTTAGATTATGTTTTGTTTTCTTTGTTTTGCTCTAGGACTAGCAAAAGCTAAGTGTGGGGGAATTTGATAGGAGCATATTTATGCGACTTAGTTAGCTTGTTTTCTTGCATTTACATAGTTAGTTTCTACTTATTAAAGTGTTTTAACCTATCTTCGTGTGTTTTCAGGTTCAAATGACAAAATTGGCAAGAAAGTGCAATTTGGAGCATTTTAGAGCAGTTTTAGGCTTGGAATGGATTGCACATGCATGGAGCAAGGTGGATGAACGAATAAGTCAAGATAAGAATATAAGAAGTCAGCAAGAAAAAAGAAGCATTATCCTTATCATTAGCGAAAACCTTATCTTATCTTATCCAAACTACCTTATCTTATCCTAACCTTAACCTAATCCTAATATACTTAGTTTCCAGCTGCAAGGAGGATCCCTAATTACATGAGGACATCTAAGAACCAGATTCCTAGAAGGGCTAATCCCTCTCCTAAAAGGGTGCCGCACCCTTTCTTCTAGAACCCTACAAATCTGTCGCATTCTCCCTTGTTCTCTACTTCTAGAAACCTACCACAAGACTTATTTTTAATCCTCCTTGGAATCTGCCTTAGAGTTGTCATTTTCCTTGGTGGTTTGGGCTGCCAAATCCTTCTCCAAAGTTATTTATGTCGTGCCTTCCCTGCCTATAAATATGCCGCACAAATCATTCATCATCCACCACAATTCAGACCACCACCCACCACCATTCACCACACACACCTCGTTGTACTGCAGCTGCAAGGAATGAGATGAGAGAACTTTGTGCCGTGCTTGTGCCCAAGCTTTTGGGAGTGCTGGAGCGTCTCTGGTGTGTCTTCTATCCTTGTTTTAGTTTTACAATTATGTTAATTCCGTTGTTAATTTCTGCAAACATGTGGAACTAATTTCTTTTTAGCTAGGGGAGAATTCAAAGCCATAGACATATGCTTTATATGAATTGATTACCTCCAATTATTGTTTCGTAAATCACGAATGCGATTCACGTATCTGTTTGATTGATAACTTATTCTTATGTGTTGATTGAGGAGGCTTACTTAGTTTGCATGCATGAATTTGATGCTAGAATATAAGGGAGTTTCACCTAATCGTTATGAACTTATATTTATAAGTAGTAAAAGTCACTAGTCATGATTGCGTTAAGTGAATTCCTTGCAGGAGTATCATGCAGTTCATAGTTACAAATACCTTGTCAATGCTTATGATTTTCACAAAGCTTAATGATCTTTGATTGTATCTCTATTATGCTGTTCATGTAGGGAACTATTGAAGAATAATTTGGTTGCCGATGCGTTGTCCATCCAATTCAATGACTTAAGGAAAATCTGAGGGTTAGTTAGTGCTGTTCACGGTTAATCTGGTGCGTTGAGATTCATGGTTTAAAGGAATAATAACTGGAAATTGATTTGTGTTGCATATGTTTCATGTGTAGAGAATGACCCCCTAGCTAGCCCTTTACCCATTCAAATGACCCAATTTCGTGTCTAACCTGTTTAGTTTATGCAATCTGTTTAGTTTAATTAATTTCGTCCAAATCAATCCCCCCCCCCTTTAATTAAGTGTGTTAGATTAGTTAGAAACGTGTTTGAATCTGTCCAATTTAGTGTTTTGAGTCTCACTAGTCTAAAATTCGTCTAAATAATTCCCTAGAGTCTGTTTTGAGTCTATTTGCTAATATTGTGCTGTTTAGAGTCTGTTTAGTGTGTTTTGATGTTTTTAGTGTCTAGTTGAGTGTAACTAAGTCTAGTTTTGTGTTTTTGAGTCACATTTGTGTAGATTAGCAGCCCTAGTTAATCCTCGGCCTAGAACGATCCCTACTTTCATATACTACAACTATCTTAATAGGGTTTAATTTGTGTGTTAGTTTATACCACATCACTTATATAAGTATGTTTACAAAGGCCTAGATAGAGTGACAGTCAAAGTGCAATTAGACCCTGAATACGATGAAATAAAGTAGTTTCAAGATGCAAGATAGGTTTACGCACCAAAGGCATTATGGAAGATATTCAAGGTCATTATTAATCGAATTTACCCATCTGTTGAGCGATTGCAAATACATCTTCCTAATATGCACCAAGTTCTGTTTCGTGCCAACGAGAGTATAACAAATATTCTACATGATGAGAGTACAAGAAAGACAATGTTGACTGAATTTTTCACACTTAATCATGTGGATGCAGAAGCGCGACGGTACTTGTACATGGAGATCCCATCACATTATAGATGGATTCAAACTCAAAGAAAGTGGTCTAAAAGAATGAATCGTAACAAGGTTATTGGGCGAATATATGTAGTTTCACCTGCTAAATGCGAAAAATTTTACCTCCGGATTCTTCTTAATCATGTTAGAGGACCAACATCTTTCACAAACTTGAGAACAGTTAATGGGGTTTTGCATCCAACATATAAGCAAGCAGCAGAACAACGAGGTTTGTTAGAAAGAAATGACAGTATTCGACAATGTTTGCTAGAGGCCTCCACAATTCAGATGTCGTCGGCTTTAAGAAGATTATTTGTCACCATATTGGTATATTGTGCACCAATTGGTGTTCGAGGGTTATGTGATGAGTTATATCCATTCATGAAAGAAGATTATGTTTCCATGACTAACATAACTCCCATACTTACTACCAATAGACTTTTGCGTGAGTTGAACACGCTTTTGGTTCAATTTAATAAGAGTATAAACGAGTTTGATTTGCCCCAAATGACAAGAGGAATTGAATCAAGTTCAAGAATGACAAGATGTATTGAAGATGAAATATCCATAGGTATTCCACAACAAGATCTTGATGCAATTGAATGCTTAAATGATGACAAAAAAGTGCATTTAACACAATAATGGGTGCAGTTCAACAATCGGAGAATGCAACTTTTTTTGTGGATGGTCCTGGTGGAATTGGAAAAACTTACTTCTATCTCGCATTGTTAGCAAGCTTGAGAAGGTTGGGGTACATAGTATAGCACATTCTAAATTCAAGATACCACTTAGTCTCAATGCATCATCGATGTGTTCGATTAGTAAACAATTTGATTTAGCAAAGCTAATACAAAAGGCAAAGGCAATTATCTGGGATGAAGCAAAAATGACGCATTGTCATGCATTTAAAGCACTAGATCGAACGTTCAGAGACTTAACAGAGATTGACTTACCATTTGGGGGGAAGATAATGATATTTGGGCGAGACTTTCGACAAGTTCTTCCTGTTATCCGGAAAGGAACCAAGTCCAAACTAATCCAAGCCAGTGTCATTAAAGCATCACTTTGGTCATAGGTAAAGATTTTAAAACTCAAACAAAACATGAGATCCATAAATGATCGTGAATTTTCAGAATTTTTACTTCGTGTTGGTGATGGGAATAAAGCTGTTATTATGGATGATATGGTAAAACTACCTGAATGCATGGTGATACCATGGGAGAGTGAGCATTCCATTAATCAATTAATTGCCAAAATCTTCCCTGACTTAGAGGATCATATAAATGATGCAACCTACATGGTGGAAAGGGCAGTGGTAACTCCTACAAATGAAGATGTTGATATGTTGAATGAAAAGATAATCAATATGTTTCCAAGTTTAGAAGAGACAATGTATTCATTTGATTCAGTTGAGGATGACATAAGGAATTTGTATCAGCCAGAGTTCTTGAATTCAATCTCACTTAGTGGTTTGCCTCTGCACAAGTTAACTCTGAAAAAGGTGCTCTAATCATGCTTTTAAGAAATATTGATCCGAAATTGGGATTGTGTAATGGTACAAGATTATTGTGTCGTGGTTCTTACCGAAATCTTATTGACGCTGAAATTCTAACTGGACAATTTGCCGGATCCAGAGTTTTCTTACCAAGAATCCCTCTCAGAAGTACTAATACTGCTGGGCTTCCATTTGAACTTACAAGAAAGCAGTTTCCAGTGAAACTAAGTTTCTCTATCACTATAAACAAATGTCAAGGTCAGACAATACCACATGTAGGCATTTACCTTCCAGATCACGTCTTTAGTCATGGACAATTATATGTGGCTTTATCGAGAGGGGTCTCAAAGTCAACCACAACCGTGTTAGTAAAAAATGGCTCCATAGTAGGCTAACAAGGTGTATTTACATGGAATGTAGTATACAAGGAAGTCTTGCTTCATTCCAGCTAATTATGGTGATTCCTAATAGGTAACAACTTTATTAACGATAACCTTTATGTATGCATTTCTCACTTATCAATTAACTTTTTTTATTTGATTTTTAATTTTTTCACTATCGTTTGTAGATTGGCAATGAAAATCTGAAGCATCAATCATGAACAAATGGGTGAAAATTGCATCATTGATGTCAATATGTGAGCTTTCTTTTCAAAAGAAACAGTGACATATAGATTTTATGGGTATTGCGAATAATGTACATATTGTGATGTAAGTTTTATATTTTGACAATTAAGTTGTTTTTTATTTTGCTACGACTACTTAATGTTTTCATCTACTCTTTTTTCATTTGCATCTACTTACTATTGTTCATGGACTTTAGGTAGGAACTTGCATCCAAAATCCCATGTTGTTTGACAATTGCATGAATTACATTTAAATCATTACTTTACGCAAAGTGAAAACGAAAAACATGACAACTTTTTAGGACGTGCATGGTAAAGAAAAAGTTCCTTTTGCACAATACATTTAAAATATATCTCTACAATTACAATGGAAAAAAAACTAACACAATCAACCTTTAGGGGGCGCGTAGCGCGCGTGATGCAAAAATGCCTCTTGCACGCACGTTAGTGCGTGCGGAGAGGCTAGTTCTAATGAAAATGTGAAGCGTACAACACTCCCAAATTTAAAATATATAAAATTAGGAAGTTGAAGAAATATATAGTAAGTGCTTTGAGTAATGAATTTATATTTTTTTTTTTTTTTTGTTATATAAATGATGTTGTACTCTAATCTATACTAGGTGGAGGAGATGAGGACGGTTTGAACTCAAAACGCAATAAGGTTGAAGGAGAAGGTCTTAACCACAGGACAATCCACCACTTGCACATTAAAATAACGAAAGTTGTACAATCACTTAATTAGCACATAATGAAATTGAAACTATTTCTTTAGTATATACTTGAGTAATTAATTTGAAAAAGAAACACTTATAGCAGTACTTAATGGGAATTAATACAAAGTCATCTTTCAAGACAAGGCCGGCAGTAACAAGGTGTTACAATTGGGTCTGCATCACCTATTTCACGGCAAACATTGCATATAAAACCACAAGTATCATCCATGACCTACAGAATCCCAAAACTCGTTGATCATCGACCATACACATTCACAGTAATACCTTGTACAAACAAAGAAAACGAGGCGTATGAATAAGTACTAGACCAAATTTATTCACAGTAACACTTTCTACTAGTCATCTCTCTTATCTTTAATAGGCAAACTAAGAAAAAGCTTCGGATGGAGAAAGGATTACCAAGTAAAAGGGATTCGATCGACGTTTGACATCGTCTATGGTGTCCGAACGAAAACATTTTCCTCTCCTACTTTTCATCAACCAAAAAATAGAAAATCTTAAAAAGAGATGGAGAACTGTTCTTCTTGAATGCATGACCCCTTAAAGACGAGTTTGCTCTCTGCCGATTAGAAGGGGTTGAACTCGTTCACCTTTCTTTAAATTCCTTGGGCCATAATAAAAATAAGGCCTGCTAGGCGGCCTATCCATTTTTATTTATGCAAAAGTCGTACAATTTCGGTTCACCAACTTCGAAGTTCAAACCAAGGTTCAGACGACCATATCCCTTCACTCTAACATGTCTAAGACGTTATACAAAAATCCCTCCAAAACGCGCTTGCCACACAGATGACCAGAGCCCAAGAGTATCTCGCCCTCTTAAATGCATGTGCATGCATTATTCAACATGTTGATGTCACTACTGTGATCGTGGCAATCGCCACAAGACATAGCTGAAAATCACCTACCAAGAATTACATTTACTGTCAGCTCCAAATGAACGGTCTACCCCTATTCTAGCTCAGCGATATGTCGAGGTTGCTCCTTCTCCACTACCTATAAATATAGCCAAAGGCCTTCAAGCTCGTGGCCTTTGTCAAATTCAATCTCTACGGTTAAACAAAACCTTGAGTGATTCTTCAATCAACCCAACTGCTATTCAGTACAAACTCAATTGCTCTTCAACAAAACTCTCCTAACTCTTTAGCTACAATCTCAAAGCTGTCACTCGAATCAAACACTACCTATGATCCCTGAGATCTAACACTTTTACAACTTTGCCACCCCGTGGTATAATTCGATAGATGTGCACTTCCAACCACCCTGATTTTTTCTCTAAGGTACATGTTTTGTACTAAGTCCAATCCTACTAAGTCCACTTCTTTAGCATTATCTCTCTCTTCATGACCTGAATCTTATTAGAGTTTTACTGATTTCTTTACATTGCCAGTCAATTTACATTTCAAGTCATGTAGCTCTGCCCATCGACATAGATTTTACTACTCTAAACGTTTGTAGTCTTGACTCAATCAAGAAATGATTACATTTTGTTGTTTTATTTTCTATTTTACTTTCATTTACTTTTTAGGCAAGTATACTTAATGTTACATTGAATTTTAAGTCCTCATTTGCTCGAGGCACAGAAAAGAACTTAGTCAAACTAGCGTCCCACTCGGTGCAACATCATTTGGTTAAGAAGTCAGTTTTACGTGCAACTTTCACACACACTCAAGCATAACACTGTATGTTGGAACCCTAACCCAACAGTGGCATGCCTATTTTATCTTTCTCTCAAGCCATCTCGTGCCACTAAGACCAAAAGCAACACTCGAGGCAAATACATGTTGAACCCAGTCCAAACTCTGTCCGAGTTTTTAACACCAACAAAAATAATAAATAAACCAATATTGATTATTACAATATGATAATTTATGCTCATAAGTTTATCTACCGTTGGATTAATCTAAAAACTCTTATTAAAAAAATTCTCACAGGTTCTCAAAATGAGAATCATAACTTGCGTCGGAAGAGATTTGAATTTGGTGCAGAAGATAAAGCTCACTGCTCTAGCCAACTTGACTACTAAACCCTATAACCTTTTATCTCTTGACACTCACTAGATTAATGAAGTCTTTATTTTCAATTATGCCCTTGTATGAAAAGACAATAAATGACAACTATTATTTCCAAAAAAAAAAAAACTTGTAAAAAGAAATTATTCCCATTATCACTCACGCCAAATCCTCGTTCACTCCACACAACAATCAGAAGTCACTCCCTCCCTCCAAAGCCTCCAAACCCCAACTCCATCCTCTTTCATGTTCATTAAGCATTGATACACATTTTCGAAGAATAATGACCAAAACGTGACTTGGGAGAGCCAGAGACGGTATGCCACCATTTGAAAAAAAAAAAAAAAAAAAAAAAAAAAAAAAAAACTGAAGGAATTAAAATTGTATTAAAACAAATTTTTAATCTCTACTAGGGCTGGAAAAAAATTCCAAAAATCCCAAACCGAACCGAAAAATTCCCGAAACCAAACTGAAAAAATCCCAAACCGAAATTCCCGAAAATTTTGGTACCCAATATCGAACCGAGCCCGAAATTTTGGTACGGGAATTGGTCTCAAGTTTTTAGGATTTCAGTATTCCCAAACCAAACCGAAAAAAAAAAAATATATATATATATATATATTATTTAATTTTTAAATATATAGGATCACATCTTTAAGGGGAACATCATCTACCTACAATAGTGAAAATTGAAATACTGAAGGAGCACTGGAAATCGATGATGGAACATATACAAGAAGGAGCCCTAAGATAGATAGTGGAACATATGTAGAATTTTTAAATCACAGACGATTGATAGATGGATACATAGATGCAGAATAAATATGGGAGATTGATAGATGGATACATGAATAGATTATAAGTTACAATTTGCTTGAGAAAACTTTACATCTATCTATAATATTTATATTATATATGTACAGAAGTTTACTCAAGCATATATTAACGTTTTAGACGTAATTTTGGGGACTATCATGATTATCGATAGATTTACTAGTTTACTCAAGCATATATTAACGTTTCATATTGGCACATTGCTTTTGAATAGGCAGATACTAACTGGGCCTTGCCATTTGATTGGCAGATTTGTGTGCACCGATTAGTAGAAACAAATTGGCAGATTGGGCATGCCTATATGTCAATTTTCAATATAAAAGGTTGAATTTTTGCCCAAAAGCATAATATGTCAAATTTTAGTCCAAAAGCCCAAAACCATTTCGGGATTCCCGAAAATTTGGTTTGGGATCGGTATTGAAATTGGGATTCCCGAAAATTTTCGGTTTGGGAATCGGGACAAGGGTTTCGGTATAGGAGTTTCGGGATTCCCAAAAATCGGGATTCCCGAAAATTTGGTTTGGGATCGGTATTGAAATTGGGATTCCCGAAAATTTCGATTTGGAAATCGGGACAAGAGTTTCGGTATGGGATCCCATACCGAACCACCCCTAATCTCTACCCTTCTCTTGTAAATTGCTAATATTGTCATTGTCCAGGGTAAAAAAAAACAAAAACTTAGATGTTTGAAACCGAGATCTTTATATTGCTGTCCAGGGTAAAGAATATAGAGCAACCCGAAGGAGAAGGCATCGGGCAACTTATTATCAACGGTTGCCGACGATTTTCTGGCCAAATGGTAATGGTACACGCCTTAAGTACTTATTTTTTTTCTAAGGTGGACATAGTCTGAGAGAACCGCTTTGTACGATAAACAAGATCACTGAAAATACTTTTTTTCTAAAAATATTTGGAAGTATTTATTTCAACTTTTCGTAGCCTAAAATAGGAGAAGTTCTTCAGGAACAAAGACCCTCTGTGGATTCTCTTTATGAGGATTATAAGGATTTTTAAATCGTATCCGTTCATCGTACATCGTGCGATCAAAAATCATTTTAAATGCCTTTATTTAAAATTAAACATAAACAGTATCTGACAAAAACTAGCTGTACAATATACAATGAACAGACACAATTTGAAATTTTTTGATATTCTCACCAAAAGGATTAGGAGAGGATCCTCATTCGTTCTTCAGTCTGGATACCAGACCAGCTGTCTCCAACGACCCACTCACAAAAACACCCTATACCCCACCTCTATTATTTGTCAGGGCCACCATTTCCCAAACTTTGGTCCCACTCCCCTCGCATACAACACCCACTGCGCACCTAGGATCACCTCCTTAAATAGGGAGTAGGATTCTCCTCCCTCTTTTTTTCCTTCCCCTTCCCTCCCCTCCTAATTGAACGATCACGATTAAGTCACGTTAACATCTTATATTAATTTTTTATAGCAAGAGAAAGACAAAATAAGAGAATGTGAGAGGAGGGAATGGAAAGAGGAGAAGAGAGAATCCTCCTCCCTTAAATAGGCATGAGTTACAACTGAATTGAACGAAATACTATAATAAAAGAATAATATTATTTAGACACCAAAAGCTGATATTATTACATATACACTCTCTAGCTAATACATGCAGTCCTTACTAATCGAGTGTTCATCTGTAGTGTCTATTTTTGGTATCTAAATAGAAATGGGTAATGTTAAGGAGACTAAATTTTTAGACTAAATTTTGAAAACTAAAGGACATGGAAGTTGATGATTGGTTTATTACTTAAGCATTAATAGACGTGCTTATTTCCATTGGTGACACATCATTTAGTTTGCAAATTCAATCTCCCTAGTATTACCCAATAGAAATAAAGGACAAAAAGGGGACACTAGACCTACATACCGCTACATAAAACAAGAATGTTCCAAGCTCGAAATAAGGCATGTTCAAATCAGACACCATAAAACATGTAACCCTAGTGAACAATTTGCTTTGAATTTTTCCCAACGATCACACATTATTTCAATAAAATCACACTTGTGGCCACACAATCACACACTTGTTTCATTCTGTGTCCAACATCATATAGCTGGCAGATGAACCAAATATATCTGCCACTGAGAACAACAATTCCAGTCCCAGCTAGCACAGTTGACATGAATTGCAGCACGTTAGATAAACCATTGGCATTAAGAGCTGAAGCAATGGCTTTCCTAACTTGATGAACTGATCGTCTATTCGAAGATGGTGAAGATGGAGATGGTCTATTTGGAATCTCAGTACCGGGCGGTACAGAAGGACTTCTTCTATCAGAATCAAGTAACAATTTCGTTTTTCCAAAAATAGGGATTAATTTGTTTTTCTTTATAACAGCCCTACAAACTAGGCAGCGGGGCTTATTGAATAGTGATGAGCGAGCACAAAGCCATCTGTATAAGAGCAACTCCACCGATGTGGATAGCCCAATGGACTGGTAAGAAAATTGACCCAATAGCCCCATCTCCTTACTTCAGCCCATGCGGGGGATTGGGCAAAGGGGGCCCGAGTGAGAGGCCCGACTTGAATCGGTGGCTCAAGAGCCTGAGGCCTGTCTGATGTATGGCTGACGTCAGCCACGTTTAGAAAAATTTTGCGTCAGGCGCATGTCGTTCACGTGCGCCTAGGGGCGCGTCACTTACAACTTTTCAGTCGGTGGGGCCCGAGGTGCAAACGGTTGAAATGTTACCGGTGGTGGGCCACGTGGCGCGACGTCGTCCGTTGGATTTCAACGGACTTTTTCTAAACCGTTTGATTTCCAACAATCAAAAAAAAATTCAAACCTTCCGCAATATCAACCATTGGATTTGAGATCAACGGTCCACATTATTAGCCTTTATAAATTAAAAAAAAAAAAACAATTCACATTAAAAAATTGTGAAATGTTACCATTGTGCCACGTGACACAATCTGGAGGGTTGGATTTCAAATTTTTTTTAATCCAATGGCAGAAATTAATTAAGTTAATAAACAATCTGAAACAAATTTAAAAGTTAAAAAAAAAAATTGATTTAACTTTTTTATAAATACCTTCTCATTATCTTCTACCTTACACCACAATTTCATATTTTCTCAAATACTTTCAACCACATTCCAATCTTTCTCTCAAAGTTTCAATCCAATTGGTTTCCAACAAAATGACTAATGATTCAAGTACGAATTGGACGCTTATTGAAGATGTTACGTTGTGTTCTTGCTGGGTTGAAGTTACTCATGATTCGATTACGAGTAATGAGATGCAGTTGCGAGAAATGTTGCGAGAAATGTAAAGTCTTATTCATACCCTTTTTCTTGAGAAAATTGGTGGGAAAAGAACGGAGGAATCGATGTCCAGTCATTGGAGAATACTCAGTCAATCGTTTAGTCTTTGGAGAGATGCCTTGGCACAAGCTAGTAGTAATCTTCGAAGTGGGGAAAATTTAGCGGATCAGGTAACAATATATTATTTATTTGTACTATACCCAAATTTACATTAACTACTTTGATTATAATTATTTCTTCTCCCGCATTGTGTAGACACTTGAAGAACAAGTTTGGTATAATGCCAAAACCAAAAACAAAACAAAATCATTCACCCGGTGGGAATGTTGGAATATTGTCAAAGATTGTCCTAAATTCAGAGTTATGCATGTCGGTCCAGAAGTTTTCATGAACAGCACCCCTCTACACTCTACATCCGATCATACCTCGCATGTTCATGAAACCGACCCAGGAGAAGTGCAGGAAACGCCCCCTGAACAAGGGTCGAGGTCGACCTGTTATCCAATTAGGCCTCCAGGTAAGAAGGCTTCAAAGAGAAAAAGGGAGTGCTTCCAAGCTTCCAAGAATGATTATGCAGAATATATGGAAGAACTTGCTCGCCAAGGTGAATTGACTTTAGCGCGGGAAATGGCTAAATTTGAGGCTGATAAGGCTAGAGAGGAGGTAAAAGCTGTAGTTGTTGAGAGATTATTTCAAGCTAATGAGAGAGAAAGAGAGCTACTTAGGCAAGAAAGGGAAGAGCTTAAAGAAGAAAGAAGGGCTCAACAAGATTGTGACATTATGAAGGAGCCTGTAGAGACGATGTCTCCGAATTCTAAATATTTTTGAAATTCGGAGAAAGCGGACGTGGTGCGAATGAGGCGTGCAAGAAAAACGAGAGCAAGAGGAGATGGTCCTAGCACCACAAGATGAGATGATCCTAGCACCACAAATTGGTTAGGTGATGATTTTCCATTCACGAGGGACTAGGGAATTTGTTTATAATCAGAGCCCACAATTTTCCAATCACTTTGGGTTATAGTTTCTTATTTATTGAATAGAGTACTTTATGTTGTTTCCAATTTATTGAATTTAGTACTTTATTTAAACTAAGAGTATATTTATTTAAGTTGGTAATTTATTTAAACTAAGAGAATCTTTATTCAAAAGACATAAACACACCAAATAAAATTACATAAACATACCAAATAAAATTACAAACACACCAAATAAATAAAAAACTCACTTAATGAACTTAAAAAACACACCAAACACACCTAATAAAAACAAACACACTAAATGAACTTAAGTTTCTTGAGCTTGTTTCAATTCCCACTGGTGCTCTATCAAGTCAATTTTCCAGGCATTGTGCATATATGGGTCCTGAAGTGAAGTATATCATTGAATGAGCCTTTCATTGTAACGTCCATCCCCTTGTAATGGCTCGTGTTGCACGGGTTCTTCAGTGGCGTCATGAGCACAATATATTTGTGTTCTGGAATTGTTCATCGTGTCTGGCTCGTAGTCATCAACGGCATCATAATCGTACTCATCTAAATCAAACATTCTGGCAACACCCCTGACAATCGCCCAACGAGCTTGGAGGATACCAAAACAACGCTCCACATCCTTCCTACTCCCCTCTTGACAGCTTGCAAAGTGTTTTTCTTTTGCACTTCGCAGACATGGCACTGTTTTGACAAACGATGACCACCTTGGGTAAATGACGTCTGCTAGGTAGTATGGCCCGTGGTACTTATGTTCGTTGACCCAGTACGTGACTCTTGGTGCTTTTCCTTGCAGGACATCGTCGAACACTGGGGATTGGGCAAGGACATTGAGGTCATTTTGAGATCCCGGAACATCGAAAAAAGCGTGCCAAATTCATGTATCAAAAGATGCCACCGCTTCCAAAATGATACTTTTTACTCATTTTTTGTCCCCATAAGCTCCTTGACATGCACTTGGACAGTTTTTCCAGGTCCAGTGCATACAGTTGATGCTTCCAATCATCCCAGGAAAACCTTGCATCTCGCCTTTCTTCAGAAGCCTTTGCAAGTCCATCTCAGTAGATCTCCGGAGGTACTCTATGGTGTAGATAGATTCGATTGCAAAGCA
Organism: Heteromeles arbutifolia; assembly: GCA_024362995.1. Lineage (NCBI taxonomy): Eukaryota > Viridiplantae > Streptophyta > Magnoliopsida > Rosales > Rosaceae > Heteromeles > Heteromeles arbutifolia. Next base: position 31,339,058 of record JANCRC010000004.1, read on the forward strand.
AAACCTCATCAAGGACTCAAGAATGGTTGATTTCCCCATCCTCGCTATCTCATCCACTTGGTCTACAGATGCTCCATATGCAAGCATCTGCAAGGCAGCAGTAATTTTTTGCTTAGGAAGGAGACCCATAACACCAAAAGCATCATTCTTTTGCACAAAGTAAGAATCATGGTTGCAAACAGCAATCATGATTTTGTTGAACAAATGTCATCCCATTCTAAAACGACGTCTAAAGTACGTATCAGGGAATGCACTGTTACTGACAAAATAATTGTCCAAGAGATCCGTACCTCGTCGTTGCCTGCTTCTATCAATGTTTGCGGAACGGTTGGGCCTAGAGATCTGAGCCATAGCTTGGATGACTCAACGAGAATGTGAGGCTCTTTGGCTTCTTGTTTTGTCATATCTCCTTCTACGATCCTCATCCTTTTCCTCTTCCATCTCATTTTCGCCCACCTGGAGATTGAACATTTCTTCCCCTTGCTTAAACAATTCTTTCTCTTGCTCATCGATTTCCCACAACATCCTTGAAGAAGACATTGTAAGAAGGAAGTAGAACTATGAATAATGATAGAGATTTTGATTTTGGTGTGTGATTTCTTAGGATGGATGGTGGGTTATATGGAGGAAAAAGAAAGGATTAGGTTGTAGATAATGCCACGTGGCATGTCGTCATTCGTTAAAAATCTGATCGAAATCTATCCTCAAAGATTGTGACACATGGCGCGACATGATTGGTTAAAAATCTTATCGGAAATCTATCCTTAACGATTCTGAAAAGGTAACGAAATGTGACACAATGGCATTGGATAAAAATCTTATCGAAATCTATCACCAAAAATTGTCTTTTCGGATAATGACACGTAGCGCAACGAGAACGATTAAAAATCTTATCCGAAATTACAAATAAAATTATTTTGTATTATTTTATAAAATAAAAAATACTAATATTTTATTGCCTATTGCCATGGCTAGTCAGTTTAGGGATGGAGATGCAAAAGGCAGTTACTATTCATTAAAGGCAGTTACTGTTCACTAGGGGGATTCAATAGTAAGTTGCCCTAGTTGATCAGCTAATTCAAGGCAGATGTTGCACTTGAAACAAGAAGCATGATTATCTCCCCTTTATGATCTCCATATAACCATCAATAGCCTTCAAAATTACAAAATAAAACATCGATTATCAACCATAAGTATTTGCTGTGAAGAAAATAAAGGAGAGAAACAACAACCAAAAATTTACCTGAAGAGAACATAGAATTTTGAAGCCAATTACATAGGCTTAACCCCGCTGAAGAAAAAATAACATTAAGAAAAAGGGATAAGGATTCATTAGGAGAGAACTTGCATTCGATCGACAGTTTTATTTATTACCTCTGTTTTCTTGCTTAGAAAATGTTATTTCCAACCCTAAAAGCTTAACCAATTCAGATTTCTATTCAGGCAACAACCAACACATAAATCCAGTAAAAAGAAATAGCGAGAAGAAGAATGTAACACAGTGACACATGCATGTGAAACTTCATAGCCAAATTTTATCATTTATCATAACTCAGTAAAGAAAAATCACAACCTTGATAGGTTTAGGGTTTCAAATTAGTCTTTTTGTTTCTTTTTGTTTAAGAAAATTTATGATACATATCTTTCTTGATTTCATATATAGTCATCCACAAATACAATTACAAAGCATTAAGCAAGAAACTAATAAAAAGGAATGAAAAGGAACCAGCACGACATAATGCTCTAAATAACCAACTAACGAAGTCCACATCTACTATTAAATATCAGTTTAAATGGCATCTTTTGTAATGGTTTTCAACATTAAAAAGAAAAAGAAATATGTACTTTTAACTACATAAATTAACAACTATCTTCAAAAAGAAAAAAGATATATAGCTCAATTTTCAATTCACTTAGGCTTAATTCAAATCTCTCGCCCTAAATATGTGGTAGTATTAAGAAGTTTGAAAAAATAAAATAAAAAATCTACTGGAATTTCATTGTGGCCCAATCCGCTGGCCATCCTGCATAACATATCCATCCATCCCCTTATCCTCTCAATGCCTACCGCCTAAAATAACGACGCCCACACACACTCACCAAAACTCCTTTTTTACCAGTTGCTTGCGATGCCACTGCTTCACACTCTTTCCATCATCCCACCTCCCTCTCCCTCCTCCTCCTCCTCCTCTGTCGCCACCTTAAACCCTAATCCCCATCCTCCCTCCCACTTCATCAAGTTTCGTACATCCTACCGCGAAAACCTCCGGTACCTCAAAACCCTGCGCATCATCTCCCCCGAAACCAGCCCCAAAAAGCTCCCCCTCCCCGACGCTACCGACCAAATCCTCGCCACCGTAGGTTTCCTCAAGTCGAAGGGCTTTACGGATCCCGACTTCGCAAGACTGGCCTTCCTCTCCCCTAAGCTCTTCTCCCCCTCCCTCGACCCAACTGACATTGCCCCCGTCTTTGATTTCCTCGCTTCTGATCTCTCCGCTGACCCTGCGTTTTCCTGCGGCCTCATCCTTCGCTGCCCCGACCTCCTATTTGCGGATGTCGAGTTCTGCCTCCGCCCCACACTGTATTATCTTGAACAGTTGGGGATTGAAAAGCCCAAGTCACCGTCCAATCTGAATGCACATTTGCTGAACACGAGGGTGGAAAAGCTCAAGAAGAAGATGAGGTTCTTGAGGAGTTTAGGGTTTTCGTACGAGGAGGCGGCCAATGTGTGCGCGAGGCTGCCTGCGATTTTCGGGTACAGTGTGGAGGATAACTTGCGGCCCAAGTACGAATATTTGGTGAAGGATATGGGAAGGAGTGTGGAGGAGTTGAAGAAGTTTCCGCGGTATTTTGGATTCAGTTTGGAGAAAAGAATTGTCCCCAGGCATTTGCATTTGAAAGAAAGGAATGTTGAGATTCCGTTGAATAGGATGCTATTGTGGAGTGACCAAAAGTTTTATACAAAATGGAAATAATCAAATCGATGAATGGTATGTAATGCAAGTGATTTTGTTAAAGATTTTTGTAGAAACATAAGTTTACGAATTTTTCTTCCTGTGTGTGAGTAGAGAGACAGATATAAGGGTATCGAACGTGGATTTCTTCGAGAAATATGTTGGAATAAGTAGCCCAACGGCTTGCTATTCAGAATATCATAATTTGTATGGTTAATGGAGAACATGGAGGGGAATACAATCCCCGGAGGACAGCCTGCATGTCATTCGTTACCGTGACCGTAACTGTATAAGAATGGATCACAAATTGGAAACTCAGAACACACGCTCCAGAAGACGAATTAGAGATGTAAGAATTCCCAACCATTGTCTGTAACGAAAAATTAGGCATTTCCATCGACAATCTTGAATGGTACAATTGACACCGTCGTAACACATTTCTCATTCATACACTGCGATTAAACTCGGTTATAAATAAGAGAGAAGTTTGACATCTTGTCATCGTAACACCCAACCAGGGAGTTCCTCAATCGTTGGATACTATTTTCGAACCAGAATCATTGTATCCTTTTTCACACGTCAAAATGATGCATATATTTGGAATATTGAGAATCACTTCGACAGGTAAATCACCGGTTCCAAATCCTATCAAGAGTAATCAAAAGTTAGCAAGAGAGGGAAGAATTAGCAACCTGCAAGATCAACATAGCCACACGTTCCAGCGTAGTTGAAATGTCGCAAACAATTTCACAGCCGAGGATGGCAATTTACCAAGGATTCAGAGAGCGAGCTCTATTTTGTTAAAAGTTCAATGTCCGCTCCAACTTCAGCAATCTTGGTTTCTTTGGAAGCCTTTGCTATTTTAGCAATGTTTTCAACATCAAAGTCAATAGCTATCTTTTTCACAAAGCCCTCGAGCATCTGTTTTAGACAAGTCGCAAAACAACATAATGCGCATTACTGATCCAGACCAAATATAACCACTAAGGCGATTTCTGATAGAGTAAAATGATTCAAGATAGTAATCAAGACAGCTATATGAGACTCACATGTACAAGAAAAGTGAAACAGCGGTCCACCCGAGTAAAATACTCTCAAACTATGAAAGCATGCGAAACAAAGACCCAAACAGGAAGAAAAACATCCAGGAAACAAGCAGAACAAAAAACAACCAAGGAAACATGAAAACTAAGAGATGGCTGCTCATGGAAAACATTTTAAGACTATTAGAAAAAAAAATTGTATATTTATTAGGTGAAGAATATATTATCCTTGTCTAACGTAAGTTTTGTTGCCCTACCAAATAACAATATATAAATGTATTCTTCCTTTATTGTGTATTTAACTATCTACAAGAATTTTAGAAATTGCTTAAGGACAAAACATCAAGTCGTAAAAGTTTTAAAATAACATTCGAAGTAAGATGATGGCCCCTTTTTCATATTCTGTATTATGGTGTGGAGCAGGTTTCTTCCAAGAACTGTTACTCCTTCCTGATGTTTTAGTGGGGATCAGCAAACAAGGCGGCTATTACAGTATTACTCCTTACACTGTATTTAAACTACATCGATGTACGGGAACAAAAGGATCGTTAACATTAGAGCAGAGAAGATGATGGTTTGCTTGTCGATTTGACACAGGTGATCTACCTAGCCATCTCCTTTTGTATTTTCTGATCCTTTCATATTACATTTTGTTAACACACCTCTCCATGTACAATAGGACAATCGCTCGGCCTTTTGTAATAATTTTTACTTTTCAAAAGAGTTTTCTTGAGATTTCAAAATTGTAAAACTTGCTAAACAAGTGAACAGCATTCTAATGAACATAAAAAGTAAGTACCATACCCAAGCCATGAACTGGCCCATTGTACCACATATATGATAAAAGTTACAAAATGGCGCACACTCTACAAAAGAAAAGATATTCTGGTAATTGAAAGAGGATAGGGCACCACTGAACCAAGATATATGAAAGACCATGAAAACACACACAAAAATGCCCTTGGGGGAAAAGGAAAAATAAGAAAGAAAGCAATATGTGCCAACTTATTTTCAAGAAAAACAAGTACTAGCATTAAATGGTTATGAGTTCTCAACACATACCAGTGATCCAATGGCAACTAAAGCCCGAAATTTTGCATCAGCGTCTAGATTTTCTTCTTCTGCAATCTGCCAAAAAAAATATCACTTTCATGATTCACAACATTTTACAAACTCTCTATAGGATAGAAAGATACTCTAGTCCACCTCGAAAAAAGCAAGGGGCCTCTTACGTCCAAGTTCAACTTTTGAGGATGGGACTAGAATAAATAAGCAAATAATTGCAGAAGAAGAAATGGCAAGTAATAAGATGATGTATTATACCTGAAGTGCTGAAGAAAGAACCTGGGATTGACCTTCTTGATCCTTCTTTTCGGTTAACAAAACAGCATAACTATCAATCCCAAAGGAAAAACTCAATCGATTAAAAAAGAGTATTATATACCAAGTGTGGAGCACATTATGTAACAAACATCAAATTTTCCATTTTGGTTGGCTTTGCAGTCTTCGTTCATCGTATTACGTGGAACTATCACAAATTTGGAGAAAGAAAGATAGGGGGTGGAAGGACAAGTTGTTTCATGTAATATTACTAATTAGACATATATTGATTTTGCATTGTCCATGCATAACCTATTATCCATATATCATTTATGACAGGCAGACAATAAAACTTTCAACCTCCCTTTAAGTTTCTTCTTTACATGCATAACAAGTTAAAAACTTGAACACAGAGGTATACAAAGACGAAAATGTTGGTATTGGTGGATTCATAGAATGTTGATAGCAAATATTGATTTAAAATTATCGAAAGGACTGAAATTTATTTTAAAATATAGAAATTCCAAATGAAAGTTTAGGAAATGCTAAACAAGTAACTATAAACTATGCACCATTTCTTATTATGAGAAACTAAAAACATATCAATTAAACAAGTTTGATATAGCATAAATATGAATCGGGATATACTTGGATCAAAATACTGTGCGCCACTGACACATAGGACCTTCAAACTTCAAGTCTAAAGCGTAAACACTTCTTACTTTCATTTACATAAGCATTCTAATGGCTATCTTTAACCGAAAACAAAAACTCAAATTCTAAATTGCAATCTTACTTTTTTTACTTTGTAACTATGTGCCCATACTAGCAGGCTAGTATTCCTACTACCAAGTTTAATTAAAAGTGGGTGTGTGTGTGTGTCTCTGTTCGAAAGTCCATTAAACTAACGTGGAAAAATATCCGCAACAAAAGCAGAAAATATCCTAAAAGTAACATGTTGGTGACATCATTGAGATATCCGTACACAAAGAGAATAACAATATCTTAACGGTTCTCACTGACACCAAACCCACCAGTTCTCACCGACACCAAAACCACCAAAATCCAAATTACATATCGCTATGATGTCTGTGTCACCAATTCTTCATCGTCGATAAAATCAAAAATGAAAATTTCAGCACGTCAATATTTATAAAAACCAAGCCCTAGAGCACATTTATAAATTAAGTGAAAGCTACAAAGCCTCAAATTTATTCAAACGACGTTTATAATTAGAATGCTAATATGCTACAGAAACAATTTCCCTGCAGAAATAAATCCAAAAGGAAGGAAAAGGATAACAAGATCAATCATGCATTATGATCACAGTTTTACTTGAAACAGATTACATATGCAGGCCATAGTAAACTTACTTGAGAATCAAGGTTGCATATGATAACTGCAAATTCTTATTTGGAGATGAATAACAACTGGAATACACATCTAGAATCTGCAAGGCCATTCAACAAATCAAATTACTAAATCATGATATCCAGAATCCAAGATGCACTAACCATGAAAAGCAGTGTACCACTTGCCATAACAGTCATTACTCAAGTACAAAAACACATCTTTTTAGTTGTTCAATACATATTCACACAACCAGCCAATACATCTATATTAATGATTCATTCAAGCAAGTGATCAAATCACACTCAATATAATGATTCCTGCAACAATCAAAGGATAATATCCTTAACAGAAAATATTCATCATATAAATAAAATAGAAAGAATGCAATAAACATTTAATTTACAACTTTACATGTTATATAACCGCCGAATCATTAACAAGGAACTACATTTGTACAAGTAGTCATGCAAGGTGGAAACAGATCTGCAAATGTGACTGGGAAAGAACCCTTTAGCCTCTCAAAAACCATAATGGTCACACGAACAATCCTGAAGGAAGGCTAACCTCAGTACGATGCTTTTGTAACCAATTGTAGTAGCACGAATTCTTGAAAAGATTGGTCACTGCACGAACACTTGTTAAGAGATTAGCAGGAAGTGGCGGATTCGTCGCTACTTTTCTGATCAACTCCATTAGTAAATCTGGTTAGACAACAAAAGGTTAGAAATAGAGATTAAAGTTGAAAAGGACAGCAACAATGAGAAGCATGACATTTGCAACATTGTTAATGTTTTTCTTATACCATATGTAGCATGCATTTAAAGATATCAACTTGAGCATGTTCCTAGAAGATCAACCCTCATCAACCAGTCTTTTTTTTTTTGGTCTTTCGACAGGTCTTTATCTTTATGTATTTTTATAGTTCACGATAAAAAGTGAAGTACTTATCTATTTAAGATAAGAAGAAACTACTGCACAAGATAAAAGTACAGCATTGGATATTTGTAGCATGAGTACCATTTTCAGCTTCAAGATGCTGGAGAAGCCGAGTTGCCCCATCAGGGTGCAGAACAATCATCCTCAAAATATCAGTAACTGCAGATATAATAACAAATATACTTGAGTAGGCAAAATTATTTATGAAACACAAGGTGTCCACACAATAAAACTACACACCCATAGACTTCCGATGTAACAATGGACGAGCATTCAACAATTCACATTACAACAAAGCTTATTGATTTTGTATTAAGAAAATATACTGACTCTTATTGCCATACCTATGAAAAATGAGATGTTATGAGCAGTCGTGTTATGTATAAATGGCCCCAATCCCAATGCAGGAATTTTACCTTTTCAAAATGAAAAATCAACTACACACACTTATACTCAGATAATTCGTGTCCTTTTCTCTACCATTTTTCATTTTTTTTAACCTGTAGCCATCAATCATAAAGCTAAGAATCCACTTCAGTTACATGTGTAAAAAAATGAGGTAACCTGCAAGCTGGCAAGGTTCAGTTATAATGCCTAAGACACAATCAGCCACGAGCCAATTCAAATAATTGAATCAATTTGAGATTGCATTGTCATTAGATAGCATGAACCATCCAGTTATTAACTTGAGTTCATTCTTAAACAATGATTTGTTTTTAGTGTCAACTTGTAACCCAAACAGAAGGAATAAATGTGCTCCAAGACCTCTAAAAGATGAACAGAGCTATACATAGAATTCCTCAAAAATTCGCACACTAACCTGGAAATAACATTGCAACTGGCCATGATTTTAGCAATCTCAGCAACAAAGCAATGTCAACTTCGGCAAATTTACTAGAATGATAATGTGATGTGTCCTTCAATATTTTAACTATAGCACCCAACCTGGAAATCTCAACCTCATTTAAAGACGAGTTCTTCTTTTCCTTCAAGAAATTACCAAAGGATCCATTATTCAGGAAAACATCCTATGGTTAATAGAAAAACAGAGACACAATTCTAAAACAGAAAAAGAAAACTACTTGTACCAAGCTTGTTCGGCTAACAAGCTTGGAATTTAAAAATATAAATAAATATAAAGATATAAATGAAGTAATAAAAATATTATTTTGGAGTTATTCAAAACCCTATCATGTACAATGAAAGGAATAGGAAAAAAAACAATGAAAATAACTCCAAATTAATATTTCTATTAGTTTGTTGAAAAATAATGAAAATAACTCTAATTTGGAGTTATTTTCATATTTTCGAATTAATATTAATTTGGAGTTATTTTCATATTTTCGAATTAATATTTATTTGGAGTTATTTTCATATACTTCATATAAACTAATAGAAATACTTAAACAAGTTTTGATGGAATACAATTTCTGCTACATGTATGTATAATAACAATGAAAATAAATATCAGAAAACAGTGATAATGGAAGTAGGAACCTCAATAGTTTCTATGAAAAATATAATTGTTATATCAGTATCACCCAGGTACAAAAAATTCATTCCCTTCTATCACTGAAGAAATAACCAGACCCAAAAGCAGGTCTGGAAATTAGTTATCACAAACACGCGACCAGGACACAGTGGAATTAAACAAACTAAACAAGGTGCAAAATGCTAATTAGAATGAACACATATAATTGAGTGGTCAAACCCAAAGAAAAATTCAAATTTAACGTGTAGCAAGCCTGTCTATTTAACAATGCATCATCTACTACTTTGTAATTTGTGTTTCAGTAAATATCAGATAACTCCCTATATGCATCAGCATACAACTAGAAATGAAGCAATGGGTAGCTTACAATTATCTGTTAAATATGAGGACGTTTCAACAATGACAAAGAATCATAATGGTAAAGGTTGGCAAAAACTTATCAAAAGGACTGGCGGGATTTATTTTCAGTTGAATGATAGCAAGTTATAATGCTACTATCTACAGCAATATGTCAATTTGTAAAAAATGAAAATAATTTGAAAAACAAATGAAAGTTTCAGGCATGCAAAACAACAAACCTGGTCAGAGAGTAAATTACTGTTGAACTCTGTAATCTTCTTTAGGATCCCATCAAACTGGGCGACGTCAAAAACAAGCATTCCTTTCTGAAACAATAAAAGCCCCATCCAGGCGAAAAAATGAGATTGAAATAATGATTTCAGTGTAGAACTGTGACTACCAGTATTTGCGTCTAAGAATAAAGCATTCCCAAAGATGATTAGACTTAGTTGCAGTAAGTTTTTACCCCAACTACTAGGGAACAGCTATGGAAACATAAGCCGATAAGCAATCTAATGATAGTGCATAACCTCAGTTTTTTTCCTTTTCCCTTATTTGAAGGAAAATAACAAACAATAAAAAATACATTTGGCCTAAGCTATAACTACATTGTCAGAGAAATTATCAACATCTAACACATGCTCAGCTTTTAAAACCCAGTTATTAAGTGGGGTTTCCAGATCGTACAAAATAATCAAATTGTGCGTGTTAGTTTACATACAGAACACTCACTATAATAAATCATCGATAAGTTCAAAATACTCACTCAACTGGGCCTTAGCTTCAACCACATGGATGTGCCAATAGGTCACATATCGACCCTGGTCTTTATCTAAAACACTATTTTAGAAGTACTGAAGCTAAGAGCCTTCACTATTGAGCTAAGTATATAGTACATGGATAAAACATATAACTTCAATGTGATCAGCCAATACTTTGCATTATCTCACAGTGCATTGCAATCTAATAGATACATCCCAAAAGTTTAGCACAAGCTGAAAGATCCTACCTTTGGAATATGTTTGAAAATAGGTTTTGCAGAAGCTGTTACAATAAGAAAAACAAAAAAATTAAATAACTGTTATTGGCAAATTTATAGTAAAGATAAAAAATATGGCATATCTTATTCAATTAAAGAAAATAAAAAAGGCAAAAAGATACATACCAGACTTGCTTGAAGATTGTCCAGGTACATAAGCACTTGCTGAAATAATGAAAAGATAAACTAGTAGTTAATCAAGTGAAAACTGGAAAGCAAACAATTACACTATATCACATGAATCACCAACCTATAAAGGTTAGATGGCCACAACAGAATACTTACACCCAGTGTAGGGATCGCGAAATGATGGATCAAGGGTGAAATTATTTTGTGCGGTATTTTGGAGGATGAAAGCGACAACTTGTTCTCGGTAGGAAAGAGGAAGGTTTTCCCTCAGAAGCCACTTGTCAGCAGTATCATATGGATTATCTGAAACATTAACAACTCAGTGTCACATTCTTGCAATAATGTCTTTAAGTCACACCAACTACAACTAAGGGCTAGAAGAGGACTGATACCTGATCGATTGTAAGGCAGCTTACGAATAGGCTCTCCATCTCCAATGTCGACATCAAATACTGAAGAACAAGAATATGTGTTCACAAATTTAAAAATGTCTACGTAGAGAAGAAAAATCAGATCAAACATTGACACAGATGTAAGATCCAGACCATAATCGTATTCGTTTCCATCAAGAACAGGACGCTTCATGCCGTCATCTGGCCCATCAACAACCTCGCCAATCTGAATTGAAAGAAGTAACAGATGAAGGTTCCCAACTTTTCAAGAATTACACACAAACATCAGCAGCATGAAACATTTAGCTAGCTCTTGTTTCAGTTCTTTATTTAGGAAGCACATTTGTATGACCTTGAGGTACTGTGAACCCAGCATGAGGATTAATACTTTAAAAGGTAAATTGTACTAAAGGACTAGACAAAAATTGATCCATGAAAAAAAGATCATCTCTCAACCTATAAATTTCTGAAACATAAAGGTATGTCTCTGTTATAGACCACAATGAGACCAACAGGGGTTCAAAACTACTCGTATCATTTTTTATGATGACATGAAAGCATTAAAGTTCAAGATCACTGCATCGTCAATCATATGTTGAATAAGTGGCGAAAGTACAAATACACCCATAAATCAGAGGCCTAGCCTGATGAATGGCGTAGGCAAATCGAATAATAAATGTGCGAGTCCCAAATCTTTTTACACTGAAACCATACATCTTGACCCTCAAATTAGCCCCCAAAGCAAAAGGTATGGGAACCTAAACATGATTGATACACTAATACTATCAGTCGTATGTCCTAAAATCCAACATCTGCAAAGCACAAACACTTGAGCCATTTCAAAACTCTACATGTCTGCAGCCCAAAGCATAGATTTTTTTTTCCCACAGGAATGTTGTACATATAAATTCTTTCAAAACACACTTAATTTCTTTTAAAAGAGCTGCCGTTAAGTAAGAAGATGGTGCACCTGCAATGATAACATGATTACAAGGATTTGAAAAGGAGGGAGTCCATAAGGCAGGCCTAATAACTAGCCAAACCACCTGTACAAGCAATACAACCGAACTGTTTTAATCTACGTGGATTGACATATTTCCTCTTGCTGTCAATTTTAACAGCAACGTCTTTTTATTTTTATTAAACCATAAAACACCCATGCTGCTTCTTTGCCGTTGGTTTCATCTTGAATAATGATCCATGTTTCCCCTCGTGTATGCCCAGATGATACAGTGTTGATAGATGAAATGCAGGAGGGAGCAAATGCGACGCTTAACCTTTGGTGCGAAGTGTTGGAATCTAAAGGTCTTTGCCTAAGTAGGTCAAAGACTGAGTATATGGAGTGCAAGTTCAGTGGGAATGAGGTCCAAATGAGATAAGGGTGAGGGTTGGAGATAGGAAGTACCAAAGAGTGAACGATTTTGTTTTCTTGGATCTATCTTGCAAAAGAACGGAGAATTGGATGGAGATCTCAACCATCGAATACAAGCTTGATGGATGAAGTGGAAGAGTGCATCGGGTGTGTTGTCCAACCGTTGTATGCCACTAAAGCTCAAGGGAAAATTTTATAGGATGGCATTAAGGGCAGCAATGCTTTATGGCACGGAATCTTGGGCGTTCAAGCATCAACAAAAAAGTGAATGTAGCAGAGATGAGCATGCCTCATTGGATGTGTAGGCAAACGACAAACTACAGAATTAAGAACGAGGATATATGAGGTAAAGCAGGTATGGCCGCAATTGAAGATAAGATGAGAGAAAATCGGCTAAGGCAGTTTGGACATGTGAACCGTAGACCTTCAAATGCTCCAGTTAGAAATGCGATAATGAGACAGAAGCAAATGGCAAAAGGGGTAGGGAAAGACCTAGGAAGACCTGGAAAGAGACTTTAACAAAAGACATGGAGTACTTGGAGCTAACTGAAGACTTAGTGTAAAAACGAGCACAGTGGCATTCTAGGATTCATACATATAGAAATTGCGCTGACCCCACTTAGTGGGACAAGGCCTTGTTGTTGTTGTTGTAATCAAATTGCCATGTAAGCTATTAAATTTTATTTGATATCCTAAATTTGACATTTCCATTGAAGATGATCTATGGATATTAATTTGAAAAGGTGAATTACCTTATCCCACTTCTGTTCTCTCATATTCCATGCATATGCAACACCATTGTCCCCCTCTCTGACAACTTTTGTCTGGCCATCACTGGTTCCTGATGACAAGACCAGACAAAATTATTTGATGTGAGATTTATACTTGTCAAAAGAATATAACAACCACATAATATTAGCAACTTAGCAGAAGATCTCACTAGCAGATGCTGCAGAAACCACATAAAAAAATATAACATGATATAAGTAAAAAGGACTTGTCTTTCTCAAATTGAATAATTGTTCAAAAATTGAAACTAGAGATCTGAAAAATTAAACAATATACATGCTTGTAGTACCTAAATGACGAGGAGAACCCTAAAATTCACTACAAGAGTAAAATTGAAATCGCACCTGGAATCTGTAAGGCTTCTAGTCCTGGTAATTCTTCCAGTTTCAATCCTCCGACCCTCTTCCTAAGAGAAACAAGTTATTGCATAAATACAAGTAAAAAAGGTGAAGACGTTGACACAAATAGTAACCAAGAAATGATGTCTTAAATCACAAAGAAATAGATACTGACAAAATTTAGAGCATCTAATGCAAACCAATAGGCTAGGTGGTAAGGCTCTAGATGTTTTATATTGTGGCGTGAAGGCTTCGAATACCCAATGTAGGATTTTATATTCTCAAAGATACCCTGCAATAGACTTCCGTAAAAGAAAGGGGAAAACAAGAACTAAATACTAGAGGGAGGGTAAGAGATCACTAGAAGACAACATATGCCTATCAGGTAACCATTACAAAAGGATTTATTATATTATTAGAGATTATAGTCAATCTAATTCTGGAGCATTGAGCAGACAGACAGATGGGTCAAGCCCATATTATTAGGGATAGCAGGTTCATAGCTGTTACATGACATACAGGAAACCAGAAGATGGCCACACCTGCTAATTTTGTGCTGAGAAAGTTGGGAGAAATATGACTCCACTTCTAGGGCGTCTGCAATTTTATCCTGATTTATGGTCCAGATGCGTACAACTCCATCAGAACATGCTGTCACAATATCCCCATTTTCCAAGAATTTTGCATCCCAAACACAGCCAGGATGCTCTATGCTCTGCATGCAAACTCCATCTGTAAAAGAGAGTACTTCCACTTAAATTACAATTCAGGCCAAAATTGACCACTTCTACCTAAACTTAAGACTATAAATCTGATGCTTATGCCCTCAGATTTTGAAATTGCTAATTAACATTCTGATGCTTTCTACAAAGCAAATTTCACCGGCAAACATAAAGAAAAGAAAAAAAAGTCCAATGTCCAAGAATCCTCGGAGTAAGGTGTTTGAATCTTTCTTTTTTATTCCCCACAACCAAGCACCAAGCAAGAATTCTTTGACAGAATTATTAGGTTAAAAAATTAATCACATTCGTAATTTTGATGCAATTGTTTTCCAAGAAACAAGAATGCCTGGGAAAACAGGAAAATTACAAAGCAAGATGGACAAGGAGTCCATCAGGAACCAAACACAAGAAAAACAAAGAAATGCCACTAGACCCATATGTTTTTTTTTTCAATAAAGTCCTTCCATCCACAAAAGAGTATAAATGGGTCATAAAAAACCGCAAAAATTGCTGCAATTTCTTCAAAGTACGAATTGGATTAACTATGTACTCCTCATGTATGAATAGCAGCTGGGAATTAACTAACACAACTGACCAACAGCCTGCCTGTGAGTGACTTCAATTTCATACACCGAACAAGAGCATGCCAAAAGCACACCAAAATTTGCATGATAGAACAAATAAAAATTATAAGTGAAAAATAAAAATAGTAGCATAAAAATCAGCAGCAGTTACCCTTCCATATCTTTGCAAAACAATCTTCGCTGCTACTGACTATTAGTCCAGACACATGTGAATCAACAGAATAGACAATTGAAGTATGACCAACCATCTCCATTAAAACTTCACCACTTAGAGCCCATAACCTGATGGAACTGCAGCATGCCAAAAACAAAAGGTATAGTTATAGAGACCTTCAATCCAAACAGACACCTTCGTTTTTGTTTGTTTGTCTTTTTCTTTTTGGGTGGGTGATGGATTGAACGAGAGAAACAAGGAAATTAAGACACCAACTAGCATATCCGAGTACAAACAATGGAGCATTTATTATTTAATAAGTTTACAAACAGGACATTTTCTAGTAACACTTGGAAATTTGACAACATAATTTAAATTCAATATTAGCCAAAAAGGGAGACTTGCTCAGACTCACGGTCAGTAAAATAATAATGTGGTAGAAAATTGTCTCATAATGGGCGCATTTAAGCAACATAAGTCAAAATATTCAACATGTTCCCAAAAGTTTTATAATTGTCAAAATTTTCAAAAGCAAGAGACATTGTGACTACATACTCTATGAGTGCTCATGTATGTCTCTTTCAGTATGTGAATGGGTAGTGCTATCCCCACATCCATTTTACTTCTCACACACCCCTCTTAATTTCCAGCCGTCAAATCAAATGAATCGAAGAAGATCCATAGTTAAAAATTAACAAGGGTGTGTGGGAGGTAAAATTGGTTGTGTGAATAGCACTACCCTATGTGAATATATCTTCATAATACTACAGGACCACGTTACACTAAGCAATAATTAGCATTAATTGTAGAATAAGCATCTTTTTTTATATGTCGTACATCGAGATGGAATTAGAATCCAATCATTCATTTTCTCTGTGCTAGAGTTCAGTTAACAAGCTCCTAGTTATAGTGTCTGACAATCGATTTTTAAACATGATTCCTGTATGCACATTATGAAGCTTTTGGATGTTTTATTTTCATTTTGAATGCACATTAAGTTATTCTCTACTCATTCCTTACCAACACTAAGACATGGCTTCGGAATTATGTTCATTTTAACGGAATATCCTCAAACCAACTAGATTCAATATAAGCACAAACAAATGCAAAATCAAGCTCACCCATCATGTGAAGCAGAAAGAATTCCCAATTCGGATATCACTGCCAAGCCTCTTACAGTGTCTGCAAAATGTGTTCATACATACATACTATAAGTAACTGCAAACATTCTGTGCAAGTCCTTTTTCTAAATAGGGCATTCTATGCATTTTATTTATGTTACAAAAGAAAAAAACTTAAAGCCAAAAGACATTCCGTGAAAGTGAGGACTCAGGAGTGCAAGTTATCTTCAAATCAAATCATCTTCATGGCAACTTATATCCAAATGTTATCTTTCTAGCTCTAGGTTAATATCCTACTAATCGAAATCACAAAGCATAGTAAAACAGTCTCTTAGTTCTTCAGTAAGCCACAATGTCTAATACTCCCAAACACTATCACATTTCTTCAGGGCCTACAAAATCCAAATGACCTAATAAAATTAACATAGGAAAACGCATTACCTGAATGCCCAACAAAAGTGTGAGTGCATGTACTTCCCCTCCAAAGTTTTAAAGTAGTATCGCTTGAACCTAGATAGAGAAAACAGAATAAACACCAATCCAAGAAAAGATAAATGCATTTGAATACAGACTGTGATGAAAATAATCATGTGTGGATTTCCCATAAATTTAGGGACCAAAGTAGAAATGTAAACAGGGCATAAAAATCAAATAATAGGTACTGGAAACTTCCATGGCATGTTGTGTCTTATATTGTTTGCATAATAGAAATGACATTGTAGTGTCCACTAGCAGTCTAGAATCCCAAAAGTAACATGGTTCCCATTGACATTATGACCAACTCAAAGTCTTGAATGAATTAAAATGCTAGTAGAACACATAATTGACTGCAGCCAACATTCAAAGTTATCACAGCTAAGAGGCCAGGAACTCTCATCTAATGAAAGCTTACAAAGGCAAAGAAGCAGTTTGATCTATTTTATACAATCATGGAGCATTTTGATCCTACCTACATGTATCACATAGCATATATATATATAGGGAACTGTTATTAGCAGTCCAAAAATCTCATTCTACACTCCTCGTAAGTGTATTTGTCTTTCTATTTATAGAAAGTTTGGAGTGCCAACTGAGATTTTTGGAGTGCCAATAACAATTCCATATATATATATATACACACACACATACATACATACATATATATATACATATATATATACACATATATATAGACACACACACACACACACTACACACAATGCCTAAACATGAAATGTGCCACTTACAACCCCCAAAAGCTACTCATCCAACATGCATCACATGGTGTGGTCAGCTAAGCCCGGCTGGCTTAGCAAACCCCTCAACCACAATGTCACCTATCCAACCACTGTTGCAGACTCAGATCATGAGTCTTCTTCCTGGCTCAGTTGGGCCAAACAATTGACAGTTCACTACTGTGTTTCTAGTTTCTACTCACTTTATTTTTATACTTCGATGTTTTTTGTTTGTTTGTTGTTTTGTTGGTTGGTTGTTTGGTTTTGGGGGGGGGGGGATGCGGGGGGGTGGTGTGGGGGCGGGGGTGAAGTATGAGATAGAGACATCACTTGCAACAAGTTAACAACCATACCTGTGACAAGCTCGCCCGAAGGAAGCTTTATAACTGCTTGGATGGCTGCCTTATGAGCCTCCCAAGACTCTACCAACTGCCCGTTCCTCCATCGCCTTAAAGTACTGCAGAAAAAGACAGGCAGAAGAAATTTAACATCACAGTTTCAGCATGGTAACTCCAAACCAACTCATTTCACAATAATTTGCTCGTTGGCGAAATGAATATAGCACAAAGATCAAATCTTTGACCACATTACGCGTCAACAAACAACAACGAAAGTTAATGGTACAACATGCAAAAGTTCATCCAAAGTATCCAGCAAACTTGGAATAGGGTAAAAACCAAAAACTCACGAGTCAACAGAAGATGAGACAATGTCCCCATTATCCAAAGCGATGCCTGTGACCTGCAACTGATGGCCCTTGAGAGTTTGCACCTTCTCCCCAGTCCTCAGGTCCCACACCAGCACCATTGTATCCATCCCGCCGGACACAATTCCACCATCAGGGTATTGCTCATTGGGTGAAATCCACGCCACTGGGCCCACAAAACTGGTGTGGCCGAGCAGCATCTTCGACTCCGAGTACCTCCGTTCATCAGAAGGGTCCAAGGACCAGAACCTAACAGTTCGATCACGCGACGAGGTGGCTATACCCGCATTGCCACACACAGAAATCCCACGAACCTATATCCAAACTCATTGTTCATCATCAATCACCAAATTTCAAGTACAGAAAACCCCAAATTTTAGTTCAAATCCTTCCGGGTAATAAACAGTACAAAATTATCGAAATTGATTGTAGATTCAGATAAATTGTGTGAAAAAATGAAAAGGGTTTTGTGGGTGAGAGATCTTACGTCGTCTTCGTGGCCGCGGAGTTGGGAGCGCAATTGGTATTCTTTGAAATCGATGTCCATTAGAGCGAGAGAGTGAGTTTTTGGGAGTGATCGGAAAAGAAAAGAGTTCTAGTTCGATGAAGTTGAGAAGACGAAGAGTTGTGGGGGGTTTAGGAGTTGAGAAGAAATTACATATAAATGTTGGGGGGCGAGAGCATCATAAATTAGCTTGTTCTCCAAGTTCTTGATATTTTTTGTCAGACAATTTTTAACTTTTTTATGGAACCTTTTTTATTTGGTATTGAACACTCTTTCCCTTTTTTCTAATTCTTTTTTTTTTTTTTTTTTATTTGAAATTTTTAGAGGAACAGGTTAATTTTTTTCTATTTATCTTCTTCGACTCATTTGATGTGATAGTGAGAATTGAGAGAAGTGTGTAAGAGATAAAAATTAGTGTGTAGATAGCACTACCTTTTAAAAGTAGGAACTGAGCCAGATTTTTTGATAGATCTCGAAAATAGATATTTTTAATTTCAATTTAAAAAGTTTTGGAAAATGATTAATTCGTTTCGTAATTAAAATTTGGAATTTCATAAATTTGTGCCAAATTTATAACTTTTGGAATTGGACTAAAAATTATGGGAGTTGTATGGTTCATCTATACTAAGGGAGTTGTAATTAAGAAAATAAAATCATATTTGAGTATATTGTATAACAAATAACAAATGAAACATATCTGAAATTAATAAGTACATAATTAAATGTATGTAATAGAGTTAGGCAAATTTCGAAATTTTTCAGGTCGACTTCGGAATTTCAAATACATTCACTATCCAATTCTTTTCGAAAATTGAAATTTCAGTTTCATATTTGAATCGGATAGAATATTTTGGAATTTCTTGAATTGAAATCTAATATTCCTGTCCAAGTTGCACCCAAGTTGAAACTATACAATGCATGAAAATTGCACATATGTTTTCATCAATGTGGTTATGTCTAATACGTTTTTCTAAGAATTTATGTGGGATTGTTATTAGAAGAGCTGGGAGGTTGTTTGATAATACTTTATAGAACAATTTTTGTTTACATGAGTGCAAAATGCGTTTATTATGTTGTTTTTAAATAACAAAGTCACAAAATGAATTGTGTTTTCCAAGAATAGAATCCAAAATAAATATAAATAAAACAAAGATACGTATAAAGATAATTGGTGTTCAACTATTTTTTATCATCAAAACCGACACATCAACCACCATTGTCACCACCACTCTTATCGCTACCATCATCACCACTATCCTCATCACGATCACTATCGCCACTTCTCCCCCCAAGGCTGGCCCAGGCCCTGCCAACAATACTCATGTCCAGGGGCCAAAATTGAAAAGGACGCCACAAAAAGTTTCCAAAGATTTAGGTATTAAAAAAAAATTATTTCCAGAGTCCAGAATAGATGCTAGAGTGGATCAGGCCATGTTTTGGGGCATAAAAATTAAAAAATTAAAAAAAATAACAAAAGGGGGACACTCGTCCCCCAATTAACCCTCACACATTTGAAACTTTCCCCAATCTCCACCCCATTGCACTGGCTTCTGCCTTCTTTCTATTCTTTCTCCCATTGGATACAAGTGCAGCATTCAACTCCTAAAATTTCAAAATTTCATTACAAGATTCCCATTGGCTACAACTGCAAGCTGCTGGATTGTAGCTTCCAAAGCCACTGAGGCACAGCCCGCAAGTCCTTTTTAACGACCATCACCAACCCTTTTGAGTTTTGAGGCAAACCTTTTTTTTTTAAATTCAAATTATAAATTTATAATTTAATATGAAATTTTCCAAGTGACATAGAATTATAGCGTAATATGGGTATCGATTATTGATATGAATCATATAATTAGTGATGTATAGAATTATTATTTATTGATGAATTGAATTCTTGATTATTGATTAATTGAATTATGGATAAATTACACTTTCATACCTCATGTTTGGGCTCTATTTCAATTCCTTACAACATCTTTAAAAAATTTCACTTTCATATCTTAAGTACTATTTTATTTCAAAATAATACCTCCGTTTCATTTTCCATCCATTGATCCGTTATGACACACCCCGACCAAACAAGGCGTGCTGGCCGTCACGCCTTGTTTGGTCGGGGTGTGTCACATTAAATGCTGACGTGGCTGCCACATATATGCTACGTGGCTGCTAAATGTTTGCCACGTGGCAAAAATAATAATTTTTTAATTTTTTTTTAAAACCTGAATTTTTACAAAAAAAAAAAAAAAAACTTGAAACCCAGCGACCACATCTGCAAGAAGAAGAAGAAGAAGAGGGAGGGAGAAAAAAAATTGAAACCCCATCACCAGATCGCAAAGGGAGGAAAATCGCACGGGGGGTGGGGAGCTGGGTCTCCGGCCGCGGGGGGGTGGGGGGGAAGGGAGGAGGGTCGCTGGCGCCGGGGGGGGGGGAGGGTTCTGGGCTTCAGGTTAGGGTCGCGCGGGGGGTAGGGAGCTGGGTCTCCGGCCGCGGGAAGGGTGACGGGAGGAGGGTCACGGGCGCCGGGGAGGAGGGTTCTGGGCTTTGGGTTAGGGTCGCGCGGGGGTTGGGGAGTTGGGTCTCTGGTTGGGGGGGGACGGGAGGAGGGTCATGGATTGCGAGGGGGTGGGGGGACGGGATGAGGGTCGCGGGGGGCAAGGTGGGCTTTTTCTTCTTCTTCTTCCTCTTCCTCCTTCTTCTTCTTCTTCTTCTTCTTCTTCTTGCAGGGTCGCTGGGTTTCAATTTTTTTTTTTTTTTTTGTAAAAATTCAGGTTTTAAAAAAATAATAATTATTATTTTTTTTGCCACGTGGCATATATGTGGCAGCCACGTCAGCATTTAACGGATCAATGGATGGAAAATATAACGGAGGTATTATTTTGAAATAAAATAGTACTTAAGCTATGAAAGTGAAATTTTTTAAAGATGTTGTAAGGAATTGAAATAGAGCCCAAACCTGAGATATGAAAGTGTAATTTACCCTTGAATTATTGATTCCATTCCAAACCAAAATTTTTTGTTCAATTTTATCAATTTTTATAATATGTTTAGTGCTTTCTTATAATATCTAATATATGTTGGAATGATAATTTTAATTGAAAATTTTTGTTATATCGTGTGTAGGTTGTGAAATCCCATCCTTGGATTTCACTATTTAAAATTACATATTTCGTATTCTTAGTTTATACGCGTTTATAATTACGGCGTATAGTTTTTTTTCGATAAGTAAAAGGACGAACACGTCCTTAATGAACTAAACGGACTTTTTGAGGACGTATCTAATTCCTATATGTTTTGTCACTTTTATTTGCATATTTGGATAGAGCTCGACCTCACGAGTGCGTAGGCAAAAATCGTTCGCCAAAGGGAGCTATAACGAATGAGATATAAATGAGCAAAGACAGGGGTGAAATTATCATTTGGCCATTATCTGGAAGGCTCCAAATTTGCTGAAGCATTGATTTAATGCCACGTGTGTGGCTAGGATGGAGAAATGAGGAGAGAAATGAGGGAAATGAAGGAAAGGAGGGAGAGACGGGCCAATCAGGAAGAAATGAGGGAAATGAGAGAATGGGAAGGGCTGCCAACCCAGGTCACTTCTCGACCTGTTACACCTGCACGACCCAAACCTGTCCCTTCGTCAAATTTCCAAAGTGAAATCGTCGATTTTTTTTTTTTGGAAAATTCGTCTAACCACCACCTAGAATCAACTCCACGACCCTTCTTCCTGCATTTACACTCAAACCCGACGAGTTTTGGCTCTAGTTTTGCAAAGAACGGCGTCGGTGTCATCGAGGGCCCCATGGCGGTGATCCGCCATTCTTGAAGCCAATTCCATCAACCCCACCACCAATAAACTTCCCGCAACCTCAGGAACAAAGCCCATGCATTGGTTGGGGCATCGGAGCTCGTTTTGGCGTTGAATCAAGAGCATCCATTTCTAGGGATTTCGACGGATTGAGGCAAATTTCAGGTATTTTCCGGCCGAATTGGACTTCAGCCCAAGTATGAAAGTTGTTCCTCTCATTTAGCTCCATTTTCCTGTCAAATTTGGTAATTTTTAGAGTTAGTCGGAAAATCGGGTTTTCGTTCGCCGGAAACCGGCACCTGCGGTGGCGTGTGGCCAGTGGGCTGACGATGCCTTTTTAAGTTAAATTAGATGTCTTGATTTCAAATTTGATATCCGCTTGATGTGATTTGATTGTTTGAACCTATTTTCAATATGGTGCACCACTTGATCATTATATGAATCAATGATCTGACCGTTGGATCGTCACCAAACTTTAATGCGTTATAGTACGCACTATTTAAGGACATTAGAAACTTACGAATCGGGAATCTGACGTACGGATCTGGATGAATTGAATTTTTAAGTTTGTAAAACTAATTGTTGACCGCCACCTAATTCTTGCAATTGGCGGAGATCCGACCATTGGATCGTTCCGAAATTTTAGGATATTGTTCTAGAAGATAAATGAGATTCTTGGGAAATTACGGATCAAAAATTCGTGGTCAAATATTCCGGATCGAATTACGTAGGGTTGTGGACCCTACAGTTAACCGAGAGTTGACTTTTGGTCAACATATCTCAAATTGTTTTAAATACTAAAATTAGTATTAGTAGAGACTAAGTGAAGTCTAGTGGGCCTACATTGGTTAGTGAGTGACTTTAATATATGTAATATGGTTATTACCCTATTTTCATATTTAGTATTCTTAGTGGATATGACTTGGTTTTATAAATGTGATTTCTATTAAAATGTGATTTTTAATGTTTAGCCATCAATGTATTATTATGAAATGTGATTTGATTTGTGTATTGGGAATATTTGTGAAATGTGATTTGAAATACATGTTGAATTGTTTGTGAAATGTGAGGGCTAGTAGTGGACCGTTAACCCAGTGTCATGGGGATTTGTTTGTTTCAATATTATTTCATTTCTTGCATCGTTAACCCGTTCTAAATTTAGTACTTGTGCTTTGTTTCATTTCATTAAGCCTTTGTAAATTGAGCACTTGATTCATGTTTTGTTTCTTCGAGCCATTGTTATGTTCCTTGGACTTCCGCTCGGTTCCGTTGAGTGGTCCAGAACTGGGTTCCGCTGCAGTTCCGTTAAGTGGTCCGTTTCCCTGCTCCGTTTGGATTCCGTTGAGTGGTCTGGAATCCCTCGTGCTCCGCGATGCCATTGAGTGGTCTGGAATCGTATCCTGCCTTGGATTTCATTTAGTGGTCCGATATCCATTGTACTCCGTGATTTCGTTGAGTGGTCCAGAATCGTATCCATTCGGGTTTCGTTGAGAGGTCCGAAATCTCTTTTACTCCTCGATTCCATTGAGTGGTCCAAAATCGTATCCTGGTCTGAATTCTGTTGAGTGGTCCGGAATCCCGCTTGGTATTTTGGTTCCGTTAGGTGGTATGGAACCCAATGTTGTTGGATTTCATTGAGTGGTTCGAAATCAAATTCTTCAGAGACTTAGGCCTCGGCCAAATTGTGTCACTCTAGCCCTGCATTTTGGTGTATTGTATGTGTTATTGATTGATGTGATTGTTGAATGGTGTTGGAAAGCACATGTGTGTGTGAACTGCATGACCATAACTCTTGTTTGGCTTATGGTTGATGTGTAGTGTGGTACTCTACGTTTTCTACTAGGAAGTGTTTTGCGAAAAGTTCAGAGTTTAACAAATGGTGAACTATGAATGGCTTGATCCCACAGAGGGTACGTAGGCAGTCTAACAAAGAGGTAAGATGCATCCATATAATTACTGAAAAATTACTACACAATTCGAATCTTGAGTCGTGCTTTATCCATATCCCGAAGGCAGGGTATGTTAGATAGACAAGTACTTGGTGAAAGCACATGTCGATCTTGGACGTATATCGGGATAGGGGCATGACAACTTTTAGTGGTATCAGAGCTTAGGTATTGGGTCTAAGTACCTTTACCTATGGACGTTAATAATTGTGTCGTGGAATTGGTATTGTCTTTTGATGACATGGCTATGTTTATGATTATTTTTGTGTGGTGAATTGAAGTTCGGAACTGTCGAACTTGAGGTTAGCTTAATCTGAGAATAGATGAAGTGTGAACACCATTTAGCGTTTCGTTCTCAGTGGAATTATTGAAGTGTTGAGTAGGTGGGGATGACATTGGAAATTTAGAGGACAAAATGTTTATAAGGGAGGAAGATGTGAAATCCCGTCCTTGGATTTCACTATTTAAAATTATGCATTTCGTATTCTTAGTTTCGACGCGTTTATAATTACAGTGTATAGTTTTTTTTTATATAAGTAAAAGGACAAAAACGCCCTTAATGAACTAAACGGACTTTTTTAGGACATATTTAATTCCTATATTTGGATAAACCTTGACCTCACGAGTGTGTAGGCGAAATCCATTAGCCAAACGAAGCTATAACGAATGAGATATAAATGAGTAAAGACAGAGGCGAAATGGTCATTTGGCCATTATCTGGAAGGCTCCAGATTTGCTGGAGCACTAATTTGGTGCCACGTGTATGGCTAGGATTGAGAGATGAGGACAGAAATGAGGGAAAAAATGGAGAGACGGGCCAATCATAGGGGAGAAATAAGGGAAATAAGATAAAGGGAAGGCCATCCAACCTGGGTCACTTCTCTACCCGTTACACCTGCGTGAATTTTCGACATGAAATCATCGATTTTTTTTGTGAAATTCGTTGAACCCCCACCTAGAACCAACTCCATGACCCTCCTTCCTACATTTACACTCAAACCCGACGAGTTTTGGCTATAGTTTTGCGAAGAATGACGTCGGTGGGGCCGAGGGTCCCATGGCGGTTTTCAGGTATTTCCTACATTTACTAGCCATTCCTGAAGCCAATTCCATCGACCACCACCACCAATAGACTCCCCTCAACCTCAGGAACAAATCCCATGCATTGGTTGGGGTGTTAGAGTTCGTTTTGGTGTCAAGAGTATCCATTTCTAGGGTTTCTGATGGATCGAGGCAGTTTTCAGGTATTTCCCAGCCGAATTGGACTTCGGCCCACGTATGAAAGGTGTTCTTCTCATTGAGCTCCATTTGCTTGTAAAATTTGGTAATTTTTAGAGTTAGTCGGAAAATTGAGTTTCCGTTGCCGGAAACCGCCACCAACGACAGCGTATGGCTAGTGGGCTAACGATGCCTTTTTGAGTTAAATTAGATGTCCTGATTTCATATTTGATATCCGCTTGATGTAATTTGATTGTTTGAACCTATTTTCATTATGGTATGCCACATGATCATTATATCAATTGACGACCGGATCGTTAAATCGTCACCAAACTTTAATGTGTTATAGTATGTAATATTTGAGGACAATAGAAACGTATGGATCAGGAATCCAACGTACGGATCTTGATGACTTGAATTTTTAAGTTTGTTACACTAATTGTTGGCCGCCACCTAATTCTAGCAATTGGTGGAGATCCGACTGTTGGATCGTTCTGAAATTTTAGGATATTGTTCTAGAAGATAAATGAGACTCTTGGGAAATTACGAACCGGAAATTCGTGGTCGGATATTCAGGATCGAATTACGTAGGTTTGTGGACCTAACCGTTGACTGAGAGTTGACTTTTGGTCAACATGTCTCGAATCATTTTAAATACTAAAATTAGTATTACTAGAGACTAAGTGAAGTCTAGTGGGCCTACATTAGTTAGTGAGTGACTTTAAAATATGTGATATGGTTATTACCATGTTTTCGTATTTAGTATTCTTTGTGGATATGACTTGGTTTTATAAATGTGATTTCTATTTAAATGTGATTTTTAATGTTTAGCCATCGATGTATTATTATGAAATGTAATTTGACTTGTGTATTGGGAATATTTGTGAAATGTGATTTGAAATACATGTTGAATTGTTTGTGAAATGCGAGGGCTAGTAGTGGACTGTTAACCCAGTGTCATAGGGATTTTTTGCTTCGATATTGTTTCATTTCTTGCTTCGTTGACCTGTTCTAAATTTAGTACTTATGCTTTGTTTCATTTCGTTAAGCCTTTGTAAATTGAGCACTTGATTCATGTTTTGTTTCTTCGAGCCGTTGTTTTGTTCCTTGGACTTCCGCTCGGTTCCGTTTAGTGGTCCGAAACTGGGTTTCGCTGGGGTTCCGTTGGGTGGTCCGGTTCCCTGCTTCGTTTGGATTCCGTTAAGTGGTCTGGAATCCCTCGTGCTCCGCAATGCCGTTGAGTGGTCTAGAATCGTATCCTGCCTTGGATTTCATTGAATGGTCCGATATGCATTGTACTTCGCGATTCCATTGTGTGGTCCGAAATTGTATCCACTCGGATTCCGTTGAGAGGTCTGGAATCCCTTCTACTCCGCGATTCCGTTAAGTGGTCCGAAATCGTATCTTGGTCTGAATGAGTGGTCCGGAATCCCACTTGGTATTTTGGTTCCTTTGAATGGTCCATAACCCGATGTTGCTGGATTTTGTTGAGTGGTCCGAATTCACATTCCTCGGAGATGTAGGCTTCGGTCGAACTGTGTTGCTCTAGCCTTACATTTTGGTGTATTGTATGTGTTATTGATTGATGTGATTGTGGAATGGTGTTGGAAAGCACATGTGTATGTGAATGGCATGATGACAACTCTTGTTTGGCTTATGGTTGATGTGCAGTGTGGTACTCTATGTTTTCTACTAGGAAGTGCTTTACGAAAAGTTAGTTTAACAAATGGTGAACTACGAATGGCTTGTTCCCGTCAGAGGGTACGTAGGCAGTCTAACAAAGAGGTTAGATGCAACTATAGAGTAAACGAAAAACTACTAAGCAATTCGAATCTAGAGTTATTATTTGTCCATATCCTGATGGTGAGGTATGTTAGATATACAGGTACTTGGTGACGTCACATGTCGATCCTGGACGTATGTCGGGATCGAGGCGTGACATAGGTAACTTTTACAAACAAATTGTTGAAGTCATGTCTTTTAGGAAACAACTCTCTGGTAATATGAAGAAAAAAAAGGCAAAGGATAACAAAATTGTCAAAAGTGTAAAGGGATTTCTAATAAAAAAATTTCAAAAAAAAATCAATCGGTTGAAAATTTGATAGAAAATGATGTTGGTGATGAGTTACAAAATGTTGGTGAAGAGGCTCATGGTCATGAATTTTGTGGTTATGTGGAGGAAAATGGTGGTGATGAGTCTCATAACCATGAAAATGGTGGTGATGTGGATTTAAATGTTGATGATCATATTGGTGTAGAGGAAAATATTGAATCTCCATAACCTATATTCCATTTAAACTTTTATGATCCAAGAGTTTGGGATGATATTACAGTAGAAATGAGAGACATACTTGTAGAAAAGAGGCTAATTAGAGAAACTAATCTCACTTATCCTAAGAACAAGCTTTCTACAAAATTTTCCTCACACTACTATGATCGAAAATTACCAACGGGTGAAATTTGAGATAGGAAATGACTCATGCACTCCAAAGAGTTGGATAAAGTCTTTTGATTTTGTTGTAAATTGTTTAGAACAATTCTCAAAAAGTGAGTTAGCAAAAGATGAAATTAGTGATTAGAGACATTTTGGTGATAAGCTTGACAAAAAAAAATCAAACAATTGACAAAGAATTTCAAATGCGAACCAAGAACCCTAGAGACTCATTCTACCAACAACTCAAATCCACGCCAAAATCCTCACACCTACGAGACCATTCTGTCACCTAGTGCTTTAAGGTTAAAATATTTCAAATTTTCACTTTTTTTTTAACTTAGGGATTTGTAATTGCAGGTAATTGCCTCTAAAATTGAGCACACCAATAGCCTTCCTCCTCCGCATCCATCTTCAAGGCCTCTAGTTAGGTAAAAAAAAAAATTATATTTATATACGGAATGTCCTTGACTTTCAAGATATTGCCCTTGGCTTTCTTTATTCTGGGTTATTGTTGAAATTATTCACTTGATTTATTTGCACATAAGGAGGTTTTAATCTTTCAATATACTTTTGGTTTTTTTGAATTTCCAGGTTGTTGCTGAGTAAAGGTAAATAAAATTGAGTTATCGTTCACGCTAATTGTTGAAAGAAAATAGTTTGGCTTTGTAATTGCTTTGAAATTGAATCATAATTATTTATATGTTACTGTGCACTCTGCAGTCAATTCTTTTATCTACTATTTGTGAACTTTTTTGTTGAAGAAGTGATATTATTTTATTGATGTTCACTTGGACTTAAGCAGTAAGTGCTCTGTATTTGAAGAAAGATAGGGGATGTAAATCTAAAAGCTTGAGCAGCTTTTAAAGTAACATGGGTGATCAGGGAGAAGGGATGGAGACCCATCTAATCATAAAAGATGCTAGTACATATCAAATACATGCCTAGTTTTATAATCACTTGGCCCTTGCTCTTTAAGCTCTATTTCCCTTTTTTTATGTAAAGAAAAAACGTCAGGGCCAATAAGTAAAGACTATGAAACACTGGAAGAACACTTCAGGTAGGTCATTGATACTTGACGACGGGGGAATAATCTTTCAATTTCATTGCATTGAACTTCCCAAGTTGGAGCATCAAAACCTTAACTCTATCAGAATTCTTTCTATCAGGTACCCCCCCCACCCAAAAATATCCTTAAATTGCATTTTTGAACTACAAATTGTCCCAGTCACTAGTTTGCCAATAACATAGAAGTGTAGGTTAGTTGTATTGACCGAGTAGTGTGTTAGTTATAGGTTAGTTGTATGATCTGTCAACAGGCTTGTTAGAGAGAACTTAGAGTTGGTTAGTAACATTGCTTAAGATTTATGCAGCTATGTTCTTTATCAAAGGCTACCATGTGATATCTTAATTATATGTTTTTGGTGTAAGTATATTAATTGTGTAACATTGCTTAAGATTTATTGCGGAACCTCCCACACGACGCCCTAAGTGAGGCAATTTCAAAGTTTGATCAATATTGCATATTAACTGCGTACCTTGAAGCAATTTCCTTCTAGCCTTAACCCATAAACACACTATTTTTCCAACATAAAGTTCATTCAATTGCGTGGATCCATTCATGTCATTTGCAGGTCGATAGTGGTATTCATTAGATCACCACCTCCATTTTGAAGTGCATTGACATATATATACGAGTAAAGTTAACAAATTTGAGTTACCTAATCTTTTTGTTTGAGTTTTTGATAGGTATACTGGAATTGTTTACAACAGAAGAAGTGATGATGCAGTTGGAGTTGTAAAGATTGCACTTATTCAAAGGGCTAGTTTCTTCTAGATTGCTTGATGCTACACATTTTGTATCAGCCAACTTCTATTCAAGGGTTTTTTGTTTTTGTTTTTGTTTTTATTTTTTTGTTTTTTGTTATGGCATTATCTCTTTTAAGATGCAATTGAGATGTATTGTATTTGGGTTACCTTGGACATGTTTATGTAAAAACTATCGATATTTAAATTATGTATGTTTTTGTGATTAAGTTTCAAAGTATTTACTTGACATTCATAGTAAGTTGGCATTCTATTTTAATTTACTAAAATGATTAAAAAGTAAATGAATAAATGAATAAAAATAAAATATAAAAATTTGTAAGAGCAAGTGACGATATACCTATTCATCACATTATATTAGGATTTGTGATGACTAGGTCGTCACAAACTGACTCAATATTGACATTTGGGCATGAGAATATGTGAGGAATCGGGCATCATGCATATTGAAAACAGGTGACGAATAAAAAATTCGTCACATAAACTATCGGTGATGCCACATAGGTGACACAGTTTGTGACAACCAAAATTCGTCACACATAGTATATGTGACGATTTTTCAGTATTCTGTGACGCTTTACCTTGATCATTGAAGCCCTATTTTCTTGTAGTGAAAGACCTTATGAAGTCTCTAATGGTAATTTCTTATGTTTAATTGAAATGATTGCGGAGTTTGATCCAATAATGCAAGAGCGCTTCTGACTCATTGACAATAAAGAGATTCATTATTTCTATTTGAGCCATAAAATCCAAAATGAGTTGATAGCTATTTTAGCTTCAAATGTCAAAACTGCAATCATTAAAAAATGAAGGATTCTTTAGACATGCCCTTGAAACTCTTTTTTTTTTTTCAAATAAAAACCCACCAAATATTAAACATTCAAACAAAACCCATATTTCAAAAATACTACCATCTAGACAAATATGTAACCAATTATTATAACATATTTATAACTTACGCCACAAGACTCTGATTATGTCAATAAAGATTATTACTCACCCTAATTATCATTACCAATTAAACCTATACAGAAATTATATGGAAATTTAACGTTTCTTGTATAATAAATATTAGTAACATATATACATACACACACACACACACACATATATATATATATATATGACATACCCCGACCCGGAATGTCTACCTAGACTTTAAATCGAGATGTGTTGGCCAACACCCGAAAGGTGATGAAGCCATAAAGTGTAGTGAGATGGAAAAAGTGAATAAATTTAAACCTAATAATGCCTAAATGTAAGAGTGCGCATGTGAGCGGGAGTGTACCCAATTCACACGTGATGTCAGAGCATAAGTAAAGTACAGTAAAGGTAGGATAAGAATTATAACGTCGAAGATAATCACCTATACCAAAGTTTGCCAAGAATCCTCATCGACACGAAAGCTCAGCTAATAAAACCTGGAAGGGCGAAAAACAAGGATGAGTGGGCATAAAAATAAAGTTTTGTGAAAACCTTTTCAAAAACATAATAACCCCTCGCCGTAAAATAAGTATAGTTACCAAAATATACGTACTACGTATAGCATGAGGATACTTACCGTAGTTTGCAATATCTCGAGAATTCAATACGTCATAATATTTCGTAAATAAATATCTAACGTCTAGTAATCACATAATCTCGCATAAACAAACATAACATATTGAGTGCTCATCGACATATGCTGACACAAGAGTTCATGTAGAGATATTCTGACATGAACAGGATTGGGTGTAATAATGATATACGCTCTAGTACTACAATCACGTAAAGACTGGCGTTATGCGCATCACATACGAGTCCTAATTGCCTATAGCAATCTAGGATAGGACTGGCACCTACAATGGATCCAAAGTGAGCGTACGGTGCGATGTAAACATACACGTGAAAGATTGGCCCTGGCCTGGGCGAGTACTAACACCGGTGCAGCAACGATGAGCAGATAACGTAAATAAAATCATACATCGATATATCAATAATTTACGTCGACATAATACTATTCACTACCATAAATATAAATAAGGCATGCCATAATAATATGCATACCTGTGCATCCCGTAGGATTCATAATAATCTCACAATTTCAATCATAGAGACAATTCTGTTAACGTCAATTTAATTATGGCATCACTTAGAAAATGCATTATTAATCTATGTATGGAAATTCAAATAATATATATACTATATAAAAGAAAAGACCCACTCATAGATACTTGCGAAGTCATAACCGTTTGAACGAGGGAAGTCGGAGTCTCCGATGGTTATCGCACCTAAGAATAATAATGGGACCAATTAGTAAAACTCAACTAAAACGATTAAATTTGGGAAAACGGAGTGTGAATTTGGAATCAAGGCGTCGAAATACACTAAGAAAGGTCCCAGACAATTTTTGTAAAAAATCAACGGCCAATCCTAAAAAGTCAACCGAGCCCCCATGGTGGTCAATTACGTTAAAACTTCAGAATTTCACTAATGTTTGGGCCGGGTTTGGGCTTAGGCCCTTTTTTTATGTACTGGGTCAGGTTGACCCATATGGACTCGCAAGTCGGCCGGTTGCTGCGAAAGAGAACACTGGAATCGCAGAGGATGGCCGAAAAACTTCAAAGGCCTATAACGAGACCAAAACTCAATCATTTTCTAAGATTCAAAAGCCAAAATAAAGCTTAGAGCATAAGGAACCAGAATCTACATAAGTGGGGCTGAGCCGTAGTCGAGTTGGCCGGAAAATTCTTGTAAATGCCAGGTTCCTCGCGGAAAACTAAGGAATTTTCCCCCGTGCCATTTCTGTACCAAAACCCCCACCAAAAACCTTAGAAAAGCTAGAAATACACACCAAAACACGATCCATCAAGTTTTAAGTTGTTTTTTAGACTCACCATCGTCGGAAAATAAACCCACCAAAAGCGGGCTCGGGTTGTACGGCGTGGGTTCGAGATCGGAGCTTCGTTTTTCATTTTTCTGGTTTAAATCGAGGAGTGGGACGAGGCGTGCAGGTTGGTGGTGTTGAGATTAGGTGGTGGTGGCGATCTCGGCTTCACAGCCGATCAATGTTGCAGAGGGAGAAACGGGTTCGAGAGAGATAGAACGAATAGAGAGGTGCGGGAGGAGATTGTGAGGAGAGAGAGTGTCTCAGAGAGTTGGGAAGGGAGGAGGCCACACGGAAGAGAGGGAGTGGTGGCTTTTGTGTGAGTATGGGTCCTACGGTAAGAAAATTATTAAAATATTAAAAATATCCACTAAAAATATATATTTAAACAATAGTATAATAATTATGAAAAATATATAAAATATAAAACAATAACTTTTTTACAAAAATATATTTCAGATTCGTAGAATCTTCGAAAATGAACATTCTCATCTTTCTATGGGCATTTTCATCAGTTCACACACACACACACACACATATATATATATATATATATATATATATTAATCTACCGATATTCATAAAAATAATAGGCACACCTTTTGTGTGGAAAAATTCCTTTGTACAACCAATGATTTTGCTTCAAATAATATTGATTGATAAAAAAACAAAGAATTAATTAATATTTCTTTACTTTGAAGGTAAATTATTTCGCATCAAATAATCTTGTTCAATAAATTATATTGTAGGTACATTACTGTAGATACCTTATTTTTCATAAAATTTAAACAATAAATAAATTATATTTGTACAAATTATAGTGTAGGTACATTATTTTTCACAAAAATTAAACAATAGGTTATTTTTCATAAAAATTAGACAATAGGTCAATTATATTTGTTCAAATAATAGTGTAGGTACATTTTTTTTTTATAAAAAAAACTAAACAAAAGCTAAATTAAACAATAATTTAGGTACATTATTGTTCACAAAAAAAGTAGTCAATTATAGGGGTGGGCACGGGGCCGGGCTGGGCCCAATTTTGGAGGAACCGGACCTTACTTGTTTTAAACAGTAACGGGACGGGACGGGCTGGGTAGAGGGATTTTGAGTTTAGGAACCGGACCTAACCCGGCCCGTTTCAAATGGGCCGATTCGGGACGGGTCCAACATTTTTTTTTTGTAGTTTATATACTGCACAGCAACATAGACATGTTTTAGAAAATTACAAGATCTGTTTCACAAGCTTCTGCACACATGAGCTGTTTTTTAAAATTGAGGATGCGCTGCACATCAATTCTTATATATTCTTATACACACACACACATATTAATAAACCGGATGTGGGAACTCGGCAAGTATCATTATCAGTCACCAATAAGGCACTGAACTCAAACTATATAAATCCTTATGTAATGGAATGTACAAATTCACTAAATTTCTAAATCCTCAGCAACTTCATCTCTTCAACTAGTGAAAGAGTACAACCATACTATTGTTTGGCATCATATAGAGACTAAGAAAAGAGGGAAAAAAAATGAAAACAAAACATTTTCCTTTAATAATAACAATATTTGGTATTACAATAACACCTTGACAAGAGGGTACACAGACCCTTGATCCTATCATTGTAAAATAAAAGGCTAGAAGAAGTATGATTCGACATAGCCTAGTCTCCCACTAAAACAAATGACATTTTTGCATTCAACGGACAACACTAGATTTCATTAACCAAACATAAATATAATCGTAAAAGAAAGGCAAAATTAAATGTACCAGTAAATGAATGAAGTTCTATAGCCAATTTTGCACCATGTCTCAATGCCAGTTCAAGCATCTGTGGTACTTGAGCTAAACAAAATGTGACAGATTAACCACAATAGCAGAACCTCATCAACCGTAATAATACATCGAATCTGCTCTAGATTAACCACAATAGCCTTTTCTCTTCCAAGGATGGTTGAAGTTGAAGATACATCATATATAAAGCTTTGAATGTAAATTCATCTCTGAAGAACATCATATACAAATTCAATCTACAAATTCAATCTACAAACTCATCTTTGACTTACAAACATCAAGATTGCAGCTTCAATTACCAATTTTAGTTCAAAAATAAATATCTTCAAAAAATTGTAACAAATTTAAATACCAACAACTTAAAATCTACAATCTATAAGCAGATCCATAAAATTCAAAACCAATCGAAAAGTTTCAGCAAGTAATCAAATCATAGTAGTCCATATAATGAATCGAAAAACTTATGCAATCACAGCCCCAAAAAACCTAAATTCCCAAATCAAAAACCCACATAATTCCTAAATCAATTGAAAATCTTATGCAAAAACCCTAAATTCCTAAATCAGAAACCCTAATTCATAAATTACCCAGGGATTTGCAGGATGATGGTGGTGTTCTCAATGGCGAGGATGGTGGGGTGGTGGCCAGAACTCGTGATGGTGTGGTTGTGGTGTTCTTCCCCGATTGATGTCGACACAGTCTCAAGGAGTTAAGTCCAGTAGGGGTGGGAGGGAGAACAAGAAAGTTGGGGGGGGGGGGTGGACGGAGATGGCACCTTATCGAGGCCTGAAACGAGAGATGAAAGGAGATTCGAGGAGTGAGTGTGAATGTGCGAGGTCTGAGAGAGTCGGAGAAACAGGTCTGAGAGAGTCAAAGAGATAGACTCTGATATATGTTTTAATGCAGAGATTTGATCAACGGACTAGGTTAAATCTCATATTTTCAATGGTGGAAACGATCTGGGTTGGGGACCCGTTTCCTCATCAATTAGGACTCGCCTCGCCCCGCAAATAACGTGGAACCGCCCCGCCCTGTTTCAGATTTAAAAAAATTGGACCCGCCCTGTACCCGCCCCGAACCGCTTGGATCCGCTCCTACCCGCGGGTCCATGCCCTGTTTGCCCACCCCTAGTCAATTATATTTGTACAAATTATAGTGTAGGTACATTATTTTTTATGCAATAGTGTAGATTAAATTAATATTGTCTAATTTTCTACAAATTTGAAAAACAATTACAGTCTTAAAGATAGTATAACATTAATGCTTCTTTTATTTTTTTTTCACAAAAGGACTAATTCTACAATTACTTTTAATATTTTAATATGCAATGAATTTAAATATTAATGCATTTTTTTTAAGAATCATTAACCCTTCTTTTCAATTTTTTTTTTAATAAACGATATTATTTACACTAAGAGGGTGGAGAGTGGGCTAAGCCTTACAATGGACTTGCAATAATGTAGTTCAAATTCGCATTTGATGAGAATAGAACCTAATACCTGTCACTTACACTAAACGATAATTTACATTAGAATTGATATTAGGGGTAATTTAGGCATCTAGAAGATGCAAAATATGTAAAATCAAATAGAATTAATAAATTGGCTTTGTGAAGTCTAGTTATTGGGTCTTATTCAGATAAAAAAAAATGTTGGATTTTAAGTAAAGAAACTTGAGTTTTAGGGGCTAAAGTCATATTGTCAGAAAAATAAAAGAAGTTTTTTTTCTATCATCCTTGATTGTACTTCTTATGCAAGTCATGTGGAACATATGACTTTAATTTTGAGATGTGTTGACTTGTCAAGTAGGTCAATAAAAATAAGGGAGTATTTCATGGAGTTTTTAGGTGTGGAGACTACATTAGGACAAGAACTTTTTAATGAGTTGCAAGATGTCCTAAAGTCTCTTGATCTTATTATATTGATAATGTGAAGGGACAAGGTTATGATAATTGATCTAACATGAGAGCAAAACACCAAGTTGCCCATAAAAGATTGCTAGACATAAATCCTAGAGCGTTTTACATGCTATGTTGATCTCATTGTCTTAATTTAATAATTTGTGATATGGCAAGTTCATGTCTTAAAGCAAAATCTTTTTTTGGAGCATGTCAATGTATATATACGATTGGAATATTTTGCTTGAACATATTGATGATTTAACTTTGAAGTCATTTTCAACGACTCGATGGGAAAGTCACATTGAAAATGTTAAAGCAATTAAATTCCAAGTAGCCCAAGTTAGTAATGCTTTGTTTAAGTTGGTGGAAATTACTGAGAATCCCCAATTGAATAGGGATGCAGGATGTTTAGCGTCAGAAGAACTTCCAAGTTTTGATTTTGTATTAAGTTTTCGTTATTTGATGTTATTGAAGATTAACATGGTGAACACAAAGTTTCAATCTGAAAACATGCATCTTGATGTTGCTGTAAAGGCATTGGAAGCACTTATTATGTTTTTTGAAAACTATAGAGAAACTGGTTTTGTTTCTGCCATATGCTAAGACTTGATTCGAGAATTTACCCTGTGTTTCAGACTATACGTCATAGACCTAGAAAAAGACATTATGATGAAGTTGATGGTAATGAGAAGGAACAACAGTCTGCTGAAGAATCATTTAGAACAGATTATTTTCTTGTTATAGTGGATATTGCTTTTTCTCAACTGAAACACATATGTGAATAGTTGAAGGCTTTTGAATATATTTTTGGTTTCTTGTTTGATGCACCGATGTTAATTTCATTGGATGATCAAGAGCTAAAAGAATGTTGTATGAACCTTGAAGCACATTTGAAACATGAAAATTCCACAAATGTTCTTATGTTCCGAATTGCAGATTTCGCAAATGATGTTTATCTGAAGAAGCATTTCTATCTAATAAGTCTTGGATATCCATAGAAATAACAAAGTTTGTAAAAGAAATTAACATATGTCCAAATGTGTTGATTGTTTATTGTGTCTTATTGACTGTATTTGTGACTGTGGTAGATGTAGAAAGAAATTTTTCATAATTGAAATTATTAATTCAACTGCAGAAATAAGTCCTTCATAATTTGGAGACCAAAAGTTATAGGAAAGGATAATATGATTGTCAGTCTACAACGTATATGGTTGATGAAATGGCAAGAATTTTTTTTTATATCTTTTTTATAATAATACCAACACTCCATGAATTTGTCAATAACGTTAACTTAAATTTTCAGCTTATGCGATTGCACGATTGAGTTGCTAAGTGATTACGATTGCACGATTGAGTATCACCCTGGACGTGCTAATGTAGTGGTTGATGCCTTGAGTAGGAAATCTCAAGGTCGGGTTAATGCTTTATATGCTTCTCGTGTTCCTCTTCTTGTAGATTTGAGGTCTACTGGAGTGAAATTGGAATTGGAAGAACGAGAAGAAAGAGTTGTGGCAGAGCAAGAAAGAGCCTTACTTGCTAGTTTCCAAGTTAGGCCTATTCTGATTGATCGTATACTCGAGACTCAGATGAATAATTAAGAGATTCAAGAGTTAATTCATTTGAGGAATCAAGGGAAAAAGAAAGATCTCAGAATTAGAGAGACAAATGGCATGCTTATGCAAGGAAATATGATGTACGTGCCAAATAATAAGGAATTAAAGAAGGCAATTCTTGATGAGGCACATATTTTAGCTTATGCGATGCATCCAGGAGGAACTAAAATGTATCATACCATTAGGCCATTTTATTATTGGCCAGGTATGAAAAGGGAAATTGCTGAGTATGTAAGTAGGTGTATCGTGTGCCAGCAGGTTAAAGCCGAAAGAAAGAAGCCATTTGGGTTGTCACAGCCATTTCCCGTTCCACAATGAAAATGGGAAAATATCACTATGGATTTTGTGTACAAGTTACCTCATACACAAAACGGCTATGATGGAATCTGGGTGATTGTTGATCGACTTACTAAGTCATCGCACTTCATTCCTGTGAGGGAAAAGTATTCTTTGAACAAGTTAGTCGAGTTGTTCATCACGAAGATTGTGAAGTATCATGGAGTTCCTGTGAGTATTATTTCAGATCGAGATCCAAGATTTACTTCTAAGTTTTGGATAACATTCCAGGAAGCTTTGGGTTCGAGATTACTGTACAGCACGGCATATCATCCTCAGACAGACGGACAATCTGAGATGGCGATTCAGACTTTGGAGGATATGTTAAGATCTTTGGTGTTGCAATTTGGCGACCCTTGGCATAAGCGGTTGGGTTTGATGGAATTCGCCTACAACAACAGCTTTCACTCGAGTATTGGTATGCATCATTCGAGGCATTATATGGCAAGCCTTGTCGTACACCTTTATGTTGGTCAGAGGTTGGTGAACAAGTTTTAGTGGGCCCTGAGTTAGTGGATGAGACTACTCA
Organism: Heteromeles arbutifolia; assembly: GCA_024362995.1. Classification (NCBI taxonomy): domain Eukaryota; kingdom Viridiplantae; phylum Streptophyta; class Magnoliopsida; order Rosales; family Rosaceae; genus Heteromeles; species Heteromeles arbutifolia. The sequence continues at coordinate 31,377,831 of JANCRC010000004.1, forward strand.
GAACATTCAGGTTATTAAGTCTAATATGAAAGCGGCCCAAGATCGCCAAAAGAGTTTAGCAGATAGACACGTCACTGATCGAGTGTACAAAGTGGGTGATTGGGTATTTCTGAAGTTATCGTCGTGGCGAGGTGTAGTACGATTCGAGAAGAAATGCAAGCTAAGTCCTAGGTTCATTGGACCTTATCATATCACCGAGTGAGTTGGTGAAGTTGCTTACAGACTTGAGTTGTCGACAGAGCTGTCTAAGGTACATAATGTGTTTCATGTATCGATGCTTCGTCACTATGTCGCAGATCCTTCTCATGTGATACCTCATCAACCCTTAGAGATCAGTTTGGATTTGACTTATGATGAGGAGTCGATGACGATACTTGATTGGAAGGAAAAGGTTCTGAGGAACAAGACAGTGCATTTGGTGAAAGTGTTATAAAGAAACCATTCAGTGGAAGAAGTCACGTGGAAGACAGAGGATTGGATGAGAGTGATGTTCCCGAGATTGTTTTATGAGTACTAGTGGATGGTTTTGGTTATGTAAATTTCGGGGACGAAATTTTATAAGGTGGGTAGATTGTAACAGTCCGTCTCCGAGAATTCGTACGACGGATGTGAAATGACAAAAATGCCCCTAAGCATTAATTAAGGTATGTGTGTGTATCTAAGTTTGGGAGTTTTCTTTGGTGGTATTTAGACCACACACACACACACATTCACTATTTCTCTCTCTCACTCCCGCACTCTCTCTCTATTTCTCAGACTTTCTCTCTCTCTCTCTCTCTCTCTCTCTCTCTCTCTCTCCATCTCGGTGTTGTACGAACAAGCACCAAACCCGTCGAAATCTTGCAGATCGAGGACGTGAAGACCACCATTGTGTTCATCTTGTCCCTACGAACACATTGGTACAAGTTTCAGGTAAGAAAGCTTTCGAAAACCCGAGCTCCCACAATCTCCGATTTTGTCACTATTCATGCTCACGTAAAGCCTTGTGTTTTTGGAGATTTCAAGCTCATAGGGAGCTTTATGAGGTCCTAAGGAAGCCCGGAGTAGTTCGTTTGAAGATTTTGGACGTCAGAATAGCGAGATCGGGGAGTTTTCATTTTGGCTGGAATTATCGAGGCTTTTTCCGGTGAATCCCCGGCGAGTTGGGGGTCGAGTCAGGTATGGATGTGTTCATCTTTATGAGATCTTCATTTTGGTATAAAGTACGTAGAAAATGGTGCAAAAATAAAGGAGAAACCATAGTTTGAAGTTTTTACAGAAACCGACGAACAGTCGCTGGCGACCGGCACCTCGCTGGAGAAGACGAGGAATATTTTGTCAATCTTGACGGAATATGCTGACGCCGTCAGTCATCTTTAACTATTACCGTTGGGTTTTACGGAATATTCCTGACGGCGTTAACCGACGCCGTCTGTGTGCATATCACGTGGTCGAGCGTGGCCGCCGCATGGGTGGTCGGAAAATTTTTCTAAAATTATGAGGATGATCCTGAGATTGTGTAGATCATAATGGTATATTCATATACCCAAATTGAGCAATGTATGAGAAGTTATTTCTAAGGTTTCGATTATGTGCGTTAATTAACGTTATTTCAGTTACTTCTCATATAGGCAAGACCTATCCGGAAGACGAGCGTAGCCAGGCTAGGCACGGGGGTTACGACCCGTCTACTTATCAGTGAGTGGGCATTTGTTTTCCGTATATACCTATATAAATGAGTTTTTCCCAGAAAATCAGTTTAAGTGAAATATGATATGAAATGACATGCAAAGTATCTATTTATTTATTATGCGTTATTGATTGCTTATATTAATGTTGGTGCTGATGACGCACATGTAAGTGACAGGTAAATTTATATACTAGTTTGATGTGAATGAATGATGTGATGTGATGTGATGTGATATGATTATAGCTCATAAACCTGCACACTGATATTAGTGCTCTCGCCCAGAGAGGGGCTCAGTCCTTCACGTGATGTTCACCTCCCGCACCGTATGATCGCCTTGGATCCAAGTTAGGTGCTCAGTCATGTCGAATAGGCCACTATAGATGGGTTCGACTCGTAGGTGACCCACGATTTATCGCTCAGTCTTCACGTGATCGTAGCACTAGAGCATATTAGTTTATATTCAGTGATGTTGTGCAGACCGCTAGAGGTGGTATTGATGTGTGTGCATGGTATATATATGATGATATGATTGAGATGAGTATGAGCTATATGATATGATGATTGTTATGAGCTATATACAGCCGAGGGCTGAGTTGATTATTTAGTATTCAATCACATTCACAGAATTATGCTTTGGCATTCAGTTATGATACTTTGGCATGGCATACATACTTTCATACATACATATTTTCCAGCAGGATTTTGAGAATTATATATATGAGTATATACTTTATTTCTGGGAAATTATACAGGTTTTACGGCGAGGGGTTATAACTTTTGAGAAAAGAAAGGTTTTGAAAAGATTTGTTTCTGACCCACTCAACTTTGTTTTTCGCCCCTCCAGGTATTAAGTAGTGTTCGTTGGTGGCATACGAGGAGCTCATCAGACGTTCTGACAGAATTCACTTATGTAGGACCACCTTCAGGCGTTATTTCTATTTAGTACTTCTGCTTGACTGGACGTAGACTTTTATGCTCTGTATTAGTGGAATCCACACTTCTTTTACACTAGTATTGCTAGTGTTTCGGTTTTAATTGATTAGTAAATTCTATTCTTTATTGCTTCCGCACTGTGGACATGGTTACGTCACGCTTACGTGACAACCAGCACGTCCCACTTCCGGGTCGGGGTGTGTCACCTTTAGTTCATAATAAATGTATATTGTTGTAATTCAATGGTTATCATATCATTAGTGTATATTGGCTTATTATATATTGGAACGCATCCTCAAACTATTGCTTAATTATTAGTACAACTTCAGTAGACTCAAAATGCATGCCTATATAGATTCAACATAGCTATGTATAGAAAATTGGTCATACGATTATACCTTAAATTGAAAATGTATATTACTTTACTAAAACCTACTGATTAGTCAAACGATTAAACATTTTTTTTTCACAAACGATTAAACATTTGAGACAATGATTTAGATTGCTTTAGTTTACAGTTATAATTAAGTTATTAACTATTATATGATTCCTTTTTTTATAAATTATACTTCTCAACTATTGTATAGCAATATATGAATCAATGTTAATAGTGTGCAAATTCTGAAATCTCTTTATACATGAATAAGAAAATCATAAAAGTATTTGAAAATGAATTTTAGTTTTGACTTTAAATAATGCAGTGTTCATATTTATCTTTCTAATTTTTTTTTCATTTTTTTTCAATCGTGTAGAAAGATTCAATTCAAGCCTCTGTGAAAGAAATAGATTATGAGTACGTTGCTCCGAAAATATAATCTAATCACATTTATGAGATCAGGCACTTTTCCACCGGTCATTATACAGAAGCGTATTAGATTATCCCACACGACGCACAAGTGTGCTTCAATACAAAAACAAATTTTCAAGAGTTACCAAGTGTTTATCCACACATTCCTCTAAATCGGTTCTACTTACTTGATTATTCTCAACTGCCTTCTCGCATTGATCGATATGATATTCTCACAGGTAGTACACATGTTTAAAAAGAAATTAATATAAGTGTAATATCATTTTGTCAATATCTTTTTAAGCATTAATCTGACTACAATCTTTGGTCAAATTTCAAGATGTTCTAGGATGCATCACTGAAGTAAAGTCTTTGGAGGACGAAAGGATCGGTAATGAGAGAGTCGAGAAAATATGCGAACTTAAGTTGTAAAATATCAGGTAAAATTTTTATTAAAACATCTGTAATTTTTTAAATTATCGCACATATTTAATTGTTCATATTTATTGTATAAATAATAATCTAATTTCTCATCTATAAACAACCAAAAAACATTGTGCTGAACAACAGTACTTCCACAATGATTTGCATCAATCTAGACATTCCAGAAGCAACCCCTTACAAAACAATGTCAGTTCCTATGTCTCAAATAATTAAAAAATTTATTTTCATGTTAAAATTGAGTATGAGGGTAGAAAATATGGATATACTTGTTCACTAATGATATTAGGGGTGGGTTGGAAAAACCAAAAACCGAAAAAAATCGGACCGAAAATAGAACCGAGGCCGAAAAAACCGAACCGAATCTGTTGAATCAAACCCAACTGGTTGGTTCGGTTTCGATTTCTGAGGTTCAGAAACCGAACCGAAGTTAATTTATTAATTAATAATCCTAATTATAAAATGACACCGTTTTTACCCCGAAGTGTAACCTAAACCTAGGTCCCTAACCCTCCTTTCTCGGTCTCGCCTGTTTTCCCACTTCCTAGTTTGCGCAGCAGGCCTCAAACTCCAGCTCTCCCCCAAATTTGCCCACTCCTAATCCACCTTCTTCAGCATCGTCATCTCCGTCCGCCCCTCCTCCAACCGCATCCGTGTCTTCCACTTCTTTGACGGCACCGCCCCTCCAGATCCTATTCTTTTCTGGCTCTGAGCTCGACGCCTTCGGCTCTGACGTCTCTAGGAAGCTTCTCGAGTCATGCTGGAAGGCGTTCAGGTCGTCCGACTGTTGGTTCAAGGACGAGTGGGCCCGAGTCATTCCGGGTTACCATAGAATCCTCTGTAATTTAGTTAATTAGATTCAAATTTGGGGTTAAAATTGAACTAAAAATTGGTGCAAAATAGCAGGTGAGGAACAAGGTGTTTATGCTCAGCGGCGAACCCATATTCTCACGTTTAATTTTCTGTTCTACTTATACAGTTTTAGAGGTTTGGTTTGAATGTTTGCTTTCTGTGGTTGTTTGAAAGTTTGCTCTTTGTGATTGTTTGGACCATTGTTGCACTGCTCTCTGCAGCAAGGCTCAATTGAAAGAAAAATCAAAATTCCAAAAAAAAAAAGAAGGAGAAAAACCGAACCAAGAAAAACCAAACTGAATACAAACCGAACCAAACACAAACCGATAGAAAACCGAACCGAACAGTAATTTCGGTTTGGTTTTCGGTTTTGGCCAAAAACAGAACCGAACGGAACCGAACCCACCCCTAAATGATATGCATATAAATTTCAAATTTTTATTTCATGTAAGCACATATGGCCCATTAATCATAAATTTTATGATATACAGCAACTACCTAAAATGTTTTTGTAAGCTACAAACTAGTCGAGCAATTTTTATGTTTTTAACTTATGCAAGCTATGATATAACTTGGTAAGGTTTGGGGTAGAAGAACTGGAATTTGGTTGCATTTATGTTTTATGTTTATTGCTTTTTTGTTAAGGTAAAAATAGATTAGCTTATTAAACTCATGAGATAAATTTTTTTTTCTTATTAGCAATAAATTTTCTCATTAAAACGTGTTCATTTGGACAATCTTTTAAAGTCCACCCTTCAAAAACACAAACCACGTTTATATATGCATTGAACAGTGAAGCAATAAATTTATAGATGTATGCAAATTATTCTTTTGAATTTCTGATGGTACAATGTTTTTAATTTTCTTCAATTGGTCAATGGTGAAAGAAAAAGTTATTACTATCCATTTATAGTTTTGATTCTTATTATATTTTGAATCAAAAAACATATACAACTTCGTTGGTCCGACTCATTTTGTGAAAATGTTGTCAGCGTTAGCAAAGCAACTATTGGGATCAGACCAGTTAGAATATGCCGAAAAATTGTATGTTCAAGATTTAAATATCCTGAATCCAAATTTGTACAAGGTAAACAAACTTTTCTCAATGTTTGAGAATTTTAAAAGTAAAGTACTTCCCACATGAATTTTAAAAAATCTAAAGAGAAATTAGTATATACATGTAGGAATTGCTTTCAGAATAAAAGAGATATAATACTAAGCTGAATAATAAAAGTGTAGTTATTGAATTACTGATATTGAAAACCACAAATGATTGAACCATGCCATGCTAAGAAGCCTAGAGTAAATGTAAAGTAATCAGTCCACATCTATACGTGATTATATAACAAGATATAAAAATGATGATGCCTAATGTCGAATGAGTGAAGTACCTACCGTTCATAGTTTTTGACTTAGAACAGAATAAATAAATAAATAAATAAATATATATATATATATTAGCTTTGGTTTCTCTTGCTTGCAATTTGTAGATTGTAGACTTGGACATTATACATATATGTGTTAGAATCAAACGTGTGGGGCTGCTGTAATGCTAACACACATCGTTTGTTGTTGTTAAACAATACTATATACCTCATATTATATATGACAAATTAGTGAAGTACATATCGTTCATATGTTTTAAACTTAGAACGGAAAAAAACATATAATTGAAAGAAAAAAAAAAGTTAGATTTGGTTTTTCTTTTCTGCAACATGAACCAGACGCACAAATATTGTTTCGCATATACATATATTTCAAGATTGGAGTGATGATTTTGATATATTTATGTCATAATTCTATGTCTTATATTGATAAGAGATCCAACGGCTAGAATGACATCATAGATCAAGTCAGTTTGTTTTTCTTGGTTTTGCAGTAGGATATAAAGGAGTGATTTGCTATGATATACATACTGGGAAATTTATAATCTCAAGGCATGTTATACATGATGAAGATACATATCCTTTCAAACGACTGTCTGTCAACAAGGATATTGATCATGGTCAATCTCAAAGGTCCACTTAAAGTCATGTAGTTATTCAGGTTCCTATTCCCAGTTCTAGAAATCTTGATGTACATGATGGTGAATATAGAATACAAGAAGAAAACACAGTGTTATCAGATTCTCAAAGTACTGAAGGTCAGTTTGCAATTCCAAGTCTATCTACATCACACAGATCTACTGATAGTGCAGAACAGTCAAGGGAATCACATGACAATTCACAGCAATACACAGTACCAAGTTCAACAGTTCCAAATTCTCCTCCTCATCACTCTGGTACATCACCAATGTTGCCTGTCCAGTCAGCTTCTCAAATTCAGGTAATTTTACCAATATCATCACAAATTGAAACAAATGCTCATACTGACAATTCTACTGGTATGAATAATTCTTGTTCTGTGCATCAAATGGTTACAAGATTGAAGAGTGGCACCATTCAAAGACAAAATTATAATGCCTTTATAGCATCATTTCCTGAGTTACAAACTCTGCAAATAACTGAAGAAGATCAGTTTGTGGGAGGATATAGTTTTGTATCTACAATAGCTGATGTATCAGAACCAACTACATTCAGGAAAGCTACTTCAATGCCTCAATGGCAACAAGCAATGCAAGATGAGTATGACTCTCTCAGGAGTCAAGGCACATGGACTTTGGTACCTCCTCCAAATGACAGATCCATTGTTGGCAGCAAGTGGGTGTATAAAGTGAAGAAAAATTCAAATGGAAGTGTTTCAAGATACAAGGCCAGACTGGTGGCTCAAGGATATTCTCAAGAGCAAGGTGTGGATTACTTAGAGACTTTCAGTCCAGTAGTGAGACACACTACTGTGAGGATAGTATTAGCCTTAGCTGCAACCAATCATTGGAAACTTAGGCAACTTGATATCAAAAATGCTTTTCTGCACGGTGACTTACAAGAAGACATTTATATGAAGCAACCACAGGGATTTGTTGATGCATCTCATCCTACATATGTGTGTAAACTAATCAAGTCCCTGTACGGATTAAAGCAGGCCCCAAAAGCATGGAATTCGAAGTTCACTTCCTATCTGGCAACAATGAATTTTCAGTCTTCTGCTTCTGATACAAGCCTATTCACTAAGAAAGATGGCAATGATACTGTCATTCTTCTCCTATATGTGGATCATATAATCCTTACAGGCTCAAATTCTCTTAAAGTACAGAAAGTGATTGATGAATTGTCTAAAGTATTTGAGCTCAAGGACATGGGACAATTGACATATTTTCTAGGATTGCAAATTGCTTACAAATCAAATGGGGACATTTTTGTGAATCAAGCCAAATATATAAAGGATTTGATCCATAAGGCAGGTATGGACTCATGTAAGCCTGTTAATACTCCCTGTAAACCACATGATCAAATGCTTATTTCAAATGGTTCTCTCATGACAGATCTCTCTCTTTATAGAAGTATTATAGGTTCATTACAATACTTGACCTTCACTAGGCCAGATATTGCATATGCTGTTAACACAGTATGTCAATTTATGAATTCACCTACAGAGATGCACTATGGAGCAGTGAAAAGAATACTATGATACCTACAAGGAACTTTGACTCATGGAATACTATATTTTGCTGACACAGTGACAACATTAACTGCATTTTCAGATGCAGATTGGGCAGCAGATATTAACACTCGTCGTTCAATCACAGGTTATGTGGTATATTTGGGCAATAATCCTGTGTCTTGGCAATCAAAGAAGCAAAGTTCAGTGTCAAGAAGCTCCACAGAAGCAGAATATAAGGCCTTTACTCACACTGCAGCTGATATTGCTTGGGTGAGGGGAATATTGAAGGACTTGGAAGTATTTTTGCCATTGTCACCTACGATTTATTGTGATAACTTGTCCACAATTGCACTCAGTGCAAAGCCAGTATTCCATTCTCGAATTAAACACCTTGACACGGATTTTCACTTTATAAGGAAGAGAGTTCAACAAGGAGATTTGGAGGTTGTTTACATCCCAACAGAAGATCAAATAGCTGATGTACTTACAAAAGGTCTGCATAGTCCAACATTTCTCAAGCATTGTTGCAATCTTAGGCTTGGTGCCCAAGCCACGATTGAGGGGGAATGATAAGAGATCCAACGGCTAGAATGACATCATAGATCAAGTCAGTTTTCAATGGTTAGATGGCTGCCAGCTCAATACAAAATTAGTTAGTTAGTTAGCCAGATATTTTGCTAGCTATCCCGTGTATAAAGTCTGATATGCAACACAGATTGTTATCATCCATTCTCTTTCTAAGAATCAATACACATAATACTTTCATTCTTTCTCTCTCTTTTCGTATTTGTTCTTTTGTTTGTTGTTCTTCACAGAACCATTTCTTAGTTCTGTTAACATATATTAGTCATCATTATTTAATTCATCTATTAATCATTATCTATGCACATACTTCAGAATACTTCAATCCTATGTAGAGTAGTCATTACACGTTTTGATACGCATGCAGTATGGTGGCACAAAGCATGTCCATGCTGCTACAAACAACTCAAAAATGATGAAAATAATGAGGTACTAATTTGTCTAAAACACAATGTCCAAACTCCCCTCTCCTGGTAAGGCAAATACTTCTAACTAATTTCCTGTCATTTTTTCATAAGCTTAATACCCATATTGTTCTTCATATATTTAGGTCCAAAGTAATTTTAGTCCCTAAAGACCCCAACGATGAGACCCGTGTCATCATCATTGGTAAACAAGCAAAATGTTTATTTGGAACTTCATGCTATGACTTAGTTGTCGAAAAAGGGTTTTCTGACCAATAAGAATTACCGGATGCAATTCTCCAAAGTAGAGGGCAAATCAAAAATTTTCAACTTCGATAATGAAACTTGAAAAATGATTTCAATAGAAATGATCGTTTGATCTAAGCGATTTTTTACGACAAAGTACAAGCTGTTCAATCAAGCTCCAAATTTTCATATAACTCAATGGCTGAATTTAAGGAGGAAGATACGGCTGCCCAAAATTTTTCATCGACTCCACCGCTTTTTGAAAAAGAGTTGAAGCATATCTCACACACTATGGTCGCAGCATCACCTATAGAAAGTTCAGTTTAGAAAAGTCTTTTAAGCTCTGAGTCAAGAAAAAAAAAGGTAAGAATTTTCCTAGTAAATATCTCTTTCGCATTTATATCTTCAAATACCTAACATTTACTAATGTATTAATCTCTCTTCTGTTTATACGAATTTAAAACTGAAACTACCGAAGAAATTGATGAACAAAACTCTTCGGACATTGAAGATTTTTCCATCAAATCTCTCATAAACAAAACTTATCCAAACAAATCTGAAATAGTCTTTACTTCTTCCAAAACTCAATACGTTATATATATTTGCTATTAATGCATATATTTTCATAATTCAAACTTTATCATATTTCTTATACAAAAATGTAATTCCAATCTACATCAATAAGAAGTACAAAGATGAATGAAGTTGTCTACGACAACACAGAACAAATAGAAAATTTTGTGATAAGCCCAAGAACAGACAAGTTACATGAAAAATAGAATAACGTGGGTAATTTTTGAAACTACATATATTTGGGACTTGAAAGTCCATCCTTTTAGTCGTTGAAGTCTTTTTTTTTTTTTTTGTTGATAGAACTCTTAACGTAGAGTTAGTAAAATGCAAGTGCAAAATGAGCGACTAATCAATGTGGGAAACTTTTGGAAATGTATATAACTGTAACTTAGAAATCTCCCTTTTAGATTGCACATATGCTCTTGATGTAAGGTAAATAGAATGTAATGTAACTTAAAGACTTATTTTATCATGTTGGTTTAGATGTTTTGTTAATTTTTGAAATATTTAGAAATGAATGTGTTGATTTGTGATTTTATGGGATTTTCAGAAGTATCTATTATGTGTATAGATATGTGTTTTTTAATGCAGTTAAGATGTTGGTAGCTTTTGAGTGTCAATTGATTATTATGTATTTTTATTCAAACTTTGTCTCTTTTTTGGGAAATGGTTCATATTTGCTACAAACTACGAATTTAAAACCCGCAGCGGAACGCGAGCACTTTTACTAGTATATAATTATAAGTTGGGTATGTAAAACTGGGTTCTTAAACCCAAATAATATGTCATATGTCTATTGAATGAAACAATATAATACTCAAAGTGTATGTCTTTTGGTTGAAATGGTGTTTAAGAGCCATGACATGCTTCCCCGCGTTTAATGTTCTCGTTCACACTTCTGATTGCATAAAACTTGACCATGTCATTGCCCCCGAAAGCATTTTCCGGCTTCGAAATAATAGAGAGACTATTTACCAGTACCATTGTGGTTCAAAAGTCCCTCTGGAATTATTAAGTGTTGGTCAATGTGGGTTTAGTGTGAGTTACAAGATCCTACTACTCGAATGCTCCTTGATCATGCACAAGTTTTGCATGCCATATTCCATTCCGCATGTGGTGAGATTTTGGTGAAAATTATGAGGCTCCTTGTGATTGGTGATGCAGATCCTGTTATAGTCAACTTGTGATTGCCTTTATCACTAAGCAACTGGACCAATTGTAATAGTTTGTAGTTGTTATAAGTTTGAGGGTTAAAATGTTATGAAACTAGGCCAATTTGTAATGGCTTTTAGTTATTGGGCTAGATTTAAATAAGTTTGTTTGTATTTCCATCTGGCATTCACACACTTGAGGTTTAAAGGCATTGGCCTTTCAATTGTAACGGTAACAAAAGAAAAATAGAATTTTACTTCCTTTCTCTCTCTACTGTTTATCATCTTCCTTATGGTGTATCCACATCCAACGGTCAAGGTTGAGTAGAACCTTTAGGAGGTTGTGATATGGTCCTAAGAGTCCAGTGGCTATCTGCAGTAAGTCCAGTTTTGTGGGACTTCCATCCCCTTACCATGGAGTTCACCAAAAACAACCAACAGTACAAACTGTCACATTCTCCACCCCCTAATACCTTAATTCAGAAAGTCTCTCTGTAATATGTTGATAGGGAAATATTCAATTCCAATCTAGGACTCTTTCTTTACTCTCGGGAAAACCACAGTGTAGCTGCTAGTGACTTAACACCCAAGCAACTGCAAGACCTCTAATACTTGCCAGGAGAATTTGATGACCTCTTTGTGATTCTTTCCTAACTACCTCCTACTAGACCCCATGATCACCCTATTCCACTCATTCCAGGTTCTAAACCACCAAACATATGACTTTATCACTATGGGCCTCTTCAAAAGACAGAAATTGAAAAGGCAGTTAAAGAATTGTTGGATGCAGGCTTTATTAGGCATACTCATAGTCCCTTCTCGTTTCTTGTACTATTCGTAAGGAAAAAAGAGGGCACTTGGAAGATATGTGTACACACTACAAGGAGATGAATGCACTCACCATCAAAGATAAAAATCTCATTCCTCTTATTGGTGATCTTTTAGATGAGTTGTATGGAGCCACATTTTCAAAACTAGATCTCAAGTCAAGGTTTCATTAGATCCTAATGAAACCTAAAAATGTGGACAAGACTGCCTTCAAAACTCATGAAGGTCACTATAAGTTTTTGATGATGCCCTTTGGGCTCACTAATGCCCCTACAACCTTGAAACATCTCATGAATGATATATTCAGACCATTCTTGAGAAATTTGGTACTAGTATTCTTTGATGATATACTCATTTGTAGTTTAACATGAAACGAACACTTGCCACACTTGCTGGAAGTGTTCAAGGTTCTGCAGCACAACAAATTGTTCCTCAAGAAGTTTAAATGCTCATTTGGGCAAAAAAGTGTGAAGTATCTAGGCCATGTGGTCTTTGCAAAAGGGGTGGCTGATGATCCCTCTAAGATTCAAGCAATTAAAGACTGGCTCATTCCTACCACCGTCAAGGCATTAAGGGGGTTCTTAGGCCTAATTGGGTATTACAGGAAGTTCATCCTAGGTTATGGCAAGATTTGTCAACCTTTGTCAGCTGACAAAGAAAGAAGGCTTCCATCGGACCCAAGAGGCCACTGACACTTTCAACAAACTCAAGGATATCATGTCCTCCCATCAGGTGCTAACACTACCTGATTTTTCACTTCCATTTGAGCTGGAATGTAATGTTTCTGGAAATGGGATTGGGGATGTCCTACGACAAAATAATAGACCTATTGCTTTCACTAGTCAGGCATTAGAACCAAGAAATCAAGCCCTCTCTACTTATGAAAGATAACTGATAGTCATTGTTTATGCAGTAAAAAAATGGCATGAATATCTGTAAGAGAAACACTTTATCGTTAGAACTAACCATAATAGCCTCAAGTACTTCTTGAACCATATGGCTAATACTTCATTTCAACAGAAATAGGTAGCTAAGCTTTTGGGGTATGATTATGAAATACAGTACAAATGTTGGGGTGACAACTTAGTGCTAATGCACTTTCCAGGAACCAAGGTTCTCCTTTACTTCAAGATTTGTTGGTGCTTACTTCTGTGGAAATTCACTCATCTTAGTGTGCAGCTTTGTCCTATCCTCATTCTGGGTGGCTAGATGAATTGAGAACCTACAATGAACATGATGATTGGATCCAAGAGAAAACTAAGGAGTTGCTATTGCAGGTGCCTAGTGATGCTGACAATACTATACCTTCCATATACCTTCCAAATTCTCAATCCAAAATTGTTTTTTGAGGTCTGATTGGTCCCAATTCTGTATGGCAAAAGAAACTTCTTGATGTATACCACTCCACACCATTTGATGGGCACCAATGAGTTATTAAAACCTGTCACAGAGTGAAAAAAAAACTTATATTGGCAAGGTAGGAACAAGGAAATCAAGCAGTTTGTATTTGAGTGCCAGATTTGACAACAAAACAAACATGAACAATAGCACCTCCTGGATTGTTACAACCATTGCCAATCCCTAAGAGAATTTGGTCTGATATTAGCATCGACTATATTATAGGGCTGCCAAATTGCAAAGGTAAATTAGTTGCGATGGTCATAGTGGACAGGTTATCCAAATATGCCAATTTTGTGCCTATGTCTCATCCTTACACAACTTCTAGTGTAGCATAGTTATTCATTGAAAATATTTTCAACTTACATGGCATTCCCAACTCCATTGTCAGTGATAGGGATCTAGTGTTCATCGGGGCTTTTTGGAGAGAATTATTCAAACTTCAGATTCTAAGCTTTGCATAAGCTCTGGCTATCACCCTCAAAGTGATGGCCAAAATGAAGTTATGAACAGATGTTTAGATACTTATCTGAGGTGTTTTATTGGTAGTCAACCAAGAGTTGGGTGCAGTGGTTACCTTGAACTAAATTTTATTTTAATACATCATTTCACACTAGTTCTAAGTTCACTCATTTTGTAGTGGTTTATGGCTATTCCCCTCCTCAGATAGTTCCTTATGAGGTTGGATGGAGCAAAGTCTAATGGAAATAGATAAGGTGTTGGTAGTGCTAAAAAAAAATCTTGAGTTGGCACAAGAGATGATGAAATTGCAGGCTAACAAGAGAATAACTGAAAGACAATTTGAGGTTGGTGATCTGGTCTATTTGAAGCTTGTTCCCTATCAATTGCAATCTCTAGCACCTCACATCTGTCATAAGTTGCAACCCAGGTTCTATGGTCCTTATGAAGTACTTGAAATGATTGGTTTTGTAGCCTACAAACTCAAGCTTCCACCATGTACAAGAGTGCATCCTTTTTTTCATGTTAGATGTCTCAAGAAACATTTAGGAACTAATGTGATAGCTAATTCAACCCTGCCCCAAGTGATGGATGATGGCATGCGACAAGTGGAACCTAATACCATACTTGCCTATAGAATGTATAAGAAAGGAAACTCTGCAAGTGTTCAACTATTAGTCCACTAGAAAGATCAATTTTGTTTACACGAGTCTAAATTGCGTTTAGTATGTTGTCTTTAAATAACAAAGTCACAAAATGAATAGTGTTATTAAGAATAGAATCGAAAAGAAAAACATAAAAACCAAAGATACGTATAAAAGAAAATTAGTGTTCAACTATTTTACCATAAAAACCGACACATCAACCGTTCTTGTCACCAATCCATCCATATCCCATCATTAACAACTATTGGAGATTTGATAAATATATAATTATAAGTTGGAATTGTGGTATGTAAGATTGGGTTCTTAACTCAACTAAGATGTCATATGTCTATTGATTGAAACAATATAATACCCAAAGTGTATGTTTTTTGGTTGAAATGGTGTCTAAGAGCCATGACTTTGAATTTATATGAATGGGTGTCAGGCATTGAGTGGCTTGTTGCCGGTATAATGTGTTTCGTTGCCCACTAATATTGCTTTTGGATTTTGGCTTTTTGCTTTTGGATTGAGCACTTGTTGTAACTTGCATAAGCAATAAGCATGATGTGGTCCTTATTTGCTCAATAATATTGCTTTTGCCTTTTGGCTTTCTGACCTGCGGCAGCTTATTGTAGCCTTAGTTTCGAGTCTTTTGACATTTGTTTTAGCCTGATCCTTGTATGTACATACATTTTTGGGCTGCAGATTATTTTAGTTTGATGGGTGCTAAAGACCCGGAAGGTGGTTCTGGAGAATCTTTCATCTTATTGCATGATCATAATTCTTCCAAAGATGATGGATTTAAAAGAGGCATAGCACGTTTCCCTGCGTTTAACATTCCTGATCACACTTCTGATTGCCTAGACCTTACCATGTCATTGTCCCCGAAAGCATTTCCGTGCTTCGAGAGGGGACTATTTACCAGTACCATTGTGGTTCAAAAGTCCCTCTGGCGTTGTTAGGGGTTGTTCAGAGTGGGTTCAATGTGAGTTACAAAATCCTAGGATTCCAACCCTCCGTGATTGTGTGAGTTAAAGGAGAAACTAGCAATCCTGCATTGCGGTGCCAAAGGTGCAAATACCCCTTATCGCATTTTCCCGCAGGTTGGATAGTTCGGTGGCCTTAGCCACTACGTGCTTGACGTAATACTAGTTTTCTTACCCATTGTTTTTAGTTAACCATCATCGTCGCGCAGTAGCTTGACCAAATGTTCATACAGAAAGAAGGGCCAAAATAACTACTGGTCTCGTAGGGTTTAAGTTTGTGTGAGCGCAAAAGAAGTGCGACCGTTCCTCTCCGACTCTTTTGGAGAAAGAGAATAACAATAAACTCATCTGGTAATATGATTGCAGGTAGACAAGTAATTCTGATGGTAAGATGTGTTTTCAACAAATTACTTGTTGGCATTAAACTCGATTATCTTCCATAGTACCAAACAGAATTAACAAACGTATTATCAAATATGGTAAATCCATAAAAACATAAAAAAAATACATCATTTGTTTTCCTCGTCGATTAGAGTCATCTTTGTTATATACATACTTTTTTCATGTGTAGGGCTGAAATGGTCTTCGATCCTAGATCGCATGTGGGAGGTTCAGTTGTTTGTCTCCAATAATTACATCATCCTGACCCTTGCTGCAAAAACAGAAAATTTCGAAGTGTGAGAAGATTAACGATCGAAACTGCTTGGAATGCAATAGAATAGATAAATACCTGAGATAGCTCAGAGCCGACATTCGATAGAGGCAGGTGAACACTAGTATATGCAACCCAATTGTATAGAAAAATGCGAAAGTCCAAGCATGCCTGTAAGATCAATTTTCTCTTGTTAAAGTAAATTACCTAAAACGTACTCTATTTGCATATATGTTTTGCCAAAAGAATACCATTTCAACCGGATGCAGACATGAGAAAACACTTTTGAAGTGTTATTCAATTAGCACCCAAAATTTGTTTGAACACCCTATTTTCATTAAAAGTAGGAAATTTTTGGTGAAAGGGATGGCCATATACATGGATCGGGGCAGACAACTAGAGTCGTCGTCAAACTTGTAATTAAGAGAAGCAACATGAATTGCACTGTTAATTAAGATAATATGACAACTTGACTGTGAAAAGAATGAGCACAATCTGATTTATGAAACACATTCTGTTAGTTGAGAATAAGATTATGTGATCTTACTTGTTTCCAAGAAGAAAACGTCCGCTGCTAAGAGTAATTTTATCCCTAAAACCCAACTCCTTGTACCTTTGATCCATTTCCTATATACACAAGAAGAGTATGTTTAATACATGATCTCTAACAAATAAAAGAGTAAAATGGACGTACGTTGTATATGTCTGATTACAGGGCATATGCATCTTTGTTAACAAACTTTACATATTCACCAAAAAGTACTTTTTTTGAGAAGGCTGCAAAATGATTTATGTCATCCTCGTATATCTTCTTGTACTTAGATTCAACATCTGATGAGAAACCGCTTTCAAGATCCTCTGACGGCTGAAATATACCACGGAAGGGATAAAACATTAAGGAACTACAAACATTCCAACAAAAAAAAGAATAAAAGAATGAAAGCAGAGAGGATAAAAATAGATCAAGTATGGCACCTTCTTTGATCCTCTAGAAACTACTTGTTCAAGACTGTAATCCTGAACATAATGAATCTTTCCATAGAGTTTGACATTATCAGCTTTCGTCTTTTCCAGTTCCACTGTTAATACTCCTATCTTTTCCTTCAAATGTCTTATTTCCTAAAACAATAAAATCAACCAGCAAAGTTGAATTGGACCAGTAATCTAGCCAGATAATATGGCAGAATGTAAAACCAAAGCAACGATTGATGTTTGAAAATAAACAACGTACTTCTTCCGTCTCTCTCAAGCGTGTCCTGAATCTATCTCTCTGATTACAGATAACCTTAAGCATTGAGCTTTGGTCTTGGTCCAAGGAACCGTGCTTTTGATCTACATTCAGATTCAGAAAGGGTATTGTTAAAACAAATTAATGTGAAACCAAATGATTGCTAACCAGAGAGTATAATGGAATGCGTAGTGAAATGTCAAGAACTAACTTAACTGTACAATTACCAAAATTTATTGTAGTTAAAAAGCAGAACACCAAAGAGGGTAGTGATATAGTAACTGTGAACTAATTTTGCAATCATCACCATTGTTCTATGATATACAAAAGAGACCAAAGCACTAGAATGCAGTCTAAAACCAACCAAAACCTACTGGTACGGTTGTTGAAATGATTCACAGGCATCATCATGCGCTAAAAATACTCTTAAATTTGTAAGAAGACAAAACTTCATATATTTTCCTATGCTTCCTTTGTTTTTTGAGGTACAGAAAAGGAGTACAAATAAGAACAAGATTAACTCAGCGATTTCAAACTTTCTTACACCTTTAAGGTCACAAGTATATTTACATCCAACAACCAAAAAACATTTGATTGAGGAACAACCAAAAAACATTTGATTGAGGACTAAAAGTGACAAATCAACCTGGAAGGAAGCAAATTGCATTACTGCAGCGCATAAGTTATATTTTTGAAAATTTTGACCCGATGACTCATGAAATTTGTGTGGATAAAGAATTTGAGAAAATATTTAGAAATTTGTGGTGGCAAGGGAGGCAGGGAGAGAGAGGAGGGGTACCTCAGACGTCTCAGTGCTCCTAGCCTCTGAAAGATCCCAGTCGTCAAATAAAGTTCCTTTTTTTATCCTTGGAACCATAGCCCTGCAGTATAAAGGGAAACGTAAAGTTAGATAATAGTATGGGTAACTAGAGTACAAAGTCGTACATACATGCTCTGCACATATATGCATGAGTTTGAATGTGTTTTATGTCAATATTAGCTTACTTTAGTATCTATGAAATCTGAACCAATTCTACTTATCAAAATTGTAACTGCAAAAGATGTTGATATTATTGTTCTAACATCCACTATGTTAAGATTATAAATGCACTTCATATTTCATATCATGGAAGCCAAAAGTAAAACTCATTCAGGGGACCATGAGTCATCGATGCCCACCTTCAGTATGTCATCTTCCAACTTCTGGATTAATTTTTGTTGTTCATTAACTTTTATTGTAAGTTCTGCTATCTTGCCATCAGCTTTTTTCAGTAAGGAAGTTTTCTCTGAAAGTTTGACCTGAAAGCAGCACAACAAAAAATACAAGAAACACATGAGAGATCAGTTATAGAATAGGCATCAATCAAACTGCAATCTATAGATTCCACAAAAAGACATGCTATGATCCCTAGGAAATATTTAATTCAAGGTTTATCTCTCACTAGAGCTAGAAAGTAATCCAATCCATAATGCCTGCATGCATGTCTTCATACCTTCAACTGTGTGAGCTCATGCTCCATTTTCCGGTTTTTATCCAGAAGAAAAGACTCCATTTTGCTCATCTCTTCCCCGCTTGTAGCTACTTCCCAATCTTCAGCCTCAATCGAATTATAACCCACTGCCTACAAATATAAAAATGTGAAGTTAAACAGAGATTAAGAGAACTTTGTATGGGTACGAAGAAATTGGGGAACAATTCTTCAAAAATAACTAGGAGTTCTATGCCAGTACAGAAGATAAATGAGAACAAATAAGGCATACAAATCAGGAGTTAAATATAAGAAACTACAAGTACGACGAACAAAATCAAGCACAAAAAATAAAAACAAAAAAATAAAACCACCTATGTACGCATTTGAAATTATCATTGAAAAAGAAGAATTTCAATCATGTAAAGTACATATTAACATAGATCTTTAGTAATAGACTAAATGGATGGACTAAAATATTAGTGTACCAATAGTGCCAAATTTACCATAAAAAACATGATCTAATCATTTTGAAGAATTTTCACATTAGTCCCATAAATAAGTTTTCATTGCAGATTCCCGGGCATCGTGTACAATGAAAGTTTGTTGGAGATAGAACTCAATTTTCTTTCCAGAAATTTTATAATTTGGTTTCTCCAAACAACATTAGCATGTCTAAAACAACTAAGCAACAAAACTTAAAAGCATGAAAAAAATTTCTGAGAAGACTCACGAAATTGAAGCTAAAACGATAACAAGTAACTTCCAAGCTAAAGAATGTATACAAAAGATGGCTTTACCTGCAAAATTTTAACCTTTTTACTCAAATCATCAACCAGTTTAGTTGTTGGCTTTGCTTGAAGCTCTTTCTTCATCTCCTTAAGAGCAGTGTCCTGAATTTAAAAGGATGACAAAATTCTTAGAGAACAAAGAAAAAATTGACTCTGGTACATAACAGGAGTGGGAGATCAACTATATAATACAGGAAATCAAATGAGAGGGTGCAGTGGTGGATCCAGGAAAAATGATTGGGTGTGTGTGTCAATATGAAATGAATAGTGCACATAGCGTGCAAAATTTTGTGGATGGAATAGCATGCAAATGTATTCAGTGAGGCATTTCATCGAGCATTGGTGGACCTGAGATCATTTGCAAGCAGCTTCCAAGCAAGCATGTCCACTGAGATCAATAGCTTTTGAGCAGCTCTTCCATGGAGGATTTTTAAGCTTTTGTGGGTTTTGTGGGGGTGAGAGGGGGAAGCAGCTGAATACCCCTGCCCCAAGGTGGATCCGGCCATAAGACGGTGGTAATATGAGTAGGGAGCTCAATTATATAATACAGTAAATCAAATGAGAATGGTAGCAACTGCATAACTTGGGTTTCCGGAGCATCATAGAGCTAAAATAAAGGACTACCTAAAAATGACACTCAATGTTCAAATTCCTAAAAAAACTTTTGCGTAAAGGTCTTAAAATAGTAAATACATTGAGCCGAGCAAAAAAATTAGTATACCTTTTGAATGAGCAGTGCATTCAACTTCTTGATCTCGTTCAGGTGCTCTTCTTTTTCATTAGACAACGTTGTTTCAATATTGTGAAGTTCCATGTTGAGTTCAACGATGATATTTTCTTTAAAAATTAAAGAATTCTCAAGGACGCTAGTTGAATCTACATCACTGTGGCACAACAATAAACTTACAATAGAACCAATAACCCAAAAAGAATAGAACAAATCTATATAAAGACTAGTCTCAATCACTGGAGAAACAAAATATGAATACCTTCAATATCTAATACCAGAAACACTCATTTAATTAGATAATTCCGTGAATACAATGGGAAGATGTTCCTTTTCTTTCTTTTTTCAACAAGTTCTAAGATATTACGAATAAGAAAATGATGACTATGCTTAGTTTCTTAAGCCAGCAATTTTGTATATAGAATTCACAGAATCCTTAAAGTATAGGACAAATGATAAAATTCACTTAAGCAAGCATTGAAAATTCTAAATTTTTAAGGGGGGTGGGGCTCTTCTATTAATAATTACCATCTGAAGGAAAAGAAAAACAGAATTGATACAATAGCCTATGGGGACATTGCGTACGAGTACAACAATAGAGTGCCTCACCTTTTCTTATTTTCTGTATCATCATTTGCTGTCTGCAATTTGGAGCGCAGAAGTCCCTGCAAAATGTTCAATGAAAAAGGGGGCTTCAACAATGAAGAACCATTTACCGCAAGAAGCAAAAGTGAGAAATTGAATAAACAATTATTGTTATAGCTTGGACCTTAACAAGCAATAAAAATTGTAATGTACAATCCGTTTGCACAAAAGACCATGAAACTACAATGTGCAGCACCTATAAATAAAGAATGCAAAACTAACGTCGAAAGTGGATTATGAACAACTCAAATCTTGCAATGTAAAAAAATGAAGCACACACCTTCTCCCTCTCAAGACTAAGAAGTCGTGTCTGAGCCCGTTCAACTTCATCCATCAGAAGATTGACCTCGGATTGCTTGGTTGCCGTCTTCATCTGAAAACATAAGAGAGAACATGAGATACTTCAAAATAATTTATTACATTGATTGCAGAGATAGATGACCCAGAAGAAATCCGGAAATTTGGAACTCACCTGATTGAGCACGAAGGTCGAACAATTGACTTTGAGCAAGCTCATGTAATTTCTGCATATTGAAAACACTGTCTTTAGCTTGTCATAATTGATCTTGCAACAATTGCTCTATGTATAAAATGAAGAGATCACATATCAAGATACACAAAAAGATAAAATAGCTTTCAATAAGGACATCAAAAGATGAAAAACAAAATTGATCAGAAATCTAACGTGGTTTTGCCTTGGCATCAGTCCCATAAATCTGTGTCAAGAATTTTTACCTTTCTTTTATGACCTCAAGCATTTTCTGGTTCTTTTCAAAACTGCGTTGCTTGATCTCCACAATTTCTATAACTTTATCCTTCATCTAACTGCACATAAGAAAGTTCACCCATTAAAGAGAGATCACCAGTGATTAAAAAACGTACATTAATTCTGTTAATTTTCGATATGGACAAACACTCTAGCAATTACATGTTAAATAACAATAGTAACAAAATGAAATCAGAAAAACAACAATGATTTGGATAGAATGAACTGCAATAGCACATGGCATAATAACTGAAGGTAATAGCAATCTTCAGCTTCGAAACTGTTTACATGATTACATCTAACTGTAATTAGGACATGGCTCACAAAGGTAGAGTATGAAGGAAACCACTTGTAACCCAACTAATATATCCTTGATATGGCAAGATGTGAATATTAAAAAACTTTACACTGTGACTCAAAAAAAATTCTGTATTGAGAAACCAAAAAACTTCAAACCACTTGAGAAGGTATAGAGGTGCTTTTTAAATTAAGAAAGAAATACTTAATATTACGAACCTGTTGCTCTAACTAGCGGTTCTACTCTTCAAGTCTTCTTATTGTTACCTGTTGATTCTTCAAATGAGTTGTTTCTGTCCTGAATTCTTCAAGCTCAACTTTCATTTCCTTATTCTCAGATTCTAGTTCAGACAATTCCACATCTTGCTCCTGCAGGAGATGAATAAAGGTATACTAATGAAACATAGACACAAGGGACAACTTACAAGCAGAAAGTGCACATAGCACACTCAATAGATACAACATTCGGTCAATAAGTGAAGAAGTAAATTGATTGTAAAACTTTTCCAAGTCATCTATATGAAACCATTGCTCAAACAACACTAAAGACACTTCAATTGGCCTCATAAAAGTCGCAACTCTAACTATAGACTTGCTTATGATAGTCAGAAGAGTCACAACAAAACTTGCTCCTTTAAAGTTCAATCAATCTAATGTAATAAAGATGAAAGCATGTATTAAATCAAGTTTGACATTTCACAGAAACATTAGAAAACACTATACGAAGCATGCCATTGGTACTTACAGCACTTGAAGCAAGCGCCAGATAAGGATCTGAAGCCTCGTAAAGTTTTTGATAGATGTAAAGAAAAGCATTCTCTCCAAATTTCGCTCTCTTGGTAAGATTATCAACTTCTTCTTAGTAACCTCTTAGTAACCTCTCAGTAACGAATTAAAGAGATTTAGCTTGTCTTCCGGTGATGCTTTCTTAAAATCTGTCAGATAAACAATATGAAATTAACAAATATGCTTTTCATTATGCAAACGTGAGATGAAACAATTAAAACACAGAAAACTCCTCTCTATAAGGGTACGCAATATCTCCATGTACTCTATATCTCTACTTTCAAGAAGAAATTCATGCTAGCCCAAGGACGGAGAGGTAGGTCATCTTCCCTCACTGGACCAACTAATGTGAACTAACACTGTGGTCATGATACAGATAAAATGAAATACCTCTTGTGCTCTCTGCAAGCTTCCGCTTATTCTTCTGGCTGTTTTCCTGATTTTCAGATATCCTAAGCCTTTGCTCATCCAGTACACTTTTTTCCTTCTCCAAATCAAAATTTGTAAGCAAAAACAAAAAAACAAAAGCAGCCATTGAAAAATAATATTTAGAATAATGGTCTTGTTTAAATCGTTTCACAAACCAAGTAACTCGGTCACCACAGTGGTCAATCCACGAGGCACTATTCTGATCTTAACAAACTCTATACTAAACTGAATCGTATTCCAACCTCCATCTCTGAATATCTTCTCCATCTCCGAATATCTTCTTCATCCACGAATATCTTCTAGTTCAATTATGCAAATTGAAGCCTTTGTGCGATTTCTTATGGATAAACTCATTCCACTCTCACTACTATCATGTGATTGAGTTACTTCAACTTGAATACTTACTAATTCGACACAAAACCCTACAACGACAAATTAATTTAGAAAATTGCACATTTCTGTATATTATGTAATTTTCTACTTGTATTGCCAGTAACACAGAATCCAATTAGCAAATTATAGAGATAACATGAAGAAAAACCTACGGATCCTTCTAGATAGCTACCATTCTCATATTCTTCAAAGAAAATCTAAGCTTCAACTTTACCTTTCCAAAAATTGGAGATGACAGAGATGGGAGAGGAGGAGGACTTGGATTTGTCCCTGTCGAATCCACATTGCGGAGGAGCCTCCATTGGCGCAGCGCTGGATCTTTACCGCCTGAAAAGTCACGTCGTTTGTGAGCTCTCGATTCAGTGAGGTGCAGTGGCAGATTAAGAGATCGAGAAATTTAAGAAAGACAGATCTAAGAAAAACAGAGGTCTGGATTTTTGGTTGGGCTTATTAATTGATGGGAAATTTTGTTTGAAGCATGTAATATCTTTCTACATCCACCTTAAATTTAATTTGTTAATTGTTTATTTTACCCTATTGTATAATTATTATCAAATAAAAAATTAAATTAATAATAAAACTCAAATATCAATAAACCCATTAAACCTTACCATTACTTCTTATTTATCCTATGTTTATTCTGACTAAAACCTTAATATGTCTTATAGAGAAAAACAAGTTTTTTTTATTAATGGATGGTGATTTTGAAGTTTTGAATCCTCCAACTAAAGTATAACTCAATTTATGAATATTTTGTTCGTTTGATTTCAATTTTTTTTAAAGTTTAGAATATGAGTATTTAGGTTTCAATCTTTTTCATCAATCTCGCATGGTTTGTTAAACTTTCTGCAAACTTTGGATTCTGGTGTTTGTCTGCACCCCAAAACACCAAAAGGACGTGTACTGTTTGTCTACGCCCAAAACTTTCTGCAACACTTTGGATTCTGGTGTCTGTTTGCACCCCAAAACATTTTGGATGCATGGAACTCCCTTTTATTGTTTTTCTCTGTTGGTGTCTGTCAGCACCCCCAAAACACCATTTGGCATCGATGTAACTATTTCCTATAGTGCCATCTATCACTTTCTTTACAAGTAATAAGCCTTTTAATGCAAACTTGCATAATTGTAAGGCCTTAACATTTTAACACACCATATTTTTAATCGATTTAAACCTGACGTGGTGAGATCAGGCCCCTACTACAAATTATATTCTTCTAGTAAAAGAATAAAAAATTTACAATAATTTTAGCTGAGAGCTTGTATACTTTCAACATGTTACTTCTATTGATGAAATTTTATATTTTTCGAGCAAATATATGAAAACTCCATCCTCACAATTCAAGCTTAGAGCTTATGTGTTTAAATACTTTATTAACTTTGTCCTTCATGGCCACTTATTAGTACGGTTTTGTTATTTATTTTTCAGCAACAAGAATTCGATGCCTCTGATCGAGGCAATGAGGTTGGACAAGAATATATAGTGGATTATAGTGATCAATTTACAACTTATGAGGTAATCATTTATTTACAATGTCATTGACATGTTAGTTAATTTTAGAATTTTACTTCTAAATAGATAGGTGTTACGCGCAGATATTCAAAGAAAAAGATGCATTGATTAAATGGGTTCATGAACAAGGAAGGCTGAATAATATGGTAATTGTTATTAAAAAGTCCGATTTAGGAGGTGAAGGTAAGATTGTGAGTCGCCCTCGACTAACACTTGCTTGTGAAAGAAATGGTACATATCTGTCATACCAGTGTGTTGTAGCATATGGTCAAAGGTCAGATGAGATTGGTCACACAAAAAAACAATCTAGGAGTTCTAGTATGAAAAAATATGGATGCCCATTCTTGTTGAAAGGTGTGAATATTGGCGATGAGGACGATTGGACATTGAATGTAGTATGCGGAGTGCATAATCATCCTGCTTCAGAGTATCTTGAAGGACATTCTTTTGCAGGGCGACTTTCTAAAGATGAGAATGAATTGTTGGTGGACATGACTAAGAGTTTGGTGAGGCCCAAAGATATCTTGGTCTCTATCAAAGACAGAGATGCACAAAATGTATCAACTATAAGGACAATATATAATGCTAGGTACCAAAGTAGGACGAAAGAATTTGCCGAGAGAACACAAATGCAACAATTGCTTCATAAGTTGTCAAAACACAAGTATGTTGAGTGACACAGGAGTTGTGGTGATATTGTGGCTGACTTTTTCTGGGCTCACTCTGTTAATATTGAAATATTACGAGCATTCTCACATGTACTTATCATGGATTGCACATATACCATTTTCCACTCTTACAAATAGTGGGTGTGACATCCACTACTATGACATTCTCAGTTACTTTTGTGTATATGGAGGCTGAGAAATAAGACAATTACACTTGGGCTTTGATTAGATTAAAGACATTGCTTTATGGCTATTGTCTTCCTAGGGTTATTGCCACCGATTAAGATTTAGCATTTCTGAATTCTATCAAGTTTGTATTTCCTAGTGCGCAACATTTATTGTGTAGATGGTATATTAACAAAAATGTGTTGTTAAAGTGCAAGAAAATGCTTGAGTCAAACAAGTAGTGGAACAAAATTTAATAGAGATTGGAATTGCCTTGTGAGTTCGGAAACAGAAGAGGAGTATCAGCGTTCTTTGCAAGAAATGGAATCCAAGTTCGGTAATTATGATGATGCTCTTGAGTACATACAAAACAATTGGTTAATTCCGTATAAGGATAAGTTCGTAGGCACTTGGATAGATAATTGTATGCATCTTGATACTACAACCTCAAACAGGGATATTTCTCCTTACTTTTTAAATTCTATATATAGTTTATGATTTACTCACATAGTTTTGTAAATAGGGCAAAAAGTACACATGCAAAATTGAAGCGACAACTTCGCTCTAGTCAACTTAACTTTGAGACATCGTGGGTACATATACACTCCTTGTTGGAGTTGCATCATGCAGAGGTTAAAGCATCTTTTGAAAAAAGTCAATGTTTTGTTCAACACAAATTCAAGAAACCTGAGTTGCAACGACAAGTAGGTTTTGTTTCTATCCATGCCTTGAACTTAATTGTCTGCGAGTCCAAAAGGTAGTTTGGGTTTGCCTTGCATTTACATTATTATTATTAATATTATTATTATTTAGGCTTTTAAACTATATTGTATTTCAAGGTGACTTAAATTATATTGTATTTCTTTTTAATAACAAGTTGGAAAAAGAAAGGGTGACTGTCGTATCTTGTGGTTGCACCATTCGCCATACTCATCAATTGCCGTGTGCACATGAGATTGCAAAATATAGAAGGCTTGGTAAGCCGATCCAACTTGACGCTCTTCATCCGCATTGGAGAAAATTAAATTTTATCAATGTGCCAAATAGTAGTGAACAACTAGTTCCTCTGGAAAAGTCATGGATAAAAAGATTTTATGTGTGGTATGAAGAACAAGAAGATGATAAGAAACGAGAGCTCGAGATGAAAATTGAAGAGTTAATAATTCCAGGTACGACTTCACTTAATACTTCAAAAGAAAAGATTAAGACAAAAGGGCGACCATGCAAAGTCGACAGTTCTACTCGGCGTCTCCCATCAGCATTTGAGACTACAGAGGCTGAACTTGCCCAATTCGAATTTGATTGCCAAACACCAGTTACTAGTACAATGGCGAATGTTAGCACTGTCTCACAAAGAAAAAAGAAGCAAAAGGAGAATGTCAATGCGCCATCAAAAAAGAAACGAAAAGAAAATGTCATTTCCCGACCAGAAAAGAAACAAAAGATGAATCTTGTTGCCATATCACCAATCGTGAATGCCGAGGTTGTCCTTGATCAACTGAGTTATGACATTCAAATACCAGAGACTAATATATTGCCACAATGAAAACAATTTAATGTAGTAAAAATTTGCACATCGCTTGAAATACAATAAAGCTTTTCCTTTCATTACTTTGAAGAAACTAACATTGATTTTTTTTCATTATTTACTTTGTCATACTAGATTTATACACCTCTTGAATTTATTGATCCCTTACTGACATGGATATATAGAAAAGAATTCCCTAATGCTATCATGCCATATATTACTGGTCAAACTAATGTTAATCATGATGAAAATTGTGGATATAGAGTCATATATGTGGCGTTGGGAATTGATAATGAATGGCATAAGGTACGAAGAGATTTACTACATCAACTACGTCAAATGCCTTCTCTTTTTCAAAAGTGTTTTGTAGGGAACGACAGGTATGCAGAGATTGAGCGAGCACTTGATTTTTTTGAAGATGGTTTTGCACCAGAGTATAGTTGGTTGACGATGCCAGATATGGGGCATATTATTGCTACATGTTACAACGTGTTTTGATACACTTGAACATGGCACAATGCATTACATTTCTTCCATACTCTCTGGAGTCTTCATCTCAATATGCTAACCTACGTGAGGTTGCCATTGGGTATCTAGGTGAAGATCATCATTTTATCCAGGTATAAGCAAGGAACAAAATGCCGATAATATCGGCGATATTTCGCCGATATTATCGGTTTTTCATGGTACCAATATTTTAATTACTATCCAACTGATTTTCGTCAAAATATCGCGATATTATTGATAATATCGATAATATCGCGATATTTCCGAAATTATCGCGATATTTTGAAATTATGCTAACCGGAGAAGAAAGCCGGATACTGTCGCGGCGAAAGAGAAGGGTCCCGGCAAGAGGGGGTGGAAGAGATTCGAGGGGGGGGGAAGACGAGCCGCGACGGGGGTGGGAATCCGAAACACAAAAGTGAGGGGAACCCGAGAGACTAACAGATCTTTGGAAATTTGCATTTTCAATGGTTGGATCTGTGGGCGGGGAAGCACACCGTGGACGCGAGAGTGTTGGGGGGGGCGCGGAGAAGAAAGCAGGGTGAGGTGGGGGGGTGAAAAGAAAGCAGGGTGCTGCGGGTGCGGAGGAAGAAAGGAAGGAAGATAGGCGCGGGGGGAAGAAAGCAGGGTGCTGCGGGTGCGGAGGAAGAAATGAAGGAAGATGGGCGGGGGGGGGGGGCGGGGGGGGCGAAGAGATAATTGACTAAATAGATAATTGATAATTGACTAAATAAACATCCTGCAAAGTTTCAATAAAAATTTCCAAGTTTTTCTTACAATTTCCGTGGTTTCCATATAATTTTTATCGATATCGATATTATCCCGATATTTCCATCGATATTTCCGTGTTTTCGGATTACCGATATTACCGATATTTAATACCTTGACGACTTTGTTTGTTGTAGGTACATTTGTCTAAAGGTCAACCTATGCCACCAGTTTCTACCATGTGGCACAAAAAGAGTTAAATGAGCAGTGATATTAGAGTGAAAAATTTGTACTCAAAATATCAGGGGCGTGTTGATCAATTTAAGCAACTTGGAGGGCTAGAGAATGTAGCCACTAATGATATTGTGGCTCTTGAAAATGATTAAAAATGTTTTGATAGATATGTTGAAATTTCCTTTTTTTTTTTTAGTTTATTTTCTTTCATGTTTTAAGTTTAGAACTCATGGTGAAAAAATTGGTAATGTGAAAAAGGGAATTATCTACAACAATCTTCCTGTAATTCTCGAATCAAGACAAGCAAGTTTAACTACTTACTGTTGAAAAAGTTGATAATTGGTTTTTTTTTTAATTGCAGGGTTTTTTTGGTTTTTTAAATCTTAGTGTTTTCCATGTTGTCAAATATCTATACCTCGTAATTGGAAAATTCCAAGGAGAAACTTCTTACCAATGTTCTTAGATTATAAACTTCCTTACTTGTTGATAAATTTAAGGAGATGAATTGTTTGATTTGTTGCTTATGCACATCAGTAGAAAGAAAAAAGGCAAATGGTTGGGTTTGATAGCAGACAGAGAAAAAATTAGCCATGGAAATGCTAGTGGGAAGAGGGGGGGGGGGGGGGGGCAAGAACACCTCTTTTTAAAATAAAAAAAATTCAATTTATAGATGTTATTTTATAAAGGGAATGAGTGTAAAGATAACTTAACATTTTGAAATGGGTTTGAGAAGGTAGTTTAAGTAATAAATTTGGATTTAAGGAGAGATTAATTCTTTAATAAAAAACAATATGGGTGAAGAGAATAAGTTGGGTATAGAAATAGGTTACATGGATTCAAATAAAATTTCCCTTAATTGATTTGCTAGTGAAACTGTTGTTTTAGTCTCATTTTACCACAATAAAACTGATTTTGTCTCACTTTGTCCCTAAATTGCTCTTTTGTTGCATTTAATTTCAGTTCACCTAATTTTCGTCCATTCCAACATATAAATGCTAAATTAAAGTGTATTATGAACATTTTATTTTTGACACAACTCTTGTCACATCTCGGCCCGGGGCGGATCACTTCCCAGGCCCGCTCCACCACCGTAGCACGATATTGTCTGCTTTGGGCTTACCATTCCCTCACGGTTTTGTTTCTGGGAACTCACGAGCAACTTCCCAGTGGATCACCCATCATGGGAGTGCTCTAGCCCCCTTCTCGCTTAACTTCGGAATTCCTACGGAACCCGAAGCCAGTGAGCTCCCAAAAGGCCTCGTGCTAGGTAGGGATGAGAATATACATTTAAGGATCACTCCCATGGGCGATGTGGGATGTTACAACTTTTTTATCTCCAACTTGCTTGCTAAAATAATCTCAATTCCATTTTCAATAACTATGTTTTTTTGCGAGTTGATGGAATTGAAGAAAATGGGATAAATTAAGACTAAATGAGACAAAAATGACAGTTTCATGGGACTAAATAAGACAAAAATGACAATTTCGTGGAATTGAAGCAGTTTATTGTTTGGTAGGGAACCAACTAAATACCTTTGCATTGTATAGAAGCGCTTTTGATATTATATTGAGTGTTTGGTTGTCAAATAAAAAAAACATTTTCATTAGTAATAAATTAAAGACTTTTTTCTTAAATTTTTTTGCATAAGTTCTTTTTCGTATATAATCAGCACACAAGTTGATTAAATTGTTCATGAACAATATAAAAAAAAAAATGTTCACTAACAAAACGATAATTAAAATATACAATAGTTAACCATTTGTTTTTTTTTTTAAACAAAACGACACATTTGCATGACAATCAAATGTGGAATAAGTATTAACTTGACATAAGAACAACATCAATTCTTTTTCATTCAACATCTATTTCTCACCTCTGAAACGAATTTTCATCAACAATCTCTTCATCTTTATGGTCTTCCTCATGTTAAAGCAGAAGCAACTCATAATCATCATCATAAGGTTGGAACCCTTGATATGAATCAATAGCTCAACTACACTCAGTGGCGGATCCACAGTGGGGTCAATGGGGTCGCACGACCCCTTGGAAGCCATGGAAAAAACCTTAGAGACCCCTTGGAGCTGCTGGTGAGACCCCTTGGCTGCACACCAAGTGTTCGACGAAAGGTCTGAAAGAACTCCTCGGCTAGGCAAAACGAAGACGAAGACGAAGGCGCGCCGCGCGCCTGTTTTTTTTTTTAAAACAACCTGGGCAAAATGACATCGTTTTGGCCCACGAAATTTTTTTAAATGACCTGGCCAAAACGACGTCGTTTTGGGCCAGGTCTGAACAAAAAAAATTAATGCCCAGCGTGTTCTTTTCAGCCCTATTTCACACAGATTCATTCCAAAACCCCCAAATTTCTTTTGTTTTCTCTTCCTCTCCAACCCTAAGTTCCAAACTCAATCCCCCCCCCCAAACCCTCAACTTCATCTCCTCCCTTGCTGCCGCCATTAAGGTGCCTTTGTGCTGCTGTCGTCGTCACTGTGGTGGTGGTGCCACCAGCTTTGCTCTTTGTATTTGCTCATTGTTATTGTGAAATTTCACAATTCAAGTAAGTTCTAAACCCTATGTATGATATATTTAATTTAAGTGAAACCTAATTCACATTTATTTTGATTATATTGGTGGTTTGTTTATATTGTGAGTATTTATTTTGAATATTTTGTATATGTAGAATATATTTAATTTAATTGAAATTAAATTCATATTTATTTTGATTATATTGATGGTTTGTTTATATTGTGAGTTTTTATTTTCATTATTTTGTATATGTAGAATGCAAGATGAGATATTTAATTTAATTGAAATCCAATTCATACTTTTTTTTATTATGTTGATGGTTTGTTTATATTGTGAGTATTTATTTTGAATATTTTGTGACACACCCCGAAAAGCTCAACAGATCCGCTGTAAAACGAGTATGTATGAAAGAATGCATATGCCATGCCAAAGTATCAACTGAATGCCGAAGCATCAACACATGAAACACATCATGAACTTACGACAACTTGGAGGCAACTCAAGCCTGTAAGCAACTTCATCGGCTATATACTTTATTTCTGGGAAATTATACGGGTTTTACGGCGAGGGGTTATAACTTTTGAAAGGAAAGGTTTTGAAAAGAATTGTTGTTGACCCACTCAGTTTTATGTTTTTTTCGCCCCTCCAGGTTCGAGATAGAGCAGAGCTTTGGTGGCCACGAGGAATCCAACGGTGTTCTGACAGAATTGAACAAATGTAGGTTTCACCTTCGGGTGTTATATCTTAGTATTTGTATCTTTAAAGCTTCCGAACTGTGTAAATGGTTACGTCACTCTCGCGTGACGGCCAGCATGCCCTCCTTCGGGGGACGGGGTGTGTCATTTTGTATATGTAGAATATATTTAATTTAATTGAAATTCAATTCATATTTATTTTGATTATATTGATGGTTTGTTTATATTGTGAGTTTTTATTTTTATTATTTTGTATATGTAGAATGCAAGATGAGATATTTAATTTAATTGAAATCCAATTCATATTTATTTTGA
Organism: Heteromeles arbutifolia; assembly: GCA_024362995.1. Classification (NCBI taxonomy): domain Eukaryota; kingdom Viridiplantae; phylum Streptophyta; class Magnoliopsida; order Rosales; family Rosaceae; genus Heteromeles; species Heteromeles arbutifolia. Next base: position 31,410,361 of record JANCRC010000004.1, read on the forward strand.
TTATGTTGATGGTTTGTTTATATTGTGAGTATTTATTTTGAATATTTTGTATATGTAGAATTATTATGGAACGGTTTTTTAAGAGAAAGTCATCATCGGGTTCGGGTAGTTCGAATAATGTTGATAGTTCAAATACTGTTGGTAGTTCAAGAACTCCAAGTTCAAGACAAAGTCAGTTAGATGGTGTTTTGGGTAATCTTGAAGCGGATCCTGGATTGAGAACTCGAATAATAGAGTACGATGCTAATATGAGAGATGAGGTCCGAAGATCATATCTACAAAAAGGACCTTGTCAACCTAGAGGTCATAATTTCCCAATAACTAATATGTCGGGAATTAATCAACGTTTCATTCCCCAATGGTTTGATGAGTTTGATTGGTTGGAGTATAGTATATCTAAAGATGCGGCATTTTGTCTCTATTACTATCTCTTTAAAACCAATTTTGCACAAGTGGGTAATGAAGCTTTCACTGGAGATGGATTTAAGACTTGGAAGAATGGGAGAGAAAGATTTAAGATGCATGTTGGACTGGTTGGGAGTGTTCATAATAAGGCTAGAGAAGCTGCTACAAATTTGATGAATCAAGCTACACATATTGAAACGGCAGTGAGCAAACACTCCGACCAAGCTCGTAAGGCTTATCGCACATGCTTGAATGCATCAATCAAGTGCACTAAGTTTTTATTGCGACAAGGTCTTCCTTTTCGTGGCCATGATGAAAGTGCCACTTCAAGCAATATGGGAAATTACTTGGAGCTATTGCAATTCCTTGCAGATAATAATGATAAAGTTAGAGAAGTTGTGATGGAAAATGCTCCGGGGAATCTCAAATTACTAGCTCCTAGCATTCAAAAAGAAATTGTGAATTCATGTGCCCTTGAAACACTTGATGCTATCATGGATGGTCTAAAAGATAGATTCTTTTCAATATTGGTGGATGAAGCACGTGATGTGTCGGTGAAAGAGCAAATGGCTATGATGTTGCGTTATGTGGATGACAACGGGCATGTAATTGAAAGATTTGTGGGTATCCAACATGTTTCCAACACTACTTCAAGTTCACTAAAGGATGCTATTGACACATTATTTTCTCACAACGGTTTGAGCATTTCCAAGCTACGAGGACAAGGTTATGATGGTGCTAGCAATATGAGAGGTGAGTTGAATGGCCTTAAAACAAAGATATTGAGAGAACAACCTTGTGCATATTATGTTCATTGCTTTGCTCATCAACTTCAACTAGCTCTTGTTGCCGTAACAAAGAAGAATATAGACATTACCTCTTTTTTTGCAACGGCTAATAGTGTGGTTAATCATGTTGGAGCATCTTGTAAGCGGCGTGATTTACTTAGAGGGCAACTTCAAGAAGAGCTTGTGATAGCTTTTGAAAATGATTGTCTTATAACGGGGCGAGGCTTAAATCAAGAAACAAGTCTCAAACGTGCCGGTGACACACGATGGAACTCACACTATGGTACCTTGATTAGCATCATTTCCATGTTTTCATCCGTGGTTCATGTGCTTTAAATGGTTATTGATGATAATCACAATGAAAGTGCGGGTGAAGCAAATAAGTTAATGAGAGAAATACGTACTTTTGAGTTTGTGTTTCACCTTTTCTTAATGAAAGTCATATTGGGACTCACAAATGATTTGTCACAAGCATTGCAAAGGAAAGATCAAGAAATTGTGAATGCAATGGCTTTAGTGAAATCATGCAAGGAAAAGCTACATTGGATGAGGAATAATGGGTTCGATGCATTGGTTGATGAAGTATCTTCTTTTTGTGAAAAACATTATATTGATGTTCCTAACATGGAAGAGGCATTTATACTTCCAGGGAGGTCAAGGAGTAATGCTCCAATAAAGACAAATCGTCATCATTATCGTGTGGAGCTCTTTATTTATGTCATTGATGAGCAAATTACGGAGTTAGAGGATCGCTTTAATGAGGTAAATACTGAGTTGCTTATTTGTTTGGCATGTTTGAGTCCGAAAGATTCATTTGTAGCTTTTGATAAACCAAAGTTACTTCGTCTTGCTCAATTTTATCTTCAAGACTTTTCGGATGAGGATCGTTTGGCACTTGAAGATCAACTTGAGATTTATATTCATTATGTGCGTTCCAGTAGTGATTTCTCTCAATTGGAAGGGATTGGTGATCTTGCAAAAAAAATGGTGGAGACAAGGATGCATCAAGTATTCAATTATGTATATTTGCTCATTACATTGTCTTTAGTTTTACCAGTTGCAACTGCTTCAGTGGAGAGAGCATTTTCTGTCATGAATATTGTTAAGGGTCCACTTAGGAACAAAATGGGAGATCAATGGTTGAGTGATAGCTTGCTTGTTTATATTGAGAGAGATATTTTTGTTTGTATTGAAAATGAAGCTATAATGCTTCGTTTTCAAAATATGAAACCTCGTCGTGGATAATTATAGTTTGTAATATTGTTTCCGTTATGAATTATGAATGAAAGTACTATGATTTCATTTTCAACATGTTTTTCCATCCTAAATTTTTTTTTGGACTTTGACACTACGACCCCTTGTGGTAAGATTCTTGGCTCCGCCACTTACTACAGTGTAATTGCGTACTTAATAGGTTCTTGGAATACCTCAACTTGTTTTTTTGGGGAAACACGAATACCTCAACTTAGGAGCTATGATTGACAACTAGGTGTCATTTACGATCTGTGAGACCCGTGGAGCGAATGACTTGTTTGACGCTAAAGGGTTGAACTGAAAACGGTTTTAAGTTGGTAAATGAGATTAATTACAGTGTGACGGAATAATTAAAGTGCTGAAATAAAAACGACCGCAGATATTCAGACTGGGCTGAGTAATATCCGGGTTCCATCCTGACCAATTTCATTCAGCACGAGGCCCGTAGCTGAATCCGTAATTTCGGACACTTTCGAGCCCCTTTTCCTACTCACAGTCTCACATGGTCTCCTCTCACTGTCGAAGCTCCCTCCCACAGACATATCTTGTTATCTACGAAGACACCGTCGCGGAGCTGCTGCATGCTCGCCGCAACCAGGTACAATCTCATACTCCTAGTCTCTGATCTTACAGTATCTTTATGCTTATAGACTGCTGTTTGGTTGCCGAGAAAATCCGAGAAAGTTTTAAGTAGTCTCAGGAAACTGCTCGATCTCATTTCCTAATTGCTCTGAAACAATTATAGTGCACTTGTGATTTTTCATCTGTCTCTTTATTTTGTGAATCTGATCAACCCCAAACTGATATTCCAATACAATAGTTTCGACGTCACTCCCATTTTTTATTTGTGTATCTGAAGAACTGGAACCGATTTGGTAGTGAGAATTCAGCGTTAGATCCATAGCTTTTCGTTTATGAGGTTGCGAAGTCACTCGTATTCACTTCAATTTCGGCATTGATTGAGAATTTAGTTGCTTGGAAAGTAATTAGATCAAGGAATTTTAATCCTGTGTATATAATCCCACTGTTGAGATTACAGTTAAGTAAGTGGATATAGTTGACTATATGCTATTTTAGGTAATACGTGGTTAATTATCGTTGCTAAATATTTACTTAGTTTTCCCTGCAATGAATGATAAGGTTCATAAGCTTTGGCGGCACTCGCATTTTCATTTTTCTACTTTGAAGAGAATAAATGAAGTATTTTGTTATAGACTTATAGCTGACTGTGCATGTTGGAATTATAGATGATATGTGGTTATTTTAGAGTCTAAACTATTGGTTTACGATTTAACTAATTCAATTAGAAATCATGGAACTACAAAATTGTTTATTATTGACAATGAGCTACCATGCAAGTTTTGCTGTAATCATAATTTGAGCCTTATTCTTCTTCGATGTGCTTTTTCGGGAGATGTTATTGGCATTCCAAAAGGTAAACTGTGAATAACCTACCTGCTTTCAAGACCTTGCTAGACGGTTTCAACCTTTTTCCGAGGCATGGCTTACTGTGAATGAACATACCATTCACGTTGGATGCTTTATGGAGGTGTTAACTATGCTTTTGTTCAATGTTTATGTTATAGTGGAATGTTGAAATACCAACTGTAACTGATATGCCATCTTGTAAACTGTTTTTCCTCTCTGCTTTTTTTCCCCTGCCAACTTTTACCTGTGCATGGCCTCGTTTATCAATGCTTCCTACCGCACTACACTAATTTGGTTACATGACACATTGCTGAGTATTTTCCTGACTTTCCTTTTGCAGGGTACATAATTTCATTTCCACTGATGAATTCCTTGTCATTTTTACCCAAAGGAATTTGCTAACAAATCCCTTCAGAAATATCTTTTGCTAAGTACTTTATGGTCCGCACTGTTACTAGATTCTGTAGGACTCAGTTCTTAAAGCCATGAACAAGCGTGCCCTCAATATTCTGCTAGGTGCCTAGGAGCATAATAGCTGCTAAATTTATTGCAATCACTGACCTTTTGGGTTGGGACTGCATCATCCCATTAAGATCACTGCATGTGGATACATTACAGGAGAGTATAACTACAATTACAAATCGTGGTTGGGTTTGACAACTTGAGTACACATGGAAGTTCAAAGACCTTCGAATGATGCAATGAAGTACCTTCCTTTAACTCCCCTGAGAGCAATTAGGGGTGTTGTGTGCTTACTTGTACTTGTTTTGACTGCATTCATGATGTTAGTCTATTTCGGCTTTTTGGGTGCTGTTATAATTAGACTTTTCAGCATACATTACAGTAGAAGAGTAACATCCTTCTTCTATGGTAATTGGATAGCTTTGTGGCCTTTTCTTTTTGAAAAGATAAACAAGACTAAAGTTATTATTTCTGGAGAAACTCTTCCTGCTGGTGAGCGCATCTTGCTTATGTCAAACCATAGGACTGAGGTTGATTGGATGTACTTGTGGGACCTGGCACTGCGAAAGGGACGCCAGGGATACATAAAGTATATTCTTAAAAGCAGTTTGATGAAACTGCCTGTGTTTGGTTGGTCGTTTCACATATTGGAGTTCATCTCTGTGGAGAGGAAGTGGGAGGTCGATGAATTAAACATGCGTCGAATGCTTTCAACTCTAAGGGATCCCAAAGATTCCCTCTGGCTTGCACTTTTCCCAGAAGGGACAGATTTCACGTAATTTCTTGAACTGCTTCTGCTTTCCATTTTTTATTGTAGAGTTGGTATAATCTATGGGTATGCAACGTTACTTTGACTATGCACAGTATCTATATATTGGTTCTCGTCTCAGACTTGTTATTCTATAATGTATTGAATTGTTTCTTCACCCGACTATTTTATGCAGTGAGCAGAAGTGCATACGCAGTCAGAAATATGCTGCTGAGAACGGATTACCTGTCCTAAAGCATGTCTTACTTCCAAAAACAAAGGGCTTCTGTGCCTCTTTAGAAGAATTGAGGGGGTCTTTGGATGCAGGTTCTCTTATTTACCTCTTATCTTTTAGGTTCACTCATTTATTTGAACTAATCTTGCTTTTTTCTTTACAATTTGAAATGCAAAACATCTTTTTCTTGAATGCGACTGATTCGCCTTTAATTGGTTCTACCTAAAATTGACTCATCTTCAGCTAACAATATTAATTACTCGACTTACAAGCAGTGCTGCCCTACTTATAAAAGTTCCCTCTTCTTTTTTTCTGAAATTTGTTTATGTTTTTCTTTATTAATGTATTCAAAGAATTATCCGTTGACTCTCTGGATGAAACCAAACCTTGGCTTTGCATAAAGCTTGTATGCTCATGTGGCTTTTGACTATTACTAGAAATTTTTAACTTGGCACTTCAAACGTCAGTACTTTATTACTCATTTAGGGCCTTGCTTTCCTATTAATTCAAAGACTTAAATCAAGTATTTGAATATATGGATTTTGTTGTCGGTCTGTGCAGAGAGAATTTTGAAACTCTAACCCATACTGTTGAATATCTACACAATCCAGATCTTGTCGATCAGAATGGGTTGAAGTTAGTTACAAGAATCTGATAATATTCGGACTACCTTGTCTTCTTTCCAAAAAATTCAACTTCATGGAATATTCTTCTTATCACTTGGGATGACTTCATGGCTTCTTGTTTGAATATTCTTCTTATCTGTGGTTGGAATGCTTGAGTTGCAGGATTTCATTCTTCATACCTCTGTATTTGCATTCATTTACCCAAAACTTTAATTGTTAATCATTTTTTGTTTACCTTTCAATTTGATGATTTACAGTCAAGTAGTGGTGTTCTACAGAAGAAAAAAACGTTGTTGGACCATATAGGATTGAGGTTATACGACTATATACTATTGAGCTTGTTTGACATTCTAGCCACGTCTTTTAGAGCATGTAGAAGGTCATTGTGTTATTTTTTTCACTTCACCTTTACCTCTTAAAATGTAATTTAGTCTCTGTTTACCGCAGTTTATGATGTGACTATTGGCTACAAACCCAGCTGCCCTACTTTCTTCGACAATGCCTCTGGTGTGAACCCTTCTGAAGTTCATATGCATGTCCAACGTATCCCCCTTGACAATATTCCAACATCTGAAGACGAAGTTACAACTTGGTTAATAAACAGATTTCATCTCAAGGACCAGTTGCTTTCTGAATTTGATTCTCAAGGGCATTTTCCCCATGAAGGATCCGAAGGTGACCTTTCTACTCTGAAGTGCCTTCTTAATTTTGTGGCCGTAAGTATCATGACTGGAATATTTACATACCTAACCATTTTCTCGTCCATCTGGTTTAAAATTTACGTAACTTCGGTATGCGCTTATCTCACAGCCGCAACCATTTACAATTGTCGACCGTCACCACTTTTTAGCCTTGTAAAAGGTTTGTTTAAGCACAAATCATCTTAGTATCGAGGGAAAGACGAGAGGTTCTAGGTTTGATCCTTCTACTGGTTGTAATTCATAAGTGGGTCTCGATCCCATACAGACACAAGAAAAGTTTCATTATTGAGAAGAGTCTATGATGCAGATTATTTAACTTACAGTTGAAAATGCCAGATCCAGAAGGGTAAATTTACTCTGCTTTTTTAAAGCTGTTCATCCCAAACGGGCATGCGAACGATGTCGTTCGATGTGTCATGTGATTTGTAGAAAATAAAATGAGATCTATTTGCAATGTCTTCCTCCATTATAATCAAGAAATTGTGAAGGTTTTCAACCAAAAAGAAATTGTCAAGGTTTGTAGGATTTTGAAACGAAAATTAATATGTAATTAATTAACTAAATGTCTATGCTCTACTTAATGAGTAGCAAATTTCCTTTTCAATATAAATAATGATTTTCGCACACTAATTTTCTCTATTATAAATTGTTATTTTTGGTGTTTGGATTGAACAATCAATAAATAAAAGTAAATAATAGTGTGTGAAAATTATTTTCCTTTAAACAATTAGCAAGGAAACATAAGATTCCTTGAATTGGTGTCCTACAAAAATCAGACTTTTGTTCCAAAATTCGTCTTCTCCAGAAATCCACCAATTTGGGAAGCGGTGGGAGGACATGTGAATACAGGAGGCGGTGCGAGGGATCTGTGAATACGAGAAGTTGTTGGGGCTGGAGAAGAAGATGATATGGAGGAAAGGGGGAGGCGTGGAGGCGTGGAAGACCCTTGAAAAACGGAGCTGATGGGAAGGGCTGGGGAAGAAAAGGGGAAGGCGTGGTAGGGCTGTGAAAAAAGGGAAGGCGTGCGAGGGCTGTGCAGGTTGGGGAAGGAAAGAACAGTACTTGGCTACTCAAAAATGAGTAGGAACTTCTACCCATAATTCTTAGTATTTGAATCACAGAGCTTTGTGTTTATAATCAAAACGGTTCATATTATCAATCACACTGTAAAGATCATCTCTGCATAAAATGAATTAAAACTAAAGTCGTTTAATCAATCTATTCTAGCAAATACATAGACGGTTCATAATGCTTTTACAAATTTCATTCATTTGTTTTTATACAGTTCAATGACTAAACAACCTTTAATTGATTTTTTGCATAGAGGATCTTTATAGGGTGATTTATAATATGAACGGTTTCGATTAGAAACACAAAGTTCTATAAATTGGCAACGAACAATTTTGAGTAGGAGTTCCTACGCATCCTTTGAGTAGCCAAGTATTGTTCAGCAAGAAAATATTGGAGATCGGGAAGAGTAGACAATTGATGAATTTTATTTGGATAAATGTTATTATATAGATTAAAAGTTTATATAAGGTTATCTACATAAACTTAAATTTTATTAATTAGTACAAGAATAATCTATTTTAACGAGGGCAATTTAGTAATCAAGCAAGTTTTAATTCTGATTCAGGTGAATTAGTAAACAAGTTATATGAAACTAATATCATTCTTACTCCAATTCTAGCTAGTTTAGTAAATAATTTTAACAGAAATCTAATTATGATTCCCCCTCAATCCAATTCTTCATTAATTCAATTATCCTCAATCTGATTAGGGATGATTACACAAGCCAAAAATGTGATTTTCCTTTTTCATGGATGTACAATGGTTTGCTTATATGACTTGGATTTTCAATCATTTGTTTGTCAACTCCTCGTGAATGTAATCGAGCATGTTTGGTTTTTTTAATCCCCAATCAAAACTTATATTTGTGAATTGTCAACTAACTCTTGCTTTTGTGATATTTTTCTTCCTAATGATTAAGACGGAAAGCCAAAAAGGTACCCCTTGTGTAGGCACACAGTGTAAGTAAGTTGATATTTCTAGAGTTCGGATCAATTTTATTTTTATCTCATGACCACAAGAGACTTACATACACTCTCCAATGCAACGTTAATAACATGAAAGGTGTATGTGTCATTCTTCGTGTCCATGGTAAAAGGTTAGATGGTTGCCTTACCCTTCTTTGAAAGCTAAATTTAAAAGAAGAAAAAAAAGGAAGGGGTGATGAATTAACCACATTCCTTGGCATCAAGTTGGATTGGGTGTTTATGTTTTTATAATATTTTTTTTTTGGTCAAACAATAGAAGATTTTATTAGATTGAGATAAAAATTTGTAACACATTGAACAACGAATCCAGCTCAGAACAATCCCACCGACAAAGGTCATCCAAACGGTGATACATGTATTTCATTTGTTATTAATAAATATCATACATTTTCTAAAAAAAAAGTAAGCAATAGCATCAATACCCACTTATACATTTTTTTAAAAAAATATTTTTCTTTCATAATCATTAATTTTCGTCCGATAGAATGAAAAATATTTCATGACATTAATTCACATAATATCCATACAATTAACTAATTGTAGAAAACAAATAATACCCATATAATTAATTATACATAACGAATAAGTAATTGGGGGTATTATAGGCATCTAAAAATACAAATCGTGTAAAGTTAATCCTAATTAAGAAATTTGCTTGGGGTGAAGCCTAATAATGGGTTTTCAGTCAGAAAATTAAATTTTAAAGGCTAAAGTCATATTTTTATTTAAAAGTAATTAACCAAGCCAAAACAAAGAAGGACATTCTAAAAGATGAAATTTTATTCCTAGTCGGGAACGTCTGCAGCTGAGACGAGTTGTAAACTCAAACATGTGAATTGTGAGTTTTTCACACGGGATTGAATGAGTCGCAGGGGTTTTCCTCGTTGCCGGAGAAAAAGACATGGATACAAGAGAATTACATAGAGTTAGCTTAGTTGGTTATGAACAATTGAAAATCAACCATAAAAGGAGAGACCATAACCTTACTCCTCTTGAAACTTGCAAGTTTCAACTCTCAAATTGTAGCAATTAAGCATGCTTTACACAGAAGAAAGATGCCTATATGGGCAATCCAAACAAAAAGAGACCTCCCATTGCCAATACCTTCAAATATTTCCGGCACGACATTCCGATATTCGATGAGTTCACAAAGTTATGGACCAAAAGATATCATCAAAGCTAAGCAATCAAGTAGGTTAAAGTCAATTTCTTGCCTAAATATTGAGAGAGGAGGTCAAATGTATATAATCTTACGTTATTTTTATACATCAACCAATTGTCTGGATCCAAGTTACAATCTAAGAATGAACAAATATGATGACAAAGAAAAAACAAACAGAAAGTTAACACAAATTCGAATGTCTTGAAACATCAAAACAGAAACTGGTTAAATTCCGAGGGTCGTCGATTTTCAGTTGTTGGAATGTTTGATGATCCTCTGCAGAACCACGGTCCTTGCTCTTCGAATGTCGCGGCTGCAGATATCAGCTTGAGTTCCCAAATCCTCCACATTCTTCATAAACACTCCCAACTTCTTTTTAATCTCCTCTATCGCAACTTTCACCGCGTCTTCCTCAATGGCAAAGCTTGCATTCTGCAAGATGGACTCGATATCAATTTCCAATCGATCAATGAGAACCCGAATGTTGTCCAAGTCCTTAATGGCAACATAAGTTCCTACTTGCATTGAGCTAAGCACTTCCCTTTGACCCCTCAAAGCAAGTTCATAGTTTTTCCACAAGGAGTCAATCCACTTCCCCATTGAGCCTATCGGGATAGAACTAGCAGCGGCCAGAGCTGCTGCGACAGGTGGAGCAGCCATGGCTGCCGCCACAACAGAACAAATCAACACGGCAGCGAATGTAGCAACAAATATCATACTAGTGACCTTCCTCCAAGCATTAATACCTTTGAGCTTCTTATCGAGCTTGTTCTTTCGCAGTTGCAACTTCTCGAGCATTGATATTTGTTGCTTATAAACAGATTGAAATATTTGAAAGAAGTCCTCAGTAAAAGGATCACCTATCGCCTTGAAATTCTTCAATTCCTCCAAAGTCCTCGTGTATCGACTGCCTCCCATTTCGGTCTCCTCCTCGAATTGCTGAAGCCCAACGAGAATAAGCAACTGGCTATCGCGAGCTCGCTTCAAACACTTGTCCAATGCAGTACAGAAATCCAGAGTCTGCAAGCTGTTCTCAAAATACTCCTCAACCAGCTCAAACAACTCCTGATTTTTCCATATGTCTTTCTTGCACTCCAAGATAACTTTCACAACTTCCTGATTCATCTCCAACAGACATCCTGTCACCTCCTTTAAGGAATCGAAGGAAAGGGCTCGGACTTCGACTCCTGCTGCGATTGTGTTGATGACTTGATTGGTTCGGGTATGGAGGTTCGTGTCGAAGGACTGCAATTCTGCATCGAGCTTGCAAGCTGCCTCATATGAACTCAACTGATCAGTTGTGTATTGCAAATTGTTCAGATTGATAGCAGATGACGATGTTTCAGCGCTCTTTTTGCTCATATGGCTTCCCATGGCTTCAATCCAGATCTAAACAAGCAAAAACAGAACAAACCCAGAAATAAAAAACCATGAAATTCTTCCCCAAATCAAATCTCCAACCCCAGATTTCTGACAAAAAAATAAGGAACATGCAGATTTGAGCAAAATCCACTTCGCCAAATCCAATGAATTTCTTCCTTTTATACAAAAAAATCAACCTTGAAGACTCCACCGCCACAAATCAGTGAGTAAAAGCATTAAAAGCAGCAAACTTTTTGAGCTTTTCCAACCGACCTCAATAAACAAGACCAATCCAAAACAAAATGAAGAGAGATTTCCAGCTTTGACAGGAGAATAAAAGAAAATCGGTAAAATAGATGATGGGTTTTGATTAAATAAAGGGAAAATCAAGGTGGTGGGAGAGATGAACGAGAAAAGTTGAAGAGAAAAAAGGGATTTTAATGGGAAATAAAATATGGGGTTTGGGGTTTTGAGATTTCAGATTTTGGAAATAACTTGCACGCATGAGGGAGAAATGAGTGCAATGGGCATGGAAAGTGCGGGAAGCAATGTCCCTTCTCTCTCTAAAAAACCCTATTAGGCCGCCTTTATCTTTAACTTTCTCTCTCTAAAAACCAAAATCTGTGAGAGAGTTGTGTGTATGTGGCTGAGTTTACAGTTTTAACGCCCAAAGCAACAGTTACCGCCTGACCCTGAATTTGTTGGAAGGATTGGGGGTGGCGGAGGAAGCTTCGGACCAAGGGCTTTTGCCTTCTGGTTTTCTTTGGTTTGGCAGTAATTATGGCAAAAGCCAAAGCAGTGCATAACAAGTCTAAGTGATGATCTCTTGGACCAAGAAAGGTAAAACAGCTGCATTTGTACTGTTTACAGAGGGTTAAAGGCTGTTTGAGAGGGCCCTACCCACAGTCTAAATTACTCAAATACCCCCAAGAAGTTTCTTATGATGACTTTTTAGTTTAGATTAATCTAAAGTTTGAATCCGCTCTCATAATTTTATTGTTTTAAAAAAAGATCAGTAGGTGGTTTTGTTATGATAATTTACCTTTTGGGGTTGAAAATACTCTAAAAACATTTCAGCCTTTCTTTAGAAATCATCGTGCGATTCACAAGTATCAAGAAACGAACTCAAGACGTGTCGTGTGAAATACGAGCCTAAAATTTATCGTCAATCTATGGGCGCCTTGGCCACCCTGTGGTGGTTAATCCGATTTCATAATTTAGATTATGGAAATAATAAACATACACTTTTTCTCTTTTTATAGACTCATTTTTTATTTTATTTGTTGTTTTTGTTTAATTTATTTAGTCAGACAACTATAAATAAAAAGATTATTTGAAAGATTAAAAAATCTGAATCAACTCACTTTAAATTAAATCGATCTCTTGAGAAAAATAAATGATAACATTTTTGTTTACAACTCAAATTAATGTCAAGTTTATCAACCTTTCTTTTTTAGTTATTTCACTTTATGGTTCTGATAAACATCAAATATTAGATAAGAATGAAAGAAAAACTAAAAAGAAAAGCCATAGTATTGTATAGAACAAGATACCTATCCTTTCTCAAAATTTCCAAATTGTATTTCACAAGCATGGCTTCTAAGATTTTCTTTCTTTTTTCATCTAGTAAAGGGGAGTGAGTAAGATTTCAATTTCTGCCACGATTGCACATGTGAAGTGTTATATCATCATCGCTATAATTATTACAGTTATTTAGAAAGCGTACAGTTTTCAAGAAGGACATCATGGATTAAATTTGAAAGCTCTTCGAACCAACATAAAATGAAATTAGAAAATAAGGCAAACTTGACAAATTTAAGCACCACACAATTGGCGGAATGACGGGTACGACATACTCTAGAAGCAGCACGTTGTAACAGTGAGCTAGAATATAATGAAGAAAATGATGATTACACATGAGCTAGATTAGTACCTGTGTTGTTTGATGTTCTTCAAATTTGTTAATCTGGTAAGGCCTCCTCCAACCTGGGCTAAATGCCAAATTACCCCATTTATTCCCCCCACCCCCCCCCCCCCAATGCGTGGACTCGCCTGCATTTGGGGCACTCTCGGCCCCCCACTCGTCGACGCGCCCCACGCGGACCACATCAATTCAGCTCCTGACAGTGAGGTGGGCCCACTGACAGGGCCCCTGTCGGCCACTTCCCCGAGCCCAACGGCTCTTTTCCGCATCGAACGGCCACAATTTAAGGACCGTTGATCCAACGGTCCAAATTCAAATTTTATTTTTTTAAAATTTGTTATTTTAAAATACATTGAATCCAACGGTTGAGATCTAATATAATCAAATCTAACAGTAAAAAAAAAGATCTAACAGCCCAAATTTAAATCCAACGGCTAAAATAATTAAAAAAAATTATTTAACTCAAAATTCACCCAAAAACTCTATAAATATCTATGTATTTGTTCAAACATCCACACAAAACTCAATTTTCTCCTACAATTCTTCCAATTTCTCTTTCTACCATTTCTTTCCATTTCCAAATTGTTCAACATGGCAAGAAAGCATATTAGAGGTCGTAATTGGACCTGTGAGGAAGATGTTGCTTTATGCTTGGCATGGGTTTCTATTAGCGAAGATGGTGCAGTTGGCACAAATCAAAATAAAAAAGGTTTTGTGGGATAAAATCAGTGCAAAGTTTCAAGAAAACTACAACGATGGCGGAAAGGTCGGTGGTGGTGTTTACGATCGATGGAAGACTATCAACAAAGCATGCACTTTATGGAAGGGAAGCTTGGAGAGAGCCGTGGTTGGCATGGCTAGATTAGGCATGATGCTCATATTGCATAAGCGAGTTTGCAATTTCAACTTCGGCGTTGATCATTTATGCATCCTCAATGTCAAGCCTTGCTTGGTATTGTGCCATCTGCATTGCCCAACTATGCCTTCTTCTATCACTCATTGATGAGATATTGAGGATTTTTAGGAAACAAAAACATTTTGAAAGTTGAAAGATTGGTGAATATAGAGGATGATTGAAGGTTGAAAGATTGTGTGATCAACTGATATTGGACATGTGTTTATATAGAGGACGATTGATGAAAGTTGAATGGTTGGTGAAAGTTGAAAGTTTGGTGGTTGAACGGTTGGTGAAAGTTGAAAGTTTGGTTAAACGGTTGTGGAAAATTTAGTGATTTTTCAATATTTATAGGAATTTAAATATTTTTAGACTAAAATGTTCATAAAATTAATTTACGATAGTCTACATAATTTTTTTTATTTTAAAAAAGGTTAATTTAAGAAAAAAAATTAGTCTAAGTTCATTCTTTAATAATCCAGGGCTAAAATTTTAGGCCAGAAGGGTTGGAGCAAAAAAGCTGTTTCTGGGCTAAAAGATAAATTTTCCGGGCTAAAAAAGCCTTTCATTCTTTAAGAGCAGTTCCACCGTGGGCTATTGCTGTAACATCCCACATCGCCCAGGGGAGTGATCCCTAAATGTATGTTCTCATCCCTACCTAGCACAAGGCCTTTTGGGAGCTCACTGGCTTCGGGTTCCGTAGGAACTCTAAAGTTAAGCGAGAAGGGGGCCAGAGCACTCCCATGATGGGTGACTCACTGGGAAGTTGCTCGTTAGTTCCCAGAAACAAAACCGTGAGGGAATGGTAAGCCTAAAGCAGACAATATCGTGCTACGGTGGTGGAGCGAGCCCGGGAAATAGTCCGCCCTGGGTCGGGATGTGACAATTGGTATCAGAGCCAATCCCTGGCCGGAAGTGTGCCGACAAGGACGTCGAACCCCTAAGGGGGGTGGATTGTAACATCCCACATCATCTAGGGAAGTGATCCCTAAATGTATATTCTCATCCCTACCTAGCACGAGGCCTTTTGGGAGCTCACTGGCTTCAGGTTCCGTAGGAACTCCGAAGTTAAGCGAGAAGGGGGCCAGAGCACTCCCAGGATGGATGACCCACTGGGAAGTTGCTCGTGAGTTCCCAGAAACAAAACCGTGAGGGAATGGTAAACCCAAAGTGGACAATATCGTGCTACAGTGGTGGAGCGGGCCCGGGAAATGGTCCGCCCCGGGTCGGGATGTGACAATTGCCCGGTGGACTGGCGTTGGAAAAGGACCAGATAGACCGAGGGACTTGGTCTAGCGTGTGCTGGTGATGGAGCCCGAGCGGGCCCGAGGGAGAAGCCCGGAACAAGTTGCCAGCCCGAGAGCCCAAAGGCAACGTGACGTGGGCTGACGTCAGGGCGACGTCAGCCACAATATAAAATTAATAAAACTATAAAATGTTAATAAAGAAAAGTAAAATAAAAAAAATTGTAAAACCCAAGCTTCGAACTCAACGGCTCTCGGGAGGCTGATGAACACCCAAAGACAAATGGCAGAAATCCAGTCCCTTTGCCGCCGCACCCTACACAACCTTCGCCCCCAAGCACTCGCGATCACCCTTCTTCCACTGGCGTGCCTAGATCGCACGATTTGGGATTTGTTTTTGGGGGAGAGAGAGAGAGAGAGTTTGGTTAGGGAGCGGAGAAGATCGAAACCGTTGATGAAAGCTAAGGTGGGTGGGATGGTGAAGATGGAGGAAGAGAGGCGGCGGTGGGGTGGTGAAGATGGAGGAAGAGAGGCGATGAGGGTATGGGTGCGTTGGGGGGGGGGCACGGGTTGAAAATCTGGGTGTGGGTGTTTATTTTGGTTTTTTTTTGTTTTTGTTTTTTTTTGAATATTTAATTAATTAAATTTTTGAATATTTAATTAATTAATTAATTAATAGAAATTGGTACAACAAGACTAATTAAAAATCTTATCCGAAATTACAAATAAAATTATTTTGTATTATTTAAAAAAAAAATTAATATTTTATTGTCTATTGTCAGGGCTATTTTAATGTAGAGATGAAGATGCAAAAGACAGTTACTGTTTATTAAGGACAATTACTGTTCACTGGATAGATAGCATAATGGGGCCCTAAACACGGGGGAACTGCTCTAATGCAAGCAACTAAAATTGTAGGCAATAGAATGAGAGCTCCAAATTAACTCCAAGAAAATGATGGTTTAAAAGAAAATGATGGTTTATCTTGTCAAAGGGTCAGCATCTCAATCATAACCTCGATATTTATAATCTGAATCCCAAACAGTACCTTGCCAATCAAGAAATCACAAACTTAAAATTACAAATTTACCAAATTTACCTAAATTTTTTTATCATCCATCTTGTAATTTATGTAGGAAGCTATTCAATTTAAGCTTTTAAGTGGCAGTTTCGTAATACTTGTGGAAATTGAGGGGTTTAGAAAAACTCCCCTTACGGGTAGGAAAGCTGCCGAAAAATTATCAAAAGCAAGGCTGTTTACACTGCGTGGTCCGATCCACCTGCTTTTACGTGGTCACGGCGCGGTTTTAAGACGTGACACGTCATGGTTTGTTGACACGTGTTTCCAGGCTACTGGTTGCCGCCAATGGGAGATTTCAAAAACGTTTCCACGATACGCCACATCATATGGTTCGTGACGCGCTCCCGCTTCTTTTTTGTTTTTATTTTCATATTTTTTGTTGCTCTTATTAGCAAGAAATATTAAACTCTTTATCTTTTTCTCATCCATTTGGCATACCACACTACTTCCATCACAAGATAAAAGCCCTAATTTATGATGTGGTTTCTCTTTCTGGTTCCGCTGAATGCTCTAATAAATAATAAGTTAGTCAGGTGCACGGCAATTAAATATGATCATAGCTTTACAATATTGTTAGAAAAAATGTCTTGATAATCTTAATCTATGGTTAAGTTGTACATTTAACCATTGAATATACGTTTCCTTATAAATATATGCTTAGTTTTTGTTTTGAAACCTACAACAAATTGGAAAAAAATCCAAATAAAAAACGAAGAAAGAAAGAAAATTCAATAGAAAATTGTTAGGGTTTTTGGCAAAAGAGAGACAAGAGGAACAAGTAATCAAAGATATTGTCAACTCGATTTCATCCGGTTGGCATGCATGAAGGAAACGATTTGAGCCAAAGTCGATCTAAATCATCGTCAAGCACTCCATCCCAAACCTCAATGACTTTGAGTGCCAATGACAATGTGAAACCACTTGTCCAACCAAAAAAGTTGAAACCAGTATTATTAAGTGAAGTTACTTATCGTGGTGTATCAATGGAAAAAACTCATGTGACTCAAAGACGTGGACTTGCAATCAAGTTCATACATACACTCATATTCATGATCATTTGCTAGGAACTGTAAAAATTATTATTTATTTATTTGTTGAATTTTTTACATCTATTTTTTATATTTAAGTTTCCAATTTTTTTAGACCATCTCAACCCTTGGGTTAATGACACACTCTGATCCGGAATGTCCACTTGGACTCTGCATCGAGTTGTGTTGGCCGACATCTGGAGTCCGCGCTACCACTCCCTAGCACGAACTCCAGGTGTCGTCCATCACAACTCGATTCGGAGTCCAAGTGGACATTCTGGGGTTGGGGTGTGTCAATTTGGTATCAGAGCCACTCTGCCGTTCGGTGCGGATGTGTTGGCGAGGACACCGGGTTCTTGTTAAGTGGGGTGGATTGTGAGATCCCACATCGACCAATGGAGAGGGGGTGATGTGCCTTATATGTACATGCTCCCCTCCCTATAGCACGAGGCCTTTTGGGAACTCACTGGCTTCGGATTCCATCGGATGTGAGATCCCACATCGCCTAGGGGAGTGGATCCTGTGAGCTTTAAATGTATATTCCCATCCCTACCTAGCACGAGGGCTTTTGGGAGCTTACCGGCTTCAAAGTTCGTCGGAACTCCGAAGTTAAGCGAGTAGCGCGCGAGAGCACTCCCATGATGGGTGACCCACTGGGAAGTTCTCGTGTGAGTTCCCAAAAACAAAACTGTGAGGGTGCGGTAGAGGCCCAAAGCGGACAATATCATGCTACGGTGGAGGCGTGCTCGGGATGTGGTGGGGGCCCGGGCCGGGATGTGACAATTTGGTATCAGAGCCTAACCCTGGCCGCGTATGTGCCGACGAGGACGTCGGGCCCCTAAGGGGGGTGGATTGTGAGATCTCACATCGCCTAGGGGAGTGGATCCTGTGAGCCTTAAATATCCCACATCGTCCAGGGGAGTGGATCCTGTGAGCCTTAAATGTATATTCTCATCCCTACCTAGCACGAGACCTTTTGGGAGCTCACTGCTTTCGGGTTCCGTAGGAACTCCGAAGTTAAGCGAGAAGGGGGCTAGAGCACTCCCATGATGGGTGACCCATTGGGAAGTTGCTCGTGAGTTCCCAGAAACAAAACCTTGAGGGAATGGTAAGCCCAAAGCGGACAATATTGTGCTACGGCGGAGTCGAGCCTAGGATGTGACAGTTAAAATCTAAAATTTTTAACCCAAAAAATTTAGGTTTTAACTCAGAAATTGTTTTTCTCCTCCAACTCTTCTGGGTTAAAATTTTAGCCCGAGATTATTAAAGAATGAATTTAGGATAATTTTTCACTTTAAGTAACTTTACAAAAAAATTATGTAGATTATCCTAATTTAAATTTATGAACATTTTAATCTAAAAATATTTATATTCTAATAAATATTGACAAATCTCTAAACCGATACCATTAAACTCGTGGAACACTATGAAAAAATATGAAACACGTAAAATAATTTTTTTTAATTACTTTAGCTGTTGGATATAAATTTGGACTATTAGATCATTTTATTTTTTATTTTTTATACTATTAGATTTGATCATATTAGATCTTAGTCGTTGGATTAAATGAATTTATAAATATAAAACTAAAAAAAGTACACATATATGGTGGGCCAACTCCACTAACCCATGGGAAATCCTGAGCTAAATTTGCTCCAAAAATGAGTTTTTGGTTAAAACTCATATTTGCCCCAAGGGTTGGAGCAAGTTGGAGTAAGTTTAAAAACTAAAATTTGAGTTTTACTCTAAGAATTGGAGTAGGTCTTAGGTTCTAATCTCGAAAAAGAGACTATATTGTTTAATGCGAATTGTAGCTAAGAGCATCTCCAAATGAAATGCCAAATTGTCCACATAAACTATAATAATAAAAAAAGACAGCCACTAATTGTTTCTAACCGAAATGTCAAATCCTATGTGGCATGACATGTAATGACAGTAAAGGAGTTTGTTGTCAAATTTGACAGAAGCTTTAAATTTTTTTTACTAATGATTAAATGTCTTATATTAATATTTTAATGTCATTTATTATTTGATATTTCAATACCAACGCAATCTGTAAATAATATTATAGCCGTTAGTACAGATTACCGATGCAATATTTAATTTCTTTACTGTTAGTTCATTGAATTTAAAGTATAAGACAGAAATTGAGAAAAAAAAGGAGAGTAGTTGAGGCAGAAGATAAAGGTGTTTCTCCAAATGACAACGAAATAAATACCAAAAATAGAGTAGTTATGTCCCTTAAAACATCTGACAACAAAATCAATACCGAATGCAAATTCTCCAAATGCATACATGCTCTCAAATATAACAAGAGAGATGGTTGATATGAAGGTATCATTACGTGCTAACAGTATCTCCAATGGGAATTTCTACTTAGGACTCCTACAATCGTTTTTGAGGACTCATTTAGGAGCTTTAGAGGAATATTCGAAGCCCTAAATGAATACTGTCTATGATGGAAATTCTTTATATTATAATCACTAAATATAAGGACTAAAATATTAAAAAATTAATATTCATTTCATTGAAATATTGTAACTATTGATAAAAATAAAAAACTATTTCTAACACTGATTTTTCAAGAATTAAAATTTTTTCAAGAATTAAAAAAAAAAAGGCGAAGGAGAAATTGCCCCACTTGGGTGGGTTCAAAAAACATAAAGAGCAGCATCATTTCCACTCAAAATTAATATGGAGTCTACTATTTGAGTCCCTATATGTAGTCCTCATATTTGAGAATTCTTTTGAGGTATCCGGCAAGCCCCTATGTATTAAGATACTTTGAGGACTTCAATTCCAACCCATTGAAAGTCATTTGTCCCTATATTTAGGGACTATACGGTTTTAGGGACTCCATTTAAGGTCCCCATTGAAAATGCTCTAATAAAATATCATTTAATGTACCGAGAAACTCTCAATTTCATGAAATGGTAAATGCCACAAATTATGCACCCAAGGGGTACAAGGCTCCTTATATCCAATAGAGTAATTCTGTCTCTTTCATATGAAGGAGCCTTGTATTTCTAGAGTGCTTTATTTATGATGCTTACCATTTCATGAAATTGAGGATTTCTAGTACATCAAATGAGATTCCATTCGCACACGGTTGGAATATGATTATGATAACATGATTTTCACAATATATGTAATTATATGTGAAGGTACACCATAACATTGGTTGGTGTACTAATATACATATGATTATAGTGAAATAAGTTAATTAATTAATAAAGAAAATAATATAATTATTTATTTATTTAACTAATTAATTATAAAACGATATGAACAGATGTATTTCAGTGTGAAAAGTTATAACTTCTCCTGAAGAATACAACTTATTTCCATCTGTATATATTTGTCAAATTCCTTTCTGTCAGATTCATTCAATTCCATTCTCACTCTCTGTGCATATTATTCACACCATATTGTAATCGATAGTCTAAATGACATCCGTTTCCGATCCCGTAAACTACCTGATTTCTATCATTGGCCTCAGAGCCAAGTTTTTTTTTTCATTTCTCAGTTTTCATCCGATGACGTCTCGAACTACATTTGAGACTTCCTTTTAGTCAAGTACCGAATCCAACAACGTTCCTACTAAGATTTAACTTGAGAAGAAATTAGAGAAGAGGACGTTGGTGGATAAGGAAAATATTCAACCGATTTTGATCGAAAGTTTAGAATCGGCATCTGAGAATTTTCTTGCAGAACCCAAAACCCACAAAGATACCCAAACGTTCAAACATTATAGCCCGTCTGAAATCCCATCCTACAACCCGTTTGAACCCAGGCCTGAATTAATCTAACAATTCGAACTATATTCCCCCACACCATTTCATTCGGCAGAGAACAAAACTCAATCTGCCATTGAACCATTTCAGCGTTCAAATTCACTAAGTTCACTCCCCGACTATAATTACCATTATCAGAATTTGAACGAATTACATCCAGAGGGTTTACTCAGTCCTATTAGAACCTCAGAAAACCCATTGCAGTGGGCATCGTTGGCTGCAAAAACCAAACCTGCACAGAAACCCGAAGACCTGCAGCGTCCCATTGAACCCATATTTTCTGAACTTTTTTTCTGAAATTTGGTCACAAAACCCAAGAGTCTTACCTGCACCATCGCGAGTGATTCGTAGTCATTCGCTGACTGCGGCAAATCCGAGACTACACTCGCGATTTTCGCGCCTTCCTCCGCCGTGGACTTACCTCAGCACCCTACTGACCCATAGCAGGCAGCACCGTTTTCGTGTTCATCCAACCGTGGTCTTGTCCTCTCGCGGTAATACACAACACCGACGACACTGATTTCCTCCAATACGAATTGTTTCCACCGTTCGTGATTACCCACCGGGTTGCGAGACGAATTTTGTTCAGAAGGGGGAACGATCACATCTTTTTCAGAAGGAGAAGCGTGATTCACAAAGTCGAAATCTAGGAAGGAATTCCTCCATTTTTCAAGATTCCTTGGTTCAAAGAAATAGGGGATTTTCTTTTAGTGCTGAGCACTATGATAGTGCACGTGAAGAACCAGGAGACAATAATAAAGGTTATTGTCCATCAGAAAGTCAAATTCGCAGGTCCCTTGAGGTGGGCTCATCTTCAAGTAGGCTCAATTCGAAAAGCCACCTACAACCTTGGCAACTCCTTTGAATTCAAACTCAGGTGATATTAATTTTGTTTACCCCAATAATTTCACTCATAAGGTTGATTTGATGAATACTTTGAATAATAGTGACAAAGATCAAAAGTGGAAGCTAAGGTTTAATTTTCGGAATTCTAGAGTCAAAGTGCTTAATTATTTGGATCAATATAATACCCGTTACAATTTTATATATCCTGATTTGGCACAAAGAGAAATTTCAATTGCAAGAAATTTAAGGGGATCAAGACCACTGAGAATTGAAAGAGAATCCAGTAGACGAGAAGAGACTGCTTTTGTGCACGAAAATAGAGGAATAATTGATCAAGCCTGGCCAAGTAGACAAGCAAGAAATCCACGAGCCTTCTATCGACGTGATCGGCTGAACAAGTACTCGTCTTTCATTGATTGGACAAAGCCTTTGTGAGTGTGTGCAGTATATGCTACTAAAAATAAATAAGTTTCCATCTTTTATTTTATTTTAGTCTTTAATTTATTAAGAACATTTAGTATTTGTGGCTTGTAACAATTAAAAGTACACTAGTAGTATTTGTATTTGTATTTGTATTTAAGTCTGTATAATGTATTGTGTTTGTTTTGTAATTTTCTGAGCTATGGCAACTAAATCTTCCAAATCCGAAGTTTTTAAAATACAGAGAGGTTGAACAATGTTAATTATCGAATACGGAAGAGAATGATCAATTATCTTTTAACCCATGACAAGACTTTATACGCTATCAAGGACGAGAGGCCCCTTAGGCCCTCTAGAGTTTATAATAAATGGGTGGAAGATAATGAGTTGGCTAAGGCCGCAATTCTAAATTACATGGAAGATATATTAATTGATGCGATGTAAAACAGCACATAAATTAAACCCTCTTGTTGACAATTGTAGTATATATGTAAGTAGGGATCGTTCTAAACTAGGGATTATGAGGGATTACTAAAACACTTGAAACTGACTCAAAAACGTAAAACTAAGTTTAAAACACTAAACTAGACTCAAAGAATGCAAAACAAACTGAAAATACTCAAAAATGACTAGAATGACTCAAAACAGCTTAAAACAACCAAATAGACTCAAAACAGACTCTAGGGACAACTTTGGACGAAAATTGGTTTTGACTTGACTCAAAATACATAAAAACACAAGTTAAACAGATTCTAACTAAGTTTGACACTTTAAAGTAAAGGGGATTGAGTTTTGGACGAATTTAAAGTAAAACAAGCAAACTAAAGACTTAGACAGATTTTGGCACAAAATTGGTGTTTTGGATGGATTTTGGGTTAGCTAGAGGGTTCTTCTCCATACATGACACACTTGCATACAAACCAATTTTCAGTTGTTCATTTGATAAACCATGAAACTCAACACTCCAGATTAATTAGGTACGCTTAAATTAACCTTCAAGTTTTCCTTAAGTTATTGAATTGGATGGGAATGCGCATACAACAATTCAAAACATTCTCTAAAAGTCCCCTACGTGAACAGCACAATAAAGATACAATCAGAGATCATTAAACTTCATGAGAACTATAAGCATTGACAAGGCATTCATAACTACGATGAGCATGATACTCCTGCCAAGAATTCACTTAACACGATTGTGACTAGCAACCTCCATTACACATGAATATAAGTTCATAACGATGAGGTGAAATTCCCTTATATTCTAGCATCAAATTCATGCATGAAAACTAAGCGTGCACTCTCAATCAACATACAAGAATAAGTTATCAATCAAACAGTTAAGCAAATTGAATTCACAATTTATGAAATAACAACTGAATGTAATCAATTCATAACGTAAGTATAATCATGGTATTGAATAGCCCCTAGCCAAAAGGGCTTAGTTCCTCATAATCGCAAAATAAAGGTAAACAAATTTATACATTGAAAACAAAAGAAAGAAAACACCTAAACGCTCCAGCGATCCAAATTGAACAGCAATCACGTCCAAGAACTTTCCTTCCCTTCCTTTGCTGCGGCACAAGGTGTTGGTGATGGTTTGAAAGGTTGTTTGTATAGAGGAATGGATGGGAGAAATTATGGTGGTGTTTAGGATAGGTGAGCGGTGCGGCAATGAGGGATTAAGGTCAGAAACTGTGAAAGTTTGTGAAGAGAAAATACGACAGAGAGTGGAGAGGGATTAGAGATTGTATAGAGAATGATTTTGGCTGATAAAGTTATGTATTTATATAGCTAGGGCACGGTAAAGGCTTAGGGAAAGTGAATGAAACTCAGCTATTTTGTCCACAAAGATTAGAGGTCAGAAATCAATCAAAATAAGTAAGAAAGATACAAAATTTAAAGAAAATAGGAAATGATATGTGGCAGGAATTTATATAGGAAAAGGAATGTGATTGTGGGTCAGAAAATAGATAAGAAAGGAGAGAAAGGTGCGGCATTGACTTTAAAGAAAGGGAATGTGGTTTTAAGATAAGAAAACAGGAAAGAAACAACCTCCTTGTGCGGCATGGACTTTAAGGAAGGTTTAGGGCATCTAGAACAAGTAATTAAGTGTCTTAACATATTTTGGAATCCTCTTGTTGCTGGAACATAGGTGAGGAAGGATTAGGAAACTTCCAAGCCAAGAATAGAAACTTCCAACTTTAGAAACTTTGGCTTCCAATTTTGAACTCCTCATTCTTCATTTTCATTTCTTCATTTCTTTCATCTCTTTATTCATTCCTAGCCTCCTTTGATCTTCAATTTCGTCCATCACCTTGCTCCAAGCATGTGTTATCCTTCCAATGCCCAAAACTGCTCCAAAATGCACCAAAATGCACTTTCTTGCTCCTTTAGCCACTAAGACCTACAAACACACGAAAATAGCTTAAAGTACCAACATAACTAAGTACTAACAACGTAAATGCAAGGAAACAAGCTAATTAAATCGCATAAATATGCTCCTATCAAATTCCCCCACACTTAGCTTTTACTAGTCCTCGAGCAAAACAAAACAAACAAAAGAAACAAAACACAATCTAAACCTTCCAACAATTGCCTTAGGGATTTCCAATGAACATGACATGCTAAAAATCATTACTTCCACAGATTTGAGTCATCCCTACCCTTAAGCACATACTTAATCATAGTCACCATCCACTAGCTCACATTTAATCAATTAAAACAACGTTTTGAGTGTAGTAACATGCCTTAGAGAATCCCTCAATTCCTTACTAGATATACACTCAATTTTCACTCAGATTTTCTGACTACACACCCTAGACTAGGTATATGTGAGAAGATTGATGTAAATATGAAGACTAGTACTCACATATGTTATACAAAGAAAGCACTTTTTTGGAATTATTAATGCAACATGTATATGATCTCATGAACGGAATGTCACTACTTAGATGCAAGAACGAGGGATTCCATATACTCATACCAATTTCAAACTCCACATATTGAAACACATAACACTCAAGATAGAAGTCAATGGGTTGTAACGGGGCTAAGGTTGTTGGCTAACAAAGAAAGGTAAAGATAAACAAAGGTTCTTAAAGAAATAGTAAGCAAAGCAATGAAATCAACACTTAGAATTCACTTTTGAATGCAGAAATCAACTTTTGACCAAAAAGGGAAGATTTACACATTTTAGGGTCAGATTCAATGTTTTGGACCCTTTCTTCAACAATCAACACTTTTGAGCTCATTCTCACTTATTTTTCAACTCTTTTTCATTCTTTTTACAACTTTTCTTTTTCCATGAAATTTTTTTTATTTACCAAAACCGTGCCTTATTTCTTTTCTTGGCACACAAACACACACAAATCCCTTCCCCCACACTTGTTTTTCTGCAAAAGGACAATCAAATGGAATTCCTTCTAAATCATGCTTCGCTATGCTTCAAGAACAAGGGTATGGATAATCCTATATTAGGCTAGGTGAGGATAATGTGGTTAACAAAGAACATAGGCTAAACAAGGCTCAATGGGGTTAAACCTACAACACAAATGAAATAAGGGTTACGGCTATTTGGCTGTGGTGGTAACTAAACAACTTCATCTTGATCATGTGTTATGCAAATCAATGTTATGCTTTGAATGGAATGGGCATGAGTTCTAGTATTTGGAACTAAATGATGAAACGCCTTCTAAGTAGCAACCAAGCAAAAAATAATGAGATCATGCAACGACTTAAGAAAACAAGAAATGCACAAATTCATAACTCTCCAAATGAAGTTTAGGCTCAAGTCTCTCAAGGTTGTAGCATTAGTTTGAGTTCCTTCCTTCAAGCATGTTACAAAAACTGATTTTTTCTTTTTATGATCAAATGTGAATTCGTAAACAACAACTACAACTAAGCATAAACCAAGAGCATATCAAACTTCCATCCATGTTCATAACTTCCTTTGACAGTCATGCAATTAAAAACCAAATCCTCATCATTGTGTTGGAAGGTACCTAAGACACAAACACACAAAAATGACTCTAAAAACACTTCAAAAACTGATTTTTTTTTTCAAATTTTCGTATTTTTACTTCAAAACACACAAAAATACATCAAAATAGTCTAAAAAAAAACACTTAAAAACAGTGAGAAACAACTTTAGAAGTAATGGGTGATAAAATCCCACGAATTTGCATCAAAAACACTTTTTTACCCCCGCCCCCCACATTTAAATCAAACATTGTCCTCAATGTTTCAAGCATAAACTCACAAAAAGCAAATAAACAAACAATGAACTAATCATGGAAAGATAAATGCAGTAAAGAAAAGGGTTTAGGAAAACAAATCTGGTTATTGGGTGATTCTTATAACTTCCTTCGTTGAATGCATGGGTTGCCTCCCAAGAAGCGCTTGCTTTAACATCTTGCAGCCAGACAATACCTCCAATTAAGCATCCATGGAGCCCACGGCATGGAGGGGTATTTCCTTCACCACATGCTCTTCAAACTGCTCGTGCATTGGGTTTATGAATGGTAAGGGATAGTGATCATTCCTGATTGTGGCGTTGAACATCCTAAAATCAATGTAATCATGCCCACCAGCTTGGATTCGATTGGGGACCTGCACCATACAAGGTAACAACCTATTAGTTGAAATGGGAAGCGAAATTGGAATACGTGGCTTACCAATGTACTGCAATGAAGTGGCAGCACTATCAACAAATGCATGTGGGGTGCTCTCGGCCATATTTGGTGGTTTGAGGGTTGTGGCCGTGCAATCTTTATGCTTTACTCCAATTCCCTCTTCGTTGGTGGATTGAAATGCATCATTCTTGATTGGTGCTGAAACTTCCTGCTCTTTATTTTTTATTACATCAATAACAAAACAAGAACGAACGCCGTTAGTATTCTCAACAGATTCAGAAATATTAAAGTTAATCATATCACCACCAAATGCCATAGTTACTGCTCCCTTGACCACGTCAATCTTGGTTTGAGCTGTTTTCATGAAAGGTCGTCCAAGTAAGAGTGGCGATGGTGGAGAGTGGGCTGAGTCCTCCATGTCAAGTATATAGAAATCTGCCAGAAAAATCAAATGATCAACCTGCACCAAAACATCTTCCAAAACCCTTTTTGGATATACGTTAGAACAATCGGCCAATTGAATAATCACACCATCATTTTTCAGCTCTCCTAAGTTCATAGATGCATAAATAAAATAAGGCATGACATTAATTGATGCACCTAAGTCTAACATGGCATGTTCAAACCGAGTATTGCCAATAACACAAGGAATTGTAAAACTACCCGGATCTTTGCATTTAGGGGGCAGTTTACGTTGCAAGATGACTGAGACATTTTCACTCACACGCACCACCTCTTTCTCTTGAATTCGTTTCTTGGTTGTGCAAAGCTTCTTCAAAAACTTAGCATACTTCGGAATTTGCTTTATTGCAACAAGAAGCGGAATGTTGACTTGAACTTTCCTAAACGTCTCTAGAATGTCCTTTTCAGCTTCCTCTTTCTTTGTTTGCATGAATCTATGAGGAAAAGGTACATTCGAAGGAATAACATTAGTAGGAACTGAATTGGACACGTTCTTACCTTTATTGGACAGATTGGATGATTTAAGATCAATGGGGGCCTGCGGCAAAGGTGTTTCCACCCTTGCCGTGGGTTGAGTGGATTCCTCCTCTTCAAATTGTAATCTTTCATCTTCCTTGTGACCTGATTTTGATGGTTGTGAACCTGCCCCAACTTCCTTGCCACTTCTTAAGATGATTGCTTTGGCAGGTTCAAAACCTCCCATTGGATTTGCAATGGTTGAGCTAGGGAGTTTTCCTTGTTCTCAAAACTGCCCAAGGAACTCTGAAATTTGCCCCATTTGCTTCTTCAATTCATCCACCTCATTGGCTTGATTTTGCATCACTGTGTTTTGATTTTCTTGTCCTTGAGACAAATTGGTAAGTAACTTAAGAAGCGTATCATTATCCAAAGACATACCTGAATTGTGTTTGGCAGGTTGTTGTTGAGATTGTGTTGGTGCATATTGATTTGAATAGAAGCTCGGGGGTTGCTGCCTAAATCCTCCTTGTTGTTGGGGTTGTTGGGGCTCCCTCCACTTGAAATTTGGGTGGTCTCTCCAACCTGGATTGTAGGTATTAGAGTATGGATCGTTCCTTGGCTGGTTTTGGCTTCCAAAACCCATGACATTGGCAGATTCCCATCCACCATTCTCAATCAATTAAGGGCACTTCTCATATGAGTGTCCTTGGATAGAACACATGTCACACACACTTGGTCCTTGCATCCTCATCCCCTCGGCCATCTGAGATACAAGAGAAGTAAGATTATCTAATTGAAATTGAATGTCGGATGTGGAACTTACCTCATTCAGTTGTTACCGTGAGGTGTCCTTTTGCCCAATACCTTTATATTATTGTGCATTCAATGCACGGTTTCCAATGAGTGTCTTTGCTACCATAGGTGTCTTATCAACCAACGCACCTCCTGCTGAAGCATCTAGCATTTGCCTTTCAATTAGAAGAAGACCTTCATAGAAGTATTGAAGTATAAGCTCTTCTTTCATTTGATGTTGAGGACATGATGCAACAAGGCTTTTGAAACACTCATAATACGCTGGAAATGACTCTCCTTGGCTTTGCTGGATTCCACTAATTCTTCCTCAAAAGAATGACTCTTGAAGTGGAGAAGAACTTCTCTAAGAACGCCATCTTCATGCTCTCCCAAGAAGTGACGGTTCCAGGGGCTAATTCATATAACCAATCCTTAGCCTTCTCTAAAAGAGAGAAGGGAAAAGCCTTCATCTTCAAAATGTTGCCATCGACATTGATTGGAGTCATGCTTGAACACACCACTTCGAACTCTTTCAAGTACTTGTTTGGATCGTCCATAGATAGCCCATGGAATTTGGGAATATGGTGCAGCAAGCTAGACTTCAATTCAAACTCATCGGTCTTGTCTTGGGCAACCCTAGGATATTGAATGCACAAAGGAACAGCATTGTCTAATCCCGAGGCAGAAAACCCTTTGATTGTTCGATTGTCCGCTACCATGTCTTATTCCTCCTCTTCGACAAACTCAGATTCAGAGCTAGAACTAGATGGGCTAGGTTCTGGCTCTTTCCTCTTCCTTCTCAAAGTTCGTTCAAAATCGTTGTCAAACTCCAAGATATGTGCTTGAACAGGTTGAGAACTTCGAGTCATAAACTAGTACCTAAAAACAAGAAACAAAACAAAGTCAGAAACAAACACACGAAAAATAAACAAAAAGAAACAACGGGGAATTAGCAAAGTTGCTAATCCCCGGCAACGGCGCCAAAAATTTGATGCAATGTAAAACAGCACACAAATTAAACCCTCTTGTTGACAATTGTAGTATATATGCAAGTAGGGATCGTTCTAAACTGGGGATTAGGAGGGATTGCTAAGACACTTGAAACTGACTCAAAAACGTAAAACTAAGTTTAAAACACTAAACTAGACTTAAAGAATGCAAAACAAACTGAAAATACTCAAAAATGACTAGAATGACTCAAAACAGCTTAAAACAACCAATTAGACTCAAAACAGACTCTAGGGACAACTTTGGACGAAAATTGGTTTTGACTTGACCCAAAATACTTAAAAACACAAGTTAAACAGATTCTAACTAAGTTTGACACTTTAAAGTAAAGGGGATTGAGTTTTGGACGAATTTAAAGTAAAACAAGCAAACTAAAGACTTAGACAGATTTTGGCACGAAATTAGTGTTTTGGATGGATTTTGGGCTAGCTAGAGGGTTCTTCTCCACACATGACACACTTGCATACAAACCAATTTTCAGTTGTTCATTCGACAAACCATGAAACTCAACACTCCAGATTAATTACGTACGCTTAAATTAACCTTCAAGTTCTCCTTAAGTTATTGAATTGGATGGGAATGCACATACAACAATTCAAAACATTCTCTAAAAGTCCCCTACGTGAACAGCACAATAAAGATACAATCAGAGATCATTAAACTTCATGAGAACTATAAGCATTGACGAGGCATTCGTAACTATGATGAACATGATACTCATGCCAAGAATTCACTTAACACGATTGTGACTAGCAACCTCCACTACACATGAATATAAGTTCATAACAATTAGGTGAAATTCCCTTATATTCTAGCATCAAATTCATGCATGAAAACTAAGCGTGCGCTCTCAATCAACATACAAGAATAAGTTATCAATCAAACAGTTAAGCAAATTGAATTCACAATTTATGAAATAACAACTGAATGTAATCAATTAATAACGCAAGTATAATCATGATATTGAATACTTCCCTAGCCAAAAGGGCTTAGTTCCTCATAATAGCAAAACAAAGGTAAACAAATTTATACATTGAAAATAAAAGAAAGAAAACACCTAAATGCTCCAGTGATCCAAATTGAACAGTAAGCACGTCCAAGAACTTTCCTTCCTTTTCTTTGTTGCGGCACAAGGTGTTGGTGATGGTTTGAAGGGTTGTTTGTATAGAGGAATGGATGGGAGAAATTATGGTGGTGTTTAGGATAGGTGAGTGGTGCGGCAAGGAGGGATTAAGGTTAGAAAATGTGAAAGTTTGTGAAGAGAGAATACGGCAGAGAGTGGAGAGGGATTAGGGATTGTGGACGGAATGATTTTGGCTAAGAAAGTTATGTATTTATATAGCTAGGGCACGGTAAAGGGTTAGGGAAAGTGAATGAAACTTAGCTATTTTATCCACAAAGATTAGAGGTCAGAAATCAATCAAAATAAGTAAGAAAGATACATAATTTAAAGAGAATAGGAAATGATATGTGGCAGGAATTTATATAGGAAAAGGAATGTGATTGTGGGTCAGAAAATAGATAAGAAAGGAGAGAAAGGTGCGGCATTGACTTTAAAGAAAGGGAATGTGGTTTTAAGATAAGAAAACAGGAAAGAAACAACCTCCTTGTGCAGCAAGGAAGGGGAATGTGCAAGGGTGGTGCGGCATGGACTTTAAGGAAGGTTTAGGGCATCTAGAACAAGTAATTAAGTGTCTTAACGTATTTTGGAATCCTCTTGTGGCTGGAACATAGGTGAGGAAGGATTAGGAAACTTCCAAGCTAAGAATAGAAACTTTCAAGAATGGAAACCTCCAAGAATAGAAACTTCTAACTTTAGAAACTTTGGCTTCCAATTTTGAACTCCTCATTCTTCATTTTCATTTCTTCATTTCTTTCATCTCTTTATTCATTCCTAGCCTCCTTTGATCTTCAATTTCGTCCATCGCCTTGCTCCAAGCATGTGTTATCCTTCCAATGCCCAAAACTGCTCCAAAATGCACCAAAATGCACTTTCTTGCTCCTTTAGAAACTAGGACCTACAAACACATGAAAATAGCTTAAGGTACCAACATAACTAACTACTAACAACGTAAATGCAAGGAAACAAGCTAATTAAATCGCATAAATATGCTCCTATCATTAATACCTCTCTATGAAGAATATGATTCGGCAGTAGAAATCATGGATGTACTTGAAAAGAAGTATGGCCCTAAATCTCAAACATACATTCAGGTATTGCTTGAAAAATACAATGGGACAAAAATGGAGGAAACTGATTCTATGGTCAATCATATTACTAAAATGGAGGTAATGGCAAAAGACTTAGCCAATGCTGGCCATCCAGTTTCCGATAAAATGCAAGTTAGTGTTCTTCTTAGTAGCCTCCCAAATTCTTGGAAAAATGTAGTTACTTCCATGACTTATGGTCAAGTGGAATTAACGATGGATACATTGCCTGCAATGTTGGCTATTGAAGAAGTTCGTAAAAATTATAGGAAAAATGAAATTAGACAAGGCAGAGCCAACCTCCTCATAGCGGAAGATTCTCAAAAACAAGCAATACATGCACAAGCGACATAGTAGTAACAAGCGTCCGAACTTTAAAAAGTTTGGACACTGCAACCAAAACAAGTTCAAAGGAAAGGAGAGTGCATGTTACAACTATGGAGAGACTGGTCATTATAGGTACAAGTGCCCAAAACGACGCAAGAACAACAAAAATCCTAAAGAACTGATTTTGACTATCTCCGAAGCACTCATTGCTAAAGATCAAGGACAATGGTGGATAGGCTCAGGAGCAACTTGTCATGTATGCAAGGACAAAAGTTACTTCATCAATTTCAAGGAGAAAGCACTAAGAGAACATCGTCTCTACATGGGCAACAATACTTATGTCGATGTTTTGGGTGAAGGAGATTGCAAGATCAACAATAGTACATCTACCATTGAGCTTAAAAATGTTCTATTTGCACCAAATATAAGGAGGAATCTTGTCTCTGTCTCTGTCCTAGAAAATAAAGGTTTTGAGACAAGGTTCAGGAATGGTGCTGTCACTATTGAGAAAAAGGGGTTATATTTATGTAAGAGGAATAAGAGTTGATGATATGTACTCAGTTCGTATTAATAAAAGTATTTCTGCCGAGTATGCCTTTGTCTCTACTGTTCAAAATTGTCATATTTATGACATTTACATTTAGGTCACATAAATAAGAATAAAATGACACGCATGAGTAAAAATGGAATGTTGCCTCAAGTAAATGCACATCATTTTGATACATATGAATCATGTATAAAAGGAAAAATGACTAGAAAATTATTTTCTCAGCATTGGACTTTTACAAATTTACTTGAGATACTACATACATATTTATGTGGACCAATGAGAACTAAAACCCATAGAGGAATGAAATATTTTGTGACTTTCGTCGATGATTATTCCCGTTATTGACATGTCTACTTCTTGCAGCATAAAAATGAAGCCTTACACAAATTTAAAGAGTTCAAGGCAGAAGTAGAGAACCAATTGGGAAGATCCATAAAGACCCTTAATAGTGATAGAGGTGGAGAATTTGAAGCCTTTGATGATTTCTGCAAAGAGAATGGTATAAGGCATAATTATACTATGCCTTATACACCGCAACAAAATGGAATCCCAGAAAGAAGAAATCGAACTCTAATGGATATGATGCAATTTATGATGTCTTATGCTGACTTACCACTACATTTTTGGGGTGAAGCTTTGTCAACTGCAGCATATATATTGAATAGAGTTCATACAAAGGCAAAACTGTTGACTCCATATGAATTATGGCATGGGCGAAAACCAGATTTATCAAACTTAAAAGTTTGGGGTTGTAAGGCGCATGTCCTCATTCCAAAGTCATTAAGAGATAAATTACAAGCAAAGACTTTGGAACGTAAATTCATAGGATATATTGATAATAGTGTCATATATATGTTTTATCATCTTGAGAAAGGATTGATCGAAAGTAGAGATGCTAATTTTATTGAAGCTACTGATTTGGTTCATACAATACAAAAATTGGAATCTTTGGAAGAAGAAGAAAATTCCCCTATAGAAGATTAAGATTTCCATCTTGATTTAGACTTGTCTCATAATCATGACATTAACAATGATCAAGTGGGAGACATAAACATGGGTGATCATAACTAGGGGTGGGCAAACGGGTCTTGGATCCGTGGGTAGGGGTGGTAGGGGCGGGTATAGGGTAGGTCTAGTGTTTTAAAATCTGAAACGGGGTGGGCCGGATCGGGTTCATGTTAGTTGCGGGGCAAGGTGGGTCTAAATTGCTAAGAAAACGGGCCCCCGGCCCAAACCGTATACCCCGTCCAATATCTGGAGATTTGATCTCCTAGTCATCTGCAGATGTCTTCTTAGTTTCTCGAAGACTCGATCCTTTCCAGACTGACCTTCCTTCATCTCAACTCTCAAACATCTTGACTCTGGACTCTCATCCATCTCGATCTCTCTCTCCCAGACTGACTCTTTGTCCCGTCTTCGTTATGGGATCCATATCCTTATATAAATGAGGGATAAAAGTGGTGGCTCAGGTCATGTCTCTTTGCTCATTCCTTAGTCCCTGTTTTCGCATTCCCAAGCCCACATCGCATCTTTCTCTATGATAATCTTTGTACGGTGCATTTCAATAAATGGTTGTGAATCGCTAGCTGAGGCCCGAGGTAAGTGCAGATCTACCTTCGATACTTGATCTTTTCCTTTTGTTTTGTGTTAAATCAGCTTTGATTCTGTTGGCTCGACTTTCAATCCGGCGTCATATTGTATGCATGTAGGTTTATCCACTGTTCGCTGCCACATGGGTCGTCGTAAGGATCTGCGGGTTGAGTCTGTACTGTCATATCACCATCAACCCTGAATAAGGTCTCTCCCACCCATCAACTGATCACCATCTCCGTATATCGAGGTCTCTGCCACACACCACCTGACCACCATCTTCGTCGAATGAGTTCACCGACGCCAAGAACTTGAGGTTGGTGAGCCCCCTGCTGCGATTATGTTACCAATTTTCAAAAAACCCAAATTGGGTTTGATTTGGGTTTCCCGATGGTTTTGTAGGGGAATTTAATTTGGGTTTTTCTGGGTTTTTGAGGGGTTTGGGAAAATTTTGTGATATGGGTTTTGCATGTATTTTTTATTTCCTAAGTAGTTCATCGACCATGCATTAGAAATCATGTAATTTATTGGTTTTTGTTGAATTTGTAACAGAAATTTTTCATGAAGGACGTAACCTGCTCTTTGGTTCTACAAGCTTCTTCCTTTTCGATCGGCACCGGAACCGCTCCTTCTTCTGCTTCAATCTTAGTATGCCCATAACCGGAAAAGAAAAGAAAAAAGTAATTGGACCTGTGGACCCACCCGAACTGGCCCGTTTGATACGGGCTGGGTTAGGTTCGGTTCCCAAACTTAAAATCCCTATACCCAGCCCGGCCTGCCCTGTTACATTTTAAAATGGGTAGGTCTAGTTCTTCCAAATTTGAGCCCGGCCCGGCCCGTGCCCAGCCCTAATCATAACAATGTCCATCATGACACACCCATGTATGATAATCATGACATTATCATGGAAGATATAAATAGTGGGAGAAATGATAAAATCAGTGGGAGTAAAAGAAAAAGGGAACCATTTAGAAGATTGAAAAATCACTTTATTTTCAATCTTGAGGAAGTGGATCATTTAGTGGGAGATCCAGACCCAAGGAATTATAAAGAAGCAATTGATAGTTTTGAATCTGAACAATGGCAACAAGCCATGAATGAAGAACTAGATTCCATAAAGAAAAATGAAGTTTGGGAATTGGTTGATCTACCTGATGGAAGAAAGCCCATCGGTTATGAGTGGGTACTTCGTAAGAAGTACAAATCATATGGTACCCTGGATAAGTTTAAGGCTTGACTTGTAGCTAAGGGTTATACTCAGAAGCCCGGTATAGATTTTATGGACACTTACTCTCCAGTTGCGAAGTTTACATCCATTCGTGTTCTTATGGCAATTGTTGCTAGAATGGATTTAGAACTTCATCAGTTAGATGTCAAAACAACATTCTTAAATGGAGATTTGAAGGAAGGTATCTATATGATTCAGAACTTCAGCAGTTAGATGTCAAAACAACATTCTTAAATGGAGATGTGAAGGAAGACATCTATATGATTCAACCCGAAGGATATCATGTCAAAGGACATGAAAAAAGTCTATAAATTAAGAAAGTCGTTGTACGACCTTAAATCGTCAAGACAATGATATTTAAAGTTCCACCAAGTCATTATGGAAATGGTCTATAAATTAAATCCATTGGATCATTATGTTTACTCTTGGAAGTGCCAAGATAATTTCTGTATGTTGTCAATATATGTAGATGATATCTTACTTGTAGGTAACTCTATAGATATGATTGAAAAGACTAAGTCATATATGGGATCCAAATTTGAAATGAAAGATATGAGAGAAGCATCTTATGTTCTAGGAATTAAAATTACTAGCGATAGAGATGACAAAACACTCTATTTAGATCAACAAAATTATCTGAATAAAATATTTAAAAGACTTAATATGCAAGATTGCAAGTCAGTTAGCTAGTAC
The DNA here is from genome assembly GCA_024362995.1 of Heteromeles arbutifolia. Lineage (NCBI taxonomy): Eukaryota > Viridiplantae > Streptophyta > Magnoliopsida > Rosales > Rosaceae > Heteromeles > Heteromeles arbutifolia. The sequence continues at coordinate 31,446,769 of JANCRC010000004.1, forward strand.
ACATGTTTGTAAGGGAATGATGCTTTCCAAAAATATGTGTCTGGTACAGAAGCAAGACATCATTGATATGCAAAATGTTCCTTATGCCCAAGCAGTTAGAAGTTTGATGTATGCTATGACTAGGACAAAACCTGACATATGTCATGCAATTGGATTGGTAAGTAGATATCAATCCAACCCCGGAAAGTAACATTGGATGGCAGTAAAGAGAATTATTAGATATCTAAAAGGCACCCAAGGTATGAAACTTTGTTTCAGATTAAATGATTTGGATTTAGTTTGTTATTGCGATGCAGATTTCGCAGGCGACTTGGATGACAGAAAATCAACAAGTGGTAACATTGTCTTGTTTGGTGGAACCGTTGTTTCTTGGTTAAGTAAGAAACAAGGCTGTGTTGCAAAGTCTACCATGGAAGCAGAATATATATCTTGTAGCATAGCAGTAAGTACTGCAGTATGGGCTAAATGATTTATCGATAATGTAAATATAAGTATACCTCAAGAGCCCGTCAATGTGTTTTGTGATAGTAAGTCCGCCATCTTTCTGATAAAGAGTGGAGCAAATAGTTCCAAAGGAAAACACATTGATATTAAATATCACTATATACAAGATATAGTGGAGAGATGAGAGGTAAAGGTCGACTATATACCCTCCGAATAGATAGTGGCCGATCCAATGACCAATAGATTGTCTCTGAAAAAATTCAGAGAGCATATGACTACAATGGATTTGCAAAACATCTAGATGTGTTGTAGTGTGAAACGTGCGGCAGACATCATTGTATGGTTTCAGGGACGCCTGAAACATGGACAAGTAGATGCGACTCTATTTGGTTTTTTAGTACTTGGTCGGTTAAAGAGAGAGAGCACTAGCGAGGTAACCAGATTATAATATATCGCTTGAAAGTAAAATCTGTAATAAGCTTCAAGAAATAATTTATATAACACTGTGGCGTATAGTGCGGGACTAAGTCATAATTTGTAACCGGGTATGGATTATTTTTCCTAGTTACTTGGATATGATGCCATTTTATTAAAGAGTAAAATGTTATCAGATACAGTGGAATGGTGCACACTTGGTAAAGAAGCCACATATCTGATGTTACATTCAATTTGTTTATAAGTAATACTCTTAAGAAACAAATCAGAATAGGAAACCATTTATGTCATCATAATCAAGTGGGAGATGTTGGAATATGATTATGATAACATGGTTTTCACAATATGTGTAATCATGTGTGAAGGTACACCATAACATTGGTGTACTAATATACATATGATTGTAGTGAAATAAGTTAATTAATTAATAAAGGAAATACTATAATTAATTAATTCTAAAAGGATATTTTCTAAAAAAAATATTCTAAAAGGATATGAACAATTGTATTTCAACGTAAAAAGTTATAACTTCCCCCGATGAATACAACTTCTCCAAAAAGGTTATTTCCATTTCTATATATTTGTCAAATTCCTTTCTGTCAGATTCATTTAATTCCATTCTCACTCTCTGTTCATATCATTCACACCATATTGTGATCGATAGTCTAAACGACATCCATTTCCGATCCGGTGAACTACCCAATTTCTATCAACTACATCATCTTCATATCAACCATCTCTCTTGTCAAAGTTTGGAATGCATATGCAATTGAGGAATCCGTCCTTGGTGTCTGATTCGTCGTCAATTTAGAAGTTTAAGAGACTGAGAAACACCATTGTCCTGCCTCAACTACTCTCTTTCTCAAATTTTGAAGTGCTAGAAAATTTCCTAAAAATGATTCACATTGAGCAATATATACTCTTTTTTCAGGTTTAGGACCAAGTGAAGAAGGTTGAAGTTTTATCATAAAATCAATTGGCAATATGGGGGAGTAGCCTAATTTCTTATAGGCTTTTACAAGGTTTGCCCTTTCACCAATGTTGGACTCTTTTTACCTTCTTTTTCAACACACCTCGTCACGTGTGGCGAAGTTTCAAGCCTAACACGTGGACAACACAACAAGGTGACCTGGAGTGCGTGTGGCCATTTGGCTCACATATGAGACAATCTGCTCTAATATCATGAAGAAAGTTGAGGTTCCACCATAAAACCAATTGACAATATGGGGAGTAGCTCAACCTCTTACAAGCTCTTGTAAGGTTTCTCCTTTTACCAATATGAACTCTTTTACCTTCAAATTCTCAAACCAAAAAACATTTTAAAATTGAAAAATTAAATAAAAGTAAATTAAATTATTCACCCAATTTATGAATAATCATTTGTGTGGTACCTCACAAATGTATAAACTTGTATACGAGTGCTTGCAATTGTTGCATGTCCACATCTTGGAGCCATCTGGACTTTTTCTCGTTGATACATTATGAATGCAACTTCTCTTAATAGTGGTTTCACCCTTTTTTATTGGAAAATTTTAGCGATGTGAATGATACTTTTCCTATAACAAATCACATAAGATAAATATTAGCATATGAAAATTTTTATTGCCACAATTAATTAAATAAAATCAACAAAATAACCAAAAAATACTTGTATTTTAGAGTGTAGAAATTGTTCTTCATCAATGCTTCATTAGTGTGTCCTCAAGAATTGGTTCCGCCCAATCGGAGACAATGTTTCGGTGTGTACACTCTCAGTGTTTGGATCGAATGAACATCTTGATTCTTTTCTTTGGTACATAAGTGTCGAATATAATAACACTTTAAAAGAATATGATGAATCAATGGAGGAGAGGAGAAAGGTGTTTCACTCGAAAAGTAAAACCGTAAACGAGTGTTTATATATATATATATATATATATATATATATATATATATATATATATATATTCATTGAGAGTGGAAGCTCTAGGGTAATTGAAATACATGAGACTAAGTAGAGTTACCCGTTGGACTATTAATCACCAATTGAATACCCTCAAATTCAACGACTATAACGTAAGAAGGTGAAATAAAGCAACGAAAATAAATGGCAATTGAAATATTTCTTTTGAAACGGTCCGCTACAAATCAAAATTGGATACGATATGAAGTTAATGAACCATTATAAATGGGAGATCATATTTTTTGACATATTCATGTATATCGTTGACGTGGCCATTGACACATATACCAAAATCCAATAAGATAAACTTATTCATTGATTTGACAAGTACACCTCACTTGAAACATCATATCGTTCATGATTGTGGTAAAAAATTGTGATATTGCTAAAAGTTTCCTTTACAACAGCATTGATAATGATCGATGGTGAGACTTGAGACAGAATGCATTTTACTTTAATAGAAGATGTGTAAATTAGAATTTTTATCTACAATTTTTAATTATGATATATATTTTAGGAGAAATTTGATATAAGTCCAATTTTTTGAGTCAATAGTAGAAATAGTCCAATTTATTAAAATAAGTCCAATTTCATAAATTTAAGTATTTAATTATCTCTTCAATGATAAGAATTATTATAAAAATCAAATTTCTTCCCAATTATCTCTTTGATTATTTCTTTTTATTTATTTTTGTTATTTCTTTGTTCTTCCTCCTGCTTTAAACCTCATTTATAGATTTCATTTTTAATTTTTATAATCAACCTATACCACATGTTAATTGTATTTTATCTACCTATATGACAGATTCTTTTTTATAAACAACCTGTCATAGATTAATGTGTCTTGTTTGTAGGTATATTATTATTTTTCTACCTTTTAGTTAGGTTTCATATCTCAGTTATAGGTATAATATACATTCATATATTTGTTACTTTGAGTTAGGTAGAATGTTTTGTAGATAGATTTATGTTAGTTACAAGATATTGATTAGATTTTTTAGAGTTGGAAAATACATAATATTAGAAGATTTTATTTGATTTTTAATATTTTTAGAAAATATAAAATGAGTATAAAAGAAATAAAAATATATAATTAGATAATTGGACTCACTCCTAAAAAGACTTTATGTTTTTGGACCTGGATCTAAAAGCCCTTATATTTTATATCCGGTCTGACATTTTGTGTCTTCTATTAAAGATGCTCTCATTATCCTATAAACTCATGTTAATCAATGACTTTTCCACCTCCATCCCCATCAAGAATAACAAATGCACATGAAGGGTCACATGTCACCAAATTAACAATCGCATTCCTTAATTTAATTATGGCAGTAAACAATTGATTAATTTGTGTAATGCTTCCCCATAAAAGACCAATCACCAATGCACCTCCGTGATCTATACAGCCCAGTGAGCCCACAGTAATCGCAATACGCCAACTCTGTGTCACGAGTTCTAACATTGCAATGCATGCATGCTGCTAATTATAATATGCCACAATTACAGGTTCTATTCGATGCGTTTCTATATATTAACTACAAAATGATTTATTTTATGTGGAGTCAATTGCTTTTAAGTCAAGGTTTTGTATTTAAGATGCATATTACAAATACAATTAAACATAGTGTGATGGATGACTAGCTAATGTTTTCATACCAAACTTATATTCTGCTACAAATGTTGATTATGTCAAATTAATTGTCAATCATAGTCACACATTCAAGCAAGAATCAACTTGATCAATCGTTCAAATTCTCAATGTGGGGATAGTATGGCGAAGAAACATTCTACAAATCTCAATATTAACATAATATATATTTGATTATGGTATGATGACTTTCTTTTTCTATTTACAAGCGATAATAGAAAGAGACACGAAAGAGCGTATGGAGGTTCATGACAAATCTATACCCATTTATGTTTACAAGTAGGCAAGAGTAAGACAACCCACCATTCCCAATTTCCCATATACCTTTTTCTAGTTATATAAAAGCCAATCCCACAAACCATCTTTCACATAGTTCATCACTACACTTAGAAATCAAAGATAATATTACTGAGTGAGAGAGAGACATGGAAGCATACAGAAAGCTTGTTGTTCTTGTGACATTGCTTTTGGCAGTAGCCATTGGCTCCGACGCCTTGATGGCCAACAGCGACGAGAGTTTTTGCCGCATGACGAAAGAGGGGCTGAATGCATGCGCCCCTTCAGTGAGCGGGGCGAACCCTCCGCCTCCCTCAGCTTTGTGTTGCTCGGCTCTTTCGTACGCGGACTTCGGATGCCTTTGCCTTTTCAAGAAGTACTCAAACTTTCTCAGTGCCTACGGAATCGACCCAAACCTTGCCATGCAGCTTCCTGCCAGATGCAACCTTCGCCAGCCCATCCGTTGCTAAAAGTGCATGCATGTGTTGCATGGAATGATATGTCCATCTGTTTTAGTTTCTCCTTAATTTGTTTTTGTTGGTTGTGGCTAGCTTGTACGCTTCTGTTCAGTTAATTTGTGTCATTGTGTTTTGTTTTCTCAAGCTTTATCTAATTTTTTTTTTTTTTTGGATTATGTGTTCTATAGTTATATTTGTGTTTACGACACAATTCTCCTTGGTAGCTCTTATCAGTTTAAAATGCCTTTGAACGCCTTAAGAAGAATCAGGCTTTTTTAAATGAGTTGTTAGTTTATGTCAGGTATGTCACTGTTGGTTAATACCAACAGAAAGATCGAATGAAGTTATTGTTAGATTGTAAACTTGCACCACAAGTAAACTGAACTCCTAATCAAAAGATTGTGTTATAGGTGAGGTTAAAATCTATATTAAGTTATTTTCTATGCCTTGTCCTGTAAAGGACTTTAAATATTTTCTTTGTGTATGCCAAATGATAATCATAAACTGGTTGGGTCTTGGTTCAACTCAGTGTTACAATCTCACATAAATATACTCATGGAATGCGTGACAAACTATATGAAAATTGAAAGACAAAAATGAAATGACGTTAGTACTTATTAAATATCCAACAATAAAGTAATAACTCGAAAAGAAATGCAAAATGCAGAAGATCAACCAAATTTTAGACCTATTTGGGCAAGTTCTTGCTAGTAGCTGAAGTGCTTTCGAACAAAGTTTTCTTACAGGAAATTGATACTATAGACAAAGTACAATTGCAAAGGTGCTGAATTACACAATAAATTTATAAAAGATAGGCTACAGAGCTTTAAGATCTTTTTATGTTGTGAGTTGAGTGTTCTTATCTTGTGCCCTTCTGCTCCCTTTTATATCATTGTCTCACTATCGTTCTTGTTTAATCCATAAACTTGTTTTTTAAGCAAGTTTAATTCATGTCATTGTCACATTATCTTTATCACTTAGATACCGACCCTGCAGTTGTTTTTCGTTTACTTTTTAATTGAAAGATCATACTTTGAAGTAACACAACGGGTAACTCTTGCTTCTCAGATCGCAACAAATCCATCATATAAGCATAAAAAACCTCATAAATACCCCTTAACTAATATCATTCACTTAACTAAGTTGCTTCTTTTAGACACTATCAAGAATAAAAGGGACAAAACAACTGAAATCTAGTGAATGAAAAATAAATTTTTGGGGGTCAATTGCATTGGGGATGGTCAATGGGTACCTATTTAATTAAACGGAGGTCAACTTAAGTGTAGATATGTGTTAATTGTGGTGGTGGTGTTTGTGCTTGTAACGGTGATAGGGATGTGATATCCACACATCATTTTTTACTTCTCACACACCCTTTATTAATTTATGTCATTTGATATTCTTCAATTCATTCGATCCGACAACCGGAAATTAAAATGATGTGTGAGAAGTAAAAAAAAGTGTGTGTAGCACACTCCATGGTGATAATGGTGATACATGGAGTATCCATGGGCACCCATTGACCATCCCTAATTGACACCCTTTAGGCTATGGCCATGATCTGCTATTGCGTTCATGTCAAAGTCAAACTTCCCTACTTCCCTACCATACCAAAGAAAAAAAAACTTTTACGACACGGGTAAGTCGTCATCAAGACGTTTCATGCCAATTATATAGCATCATGTGTGATTGGCACGGGACACACAATAGTGGTGCACATGTGGCACACGAAGTTGTTTCCCCTTTAGTGACTCCACCTGAGCATTAGTTGTACGAGAAGTAAAAAAGAATGAAGGCGACAATACAAAATGAGTCCTACTATACATCAATTATGGCCCACATTGCTTTTAAGAATCTTACACTCACCTGTTAAAATATTTTTGGACTCTTTTGTCGACATCCAATAATTAAATTCAGCAATATATGTTATACATTAGTATATTCTAACAATTTTAGACAATTGATAGGCCTAGTTTGTATCACAAGGGATATTCTACATTACAAGAGTAATCTGCATTGCCATTGGCATTGAGATGTCAAAAAACGGGGATATAGAGTTCAGCCGAAACTAGTAATCATTTAAGAGCATCTCCTGCGAAGGAGACAACAAGTAAGGCAAATTTACTTTGCCTTGACATCAATGACAACACCACTTTTAAATCTTAATGGATGAGGCTACAATGCAATTTTTTTTTTTGGAAACTAGCTACAATGCAATTTGAATTGGCAATTGTTGTGCAATGTGCCCTACCTAATTTTTTATTATTATAAATTTATAAGGGATATTTTACACTAATTTATTATGCTAAGAAAAATGGAAAATTTTGAACTAGTGATGCAGTAGATTGAAGAAAAAGACTCTAACCATCAGGACAATCCATCACTTACGCTTAATTCTTATTAGGGTGAATTGCCAATTTAGTCCCTCAATTATCACCTCAGTGAAAATTAGGTCCCTAAACTATTTTTTCAGAAAAATTAGTCTTTGAATTATAAAAATATGCCAATTACATCCCTAATATTATATTCAAAGCTACTATATTCAATTTTCCGTCAATTTAAGTTACGTTACTTGCATGTGATACACATTAGAGGGTATATTGGTAGTTTTCCATAAAGAAATAGTGTATGGAGTTAACTTTGGAAGGTAAATTGGTAGTTTTTCATAAGAAATATTGTAAGTTAACTTTGGAGGATAAATTAGATGTTAGATTCGCAACCTATATGAAATGTGAAGGGCTTATAGGCGAAAAAATGACGGTATTACACTCTAAAGTGTGTCAAGTGACTTAAGTTGAAGAAAAATTGGACAAAATAGTTTTGAATATAATAGTAGGGATGAAATTAGCAATTTTTAATGAATTTAGGGACTTAATTTACCGAAAAAATAATTCAGGGACCTAATTTTCACTGAGGTAATAGTTCAAGGACTAAATCAGCACTTCACCCTTCTTGTTAATATACGTTTTAACTATTTGCGTGCTTCATGGTTTGAGGGATAAAATTTTGGACAAGGCAAAAGTTAAAGGTAAAGTGTCAAATAAGCATATCCAATGAGAAGCTCTAAATTAATTGGCTTTTGGTTAAAACTAAGAATAATGCTACACTTACCACCTAATTTGTAATGGTACCATCTCTAATAGAGGTAGGGTTTGCCATTGCATGTGGATCTCATCTATATTAGAGAGATGGTGCAAATGAGATATAAACATATAGTAAGAATAGCATTTTTTGTAAAACTAAAGTTTGTGAGGTCTTTACAAGTGGTCATTTACTACAGTGGTGAAAATGTGTGAGCCCTTGTATAATGGCATGGGTTCGAACCCTGTCAATGGTTAATCTAACAAAATCTAATGTTTGAAAAAAAAAAAAAGGGGTTTGTTAGGTCTTCGTCATTAATTTTCTTAAAATTTTACAATTCTAATATATATTCTGAAATTGTATTGGACTCTAATTTGGCGAGCCAACCCATACCTACTAGAGTAGGATAAACGCAGGGTGACTGCCATTGTAAGCCCAATTGCAATTGTCCACAACATATAAAGGAAAACAACAAAGTTGAAGGGCCGAAAGCGTAATAGAAAATTCAACAAAAGTGTTTAGGGTTTCATCTCCCTCGACTATAAAAGCACACTTTGGAGGCAGCCAAGTAAACAAAAAACAAGAAGCCTGTTCACTTCAAACCTCAAAGCTCCTGCTTATCTCTCTTGGTTCTTTCTGCAGATTTTTCGTTTCTTGTTAAATAATTTTGTGGGTTTGGGGTACCTTCATTAATCCCAGAAAGGGGTAGAAATTGGGTTGTGGTTGGTGCCTTCATTAATCCCAGAAAAGCAGAGAAAAGGTGCTTTATCTGATTCATAGGAGGCCAATAACAAAGTCTGTGGAAGGTTTCGCTGATAAATGCCTGTTTTTAATCATCACACGGCGTTTACTAGTAACTTTCCATACATTTATTTCTTCAATCCAATCCAATCCAATCCAATCCAATCCCCTTTTTTATATTTTTGGTTTCTTGTTTCTGTTTATGCCGCTCCAACTGTTGGACAGTGGCTTTTATTTCTGATAATTATATTTCAATTAACAAAGAGGACCAAGTTTTCATTAATATTGTTAGAAACTCCAAAAATCATTATGTTATTCATAAAATTAATTATACATTCATTCATCTGCAGTCTTTTTGAATGCTGCAAATTGCTACTTGTTGAAAAAAAGAGGCAAACATTACTTTTTACGTCCTAGTACGTTTTACAAGTGAACACTTACAAGTAGAAGAGAGGGGTATGTTCACTTAATAAAAATGAGAAAATGAACGAATCAAAAACCCTAAAAAAAGGAGAAGAAAATGAAATCAAAACTAGTTTCCCCTTGATTCAATTTCTTATATTTTTGGTATTTGATTATAGATTTTAGGGTAAATTACTAATTTAGATCTTGAATTATCATCTTAGTGAAAATTAAGTCCTTAAACTATTATTTAAAAAAAATTAGTTCCTAAATTATAAAAAACTGCCAATTACATTCCTAATGTTATATTCGAAGCTACTATATTCAATTTTCCATCAATTTAAGTCACGTTACTTGCATATGATACACATTGGAGGGTAAATTGGTAGTTTTTCATAAAGAAATAGTGTATGGAGTTAACTTTGGAGAAGAAATTGGTAGTTTTTCATAAAGATATAATGTAAGTTAATTTTTGAGGGTAAATTAGACATTAAATTCGCAACCTATATGAAATGTTAAGCACTTATAGACAAGAAAATGATGGTATTACACTCTAAAGTGACTTAAGTTGACCAAAAATTGGATAAAATAGCTTTGAATATAATAGTAGGATGAAATTAGCAATTTCTAATGAATTTAGGGACTTATTTTACCTAAAAAATAATTCAAAGACCTAATTTTCACTGAGGTGATAGTTCAGGAACTAAATCGGCATTTCATCCTAGATTTTAAGATAAAATTTGCACTTTACAGATTCTTTGCGTGTAAGTAGACTAAAAAATTAGTTCCCTTACCCAAATTTTAGTAAACGTGGACACTGTAGGTGGCATGGCTTAGTTGGTCATTTATGTTTCGTCTTTCGTTTTCTTTTTGTTTGTTTCAAGAAACATCGATGAATGTGAAAAATAAAATTATTTGCTGAGAATGAAATAGAGAGAAAATTCCAACCAAAATAACTAGATGTTCCAAACTTCCAACCAATAAAAACCCTAATGAACGTAAAAAGGGAATAAAGGCCCAACATAAATGACTTGTTTTTCTAGACCCCGCAGGTCTAACTGTCGAGTTCTATGGACGAACACAATGGAACGATTCCGTTATTGTGAAAAAATATACCAGCCGTGCTCAATTGGAGCGATTCATCATTCCCAAACCCAGCATACAACTCTGTTGTACTGCGCTCCCCAAGTGTGCTCATTCCTCCCTACTTCCTTACCATGGCAAGTCTATATGAAATAACTCCGATGAGAAAGAAAAAAGGGGTTACAAAGATCCTCCTGGCCCAACCCAAGACACTCTTAAGAGAATCAAAATTATTTCAGTTCCTATTCTTTGTAAATGTATAAATAAATGCCCTTTTCCAATGGTAAATATAAGATGCTCTTTCAAACCAAGGTGTAATCCAAAGGGATTTGATTGTACGGATGATGTTTAACATGCACAACCTCCGGACGGCATCTTCTTCTTCAACCACTTAACAATATAGTATGCATTTATAAAGTCACCGCATTATATATAGTATGCATATATAAAATATAGTATGCATATATAAAGTCTGCGTAATCAAAATTTCCGTTCCAAATCAGCTCTTAGTCACCGCATTACATCTTCCCCTACAATTGTTCTACATCTACTTGTTGTATAGGTGGACGACCGTGAAGACGAAGAAACCTGTCATCTGCATCACAATACCAAGATAATGTTATCAAAATAGTTTCAAGCTAATGTAAAAATAGCTTATGGCGCCAATAAATGAGTCTCGGGCTTATTTCCCATGTCCGGGGAACTTCAAACATACATAGTTCATAGAGTTAAGCTTTAGCTCAATGTAACTTGAAATAGGGCGGCTAACACCACTGAAATGGCCATGAAAGATGAGATGCTCTTCTGGCCATTAAACCAGCGTTGGACAAGATGACAGATCCAAAATCTTTGTATAAGTAAATATAAGAAAATGAAGGGCAGTTGGGATGGCAAGGGATCCTGTCTAAAACACTCGTTCTGTGTAGCTGCTGGTATCTTTCGCATTCATTGTGTGTTTGTGTGTGTGTGAATGAGTGTAGAATGTAACAGAGACCAATTCAAGAGAACAAAAGAGAGTTACCATTGAAAATGCTGCTCCGTAATAGGGATAAGCTGCTGGTATAAATCTTTCGTATTCATTGTGTCTAAATGGTCGAACAGGGATCTGCAATTCAATATCCAAATTTCCATTGAGGCAGTGGATAAAGGAACATTACATAAAAAAAGAAAACCTGACTCACTCATACAAAGCAAGAATTAAAACAAATCAATAAAATAACACATTTGGTCACAGTACAAGGTTTTGGTACTTAAGGAGAATATTCATTACTCGAAGTTGAAGCCTGTGCCATTCCAGGTGCAAAACATAAGTGGGATGGTTGTTCAAAGGTAGATACAAGAATTATTATCTTTCATTTTAATCAACATTCAATAAGAAACAGCGGTAAATTGAAATTTAACGCATTCTGCCGTTGGGTATTTTTAATTGTAATGAATCAAATTTTATTAATGTAACCACAGATTTTCAATCAATAACAAAGCTTCACTACTATATTACAGAGGTCCAAATTTATCAAGTCCATGATGACATCCATATTGCACAAGCACAAAATGCATACAAAACTTTCTTGGTTTTATTGAAAGATCTTCCCTTAACAAGTTAGAGATGCACCGACACCATTTATAGAAATATTTATTACCTGCTTGGAGAGAGACAAACTTGTGTAGCCAAGCCTCTGGTACTCAACCTTGAACTGGAAAACCCCATAAACATCTGGAACCTTAAAGTCTGTAAAGTAACGACCCTGCAATACAAAAGAATATTAAGCAAGGATGTTTATGAAAAATCTGCAGTGAATAACGTGCACTACCTTCTGATCAGTTGACAAGGTTTTCAGAACATAGGGACTCATCATGTAAAACTGCACTTGGACATCATCAGCAACATATGGTTCCCATCGTTGTCCATGCCATTCATAAATCTCGACCGAATATTGCTTCAATTGTAATTTCAATGTCAGATGCCAAAATCTTTAGGTTTTTTACTCTGTTTTATTGAGATTTTTATTGACACCGTAAGTAAATAAAATTACCAGGTCATCGTTGATCCTGTACATTGCAGGTTCATCTGCTTCCCCAACTCTGTTGTGTTTTACATTCACAGCCTACAGGACAAAACATGATTAACAAGGTGAGCATTTAAGAAACCCAAAAAAGCTGATTATAGACATAGCTATAATGAAACAATTAGATGAGTTAAACCAGCCACCACCACTTCTCCTTTACTTTTCTCCTTTTCTTTTCTTTATTTTGTTCAGGCCTCATTAAACAAACAATATTCTGACAACAAGAAACTAATTTTTGCCTCACCTTGAGATGACCTCTTTCATGGAAGACCCATTTGCTAATTTCAGTCAGAAACTGCTCATTTGATGATTTCTCATGTCTGTTATAAAAAAAATGTTTCTCATAAATTTCTTCTTTCAAACCGAAAAGTATTCTGTGTCATTAAGAGATATCTTCGACAAACTCATTCAAAAATGCATATTTTATTCGTGAGTAGTCATTTTGTACAGTTACATTAGGAAAATAAATATCTTATAAACTGCTAGTGTAAACCCTTTACTTCTCCAAGATGCATATTTCCATTGATGTCTACATGTCTAGCCTAATCTCTGAATCAATCATAGCTAATCATTAAGTTGTAAAGCACATCCCTGCCTCAAAACAGGCGCCATAGCCTATAACCTTTTATTAGTTTTTAAACAATCAACAACTGAATTTCATCATATACAATCAGTTAACGTAGGCACTAAGCTACAACCAGACCACTTCACAATATGTGACATATAGCTATAAGTTAATTCCCAACAGGCAAGCTGTATCTCCACTAATAAGATAATTTATCCTCTTCGATTATGTAAGTTCATAGTTTCTATGGCAGTTAGAAAAGGAGATGTCCTAAAATATCAATGTAACACGTATGGCAAGGAAATCAAATTACAAGTCACAGCATCACTCACTTCTTTGAGCTCCCAGCCTTCTGCACCTTAGATCTGAAAAACCTGTAAACAAAACCAAATCCTGTCAATGGAAATGTTCAAAAAATAAGAGAACGTAATTTAGCCGGAAATTATCACATACCTGTCGCTGAACAAACTCAATGAACCAGAGATCAAAACCCGAGCATTGTTTCTTGCCTGCGCAATAAACACAAGAAAACCTTTAAAGAAAATACAATGTGTAAAATAGACGCATTCACATTCATTTGCTAAAAAGCATCAAAGAAACTGTCTTTCATTTACAGACCAGTCCACCCAGAGAACTCACTACTTAGTAATATTTATGACTGCAAACATCTGGAACCAGACAATAGGGAGCTAGATCATCAAACATTAAGGTCCATTTCCAAAGGTGTGGCAGGATTTTGAGAAAAAATCGCCACCCCCATAGGCAAAAGAGGACGTAAAAAGTAATATGAAATGTAATGGTAAAAAAGGTAGGATGCTCTAGAACAGCTCTCTGTTAGTAGATATGTTATTGCAATTAGTCCAATGTTTCCTCCCAAAAAAATTAAACAATAGAGAGACAGAGAAAGAGAGAGGTATTCCTATGCTTAACAAGAAGACAATATGAAGCCAACAGACAGCTGCGAATTAATATGACCTACGATATCATTTCCTTATCATGGACCAGATAGGCATGATTTTTCCAATTAAAGCATGAACAAACACATAAACAAAGGAAACCATATATGTATTTCAAAATATAGACACGGCAAAGTAAAAGAAGAGCAAACAACAGGCTAAGAAAATTTAACATACCTGCACAACTGAAACTAAAGATATAGCAGATCCAGTGAGAGATGGAGGATTTGACAGCTTGCTTTTGGGGTTAGCAGAATATGCTGAAGGTGAAGCTGAGAGAACTTTCAAAACCTAAATGTTTATAAATTGACATTAAAGAGGGTAATAACATTTTTTAAAGAAAAACGAATGAACAAGCACAGTTGAATAACTTTAATTGGCACAAAGGCTGATTCTCTTGTTTGTTGCAGCGCATTGAATATGGATAACTGGAAATTCTTACCAGGCTATTTTCAGAGTTTACTGCATGGCCAATCCCTTGGAAAAGTACAGGAGCCTGTGGCAGAACCACCAATGGAAACAATATCAGAGACAAAGACAACAATTACCATCACCATTTAGTAGTAGTGTGCATTGCACCGTCTCTAAGTGCATCCGTTGATATTTCTACGATTATATATTCTCAAAATACTTTGCTTAAGCTACTACTGGATACATGGACATAAAAAATGAATGGCTCGAGGAAAAATGTGACAACATGTGGCTTGACCAGTACCCATATTACTTAATTGAAGATACAATGTATGATTTAGTAAACTGGACCACAAATATTATCAGAATGGAACTTGCCTCAATTTTCTCGCTACCCAAAATTACATCAGACTTGATGAAATCATCACTAGCAATCACTGTATGATCTCCTTCAGTGTCTGAAACTGCATAGCTTGTGTGATCTATGACCATAGCAGCAGGATCCTGTATCCATAATAAATAATTTACCCAAACACATCAATTCCATAACCATGCTCCAAACGCTGGATGAAAAGGTAAGACCTATATAAACTTGTAAGAATTCAAGGTAAAGATAAGAATATTGGGTATCAATAAGCCCTGTAGAAAGTATGAGATGAAAGGAGCAGAAGAACATATATCCAGAACCAGAACACAGCTATTCAAACAGAGGCTGCCAAAATGCTTTCTATGAATTCATAATTCCAGGAAAGGAATACAAACCCAAGGATTTTAAGATTTTTTTTCTTTGTAAAAATGGAAAATATACTCTTTGCATTGTATAACCAGACAAAAGAACGATTTTTTCCAACCTCGCAGTCACATCAGTGTAGTACATGACGGTGGTTTTTGATTATTGATGTGTACTTAATCACAGGAGGTAGTAACTGGTAAGATGCCCAAATAAACCTCTACAAAGATCATTCATAAAGAGCTCAAAGGTAGTGACGGTTCATAACACGATATGATGACCCTGCCGTTGTTAAGAACGCATTTTAATCTCTTCTACACCCTTCCTTTCGGTTTAAATTTTATTCGAATTGGCTACATTCATAAGGACATGCACCTTAGTGATTATGCTTGTTTCTGTTATCCTCAAACAAATTGGACAATCAATTCTTCAAAGAAAAGTATTTTCTTCGGGTGGTAGAGGATATCATGAAGCAATGCATGCATATTGGACATAATTCAATTTAGAGGAAATTCTGAGAAGCTTGAAAACATATAATCAATGCAGCAACCGGTGAAAATGCTTCGATGCTTGAACCAACCTCATCGAAATCAACTCCGCACTCAACCGCGATTTGCCGGATCAAATCAGATGCATTGGTATCAGCTGCAATGATCAAATCATGACCGCTATCCACGAAATCCAGTATAGCAGCCAGGTCAATGGATCCTCCAAAACCTATAATACACGACAAACACAATTTCTGAATAAATTGATCCTCCATTTCAACCGATCAAAGGCTCCCAAATTCCACAACTTTCTCCCAAATCACAAGACAGAAACAATCACAAAATTCAACTGAGAGACTTACGATCGACGGAAGGAGAAAAGAGGATCAAGGCGTCGTAGCTGTAGAGGCCGTATCGCTGCAAGGAGATCTTGGGATCATCGGCGAGCTTGAAATCGAGCTCGAAGCCTCGAGACTGGAGGGACTTGAAGAACAAGGAGTGGGAGGATTTGACGGCGAGGTCGTCGAGCAGGACGAGGACGCGGCGGTCGGTGGGGTGGTCCGGCGAGAAGGAGTGGGCTAGAAATGGGAGGGTTAGGGTTAGGGTTAGGAAGGCAAGGACGCCGAGGAGCTTCGACATGGTTGGTTGGGTTTGGGGAGGGACTGCGGAGAAGAAACGCGAGCAACTCTCTCAGATCGCAAAACTAGTGCGAGACTCTAAGTGTGGAGGAGGTGTTGACTGCCTTTTCTTAATTTCGTTCAAAATATTCTTTATTTTTCCTACACTTGCAAAAATTAATTTCACATGTTCACCCTATATTATATTTAAATAAACTTTTTTCCTTAAACTGGCAATTTCTTTTACAATAATACTTGTGTCCATGTGCACATATTCCACCATTTATGAATAATTTTTATCGTATAAATTTTTTAATCATAAGATTTAAACATGTTTAGTTTCTTAATTTTCGTTTCAAAACCATTCCTACAACAAAAATGACGTGCATTTTCCTCATAGGAGATGCAATTATTCTTTCTTTTTACAAAGATTTAAAAATAAAAGAATATTAGTGTAGATATTATCTTTTGTTAAAAAAAAACAGGAAATATTAAATCAAAAATATTAAGGGAAAATCCCCTTGTGAATTGTGTTGTTTTGATTTGAATAACTGAAAATGAGACCTCACATTTACATTATTATTAGTTTTGTTTTAGGTTAGAGACTTTAGGTTCTACTTATTGTGAGATTTGGCCTAAATTTATTACCACCTCAGTAAAATTATATCCTTAGTATAAAAAAACAAAATAAGACTCAAGTCTTAAGCCTATGGCTTGGCATGATTTGGTCACAGACTCTTAGCCCGGTTTGTTCCTGTGAGACACGATATTCAGCCGCGTCCTAAAGTCGAATGCTTTTACATATATCAAAACAAAACATGTAGCAATTTAGTAGTGACATATTCCATTAGAGCACTTGGAGGGCATTAGAAGAGGATTAGACACGAAGAAACGCATCTCTTTTAGTCCTACCATTTTGAAAAGGATTGGATAGGTAAGTTTTTTTTTCTCTTTCCATTAGTAATCCATCTTTAACCTCGGAGTTGGATGTCTTTTTTATTTCTCCCCTCAACATATTTTTTTAATTAGAGAGTTATCTATTCCAATCTAATACATAAGCATAAGGATAAGGAAGAGTTGCTACGAGTTAAGTGAAAATCAAAACAGAAAAGGAGAAGGTAGTAATGAATTATCTTGGTTGATATGAATTTTCACTTTAACTCACTACCTAGTACATCTTTAGGTAGTAAGTCACTCATGTATCTTACCATGCAATGTATAAAGTGTAAAATATTGTACTAATTCATTATATATAAATGATTATGGTGTGTTTAAACTTCTTTCATTAATTACTACATATTTTCTACACTCACAATATTTGCCAGCTCGCTATATAATCAACTTAAATCAGTTAAATCCATCATGCAATGCATTTCCTTCCAATTTTTTGTGATAAATTAATAGATAATTGACTAAATAAACATCCTGCAAAGTTTCAATAAAAATTTCCAAGTTTTTCTTACAATTTCCGTGGTTTTTATTCAATTTTTATCGATATCGATAATATCATGATATTTCCATCGAAATTTCCGTGTTTTTGGACTACCGATATTTCCGATATCATCGATATTTTAGACCTTGCTGCAACCCATCCCCCTCAATCCAATTGACACATCAACGCCAAAACCCACCCCTTCCAAACTTAAAATGACTGAAATGCCCACCCATCTTTCACCCCACCTGTTGGATTTGAAAGGAAGACAGGCAATAGAGTCATTTGCCCTTGTTGAAAACAAGCCCGGCCTACACGGCACAGCCCGATTCCAGCCCAAACGCATAAACCTAGCTCCTTTTAATTGTTTTTAGATGAGTGACAATTATGTAAACAAACCAAAATCTCCAATTGAAATTGCAGCTACAGTGCCGCCCCCTTCTACTTTAGGAAAAGATTTTTATTTTTTGTTGTTTTTTGGTAAAACCTTTCCGAAGAAAGGAGACAATTTTATTTCAAACACTAGATTACAAATAGAGGCCCACACACAAAATAGTACCAGACACACAAATGGACCTCCCAACTAACCCAACAAAGCTAAAAAAAGAGCCCAGCACTATAGACAACAAAAAAATGTTTCTCGACCCTAGCATCCATCGTCGTAAAAGTTTTTCCAATCAACCCAGAACAAAACCTCCAGCCAACGCCAAATTCAATCATGCAGCTCTGCAGAACCAGCCACGAAAGCCGTCTTGATCGCCCTGATCTCAACCAAAAATTGGAAGAAGTCCGAGGGAATACCCCCGAACGACACTGCCAACGAAGGCAAACAAGGAGAAGGAGGTGGTGTATTAAACACCCGAGCCGATATGTCCACCGGTAGCTCTACGCTCTAACTGAAGATCTAATTGAAAGTATTTAGGAAGACAAACGTTGACGAAAGGCAGTTTGGGTGAATCAGGAAGAACAAGGGGGAAAGTTAACCAAAAACCTAAGAAACAGAGAGCAAAAAGAAAAGCTTTCCTCCGACCTTCGCCACAGCGTGGGCCGTCGACAATGATTTTATACGGTGGGGAGTGTTGGAAATGTGCCCTAAAACCAATCATATGATGATACTTTACGGACATTTCACATGTTAATCTATATAAATGTTATATGCTTAAACAATAAGTCTAAGGAATATGTAATTAGGAGAATATAATCTAAAGAAGTTAGATTCATAAGACCATTATTTTTCGTATACATATCCTAAATGTTCTTGATCATAGGATTGCCAATTGGGCATTGACAGTCCATTAAGATCAATACGTGCTATGTCTTCTCTGCGGGAGAGTGACTGGTCTCGAGTCATTGGTGTGACTGACACCAAGACAAGCATGTAGGTGCTCAATGGAGAATGAGTCCACTAAACACGATCAACGAGGAGTTCTCATACTCATGTCCATGGACCAAAATATCGATATTATCGGCAATATTTCGTCGATAATATCGTTTTTGTGAGAGAACGATATTTTCACGAGTATCCACTTAATTATCGTGAATATATCGTGATATTATCGGAGGAATTCATCGTTGTCGTCTGGAACCCTACTCCCTCATTAACGACGACCTCTTCGATCGCCTCCTAGACTCCCTCCTCCTCGTCTTCAACAAGATCGATGACTTGAAGACCCTTGGCCGCCGCTGCATCGTTCTCTGTGGCGGTGAACGACTCCCGACGATGTGGCAGTCATCGGATCCCATTCGTTCGACGGCAGGACCCACTCGAACCATTTGTCGCCTCTGTCCACGAGGTCCTCGTATGTGCACAGAAAGTGATCGAGTGGTACTGCGCGTGACGGCGCGCTCGAATCGTCGGCGATGAGGATGAGTTAAGGGGAAGCAGTGTTCGGTGGGAAGAGAGAAACGGCTTCGCTGTGGCGCAGGAGTACGGAGACGGTGCGGGTGTCCAAGCAGGTGTTGATGTTGTTGAGGATATTGCCGGACATGGGCACGGCGAAGTGGAGCTCGTACATGGCTGGGATGTTTGGGGAAAGGGTGTGCAGAGGAGAAGGGATGTTTGGGGAGAGGGAGCCCAGAAACGGGTTTTTTTTTTCCCCTTTTTTTTCTGTTATTAATTTTTTTTAAATGTGGACCCATATTGACACGTGGCGCTTATTTATTGTCCACGTGGGCGCCACGTCATCAGTTAACAGAAGTTCTAACGGAAAACTTAACGGATGTATGAAACTGTCCCAAAATTAAGACTTGAGGTATGACTCTGGGATGAAAAAAACTTCAATACCAAATGTTGAAAACTACGAAACTTAGGGTAGTAAACAGAGATTAACCCTTTAAAAAAACCAAGGGGATTCGAACCCCTCCCATTTTACTCCTTCAACACCTTGACCACCATATCACTTATGTTTTTGTGAAAATATGCTAAAATACACTTACTCTACACATAGAGATGATGACGATAGTGAAAATTTTGAACCTCATAGGAACTCTATGTGGTACTAAGTCACTCATGTATCTTACCATGCAATGTATAAAGTATAAAATATTGTACTAATTCATTATATATAAATGATTATGGTGTGTTTAAACTTCTTTCATTAATTACTACATATTTTCTACACTCACAATGTTTGCCAGCTCGCTATATAATCAACTTAAATCAGTTAAATCCATCATGCAATGCATTTCCTTCCAATTTTTTGTGAGAAACTAATAGATAATTGACTAAATAAACATCCTGCAAAGTTTCAATAAAAATTTCCAAGTTTTGTTTTTATTCAATTTTTATCGATATCGATAATATCCCGATATTTCCATCAAAATTTCCGTGTTTTTGGGCTACCGATATTTCCGATATCATCGATATTTTAGACCTTGGTAACTAGAAAGTTTTGCCCACGCGTTTGTGCGGGATTAGAAATTGTGTGAAATATTGTGTTTCAAAGGACCTCAACTTATATCACATTTAATTAAATTACCGCAAGAACATATTCACGCACTTAATATGAAAATTCACAAACTATTTGACAATATGAAATCAAGCAATCTCTGAAGATGAGAATGGATCTTAGAAAGTAAAAATCCAACCTCATATATTTAAAATAATTAACAAATTATCAGTGAATGATCACAAAAAAGGTATAGAAAAGTAATTCAACTCCTTAACTTCAAAAAGGGGAAAGATAAAGAAAAAAAAGTTTTGAGTTTTGAGTTCTTACCATAACGAAAATTATGATATCGTTTTAACATGAACTCGGGTTGATTTCCATCACCCGAAAATTTCGAAAACATATAAATAGCGAACTGAGAAGTAGCACAAACCAGTTTTTTACATTACATTCCAGCACACATTCATGCGAAGGACTTAGAACTGAAGACACATGAAACCAGAATAAACACATGTAATTCTAACAGAACTGGAACATGAGGATAACCTACACCTGAGAACTGAACTGAGAAGCTAAATTATGCTGCCAAAAAAAAGAAGATGCTTTAAGAAGATTCATTATCTTTGCTGAAACAACAAAAGATGAAATTAGAGGGTCTTGCATTTGGAATTCATCTAATTGAGTACTAAGCTCGAACAATTGGCTCCGAGTAAGTGAAAGGATGATAAATTAAGATACGCTATAGAGGTCAGGTGTAGAATTAGCATGATATCAGTTGAATCTAAGAAGAAACACAGAAACATCAGTTTCGTCCAATTTGCACAAACACTAATAAACAACAATTGATCTTTGAATACAGTGAAGGGATAATAAGAACAAAACAAAACCATTAGAGATATAAGATAAAATTGACATGCCATCAGTTCGGTAAAGAACTCGAACCTCTCTGCAAAAGCCAACAGAGGTATTGAGCAATACACAATAAGTGAATAGGATTTCAACGATATAAGTTCAACCCATAAAGACAGAGAAACACAAACACCAAAATTGCACAAAAATTAATCGACAGAGGTATTGGAGCAAAAGCATAACACAAATTGTAGAAATATTACTAAGCACAGATATTGGAGCAAATCTGAAATCAAACACAAATGAAAGCAGTAACAAAAGCAAAAGCATGAGTGTCCACTCACCCCAGGTGAATATACTCGTCTAAGCTTTTAAAAATGAGTCTGACATTGTTGCTAAATTCTTTTCGTCTTTGTGCAGAAATTTTTCTTTGTTGTGTTTACTGATTTTGTTCCAGTTCAAATTGCACATCAACAACTTTTTAACGATGAGAGTAAAAAAAGATTCCTCATTAAGAGAAAACTTCGATTTCATGTAATTTTTTTTGTTTATCCGTTCAGATTAAAAAAAGAAACCAATGAAAAACATTTTTAAGCATCCAAACAACCACTAAACTAAACAGCTAAAAGTAATAATAGCAAAGCATTTCATTGAAAAATAGATAACATATTTGATTCTCCGTACCTCAAAACAAAAACATTGGCTTTCATGTAAGCTTTGAAATCTGCATTAGTGCCAGAAATTTACAAAATATAAAGAGACAACCTCAGAATCAGAACACATATAAAGGAAAAGTAATAAGGACAAATAATTAGTGGCTTTACCTATATGCTCCATCCGAGGAGTCGAAATCCAGTCACAATTTAGAACCCAAGAGCCTTATAAATAAAAAATATAGGAAAAGATCAATAAAAATATATATTACATTTTCTCAAGTCAAGAAGTGACACTTATTTGAAAAGATTCAGCAGAACTACAATATCATTATCCACATAGGAGAAATTAAAATTGCGTATGGAGAAAACCCTAAATATAAAACCAAAGTTCGCAAATCGTTGATCTTCCATCATCCAAAATTAATTTCTCCCCAACTTCTAAATCAAACAATCAATCTAACAAATAAGCAAGTACAATTTTTATTTCAGATAAAAAATATTACAGCAAAGACCAAAAAGAAGGCACAACCAAGTTTAATAATACAAAATCCATCAACCCTAAACCTTAATTCCGTTAAAATAGCCAATAATACATCCAAAGAAACTATTTGCATGATTCACAACCAAAAAGAGTATAAATACACCAATTTTCGTTGTTAAATTCAAAAGAGGAGAAAATTAGGATTAGAGTTTCACAGTTCTTACCCAAATTTGGCTACGTTCAAACCTACCCATAGCCATTCTAGTTTGTACAGCCTCAAGTCATCATCACCCCAAAGAAAGTTAAACATGCAAAATGAAAATGGATCGATTCTCTAAAATTTTGAAATTGGGGATATTCCGAATGTGGACAAAAACCTAGAATATCTTACCTTCTTGTGTATAGCTCATCCTCCAGAATCCACAGCTAAAAACGGAATGAAGTTAAGAGTACGATGAAGAAGAAGAAGAAATTGAATTGTGCCTACGAAAAAAATGAGAGAGCATGTATCAGAACAATGTACTAAGAAGAAGAATTTGTGGTGAATAAGAGGATAGAGTGCTTACATGAATAGCTGATTTCAAATCGATGATCCCCTTCTCACCCTAACAACATTTAACAATTGCAAGTAGTAAATTTTTCTTGGTAAGAAGATATCTAGGAGAGTAAGTAATATGCATTAGAAATAGAAAAACCTTATATAGTGATAAAGGCCCTTGAATTAACTTGCGAAGCTTGAAAAGTCATTGCTACAAGAACCAGTCGTTAGTTTGGAAATTATCCAATATATGTAAAAACATGAATCAAAAGCAAATTGATGAAAGAAAAACTTGAAGGGAAAAAATGTTACCTTGTAATTGTATGTGTTACGAAAGCGGTGAATAAAGTCCTCATAAAATACCTGCATCTTTATATTAACCACTTAACATGTAAATTATAAATGCTTATCAAACAGCCACAAACTAATTTCATTTAGGGAAGACTGATAAGGGGATATGTGACACACAAACAACTGAGACCATCTTTTTTTTTTCATATCCATAACGCACAACTTCTTATATTTCCGAAAGCACCTACACCCAATATCAAAACTAAATAAAAACTTAAATAATACATGAATCATTTGTGTTTTGCTTTGCAAAAAACCAAAGGGATAGGAACTAAAATAAATTCTCTGACTAATAACCTCATAAAAACCAAGTTTGAAAGCATAAAAAACAAAGCCTTCAATCTTTTTGTGCAAAATTAATACCACAACCAATTCAACTCCATTTCCTTAATTAAAGCATCAAATTTAATACAAAAATACAGCAATTTCTAGAATTTCCATAATTTCACCCCCAAACATAAAGAGAATAGGATTGTTAGATGTTGAGAAGAACAAATAAGGGAAAATGCAAAATGGGTTTTACCTGAGGACTCGAGTTGGGTTTGTAGTTTCTGAGGGAGAGTTCATGATTTATGAGAGAGAGAATTCATTAATTAAAAACCCTTAACGAAATATATATTGAGAAGAAATAAAAAAAAATTCATAAGAAAAAATCGAAGAGAAGAGAATTGAGAGGGTGAAAGCAAACATACACAATTGCAATCCAATGATTTAGCCTGGAAAAACATTTCATAGCAACAAAAAAGTGAAATTAAAAACCCTATTGAATCAAATGAAGAATTTTCTAGAGTGCAAAAAGTTAGTATTATCAGCAAGAAGAAGCTTGATACCTTAAAATGCAAAAGTATGTGCCTATAATGCAATCCGACAAAACATGTAACAGCAGCCATTAGAGAATTGAAAATTTACTAATAAAATGAACCAAAGACCAACTTTGAATAATTAGGAATGATGACGTTTTAACATTGACATAGTGTGTTTGTGTGTGAGAGAGAGATGGAAATAGAGTTCAAGTTAGACAAATGTAGAAATCAACCTTAAGATTCCCTCTGGTTCAAATGGTGCAAGCACCATTGAGGAGAATCAGACGACAAAGGTCGATAGTCCTAAGAATTAACACTACATTCCTGAAACACAAAGGATTAAAAGATTTCGATTATCATCAATGAAATGCACTAATACAGAACTTAAATTCTGATATTCAATAATCCACTTACCAGAGAATGACCATGAGAATGACTTTTATTCTTCTATAAACAAGATGTTGATAAAGGTTATGCTTGCTCGGAATAACTGGATTGATAAAGTGAAAATTTTGAGGCTTTAAGGTCTGAGCTAAAAGTTGAAGTTTCTACTTTTCAACTCGGGAAGAAATAACAGTGAAAATGCACAAAATAAAAGGCTTGATTTCCAAACCATTAAAGGGAAATTAAGAAATTAATTTATATATTTAATTTGGGTGAGGGATTTGAACAGACAACCCATTTGTTCCGTCCTCCAGATTCATGCTTTTTTTCTTCCCTTTTTGCACCCACCCCTCTCGACGATAATTCTCCACTTGTCTTTTTTTTTTTTTTAATTATTTGACTCAATCAAAACATGGAATCACATTTTCTCAATCACCAAACAAAAACTTACGAATCCGAAATCACAAAAACACCAAAACTAAAACATGAGATCACATATTCTCAGGTACGAAACAAAAAAAATTAGAAATCCAAAACTAAAAAAAGAATAAGAACAAACTAAAACATGGGATTGGTGAAGGCCGTACCTTCGGAAGGATGAACGTAGAAAGCTCTTCGAGACCGATCCCAACTCTGGGGACGGAGATGGAAACATAGGCCAATATGGACAAGGAATTCTCCAAGAATGGATTCACGTACACGCTCCATCACTGTGATACTCATGCCTCGTTAATTCAGGAGGCTTCACTCCACCATATAAACAAGGACATTTCCCTCTCTAATCTGGGATTGTTTCTTTATTCGATAGAGCACAAGAAGATGGAGGCTTGTGAACTCACTGTCGTGCTACTCAAACAACTGCAGAAACTGTTGGACATATTTGATCCAATCTTTGCAATTCCTATTGAGCTCCCACCTGCTCGAGCGCATGATCATCAAATACCACTCCTTGCAGGTTCTCGAATCCCAAATATACGACCGTATCATTATGGTCCCTTACAAAAGATAGAGATCGAGAAGGCAGTGCAGTAGTTACTCACTGCAAGATTTATTAGGCCAAGTCATAGCCTTTTTTCTTGTGCAGTACTGCTAGTGAAGAAGGAGGAGGGAACATGGCTTTTATGCATGGATTATAGAGAGCTCAATGCTATCACAGTCAAGGACAAATTTCCAATTCCATTGATCGATGACTTGCTTGATGAACTAAGTGGTGCTAGGTTCTTTTCCAAGCTAGACTTACGTTCTGGCTATCACCAAATCCTTATGCACCCTAGTGATGTGGAGAAAACTGTTTTTAGGACCCATGAGGGTCACTATGAATTCTTGGTGATGCCTTTTGAGCTCACTAATGCCCCGGCTACATTTCAAAGTCTCATGAACGACATTTTCAGGCCTTATTTAAGGAAGTTCGTCCTTGTATTCTTTGATGACATTCTCGTTTATAGCAAGAATTGGGAAGATCATTTGTCTCACTTACAGGCTGTTTTTGAAGTTCTACAGCATCATAAGCTGTTTGTCAAGAAACCAAAGTGTGCTTTTGGTCAATTTCGAGTGGAATATTTGGGCTATATCACTTCTAGCCATGGAGTGGAAGCTGATCCTTCAAAAATCCAAGCCATTTTGGATTGGCCTGTCCCCACCAATGTGAGAGAACTGAGGGGATTCTTAGGACTCACGGGGTACTACAGGAAGTTTATTCCTAACTTTGGTAAAATCTGTCAGCCACTGTACTCACTTACACGGAAAAAAGGTTTTCACTGGAATCCAGAAGCCGAGCAAGCTTTTCACTCTCTCAAAAGCACCATGTCTTCTCAACAAGTTTTGGCTCTTCCAAACTTTGCAATTCCCTTCGAGCTTGAGTGTGATGCCTCTGGTACTGGAATTGGGGCAGTGCTGCAACAACAGGGCAGACATATTGCCTTCACTAGTCAGGCACTTGGCTCGAAGAACCAAGCCCTCTCTACCTATGAGAGAGAACTTATTGCAATTGTGCATGCTGTTAAAAAATGGATGTCTTATCTTCAGGGAAGACACTTTGTGATTAAGACGGATCATTGTAGTCTAAAGTACTTTCTCAACCAAAGGGCTTACACAAATTTTCAGCAAAAATGGGTTTCAAAACTGTTGGGATTTGACTACGAAATCCACTACAAGAAGGGTTCTGATAATTGTGTAGCCGATGCACTATCACGAGTGCAAGTGTCAGATGCAAAAGCTAAGGAATTACTGGAGACGAAGGATGAAACTATGAGCTGCAGTGCCATATCCTACCCCTATTTTGGGTGGCTTGATGAATTAAGGAGAAACAATGCGAGTGATGATTGGATCAAACAGAAAATGAAGACTGTTGCAGATTTAGAGGTTATTGATGCTACAAATTCAAAATCAGTTCACTACCACATTGATAATGGCCTGCTTAAGTACAAATCAAAGATTGTGATCAGTCTTAGTTCACCCTGGAAGTTTAAATTGATGGAGGAGCATCACTCTACCCCGGCTGCAGGTCACCAAGAGGTGCTGAAAACATATCACAGGATAAAAATGGGGTTTTATTGGCCGGATATGAAGGGGGACATCAAGTCATTTGTGGCTCAATGCAATACTTGCCAACAAAACAAGTATGAAACCTTATCTCCACCTGGTTTACTTCAACCCTTACCTATACCACATAAAACTTGGATTGATATTAGCATGGATTTCATTATGAGGTTGCCTACTTGCCACGGGAAATCAGTTATATTTGTGGTGGTGGATATTTCACCAAATATGCCTATTTCTTAGCCTTAGCTCATCCCTATACGGCTGTCACTGTAGCTCACCTGTTTGTGGAACATATATTCAAACTGCACGGCATGCCTTCTACAATTGTGAGTGACAGAGATCCGTTGTTCTTAAGCACTTTCTGGAAGGAATTTTTCAAGCTACAGGGTTCCAAGCTTTGCATGAGCTCAGGTTACCACCCTCAGAGTGATGGACAAACTGAGGTGGTCAATAGGTGCCTAGAGACCTATCTTAGATGCTTCGTGGGGAATAAACCAAAAAGTTGGGTTACATGGTTACCTTGGGCAGAGTGGAACTATACACTTCATATCACACTGCATCTA
Source organism: Heteromeles arbutifolia (assembly GCA_024362995.1). Classification (NCBI taxonomy): domain Eukaryota; kingdom Viridiplantae; phylum Streptophyta; class Magnoliopsida; order Rosales; family Rosaceae; genus Heteromeles; species Heteromeles arbutifolia. The sequence goes on from JANCRC010000004.1 coordinate 31,474,598, forward strand.
AGTTCACTCCATTCGAGTTGGTTTATGGTTATCCACCTCCACATGTGATAGCTTATGAGTTCGGCACTGCTAAAGTCGACATTGTTGAACATGAACTTTTGGAGAATGATCACTTACTCACAGTGCTCAAGAACAACCTAGCTATGGCTCAGAACCAAATGACAGTGCAAGCAAACAAAAATAGGACTGAAAGGGAGTTCGAAGTTGAAGATTATGTCTATTTAAGGTTGGTGCCTTATCAGTTGTAGTCTTTAGCCTCACATTCCTATCACAAACTACATCCCAAGTATTATGGACCATATGAGGTTCTGGAAAGGATTGGCCCAGTTGCCTACAAACTGAAGCTGCCTGAAGGAACAAAGATACACCTGGTCTTCCATGTGTGCTGTCTCAAAAAACATGTGGGAAATAGGGATTTGCAAGTGGCAGCTCTTCCAATAATCACAGAAGAAGGAAAGGTACATGATGCTCCATTAACAGTGCTTGCTAGGAGGTTGTACAAGAAATGAGACAAAGCGGGGGTTCAGTTGCTGATACAGTGGGAAGGACAAGATGAGAATGCAGCAACCTGGGAGGATTATGATGACTTCCACATCAAATTTCCGGAATTCCAGCTCTAGAAACCTTGTGGACAAGGTTATTTGGATGGGAGGAGTGATGTTAGAAATGGTTTTTTTTCTTGCACCTCTTGTATTTTGAGGGTTTAATTTTAAATAAGAAAGGAGTTTGTTTTGTAGGTGAGATAGTTAGCTACTGGAATGCTGAGTTGGCATTTCCCATTGGGATGTTTTAAATGGAGCAATAGCCTCAGTGCTCGGGAGGGTCATTGAAAAAGAACATACTAAAAAAAATACCACACGAGTTTTCTGCTCGTCTTCTTCCTTCCTCTATTCCATCTCTCTATCTCCATTGCTGTAATTGCTTGGTTGATCCAGGTTTCTAACAAATATTCTCAAGGTTTTGCACCGAATATTGTGAGATCAGGATAGAACGGTTGAAACCAAATTTGCACGTTTTGAGAAAGCGTTGAGGATGAAGATGGAGAGCGAGCGAGTTGAATGTAGACAGAAGCACAAATTTGTGAGAGAAAAAAGGACACTGAATGAAAAGTCGAGAAGATGCAAACTGGTTGGACGATGACCGACGCGTGGCCAAGATGGGTAAAAGCGTCATATCGCTGTTCTAAGCAGGCAAGACAACGGGCAACAAAGAAGATATCAAGGGGCATTTTAGTCATTACACTGCTTGTGAACAGTCCTTTTCCACCGAGTTTTAGTATATAGATAATATCACTTGTAATAAATAAATTAGAAAAAAAAAATTATTTTGCCTAATGGTTCTGTCTCCACCTAATTAGACAATACGTCATATTCGATTCACTTGAACGATATTGAAATAATATATATTTGTAATGACTATTATACTTGTATTACTATACGACAAGGATTTTGAGTCTCTACATTTAGAAAGCATGCATTTATGCGCACTATGCTATATCTAAACCATTCTGACAATCTAACGAGTTAAAATATAACACACCATCTATCATTAAATCGAATTAGTTTCATTCTTTTCTATTTCCACGTTAGCAATGGCAACCTCTGTCAAGGAATGGTCGCCAAATTCATAAACTGGTATGATGAAAACATATTAAGCAAAAACCCAAAAAAGGATATTGGGTTTTTGGTGAGATGTAGGTTTTTATAACCTCGAACCAATAAAAACAATTTGTGAGATTTGTAAGATATTTGCTAGAATGTTATATCTCTTTTAGGGTCCGTTTGTTGCACCAGGCTATTTCAGACTAGACTGGCTTTAGGAAACAAGCTGGATTGGCTTAGAATAAATTAAGCTAGATTGACTTAGTGAAACGTTTGGTGTAGTGTCGGTCTAAAGACCAGGATAATGAAAAATAGTGAAATTTGCAAATTTTAACGATAGAATTACATCCAACTCAACTGCAAAATACACAGAGTCAAATCAAATGATATAATTACATTAAACTCAACGGCAATTGCTTGGAAACGAAAGAAAATATTGAGTTTTTGTGCATTGTAGCGTTGCAATTTGCAAAAACAAACAGCGCTTTCAACTACAACTTAGGAATACAGAATCAGTACATCCAACTTTCTCACTTTTTGGTTTAAAATCCCTCTAAGCCTCTAAAATTGAGAAATCTATAAACATTGAAATGTTCAGCAACCCAAGTGTCCCAAAATTGATAAAAAAAAAACTCAAACTCATCAGACCACAAAATTGAAGGAAGAAAATTTCGATTTCTTCTTCACAGCCTCCCAAAATCCATGAATAATACCATATTCATTCATCCCAATGTTTAGATACAATTGTAAGTAAAGGTATTTATAATATAGCTCACTAAACAAATAAACTCAAAACTATGCTATTTTGATACTTGTCTGGTCAAAATGCTTTCTGTCATAATGCATAACCTTCACCTGCATAAAAAAACCAACATAATAAGAAACTTGGCAGACTAATAGAATCAACGTCCAAATTAGCAAAGTATTTTACAAAGCCGGCCATTGGCATCAGATTTCAATATTCCCTACTGGTTGGTGATATCGAAGTTCAATACAACAATAAGATGTTACCAATTAGCAAATGCAGAATCACACGTAATCATCTTTAGTCATTCCATTGGCTACAACTTCATTCAAATTTGAATTGGCATCAGCCATTAAGTTAAAAGTAAGAATAGGAGCAGTAACAACTACACGAATGAACCATAACTCTACCACTATTTTAAGTATCAACATCATTGGTCCATAATCTCCCCTTTAGACTACAATGTTCCATAGCAATTTCCAAGTTAAAGGCACTAGCCATATATACTTTCAATTTGATTCAATAAAACAAAGTACTAAATTATTATTATATATAGAGCTGGCAGCTGTAGCATTCGATCCAAGCAGACGGATTGAGAAATATAATTATTGGCATCAACATAATTAAAAGTAGCAAGAGTATCAGTTCGTTTTAAGATCACTGTATCCTTCCACTACAACAGATCCCCATAATCTAGAATATGCAACTTCCACAAAACTTGAAGTTATAAGAACACACATTGCAAATTACAACAACACAAGTTTGCCTAAAACCTTGAAATAAAAGAAGGTTACAAATCAGAAAAAGTTCATGCCTGGAGATATCTTCTCTATGCTTAACTTGTCAAGAAACAGGGACCCATATAAATAGATAGATACTAATGTTGGAAATTATATATTATAGTATAAAATATTGTAATATATAATTTTAATAATTGAATGAAAAATAGTGTTAACCATATTTCTTAGAAAGGTTATGTTATTTAGGTGCATCCCCTTGTCAAATGATGTATACTTACAGATGAAAAGTTACATCTCTTTAACAAGAAGTACTTGGGTTCTATATAAACCCATGAAACCATTATTATTAAGGATAGAAAATTAGAGTTAATTTTTACTCTTGAGAAATAGGGTTTCCCTACTTTGTTTCTCAAATGTTTTGTGTGCCAAATTCCGAGTCATGTCTTAAGAGTACGGAATATATAAAGTTCGCTAGAGTCCGAAGATTGAAGTGCTTTGACTTCGGATTATAGATTGTTGAATCCTGGGAGATGGACGTCTATCGAACTACAAGCACAAGAGTAGGGGTGAAATTCTATATTTAGGACATTGCATTTATACAAGCCTCAATCTCCAAGTTTGTCAGTTTTTCTAACTTTATCTCTAGTTGTTTATATTAATCTTGTATACTATTGCTGTTGTTATTTACTTTATGATTATTATTATTAGAATTCTTGTGTTATTTTCATATTTTCTAATATTGCACCAACAATCTAAAGATAGAAATTCTTACCTCTATGGAACAATTAGAAATATGAATGTGTGTGCGCAATTTATGTGACATATTTTGGAAAAGTCTGATTACTTGACATGTATAAATCTGATATTGAAAGTGCAGTACCGCTGCCTTATACTGCACATTCTTGATGAGTGATTATGTTGTCCATTCGTGTATATATATATATACACATATATGTACATATATATATATATGTGTATATACACACATATATATATACATATATATACACATTATGTATATATAGATGTATATATATATATATGTATATATATGTATATATATGTATATATAGATGTATATATATGTGTGTATATATATATATATATTTAACATGGCATGAGGTTGTTATAATTGCAATTTGTCATGCCTAATGCAAAAGGTAATGTATCTTTTGCGAACGTTGCTGTGATTGTTCTTAATTTTGAAAGCATGCTTGAAGCGGTGCATGCGGTTACTTTACTAAAATACTTACTACCATGTTATTTATTTAATTATATGAATGCTTTGTTAACTGACGTTAATAGTTGCAGCATTTAGACTCATATTTAGATTGACATGGACGATGCATGCCTTGATTTGGTTGTTGCCTTCATGTGTGAAGAGTCCTGGGATTGATTCATTGGGTGTTCTTTAAAATACATGTAGTATACGTAGAACCCCATAACAACTGACCAATTGGAGATTCCAGAAAAATAGCAACGGTGAGATCGCGACTTCCATGCTTGACAGTTTGATATCCATTTGAGTCAAGGAAATTGGATCATATAGAACCGTGTGGAGGTTAACCTTGGGTCATTTAGAGCCGTGTGGCGGTTAAGTTGCAAAAGGATGCAATTATTTGACAAATCAATGGTTTCATAATGTGATGGAACAGACAATTGGAATCTGCCATGTGAGATTCAAAGAAGAAACATGCCATTTGAAGTGCTGCTTTTGACAGTGAAAGGGTATGGCCTTTCAACTAGTCATTGACATATTCAAATGTGTTCATGCCTTCATTTGGTGGTTACCTTGTTTATATACTAGTGTTGGTTATGTGGATAACTAGGGAAGTTTTGGTCTTCGATGTTTGAAGCCTGCTAGGTTCTATACAGACTATTATATCCTTTGTTTGTCATTTATGCACGAACTGATATGAATATTCGTGGACAACCACCATATACATTTGCTACATAAAAGCTTTCCTAAAACGAGGCATATCGTTTTCTGTTAATTGGTTTGCATATGAGGTATCTTTTCAAAGGCCTTGTTTGATGTTTACTCATGTTAGAAAAGAAATGATATGATACAAAATTTTGCATTATCTGGTTAATTTGAGATGACCACAATGACGTATTAGGTTTGAATTTGATGTTAATTTGGTACTGGGAATCATGCCCAGTTCGTGCATAAAGTTCCTTTTGCAGAAAGGAATGACATCTGTTGTTCAATCTTGAGAATTCCTGGAAAATATGTGAGAAGTCTTCACTCATTGAGGAATTCAGAAACCACCAACGGTTCATGATGAATTTTCTTGTGCATTCTTATACCAGTTGGTGGAAATGTTGTTTATACTGTAAACAATGGGTTTTTTGCGGTAATATTTACTTTTTGTGATTTGGCACTAAGAAGGATTAATGATCAGTTTTTATTGAGGAAACCTAATAATCAGAAAGAGGCAAAATGTAACACATTTGGACTTTGGGGCTGAAGAACCTGATGAAATGGTTTCTGTCTATCACCAGATGATGTTCGAGGTTGTTAAAAAGATGCACCATTTGGTTTCGTTTGAATGAGAATGCACTATAGAACATGGTGCCATAAATCACAGAGATGTAACTTTATAGTGCCAAGAATGACTATAGCCTAATGCTTCTTTCAAGACAAGTTATGTCATGGCAACTACAAACCGAGTGTTGCCATAAGTCGAGAGTATAAATTACTTGAGAAATATAGAATTCATTTGAGATGAATTAATTAACATTGTCTTGGAAAGATGACGATTGAATTGTGGGGGTCGAGGCAAAAAGGGAGATAACATTCCTGTATAGGTGTTTGAGACCCGTGACAATTTTGAAAGCTTATAAGCTAAAGGATGAAGGAGAATAAGCGCTTTTCCAAAATCGGCTAGTAAGGCATTAAGGCCCAAATTATATGAAGATATAGTCCTCATTGATTCCTACTTCTTAAAGTACGAAAAATGATCAATTGAGTGATACCATTAAAAGCAACCACAATTATGAAAGAATTGTGGGGGTTGGTTAAAAGTAATTTGCTAATTGAACGACATTCAAGATATCATTTCTTGTAATAAGTAATTGTTTAAGGTATGGCAAGGTTAGAGATCTTTCTACAAATACCTTAAATGTGGGGGAGTGTTCCCAAATGTTAGCAAATTACTTACTAAAGTCCCGACATGTACAGTTGAGGACTTGACATTGTAAATCAACTACTCTCGTATGAAATATAATTTCATAAGATGAATTGTGTACACCATTAAAGATAGTCAACCTAAGTGGTACCAATTATTAAAGGTTTGACTAGAGAGTAAGTTGATCATCGAGGGGAATGAGGCTAAAGCCAACATAACTAATGAATCAGCCGAGCGGAAACCTAACTTAGTTAATTGGAGATCCCATGGTCTAAGTTCAACAGGCAAACTGGTTGGGCATGATTCAAAGAAGTTAACACACTATATACCTCATTCCTATGATGGAAGAAGTGTGTTGTCTGCAGAAGTTTTAGGGTGTATATTTATACTTAATGACAATGATATCTTATAAATAAGAGGAATAGAGCAGACTATTCTTAATAAGTGGTCACCTATGTGAGAGTAGAAGTGGGTCGCTTCTATGAGTTTGATATGGCTAAATTCTCTAAAGCTCTCATGAATCCGGGATTTGTTCAAGACCAAAATGAACACAACCGTATGAACCAGAATATGTTAGGATTAGTGATATATATTGCTTATTGTCTCGGTTTACTACTGCGGTGAATAGTTCAAGATTCTATATTCATTGCATCACCAAGTAAGTCCGATAAGTATTCACTAGGGTACGTTCAAGTCCAAAAGACACCTTTCCCGATGCATCTCTTGTCCGCCTGTACTCTCAAATTCTTCCTGATTTTTCATTCATGTGGAGGATTGTTGGAAATTATATATTATAGTATAAAATATTGTAATATATAATTTTAATAATTGAATGAAAAATAGTGTTGACCATATTTCTTAGAAAGGTTATGTTATTTAGGTGCATTCCCTTGTCAAATAATGTATACTTACAGATGAAAAGTTACATCTCTTTAACAAGAAGTACTTGGGTTCTATATAAACCCATGAAACCATTATTATTAAGGATAGAAAATTAGAGTTAATTTTTACTCTTGAAAAATAGGGTTTCCCCACTTTGTTTCTCAAATGTTTCGTGTGTCAAATTCCGAGTCATGTCTTGAGAGTACGGAATATATAAAGTTCGTCAGAGTCTGAAGATTGAAGTGCTTTGACTTCGGATTATAGATTGTTGAATCCTGGGAGATGGATGCCTATCGAACTACAAGCACAAGAGTAAGGGCGAAACTCTATCTTTAGGACATTGCATTTATGCAAGCCTCAATCTCCAAATTTGTCAATTTTTCAAACTTTATCTCTAGTTGTTTATATTAATCTTGTATACTATTGATGTTGTTATTTACTTTATGATTATTATTATTAGAATTCTTGTGTTATTTTCAAATTTTCTAATATTGCTCCAACAACTACAACTTATTAAAGTTTGAGAATTCAATTAGCTACAATACCTAGGTTTTGATCATTCTTACCGGATGAGAATTTTGAATCAAGCAATTGCACAAAGTTCTCTCCTTTGGCTGCAGAAAAGGAAAGAAATTTAAGGGGACTAAATGTCCACCAATTTTCAGCATAAGAGAACCGAAAGAAATATACAATGACAACCGATAATAAATACCCAGAAGGGGAAATCAAATCCGTACTACTACATCATAAAATGCCATTTGCAGAAATCATTGAAGAACAAGCAATTTCACAGCATAAGACCAACCTAGATTTCACAGATGCAAAGCAATCCAGATTTCACATAATCAAAACAACAAATGGAATTTGTAAATGATGAGTGAGAGAGAGAGACTGACGATTTCTTGGCCTGCTCGAGCGAGCGAGTGTGGTCGATGTAGTTAGTCGAGCGATCAGGACGATCAAGATGAGCATGACGAGCAGGACGAACAGGACGAACACGAAGAGGCAAGCGAGCAGAAGGACGACGATGGTCTTAGCTAGTCCGCTCGTATTTGGGGGGTCTCGCTAAGACCACCTAACGAAGGGGTTAGTGAGAGCGAGTCCCACTTAATACCATTAAACTTAGTCCTTGTAGGTTGGATATAGCAATTATGGTTTCGATGATCTAAAAATTAGAATTCAAGGGAGAGATGAGATGATAAATTGAATTAAAAGTTAACATCATTTAGGAGAAGAATTAAAATTTACAAAAATAATGTGGAATAAAATTTCGGAAGAAAAAAAAAAAAATATAGCTAATTAAATTCTACATTAACTTATGTGTCATGTCTAAAGCCGTTAGATCAGTTGAATTGTTTAAATATAGCGAAATGCGAATAAATGCATAATTGAAAAGGGGCTTGTTTGAAAGTGCTTTTAAAATGACTAAAAGAGTTTTTAGAGAAAATGTTTTTGGGTTTCAAAAACACTTGAAGTGGTTCATTTAAAAAGCACATAATTGGTGCTTCTTGCATGAAATATTGAAAAACTAAAAAAATTCAGGGTGATAAACTAAAAAAGTTCAGGGTAATAAACTAAAAAAACCGTAAGTGCTTCTTGCATGAAGCACTTACGGGTTTTTTTTTCTTTTTTTTTTTTTTCAGCAGTCACTTGCATTCTTTCTAAGGATTTCTAAAAATATTTTCACCAAAAGCCTTTTTTCGTACTAAAAATACATCCAAACGAGCGCTAAATGTGGAGGCTTGGAATTGGGGGTTTAAATTTTTTTAATATCCACATGGGCCCACATTGAGACATGGCGTCCATTCATTGTTCACTTGGGTGTCATGTCATCAGTTATTGGAGGTTTTGACGGAAAACTTAACATATGTATGAAAGGTCCCAAAATTATGACTTAAAGTATTAGACTGGGACAACAAAAAATTGATGTATGAAATATTGAAAAACTAAAAAAGTTCAGAGTAATAAACTAAAATTAACCTAAATTTTGTTGTAGGCCTATTTGATTGAACGATCTTACGGTTTAGAGAGAGAAGGGGCCGGCAGTAATTAGAGAGAAGAGAGAGTGATTTAATTGTGAGATGTATTTGATTCATCCCATTGTACCTTTATTTATAGTAGTATGATAGGTAAAAACCTTTCCTTTTAGGATTACAACATTTAATAGGTAATCAACTCCTAATAGGAATATAAGATACATTCCCATATCTACTAGGATTTGCACAATCACATTCCTATTCTAAATATGACTGCAAGACTCCCCCTTGAGTGTGTAAATACTTAACAAACCATTACATCAGATCTTCAGCAAAGAAGGTGGAATAGTTGATGAAGTCATCGGCACAACGAGTGATCGTGAGTCTCAAATTTAAGAAAGTATGCATTTGTAGTAAAACTCACAAAACCTCGCTATAATAAAACCCAAGGCATGGGGAAAAACCCATAGACTAAGGAGAAAAGTGAGAAGTATGCATAATGTCTAAAACAAACGTTAAACATGACGAAAGTAGTTAACTCAACGGAGTATGATCATCCCAGGATGGGTGCCTCATTAAAACCTCGTTAGGTAGCAAAAACCCAGTGGGAAAAATGCTCTTAATCATAGGAAAAATAGTACATTAAGATCATGTGAATATACTTCTAGATACTCCCCATGAGTTAGACATAACTTCTAAATAAGAGAACTACAAGCAATTCAACTTAGATAATTTACGCATATCGATTCCTTGGACGAGTTTCTGAAATGTAGACGTGGGCAATGACTTGGTGAAGAGATCGGCTAGGTTGTCCTGGGAACGGATTTGCTTGACTTCAATGTTCTGATGCTGCTCCTGCTGGTGTGAGTAAAAGAACTTCGGCGCTATGTGCTTGGTGTTGTCTCCCTTGATGTATCCTTTCTTTAACTGCTCGATACATGCTGCATTGTCTTCAAAGATTGTCGTAGGAAGGTCAACGACTGATGTAAAACCACTAGTGCTTCGAATATGTTCCATAACTTCTCTCAACCAAAAGCATTCACACGATGCTTCATGCAGGGCAAGAATCTCAGCATGGTTCGACGAAGTCTCAACTAGCGTTTGCTTGGTAGACCTCCAAGATATAGCGATGTTTCCAACAGTAAAGACATAGCCCGTTTGAGAACGTGTTCTATGTGGGTCAGACAGATACCCAGCATCTGCGTAACCAACAAGGCGATAATCAATCCGATGACCATAGGGGGCGACAACACTCGGAGATTCGTGGGTATAGAACAAGCCTAAATCCGTAGTACCTTTAAGGTAATGGAAAATATCTTTAACACCATTCCAGTGCCTGTGTGTGGGCGCATTGCTGTATCTTGCCAAAAGATTAACAGCGAATGAGATACCGGGTCTAGTGCACTAAACCAAGTACAATAAAGCCCAAATTGCACTTAGGTAAGGAACTTCGGGTTCCAAAATCTCTTCTTCATCCTCATTTAGACGAAAAGGATCTCGTTTAGCATCTAGAGTCTAAATGACCATGGGTGTACTCGAAGGCTTTGCTTTATCCTCATTAAAACGACACAACACCTTTTGGGTGTAGTTTGATTGATGTACTAGAATTCCATCCGAAAATGCTTGATCTCCAGGCTAAGACAATATCAAGTTTTCCCAATATCCTTCATCTCAAATTCCGATTTCAAGTGTGCAGCAATTTCCTCAAGCTCTACGAGAGTCTTGATGAGGTTCATGTCGTCGACATATACTTCAACAATTGTAAATTCGGAATGTGACTTCTTTATGAACACACATAGGCATAATTTTTTGTTTACATAACCTTGACTTGTCAAATATTCACTCAGACGGTTATACCACATCGGCCCGGATTGTTTCAATCTGTAAAGTAACCTTCTCAACCTAATTGAGAGAGTGTTCCATGGTCTAGAACTATTTGAACTAGTCAATGGAAGTCATTCTGGAACTTTCATGTATATTTTCGTATCTAGATCCAAATAGATATACGCGGTTACCATGTCTATAAGCTGCATATTCAATTTTTCAAAAACTACGAAACTGATAAATTAGCGGAATGTTATAACGTCTATTACGGGAGAATACGTCTCCTCGTAATCAATCCTAGGGCGCTGAAAGAAGCCTTGCGCTACGAGGCATGCTTTGTATCGCACTATTTCATTATTCTCATTACGTTTCATCACGAAAACCCACTTGTAGCCAACGGGCTTCACGCGTGGTGGTGTAGGAATTTATAGGTCCAAACACTTTACGTAGGCATTCATCGACGGAATGTGGTTCAATGTCATCACTAAGCATGATGTCAGTAGCTACTGAGTACGCAATGAATCGTCAACAATCATCTTATTCCTATTCCAAACCTCATCTAACACTGTGTAGCGGACCGAAATTTCACGATTCTCGGGAGGCCGATATGTTTCGTCTGAAGCATCACCGTAATCTAAAATAACCTCATACATTGGAACGGATGAGTGAGCGATGATCAGATTCAAACTAAGGTCACTAATTGGTGCCATTTTCCTCTTCCGAGGTTGTGAATCCTTTGAACCAAGGGGTCTGTCACACTTCAGGGTAAGAGCAGATGATTGGCTAGCTGCCAATGTACCTTGCCGCGTGGAGGGTGCGGCCTCCCCATCTTCGGGGACGGTCCAGCCTTCCCAGGCGGGTTGTTGACGTACGTAGGGTAAGTCTTTCCTTCCAGGTGCGTTTGTAGCTGGTATATGTGATCTTGTCACCTTTGCTAGATCATTAAAAGCATCCGGCATACTTTGAGCAATGCTCTGAAGATCTATAATTCGTCGCACCTCAGTTTCAGACTGGGTAGTGTGGGGATCTAAATGAGACATAGTGGGAGCATACCATGACAATTCGCGGTATTCTATAGGAACGTTAGCATGATTATCTCCCCTAACGATGGGAAGACTGTCTCATCAAAGTGATAATTCGTAAAATGTGCGGTAAAGAGATCTCCTGTCATGGGTTCTAAATAGCGAACAATTGATGGCGAATCATAACCGATATAGATTCCCATTTTTCTCTGAGGACCCATTTTGGTACGTAGTGGTGGCGTTATTGGCACATAAATGGCGCACTCAAACACCCATAAATGCGAGACGTCAGCCTCGTATCCAGTGACTTACTAAAACGGTGAATGTGGTTGAGTAGTGATAGGCCTCAGGCGGACCAACATAGCTACGTGCAATATTGCATAGCCCCAGGCAGATACCGGCAATTTGGTTCTCATAACCAAAGTTCGATTATCAATTGAAGGTGCTTTATGAAAGCTTCTACCAGACCATTTTGGGTGTGAACATGGGGTACAGGATGTTCCACATCAATCCTTACTGACATGCAATAATCGTCAAAAGTCCGTGACGTAAACTCTCAAGCATTATCCAGTCGAATCGACTTAATCAGATAATCAGGGTGGTGAGCCCTTAGCTTAATGATTTGAGCTAGGAGTTTAGCAAATGCAGCATTGCATGTGGACAATAGGCAAATATGTGACCATCATGTCGATGCATCAACCAACACCATAAAGTATCGAAATGGTCCGCATGTTGGTTGGATAGGTCCACAAATGTCCCCTTGAATCCTCCGAAGAAATTTAGGGGGTTTTGAATAATCTTTGTATGTGAGGGTTGAGTATTCAACTTCCTTAAAGAACACGCTTTGCATGACGAAAATCCAACATAGGGATGTAATTTATGCCCATGTGAAGATTTGAGGATACGGTGCATCATGTCACGTCTAGGATGTCCCAAACGGTCAAGCCAAAGCAACAAAGTGTCCTAGAACTCAGGCATAAGGCCAGCCACACTGTGGGCTTCTAATGGTTATGATGTATAACCCACTCGGCAAACGTTCCAACTTCTCGTGAATACGCTTCTGGCCATATTCGTACGAAGTGATACAAAGAAATTTAGAACCATTATCTTCAGTGGTTTCAATATGATATTGATTATCTCGAATATCTCTAAAACTCAGCAACGTTCTTCCGAAACATAGAGAATAGAGTGCTTCCTTAATGGTTAAGATAGTACCATTGGACAACATGATACGTGCCTTTCCGTATCCTTCAATCAGGTTGGATGGGCCTGAGAGAGTTGTCAAATGAGCTTTCTTGGGTATTAAGTTAGTAAATTAGTGTCGTTCACGCAATATGGTGTGTGTGGTTGCACTATCTGTTAGACAACTAACTTCCCCACTAGATATACCTAGAAATAAATTGATTGAATTGGTCACGTGCATAAATATAAGTCCATTCATTCAATTAAGCAATGCGAGAAAATAATATCCATTCAAATAACAATCCATAATTCAAAACAAACCAAAACCAAACAAATTATTCCAAATACTTAGAAAAAATTGTTCAAAATTAAACCATAAACCTAGAAAATAGGGGGGTTAGGGCCGGCCATTCCTAGTGGGTTCGGCCACTAGGGGTAAACACCCTAACAACATGTCTAATTTATTCATCCATAGGAGCTGACGCCTCCTGAAAATCTGATATCTCCATTGATGTAGTTGCATCTTCCGGATGATCCACTTGTGCAAAGTTAGACTCACGATGGGAATGATACTTGACAATAGCCTCAGGGGAAGCTCGGCATACACGTGACCAATGATCCCTTGATCCACAACGGTAGCACATGTCCAGTTTAGTAGAAGCAGGCTGAACAGGAGCTTTGCCCTTGTTCTTGAAGTTTGGACCTTATGGGCAAGTGGTGGACGCTGTTGGGTCACATTTCCTCCCTTAGGTGCGGCACTCCGTTGACCTTGGGCCCGTGGTGGGGCTTGCCACCCATTGCCACGGCCACGACAATTCTTTCGTCGTTTATGGCTACTAGAATTGGTCGCATGCGCTTCAGGCACGGCGTTCGAGCCAATGGGTCGAGCTTAATGATTCTTCATCAAAAGCTGGTTCTGCTTTTCAACGATAAGTAAAACAGAGATCAAATTCGAAAACTTGGTGAATTTATGTGCCCTATATTGTTACTGCAGGACAATATTGGTGGCATGGAAGGTCGAATATGTCTTTTCCAGGAGATCTGATTTGGTTAGTTCCACTTTGCAGAATTTCAATAGTGAACGGACTCTACAAACTTTAGAGTTGTATTCATTCACGGACTTAAAGTCCTGGAAGCGAAGATGCTGCCAGTCATGTCTTGCTTTAGGCAAGTATATGTCTTTCTGGTGATCGAAACGGTCGGCCAGAGTAAGCCAGAGGGTGCATGGGTCCTCCTTAGCGAGTTACTCGGTCTGCAATGCATCATGGATATGTTTTTGAATGAAGATCATTGCATTAGCCTTATGAGCTTCGTCAACAGGTTTTTCAGTGACGGGTGCCTCGATGGTGGCTCTAATACCCTTTGCAGTCAAATGAAGCTTCAGGTCTTGAACCCACTTTAGATAGTTTTTTCCGGAGAAATCGAGCTTGTTCAAGTTCGACATGTCCCTAAAATGGAGGAAAAAAATGTGACTAGTCATATGGTAAGCCATAGACATATATCGTATAACATACAGGTTCTATAGACATGTATTGGTTTAATTTATGCATGAAAACTATAGGTTTCATGTGGTATGTTTTGAATGAAAACTTCAGGTTTCAAAGGCACTAAATTTGAAACTACAGGTTCAATTTAGTTTTTATGAACAATTAGTTCATAATGAGAAGTTCTTACAAGAAACACAGAATGCAATATACTAATTTAAATATAGTGGATTTGAGGTTCTTCGGGAACTCAAGTGTGAGAGCTTTGTTACTACGAAAGTATGTCAACGATTCAAAGTATAAAAATAAATTATTGAATCGTTAATGTCCAAAAGTGATATTCAGGTCAATAATTTTGGATTTATTATCGGATTAATGGACTGCAGGTCACTTGTAATTAATTCAATAAATCGGGCCACACGGGGTCGATTGTAGAAGCAAAATAATATTAAAATAATATTATTGGGTTGAAAATACCATAGCCCAAAAAAATAGGGCTGGGTGCCGTGAGCAAAAAAGCTCGAAAGTGGGCTGCAAGCCACGGGAGGGCTAATCCCAGCCGTGAAGGCTGGCGTGTTGGGTCGAAGGGGGTGGCACAGGTTCAAGCCTAGCAGGTTGCTGGCCTGTGGGTTCGCATGGGGAACCCAGCTGCTTATGTTGCGGGTCAGGGCAAAATACAAAGCCCAGCAAGCATAACAACTTGCTGGCGTGGGTCGAGAACCAGGGCTACATGCCCATGTCTGGGAACAAGCCCAACATGCTTCTGGCATATGGGTTTGGGCTCGGGTGGACCAAGGCTTTCAGACCCGTGCGACAGAGAACCCAAGCCAATACTTGGTTATGTTCAAGAGGGAGCAACAAGCCCAAAAAGGGTTGCGCAGGTGGTCCAGGGTGTCAACGCCATCCCTAGGTGATGCCAAGAAATACCCAATGTTTTCGAATCTAGGGTTTAAAAACCCTAATTTGCTTCTAATTTATTTGATATACATTGACTCACATATTCCACATAGCAAATATAATTGCGTAATGCATGAAACAAATATATATATATATATATATATATATATATATATATATATATTGACAAATATAAGAACATATAAAATATATATATATATATATATATATATATATATATATATATCGTAAGGAAAATATAAACATAGAGGGGTTCATGCATCATGGGGAATGTTTTCATGCTTCATGGACATTTCAAATATCTTCTTTTATTATAAGCATACTTGATTGGCAGAAAAAAAATATAAGCCTTTGAATTTTGTGGGTGATAGCCTCATCTTACGATCCGTCAATTCCTTAGCTTCTGGCAAGAGCATGCTGATAACGTGTTGTAGGCCTATTTGATTGAACAATCTTAGGGTTTAGAGAGAGGGAGCTGGCGGCAATTAGACAGAGGAGAGAGTGATTTAATTGTGAGGCCCTATTGTGCCTTTATTTATAGGAGTAGGATATGTAAAAACCTTTTCCCTTAGGATTACAACATTTAATAGATAATCAACTCCTAATAGGGATACATTCTCATATTTACTAGAATTTACACAATCACATTCATATTCTAAATATGACTTCATCAAATTTAAAATTTTGAAGTTATTTAATTAATTTGAAAATAGGATATGTAAAAACCTTTTCCCTTAGGATTACAACATTTAATAGATAATCAACTCCTAATAGGGATACATTCTCATATTTACTAGAATTTACACAATCACATTCATATTCTAAATATGACTTCATCAAATTTAAAATTTTGAAGTTATTTAATTAATTTGAAGTTATTTTCATTAATATGCTTAACCAAAATGCAGGCGAAATTTTGGAGTCAAGAGACTCATCAGAGTCTCTAGTTTTAGTCCAGTCTGTCCAGACAGCTCGGGATTGAAGTGAACCAAACTCCGACCTCATTTCTGCCAACTCCAAAATCCAATTCTTCTCAATTTCTCGTTTTTGCTTCATTTGGTAATATATGTATGTCTCTACTAACTAACTGAGCCACAATTCACAATCCGTGATCACAGCTTGCTTATCCATTTTCTAAATTTTATGGGTAAAGGAGGTGGCTGCGTGCCAAGTAAGAACAAGCCCCCCAAAGGCGTTTCCGATCAAGATCTTCCGAACCCAGAAAGCGATGGCCCTGTTTCAGACCAGAACCTATCCCAAATCACACCAGAACAAAACCCAATTGATATTGGGGTCCCACCACAAGAACAGCAAGCGCAAAGGAAGCTGAAGGTTTTCATAGTGTTTTACTCAATGTATGGGCACGTGGAGATTTTGGCCAGGAGGATTAAAAAAGGGGTTGATTCCATTGATGGGGTTGAAGGGTTTCTGTTCCGGGTTCCGGAGACGCTGTCTCCGGAAGTTTTGGAGCAGATGAAGGTGCCCAAGAAGAAAGATGGTAACGCAGATGAGGTGCCTGTGATATTACCTGAGAGGTTGGCGGAGGCTGATGGGCTGTTATTCGGGTTTCCGACCCGGTATGGGTCCATGGCTGCGCAGATGAAGGCGTTTTTCGACTCCACGGGACAGTTGTGGAGGGAGCAGAGGCTTGCTGGTGTGCCTGCTGGCTTCTTTGTCAGTACTGGCACTCAGGGTGGCGGACAAGAAACCACGGCGTAAGTAAGACACCCTTTGGTTTCAAGAATTGTGCTTTACATTCTTCATGTTAGTTTTGGTGAATTTTGTTGGTATGTTGATTTGAGTAATGTGAATATTTTTATTTATGTCATTAGCATAAGAAAAAATATATTAGTTTCCTGTTGCTATGTGTAAATTGCTGGAACGGAATTGGTATTTGATCATATGGCTTGTAGTAGTAGTAGTGGTCGATGGCTTTGCAAGTTCACAGAATGTAGTTCTGACTCGATTTCAGAGAACAGAGAAGAGAAATTCGATATCTTTGGGAGCGCAGAAACCTTTGTGGGAAACCCATATTGGCTCTACAATTTTCAGATTTCATGAAAAATGTCCCATGAAGATGATGAAGTGTGCATTTTAGTGTGGTATAGTTGGTCTTTTGAGTTGCTTATTTAGACCTTAAAATTAGTGCGATTGGCGGGTGTCAAGTCTCTCGTACAGTATATCCATAGGGGGAAAACCGGGAAAGGATGTGAAATGAAGGAATTTTCAACTTTCATCCTCTTTCCGAAACCTCCGTGGGGGTGTGAAAATTATTGAAGATAGTACAGGATTGTCCAAGAATTACTTCCCGAGGAAATCTATGCAAATTTCGTCACCATTAGATTTATTCAGCCCCATATGTGACACTTGAATGAACTTCTTCATCATACACTTCAATATTTTTTTATCTTTAATAATATTGAGATTGATGCATAAGATCATAAAACCAGCTTGATGCATTGGCTTGGTAAAGTTGATAACACAACGAGTTTTACTACAGAAATAATGGATTCCAAATTCCTAACTTGGGTTTAAAATATTTCTTCTTTCCGATTTAATTTGCGAATGTACAACTAATAAATATTTAGTCAATTAAATTAAGATGTGTGCTTGGTTTGTGTCCATCTCTTTGTCATGTCACGTAGTTGCTGTTATTGATTAACATCTTTATATGATCAATCTCATTTACCTATAAATATGTTAATATATATGAATTTTCTGCAGTTGGACGGCAGTAACTCAGTTAGCTCACCATGGAATGGTCTATGTTCCTATTGGGTACACATTCGGTGCTGGAATGTTCGAAATGGACTCCCTTAGAGGAGGGTCTCCATATGGTGCCGGTGTCTTTTCTGGTGATGGCACCAGGAAACCTAATGAAACGGAGCTGGCTCTTGCAGAGCATCATGGAAAATACATGGCTGGAATAGTGCAGAGATTTGCACAGCCTTCTCTTCATCGACCAGGTCATGGACTGGACTAGTTCGGATTAACCGACATCTTGTGCATTTGCATACATTGTTTGTGATGGGATCTTCTGATACGGGTGTTAATAGAAATTCGATTTTTGGTAAATGGTGTTGATAGTGTTTAGATAGCTGAGAGATTTGTGCTTTAAAAAATTGTATAATTAGTAGTTCTCATGGTTGATGGTTTCGACCATTGCTCGTTCAATCGTTTTAGTTGTATATGTTCATTGAAACATTATGACCGTCAATAAAATTGTGGTTCGTGTTGTTGTTTACAAAGTTTTTCCAGATTTCTTACCGTACATGAATACATTATACATTCGATAATTTGTTTTAAACGATCAGTTGGAATGTAGCATACTACTAAATTTTCTGATGAATTTTAGACAGACGTATTCATGAATTCTTTTCTGGCTTTTTAGCCAAAATGGTCTCTAAGATTTTTATAACACATAACTTTGGTCCCTAAGATTTAAAATTAATAGAAGTGGTTCTGAGATTGTCCACCATCCATTATTTTGTTCTTTCTATTAAAAAACTCTGTTAAGTGGTCCCTGAGCTTTTTAATGAAATGACCAAAATGATGGATGGTGAACTATCTCAAGGACCAAAGTACGTGTTATGCAAATATCAATAACCAAAGTTATGTGTTATACCCTCAACTTAACGGAGTTTTTTAACAGAATGATCAAAATAATGGATAGTGAACAATCTCTAGGACCACTTTTATTAATTTTAAATCTCAAGGACCAAAGTTATGTGTTATGCAAATCTCATGGACCATTTTGACTAAAAGGCCTTCTTTTCTTCTTCTAACAAATGTTACTGTTTCAGAAGAACATGAAGCTCAATATACTTTTGATAAAAATGGAGGCTCTCCTACAATTATATGACTGCACATCAATAACCCTAACATCAGAGATTTCACAATACAATCGTACAAATACAACACGGAAACTTCACAAACACCAGTTAGCATAGACGAGCATTAACCCAGTGATTTTACACTCCAATCTCAAAACAACAACACATTTGCAATCCTAGGACTCGCCAAGGATGAAGGTGACATCCCCCACTGGCTCAGCATTTGCAGACCGATGGTTGGTCAGCAGTGTAGAAAACGATGATGGATTTCAGTTTTTATCAACCTTCCTTCAATGAGCCATTTCTAGACCTTTTAAATTCCCATGGTGGTAGGCAGCCTTTATAGTGAGAATGTAGAAACAATGACGACATTGATACTTCCCTCTGTGGCATCGACATTGATGACAAGCAAGTGAAGGCACTTCTTAGTCTCTTTTTTTCACTTTCGCATCCTTCGAAATTGGGGTCATGAGGAATAGTGGTCGTCTTTAGGGCGTCTGGGAGTATACAGTTGCACAGAGAACCTAAAAGGAAGCAGATTATATGATTTCAGAATCAATTGACCATAATACTTCAGAAAATGAAGAAAAAAGTATTATTCCAAAACTAAAATACTCTTAAAGCTTGCAACTGAACATTTCTAGAAAAGGAGGCACGTTTTGCGTCACTTAATGTGTTCGTTGACAGGAAATCATATAGATATTTTCTTCACTATAGTAAGGTGAGCCTCGTGACATGGTTGAGTAATCATGAAAGGCTAGTGCTCTAAAGAGTTGCAAGCGTGGAAGGTAAATCTACACGAAATTAATGTGTGTGGTCCTCATCAATAGCTTGAGAAGAAACAGGGGTTCAGAAAGACATGTGTCATATACCTATTCTTGCGAGTCGATTGACCCATTTGGGTATTCGCTTCCCAGTCAGCTTATAACATATATCTTCACAGAAATGGTTGCAGTTCTTCACAATCAAGTGGTATGAGTCACCAATGTAGATGGCAGATTGATGCTCCATGAACTCTCTAACCTGGAAAGGATCCAAGCATGTCATGCCAATGAAAATTGACCTTCTAAACTTGAAGCCAGGGCATTGTCGAGGTTCAACCTCAAAGACACCGCTTGATGAGTACTCATGGGCTCCAAAGGCATATTCCACCCCATGAACTGTAGGCATGAAAACATGATCAATAAACATTTGCACCATCTTGAGAAACCTAATACTCAGGATGCAACATAAATTATTTCAATGGAGATATTGTTTGGAAATTTTATATCCAAGACTCCAAGTAAATGTAATTTCCTTCAAATATGTTGGACCAGGGAGAATAGCTATTCAGCCTAGTGGAAAGAACAGGAGGAGGTAAGGTAAATACTTTCTAAGAGGAATGACGCTGCGAGACCAAACTAATTTAGAGAGTTTTACTCTTACACAAAACGTTGGTCGTTGAAGTGGCTATAATGGTGAACATGCACATATTGCACAATAAAGTTTAGGAAAAGTCTTATCCAGCTGAATCTGCGTGGGTTGAGTTTGTCATTAAGGTTTAACCGGCTTAATACGAGCAATATCAAGGTAAAAGTTAGACAACAGTTTAAATTGATTAATCAGCAATTGATCTTACAATCAAGAATCAAACGTAACCACAAAATTTCGGGGGACTGGTGGGACTACTCTTTTCAAAGAGACCACCAACATAGATTGATTAAGGTATGCTAACCTTCTACCCCGGAGTGAAAGATGCCAAGGCCTGCCCAATAGACATAACCATTTGCCGGTGTCAAGTCATATACATTCAGATAGACAGGTGCGCTCCCTTGAATGTAGTCTTCTGCCTCCACATTTGGAAACATGCAAAAACGTGAGGCTGCTTTGCCTCTCAAACAAAGAGGCATAATAGAGTGCCAGCCATCCTTTGGTCCTGATTTCATGCTGAAGGGTGAAACCAGGAATCAATAAATGCGTTGTCCAGACCTACAAAAATGAACAGAAATTAATTTACAACAAGATACGAATTTTGGCTTCAAAAATAATATCAGATGACATATCTAATTATCGTTTATCTTTGTATCCATAATACCCTAAAAGATCAAACTGGCACTCATACTTATCTAGTTGTGTTATAATGTCTACAAATTCTGTATGCTTTGACAAAGTTTATGAAACTTGAGACAAGAAACTTCGACTACCGAACCCAGCTCAGCTTTAAGATAGCTTGTTTGCACAAAAACTGTGGTGATACAGGTTTCATTTATGTCAACCTTCATTAATGCAAAAATGCAAATGGATATATCTTGCCGTAGTTCAATCTTATCAATTATAAAATTGCTGCTATTATATAACCAAGTAGTGAAATTCAGGACACCATGACAAACAAACCTAATAAGTCCCTATATCTCAGCTTTAGGTATTTCAGCAGTTTTAAGTTGCACAGTTATCAAGAACTTTCATGTGGCTGGATGGAGATCCCCGTTGAAACTTGAAGGGAGTACTGGTGGATCTGAAGTGCGATCAGATTGCAATATTGTCAAAAGCAAATTTTCCCATCCAGAAAACGTCTTGTCTGTAAAACCTTACAGACTAGCAACTGTGAAGCTTCTCAAGATTATTTCTGGGGAAGTTTCATCAGGATTATGACTATCAAGAATATAAATTTGTTCACCTTTTGTTTATTGCTCTAAGAGTAGCTGAAGTGAATAATGCGGTCCCTCACTAACCCAGTTCGATTACCACTCATCTACCGGTCATCATATCGGCCTCAATATATTAACCCATTTTGATTTCCGTTAATCCTCATCGTTGAATTCCCATAAACGCACCGACTTGAATCATGCTAGTGTTCATTAAACCATCAATTTATCATACACCCTGCCTACAGTGCTTCACAGATGTCGGGTTTAATCTTTTACACTATGGAGTATGGCCCTCGAAGCTGGAACGTAAAAATCCTAAATGCTGCAATTCTCTATCAACCCAACAAAAAAGCCAAATTTCTAAGCTTTCCGTATAAATGAAAGACAAAGAAATTTGTTGAAACTTGAAAGATTCACTCAACTCTCACTGTCAGTCCACATCTTTGATTCTTTTGTTTTAATTCTCTCCCAGAGACATTGGTAATGCACTTAATATCAAATAAACATTTAAATTTCCAGATGCAAGAAAGAACCCATGAACAAAATGGTGCCGAACGTAAACTGTTTTACAAATTTTTAGTTCCTTCTTTTTTCTTCAAAAGTGTGAAAATTTTAGTAAGAATTCTGAAGATAAATCTACTGAAATTCTAACCAGAGAAATCTCCAAACAAAGCAGATCAGATTCATGAGGAAACCCGGGAATTAAACATTTACAGATGGAAAATCAAGAATGTACCTAATAAACTTCATAAAAAATACGACGACAAATAAAAACGCAAGTTGAAATGCCAAAAACAAATCAAGAAACGCAAAAACTTGAGAAAATAATCGAAACCCAGTAGACAAAAACGAAAACCCAGAGAAACCCACTAACCTCTCGGAAGAGTGACACTCGTCACCGAGTGGAGGAGCCAATGCATCCGTCACCAAGACGCCAACCAACCATTTTTGTTTTTTTTTCAAAATTCAAAGCAGAGAAGAGAAGAGAGGGGAGTGTGTGGCTGAAACCCACACATTATTTTTCTTCTTCTTTCTCTCCTGTTCCTGACAGAAATCAGAAAATGAAAGCTGGCGGACTACAGAATGACTGATAAAATAGAATCCCGCTGCAGTGGCCTTTTTTATTGTCTACTTTTTTAACAAACGATAATATTACACTGAAAGAGAGGAATGGAACTTGATCTCACAATGGACTAGATTCACTTTTAACGAGAATTAAATTTAAAATCTCTTACTTACGAGTGAAGAGGAATACCACTAGATCGTAATATTAAGTGTCATTGTAGTGGCACTTAGTTAGCACCAAGTAGTGCGAATTTTGCCACTTAGTACTATAGTCCAATTGTATTCATTTTCACTGCTAAGTGAGAGGCTTTAAGTTGGATTCTCTCCAAAGCAAATTTTAACCACATTATTGCATTGTGAGGTTTAGCTCACTCTCACGTCCTCTTAATGTGGATAATATCCTTTAGTCAAAAAAAAAAACCAAAGAATTTTAAACAAAATTTAAAGGTTGCAAAGATTCTTTAAACCACTATATGTAATATCTAACAGATTAACTGTTAATTTTTCGGACTGCTCACTAGTTTCTCTAAAAATTGAATAAAATAACAAGAAAATGTTAAATGGTGGATAAAGGTGAAATTTGTGAAAGAAACTTGTCTTTCACTTTGGGACACTTTTGACTGACTGAGTAATATGTGCTCCAATTTTAGCAAACCCTTGGGTCCTCCTCTCTGAGTAATGGTCAATCGTGTGCTGTTTTTCTCTTTTTTGATGTCGTGGTTTGAAATAATCAAAATTTCAAATATTGAAGTTCTTGACCGGAATTAAAAAAAAAAGTTTCACTTTAGTTTTTCTTGCTTTATATCTTGTTTGGAATAATCAAAACACGTTGAAATTATTATTAAAACATAAATATTTTTTTTTAAATTGTTATTCAGTACTACGAGTTAGTGGTTTTTTTTTTTTACTTGTAAGTGAGAAGTTTTAGGTTCAATTCTTGCCAAATGCAAATTTCAACCACATTATTACTAGCCCATTGTGAGGCTAAGTTCATCCCCTCCTCATTAGTATAGATAATATCGTTTGTTCAAAAAAAAAATATTTTAAAAAACTACTCTTATGAGTTAAAAAACATTTTCAATTTAATACAACAATATTTACATTAAGATGTAGGAGATTTAAGTAATATGTCAATCATAATAATTTGGAACTCATGAGTCGAATCTAAAACTACTTAGTAAGAAACAATATCTAACATGCCTTTAGTTGTCACAATTTAAATGTGTGTATCTTTCCACTTAATTTATTGTTGCATAAAATTAAACAAGATAATTTGTTTTTAATTAAGACAACACTATCACTTCCACTCCGACATTGCGGTAATGAAAAAGGACATTATTTGTAAATATATTGAAGAAAAATAAATAAATGTACAATAAGTTAGAGGGGACATGAAGGGATATCCTAAGAAGAAATAGAAAAATATTAGAAACAAAAATCAATTAAGACAACTCTTAAGAGAAACGAAAATTTGAAAGCCCTTAATAACTATGAGCAAAAGCCGCAACTGTACACAACGGACAAGAATCCTACCAATAAACACCAAAGAAGATAATTTATTGTCCTTCAATAGAAATAGATAACAGAATCACGAAAATTGGAAATGCAATGAGAAAAGTGAAACTTCACCTAAGCTAAATAAACATTTTTTTTTTTTGCAAGATAATATTCTAAATTACTCTATAATTTACAGTACGAGATTTTGAACATGAGCACAAAGAGACAAACATATTGTCCTAACTAACTGACCTAACTTACATCTACGTCCAAACTACATAATCAAATAAAAATCATAGTTAAGCTTTTTCTTAACATTGACCAAAAAGAGTAGTGTCTTATTCTAATGAGCTGTATTTGATTAAGAGTAGGCCCATCCCATGCGAGCTGGCTACAATTGTGAGTCCCACAATAGTTCTAACAACCAGAATTAGCCCCAGTTTGGGGTTGAGGTGATTTTAAAAAAATCTGCTATGAAAAAAAGCTGGGAGAGTTTTTGGTGTTTGGTAAACATTCAGCTTCAGCTTTTTTTCACAGTTTTGGGTGAAAAAAAGCCAAAAACAAGAAGCTGCAAAACCCAGCTTTGAAAAACCGGTTTTTTTTTCACATCTGTTTTACATAAAAGTTTACCAAACACTATAATATTGCTTTGTTTTTTCAAAAGCACTTTTATAAAAAAATTTACCAAACACTCTACTGCTTTATTTCATAGCTGCTTATTCTCACAGCACAGCAGAAGCAGCTTTTTTTCAAAGCACAGCAATACCAAACCAGCCCTTAGTCTTGACAGCTAGATTTGTAAAGAAAAATTAGGTATTTTGTTATTCTAAATCTGTTGCTTCATTTGTGAATGATCATGCTAAATTATGGACACATGTTTCTTGGCAAATACACAGAAACAAGAGAGGATTATTGGAAGCTAATTAATAGTTAGTACATATACGTATGGCCACTGAATTGGCAACTGATTGACATTAATTGGTATTACTCTTCTTTTTCTTTAACATCACGGTTCCTTTATCTTGGTAGAAATATTTCAAGATTGAAGTATCTTTTTTTTTTTTTGTTTTTTTTTTTTCCTAAAAAGGGGACCAAGCTACCAGCTGGTGGTCGCATTACGGCAGTCTACCTTTAGAGCCGGAAAGACTTACATAAGCATTTCAGCCTCCTCTTGGCCACCATCGTGCGATTCACCAACGTCATAAATCGAATCCAAGACGTGCCATGTGGAATACGAGCTTGGAATTTATTTCCAACCATTGCGGCACCCCATGGTGGTCCTGTAGTATATTATTTTGTTAGTATCTTATTTTGGGCTAATGTGTTTGGTTTTTATGCGTATGGGTGTGACTGCTTATTTAGGGTTTTTTATAAGATGCTCCGGACTTTTTAACCATTAAATCTTGATTTTTAAACAAAGATCTAATGGTTAAACATGCCTCTTTTTAGGTTCTAACGGAAGGAAAACTGAATGTGGTGGAAACAACCATGCCATGGACTTACATTTATGAGTGTATGTAGTATTGCTACCTTGCACTACAAATGATATATACTTGTTCTATTTGTATTTATGTACGTTTATGTAGGGTTTTTTCTTCAGTGTGTTGATATATGGAGTATTGATAGGATTTTTCCCACTTACAAAAGTAGGGATAAAAACACTTAAAATATTTGCAAGAGTATAAGATAATTGTAGTATAGTAGCTAGGCTCTAGCAAGTCCGTTCTCCACATGGATTGAATAAATAATTTATGTTAAACCAAATCTTAATTAATTATTTGAAAACAAAGTTTGGAAAAAAAGTGATTTTATGACCTTAAATAGTAAAAACGAATTTAATTAAAAACAAATAAATAAATTGGCAAAGTAAAGAAAACAAAAGAAAACAGTTTTGAAAATCAATTTAAGCACTTGGGTTCCGTCGTCACCTTAACAATCCTACGTAGTTCTTCCAATTACTTATGAATTACCCATGCATATTTTGAAGCTTAGGTTTTCCTAAAGTATATCATACTTGGAACCTCCAACATAGAACGTATATCTAACATGCAACTCATCTGTAATGTCCAAATCGAATGTGAACATGCAAGACTCATTAAGTTTTGTGAAAACCTTTGAAAAACCATATTACCCTTACGACGTGTCATCCATCCCACGAAGTTACACATATTAACCACAAGAAGCCTTGGTCAATATTAGGGACATCCTTCCGCTAAAATTGCATCAAATTACTTTTCTAAATACCCTAATGGTGGCCAATCACTAAGACAAATAGATAGTTTCAACACAGTGATTAATAATTCAAAACTTGCATTCATAATATCATAAGCAAATTGAAAAGAAACTACATATTCTTGCTAAGGCTCGTGGTCTCACCCTAGGAAACGAGATTAGTTACGAACAATCTGATGTGATATAAACTAGCACTCAAATTAAACCCTCTTGTTGACAATTGTAGTAGATGTGTACGTAGGGATCTTTCTAGGCCGGGGATCAGGATGGATTGCTAATCTACTCAAATTAAACTCAAAAACACTAAACTAGACTCAAAAACAGAAAACTAGACTCTAATAACTTAAAACCAACTAGATTGACTCAAAACAGCACGAAACAAACAAATTGACTCAAAACAGGAACTAAAGGGTGATTTGGACGAATTTTTAACTTAACTCGACTCAAAACACTAAAGAAGACCTAATTTAGACAGATTCTAACCTAGAAACACAGAATGTAAAGAGGGGAATTGATTTTGACGAATTTAAAACTTGAACAAACTAATTTAAAGATTCTAAACTAAAGGGTACAAATTTGGGTGAATTGATGGGTGATAGGCTAGCTAGAGGGCTCTTCTCCACATATGACACACTTGCATACAAATTGATTTCCAGTTGCTTTTCCAATAAACCATGAATCTCAATGCCCCAGATTAACCGTGAACAACACTAATTAACCCTCAGATTTTCCTTAAGTCATTGAATTGGATGGACAACGCATCAGCAACCAAATTATTCCTCAATAGTTCCCTACATGAACAACATAATAGAGATACATATCAAAGATCATTAAGTTCTATGAAAATCATAAGCATTGACAAGGCATTCGTAACTATGAACAGCATAATACTCCAGCCAGGAATTTACTTAACGCGATCGTGACTAGCAACCTCCACTACTTATGAATATAAGTTCATAACAATTAGGTGAAAATCCCTTATATTCTAGCATCAAATCCCGGCATGCAAACTAAGTGTGCACCCTCAATCGACATACAAGAATAAGTTATCAATCAAGCAGTTAAGTAAATTGCATTCACGATTTATGAAATCACAACTGGAAGTAATCAATTCATATTGCAAATATGTTCATGGCTTTGAAATTCCTCCTAGCTAAAACGAGTTTAGCTCCTCATGTTCGCAATTAAAACAAAGATAATTAAATTTAACATTGAAAACAAAAGATTGAATACATCTAGAAACACTCCAGCAATCCAAAAAATCTTAAATGGCAGATATGACTCCAAGCTATCCTCTCTTTCCTTGCAAAGTTGCGGCACAAGGGTTGTGGTGAATGGAATTAGGTTATTATGTGTAATGGATAGGTGGTTCCCTCAAAGGCTGCGGCAAAGACTTATATTTAAAGGGAATGGGAAAACACTCATTAATTTTGAAGACAGATTTCTCAAGGACAAAGGGTAAATAAATGTCAGAATCTAAGAGGAAAAGGGAATGTAGGGTGCAGCACAAGGGAAGGAAAGGGAAAGGGAGATGCGGTAAGGGTTTAGGAAAGGGCAAGGTGCTTCCTTGTGCGGCAAGGAAAAGGAAAGGTCTTAGGAGGTGTGGCACCCTTCTTTGACTGGGATTATCCTTCTAGAACCATGTAATTAAGTGTCCTAATATAATTAGGGATCCTCCTTGCAGCTGGAACTTAGGTAAAGTAGGATTAGGAAAAGGTTAGGACAAAATAAGGTAACTTGGCTAATATTCCTTCTTTCTTGCTGGGCTCCTTATCTTTCCTTTTTCTTGAATTAACTCTTTCATCTCTCTAGCATATTCCTAGCCTCTTTTGGTCTTCAAATTCGTCCATCCACCTTGCTCCATGCATGTGTTATCCATTCCAAGCCCAAACCTGCTCCAAAATGCTCTAAATTGCACTTTCTTGCCACTTTTGCCATTTGGACCTACAAACACACGAAAATAGCTTAAAACACTCTAATAAACAGAAACTAACTAAGTAAATGCAAGGAATCAAGCTAACTAAGTCGCATAAATATGCTCCTATCACAATCATAAAACAAAATATTATTAAGAACATGGATAGAAAACACCTTGAAAATAAACTTCAATCGTCAAAAGCTCTCTAAACTGAGTTCTCCAAAGTAGTGCGTTCTCTCTAAAGTGCATTTTCTTCTTCTTAAACCTAATGGCTAAATAGCCTTATTTATAATACTACAAAATAAACCTACCTAGAAAAGGTCTTCTAAAAACTAGGAAACATAATAGAATAAGATAACTAGGAAATAAAAGGTTTCCTATTTAAACTGAAATTCAGACTTCTCAGAAAATCAGACTTTTGACCAACCAAATCAACTCCGATTTGGTCCCAAAATGTCTCTTTTTAAAGCTTGAGACGTCCCAAACAAATCCTCAGAATGAATCTTCCCTCAAACTATGCCATCTTGACCTTCAAAATACCCAAAACGTCCAAAAATGTCAATCTAGGAAAGCTGCGTATTGGGCCTTTATTTATCGCCACGGTCAAACAACATGGTAGAAAAATCTGGAATTTTGACACAATCATTTTGAAAGAATCGTGAACATCCTCCAATTGGAATCACCAAAATTCATCTGTTTGATCACTTTTTGTTCTAGAGGAAGTCGAATGCCCTACATTGAAAATACATAACAAAGTATCAAAGTTCACACAAAATAACAAATAAATTAATACTAAAAATAGGGTAAAATATATAGTTTAATATCAACTCATCAAGTATATATACTTGTTTCTACTCAACCCAATCATTATATTAATGTTATGTATAATATTTCCATGTTGATCACTATATTGATGACTAAGCATGCATGACTTAACAATTTAATATTCGAAATAGATTGCCACTTAATACTATGGTCTAGTGGTATTCCTCTTCACTAGTAAGTGAGAGGTTTTAGGTTCGATTCTAGTCAAATGCTATGGAGAAGCTAGGAATTTTTCGCCGGTGGGCTAGCTTAAAGATTTAAATCATTATAAACAAAGAAACTTTATGCTTTATTTTTCACAGTATCAGCTAGCTTAAGAATTTTTTTACAAGGTGAGCGAAAATTTTTTGTTATTAAACACATACGTGTTAAAATTCAAACAAATCAAAATATGTAGGAAAAAAAGAGACGGTTTGTAAACTGCATCATTATGACTAGCCCAGTAAGTATGAGGCTTAGCCCACTCCCACACCCTCTTAGTATAGATAATATCAACCTTGCATATATGAATTACTAAATTATGGATACATTTTGACACAAGCAAATATCGAAAAAAGGGAAGAATTGAACTTGTAACTTGTTTGCAAAGATAAATGTTCTTAATCAATTAGGTTAGAAGCACTTTGACTGAGACTGAAATCAATTTATTTTTTGTAATATATTTCTTTAACTGAGATGAAATCAAACAAAAGTATAAGGGAGACTTTGGATGTAGTCCTTAGCTATGAATATTCTTTGATTGAAACCTTGTTGGTTTTTAATTTTTGATTGAGGTCCCTGAAATTAATGTGATCATTTATTTCTATGTATGTTACTATATTTTTTAAATTAAAAATTAGAAATTTTAGTTGTTTATATAAATGAGATTTTAAATAAAAAAAACCATAATTTGTGCGATTAAAAATATTAAAATATAAAAACATGGGTACATTCATCAAATAACCAAAAAAATTATTGTATCAAAACATGGGTACATTCTTCAAAATCACAAAAAAAAAAAAAAAAAAAGATACTAGGCTTAATAACATTAGTAAATTTCTTCGATTAAACTTGACATGGATACATTTTAAAATCAAAGAAAAAAGAATGTACCCATATAAGTTTAAAAATGTATTAAAAAAATTGAATAGATTTTATATAAAAAAAGGGTACATTTTACATATAACAAATTGGTATATTTAAGAATGAGTACATTTTAAGATTAAAAGGTTTTACATGAATGGGTACATATAATTAGCATAGGTACATTTAGCAAAATAAAAAAAAATATATGGGTACAAATACAAATAAACTTTAAAAAATATGGGCACAAAAAGAAATTAATATATGGGTACAAATTAAAACTGAAAAGAAAATTGGTACAAATTAAAAATGGGTACAAACTAAAACTAAAAATATATGATAAAAATTTTGTCATAAATATAAATATACTAATTGTAACATTTTAAACATTTAATGAATATATTTAGAAATAAAAAAAATATTTTATTATTGAAATAATTAATGATGTTATTAATACCCAAGGACCTTGATCAAAAATTGAAAAGGAATAGGATTTTAATCAATGGAGTAGCAAAAGGAAGGATGAGAACCTAATTTCTCCAAAGTATAAATTACATACATAGGTATTAAAGGTGTAAATTTGCGACACGACAATATAAAAGACTCAGAATTTAGATCTTAAATTAGAATTAGACAACATACACCGATCTTTCTTTAGAAAACTACCGACCCAGACGCTCATCTGCGATGTCTCCCTAACCGTAAACTGCCTCTATAAGATATGATAGTAACCTCTTCATTAAACAGAGGATCTTCGCCGGATCCTCTTTGTGAGGATTCCGGGAATCCTTCAATCACATCCGTTCATCGTACATCGCGTAGCCAGTTTTTGTCAGGTACTATTTATATTCAATTTTAAACAAAAAAATATACAATAATTTATGACGCACGATGTACGATGAACGGATGTGATATGAGGATTCGGTGAGGATCCTCACTCTTCATTAAAAAACCTTTTCGACTCTCTTTTCAAGCTAAAGTTTTGCAAGATGACCAGAATCATCTATTTTTAAAGTTACTATTTAATAATCAAACGTGTTAAAAATTAACTAATATGAAATCGTTTATTCATCTAAAGTTATTCAATAAATAGATGAATCATGTTATTTAGTTAAAAACTAAAATTTAGACGACGTCAGTTAATAAACAATTGCTAATTTAATTGATTTTTTTTAAACAAACAACCTCACAATATGCTATCAATAATATGATTCGAATTTGTCTTTGGCGATAATTGAATCTAAGATTTTTCATTATAAGTGAAGATGAATACCACTTGACCGTATTACTAAGTGACAATTTAATTGATTTTTTGCGTATGTAAAAAGTTCAATTATTATGAAACATTGCAAGATGAGGAAGAAAAAGTCAAACAACATTAAAAAAAAGAAAAATTAAAAAACGAAAGAAAAGGGCGGGACTCGCGACGTGTATTTATAATCGTCTCAGGACAAGAAGATACGGAAAGTAGAAGGAAATAGGACGGTGGAAACGAAACCATTCTGAACCGTAGATATCGTCCAGAAGAAATCCTAACCGTCGTATTTGAATCTTGTTCGAATAGGAAAGCTCCGGTACCCATATCGTACACTGTATATAAGCCCAAGCTCTACAGTGTGAACCAAACCAACAAAACCCACACTCAGTAGTCACTACACTCTCTCTTTTGGCGCCACAACTAACACAGCCACAGGTCTCTCTCTCTCTCTCTCTAGCTTTCTTGCAACTAAATTATGGCGCTAATTTCTTAGTTATAATTAAATTCAATTGGGTTTGTGGTTCTTGAATTTCTTAGTCATAATTAACCTGTTGAGAATCATGAATTTATTTGCTAGTGTATGCAGTTATTAGTTCAATTAATTCTTCATTTATTTTTATTATTTATTTGCTATTTTTGATTAGCTTAAATTCTTAGGGCAATTATTTTAAAATTAAATTGCAAGATTAATTCTTTGAAAGTTACCCCCAATAAATAAAGAATGGCCATTTGAACTCAGAAATCTGCGTTTTTTTTTTAATACAATCGATATTGGGAAATGGGGATTCGAACTCGGACCCCAGGTGCAGGTGGAAATACTCTTAGTCAGCTGAGTTACAAGCCCCTTGCTTAGAAATCTGTGTTCAATTGCGAACTCATTTTTCTCCCCTTGTTTTTGTTTAATGGAGCTCTAACTCTGATGAAGAAGTGGAGATGTATGCTTTTGCTAATTTAGGTTTGTTTTCTTGTTTCAGTCTTTTAGTTGTTGGAGTTCATAACCAGCAGGATTGCAATACCTTCCAAACAAATGGGGACTAGGGAAAGCAGTGCACCTTCAACTCAGGTGCTCTCTTTCTCCCTATCTCTCTCCCCCTCTCTCTCTCTCTCCAGATCATTATGCACCTTCAACTTACTTGCATATTGATGGATGAATACATTTGATTTTGTAACCAATTAAACTAAATGGCCAGGTTGTGGCATTCGAAATGCAAAAGAAAGAAGAACTGATTCTCGATGAGTACACGGAGTCATTGATAATATACGAGGGAGGCTCAGTAGGTATGGATTTCGTAGGTAAAAGAGTTGCTGAAGGCAAACAGACAACTTGTACTTCTGGAAATAATTGTGACGGTGCTTCTCAAAGGTATTGTTAATTTGTCTCTATGATCAACGCCTTCGGTAACATGTTTTTATTTGGCAAGTCTGTTCATGTTTTGCATTGTTTCCTTTCGACAGTGCAGCAAGCAGAGGTGAGGACTCATCAGACAAGAGCGGTGGAACTAGCTGAGTATGCCATTCTACTTAATTTTATGCTCAATAAGTTAATTTCATGAATTCTTCAGTTCTTTTTGTGTGTTTCCAATCTTGCTATGATCTAGTTTCAAGCGTACTATGACGCTCAGGTACGATAACTACTTTAGAATTATTGATTCATGTGATTGGAGATGAGCAGCATACTCGCCAATGTTTTTCTTTTTCTTATAGAACATCCAATGTGCAAATGAAGTGAGGATGCTCTTATCATCTTCATTTGCACAATTGGACCTATCATCCTTTGGATTAGTTATCATTTTCGGAAACTTCCAATGTTTCGGTTCCTTTCTATTCTCCTCGCTATTCACTCATGGTGTCTCGTATATGGCAATGCAACTCTTGTTCTCTCCCTTGCAGTACTCCCCTCTATTCATTTCTATTGTTTTGACAGGAAGATTATGAACAGAGAATGGAAAGAAGAAAACTGGCTAACAGGGAAGCTGCTAGGAGGTCAAGAATACGCAGACAGGTAATATATAGAGATTTCATAATTTCATTCGTTAATTAGCTTTTTTCCCTTGCAGTAGAGGGTGCGATATTTTGTGAGCAGAGTTTTGTTCTTGCCTTTTTCGACATTTAGGATACAGTATATAAGGTGCCAAACACTACTTCGATCTCTGCATTCAATATTGTCACTCTAGGAAAACACTGTCTTGGTTTCTATGCAAGAACTTGCTTATGTGTCTCAAGGATTTGATGGGAATGATAAGAAGTACAACGACGTTTGTCTTAATCATCGATGCAAGAACCTTCTTTTAGGTTTGAACTCTTAATCGTCGATGTAAGCAATGCGTGGAGTGGAGACTCAAAATTTAAAGGAAATGAGGTAAGTTTCAGATATCGGATAAGTTCAGTACATATTGATATTCTACGGTTCTCTAGGCCTGAACTTTTTCGCCTTTCACATTCCTGGTATCATGATTTAGAAACTAATGTAGAATTTAATCCGTAAAAATCAAACTTTCCTCCATCTAATTCTGTGTTAGCCTTCCAGGAAAATTATGGTACCGTATAAGTAGATTAGTTTGCCTGACCTGCAGGAGTTGGTACCGCAGCTGAAAGATGTTTTAGCAAACATTCTAAGCTCTGTTACTCTGCATTTCTCATGCGTTGATTGTAATGTATCTCTTCTTTCTTAGATGATGAACTTTTGACACTTCGCATTTGATATAGGAGTTTCTTTTTCACTCGATTATTGTTGTGTTTCATATGATATATTGGTTTTGTATTACTTTCCAGCAAGAATGTGAGAAACTACGAGCAACCGCAGAGATTCTTGAGAGCGAGATTGCCCCGATTCCACGCGATATATGGAGGCTTTCTGAGCAAATTGAGAAACTCAAGGAAGAATACGACAGCATATTTGTTAGTCATCTAAACTCTAGTTTTTCTTTATCCTCTGTCCCTATTTTCCTTCAGTTTACCTTTTACTTGTGGAAGAAAGAAAGAATTCACGACATCGATTTGCCAATGGACCAGGATGAGCTAGATAAGAAGTATGGTGCAGATGCAGTTTCTGATCTGAGAGCTGTGAAGGACTCTTTGGAAGGTAAAGGCTAAGACACTGACCCGAAGACGCGAGCAGAGACAGCTGAAGTCCTGATCCTCCATCACTCAGTTCGGGTCTGTAATCGCTCTGCTGTTGTTTCATGTAGTTGAAAGCTCCAGAAAAATTCCTACTTGTGGATGAAGAAGTAGCACCAGTGTTCTAAAAGTTCCCGCCTAAGCGCTGGGTGACTTGGCACCACTGTGATTAGTCCTAGGCGTTTAAAAGAATAAGAAATGACGCCTAGACCTGACTAGGCGAGCTAGGTAGTTTTGTAACTTTATTGCTGTATTTTTTTCTTTATTTAACAAAATGTCTTAGGTCTCAACTTTCAGTTAGTCAGAAAATAGATAAGTTTTATTTGACATTTTATTTTTCAATTAATTGACATTTGTTGCAGTCATATTTAGAATAGGAATGTGATTGTGTAAATCCTAGTAGATATAGAAATGTATCTTATATTCCTATTAGGAGTTAATTACCTATTAAGTGTTGTAATCCTAAAGGGAAAGGTTTTTGTTTATCCTACTACTATAAATAAAGGCACAATGGGGTGATACAAACACACCTCACAATTAAATCACTCTCTTCTCCCTCAATACCCCCGGCCCCCTCTCTCTCTAATCCCTTAGATTAGTTCAATCATATAGGCCTACAACACGTTATCAGCACACTCTTGCCAGAAGCTGAGGAATTGACGGATCGTAGCAGGAGGCTATCTTCTACAAAATTCAAAGGCTTTTATTTGTTTTTTGCTAATCAGGTACCCTTAAAATAAAGGAAGATATTTGAAACGTCCACGAAGCATGAAAACATTCCTTATGATGCATGAACCCCTCTAAGTTTTCAAGCCATTTTCATTAGTTATATATATATATATATATATATATATATATATATATATTGTATATGTTCATATATTTGTCAATATATATATTTGTTTCATGCATTACGCAATTAAATTGCTATGTGGAATTGTGAGTCAAAGCATATAAATAAATTAGAAGCAATTTAGGGTTTCCTAAACCTTATGGATGTCAAAAAAAAAAAAAAAAAAAAAAAAAAAGAATTTGGGAATCGTGCAACACGGCTGCCACACCACCAATGTGGCATCGCCGTGGACCTTTGCGCTGGCCTGAAGCCTAACCGTGTCGACCACGATGCCAGGACGACGTCGTTTTAACGTCTGATCCATGGTTGCAATCCATTGGGCTAGTAGCGAGCAAGGACAACCCGGCCTCTTTGGCCTGAATTTGGTTCAATTTTGGGCCCGCAGCCCTAACCTATCAACCAGCACGGCCCACAGCCGTTTGCTGGGCTTTGCCCTCGCACCCATAGCCCATCACCAGCAACCCGTATGTTGCTGGGCCTAGTCCCGCGCAATTGGCCAGCCTGCAACAAGCTCGCAGCTTCTGTTGCTAGGCTCGAATTGCCCCGAACCCAAAATATGAAACCCAGCTTTGTTGGGCTTTCCCGAACCCAACCCATGGCCAATTGTTACTGGGCCTAGACCCATGTCCACCCTTTTGACCCACAGCTAGTAGCCTGGGTTGCTGGGCTGCTGGGCTCCACAACCTTCATCGGCCCAAGGCCTGCTGTCATCTCGAGGCCCATCACCCCTGCAGCCAAACCTACAGGCCCCTCTGATAGGTGCATTATTTATCATATTTTCATATTAATTATCCCTAAGTTTTGTTATGTAATTGATTATAAAATAGCCTTATTACTTTCCTTTTCTCTGTTTTAGCCAATCTGCGCACTTAGAACGTTTTTTGTGATAATTCGACTTTCCGGAAGAGTTTTGATGCAAGGCCAATTGGAGAAGGAAGATAAGAGGCTGAAGATCATTGTAACCAAATTTCATAATTTTTCATGGAGCCAAACGTTCCAGTTTTACAAATCAATCATTCAGTCAGAACTGCGCAGCTGTAGGAGAATGAAGATTTGAAGGCTTTCCCGATTTTTCCTAGTGGCATGCGATATATTCTTGGAAAGATAAGAGATAAAGATACGTTTCACATATTTTTACTGAATTTTCCAAAAGATAAATCAACCCCAAATCTGGCATGCAAGACAGATGACATGTTTCCAAAGTCAAGAATGATTCTTTCCTAGTTTGTGTCATTAATTGTTTAGGATTTTGTTTCATTTTAGGAGATTTTCTCCCAAACCTTTTAGGGTTTTTCGAGTATAAATAAGGCATCCTAAGCTCTCTCTAAATACCGCATCCACCCTCGCATAACCCATATCACCCACATCCATACTACCATTCACCATCTCCACAATTTGTGAGAAGAGCTTAGGGACATACTTTGCCATGGATTCCGGGTTCTATCTTTCTTTTATTTTTATTTTTATGTGTAACTAAGTTATTTTCTAAGGTTTATGATGAAGCCATGACATGAATATTTGCGAAGTACTTTGTTAATTATTATCTAATTATATGCCATGTTATATTCTTAATATTTGTGGGTATTTTATTCTAGGTTCGAGTTTCTAATGACTGATCACCTTTCAGAATTTTGCATCTAGATATTTAGATAAATCTATGAGGATGACCAATCAATTAGGTTTATTGGAACTAAGATTAAGAAGAGTAGACAAACTAGTGAGGATGACCAATATCAAGCTAGTCCTACTTGGTTGACATGATTCTTCAATGCTTAATTGGTTTTTATGTGTTTAATTGTATGCCTAACCAATAGGATATAATTATCATATAGAGATACAAGAGTTGATGCTTGACCACAGATTAATTCATACCTTAGAAAGAACGACCTTTAACATTGGCATGGTAATTGGATAATAGTTGGCTCTAGGAAAAGTAAATATGATTGTTGTTGGTGGATTCATAACCTCAGGTTTCCTTGTGTCGTGTGTTTATTTTAATTAATTGTCTTTTATTTTTCTTTTTAATTTTAGTCGTAATCAATTACTCAATTATTCAATTTAATTTATCCTTTGTTTGTTTAAAATTGTCACATCCCGGCTCGGGCTCCACCACATCCCAGGCCCCATTCCACCGTACCACGATATTGTCCGCTTTGGGTCCTGACCACGCCCTCACGGTTTTGTTTCTGGGAACTCACACGAGAACTTCCCAGTGGGTCACCCATCATGGGATTGCTCTCGCGCGCTACTCGCTTAACTTCGAAGTTCCAATGGAACCCGAAGCCAGTGAGCTCCCAAAAGGCCTCACTCTAGGTAAAGATGAGAATATACATATAAGGCTCACAAGATCCACTCCCCTGGGTGATGTGGGATCTCACAAATATAGTCTAGCATGATTAATCGGTTAAATTGGTGTTAAAGCAATCCCTGTGGGATCGACCTCGTATTTGCATATATTACTACAATTGATTTGTGCGCTTGCGAGTGTAATTTGGTTTAGATTAATCTATTATTTAGGTTAGTTTAAATATACATCACCCTCTCCCATATTATTTTGCTTCCACAATCGACCATGTATGGCCCGATTTATTGAATTAATTAAAAGTGACCTGCAGTCCATTAATCTAATAATGAATCCAAAATTATTGACATGAATATCACTTTTGGACATTAATGATTTAATAATTCATTTTCATACTTTAAACCGTTGACATACTTTCGTAGTGATGAAGCTCTCACACTTGAGTTCCCGAAAAACCTCAAATCCACTGTACTTAAATCAGCATATTGCTTTCTGTGTTTCTTGCAGGAACCTCTCCTTTATGAACTAATCGTTCATAAAAACTAAATTGAACCTGTAGTTTCAAATTTAGTGCCTTTGAAACCCGAAGTTTTCATTTGAAACATACCACATGAAACCTGTAGTTTTCATGTATAAATTAAACCAATACATTTCTATAGAACCTGAATGTTCTACGATATATGCCTATGGATCACCATATGACTAATAAAGTTTTTTTTTTTATACCCTCCGTTTTAGGGACATGTCGAACTTGAACAAGCTCGATTTCATCGCTCTAGAAGTCACCAGAAGAAACTATCTGAAGTGGGTTCAAGACGTGAAGCTCCAACTGACTGTAAAGGGTATTAGAGCCACCATCGAGGCATTCGTCGATGACAAACCTGTCGACGAAGCTTAGAAAGCTACTGCAATGATCTTCATTCGAAGACACATCCATGATGCTCTGCAGACCGAGTACCTCGCTGAGGATGACCCATGCACCTTTTGGCTTGCTCTAGCCGACTGTTTCGATCACCAGAAAGACATATACTTGCCTAAAGCAAGACACGACTAGCAACATCTTCGCTTCCAAGACTTTAAGTTCGTGAATGAGTACAACTTTGAAGTTTGTAGAATCCGTTCAATGCTGAAATTCTGTAAAATGGAACTAATCGAATCAGATCTCCTGGAGAATACTTATTCGATTTGATCTCTGTACAATATAGGGCACATAAATTCACCAAGTTTTCAGATTTGATCTCTGTACTACTTTTCACTAAAAAGTAGAACCAACTTTTGATGAAGAATCATCAAGCTCGACCTACTGGCTCGAACGCTGCACCTGAAGCATATGTGACCAATTCTAGCAGCCATAAACGACGAAAGAACCGTTGTGGCCTTGGCAATGGGCAGCAAGCCCAACCACGGGCCCAAGGTC
This sequence comes from Heteromeles arbutifolia, assembly GCA_024362995.1. NCBI lineage: Eukaryota > Viridiplantae > Streptophyta > Magnoliopsida > Rosales > Rosaceae > Heteromeles > Heteromeles arbutifolia. The sequence goes on from JANCRC010000004.1 coordinate 31,514,109, forward strand.
AACATAGTGCCGTACCTAAGCGAGGAAACGTGACCCAGCAGCATCCACCACTTGCCCCTAAGGCCCCAAACTTCAAGAACAAAGGCAAAGTTCCCGTTCAATCAGCTTCCACTGAAATGGATATGTGTTATTGCCGTGGATCAATGGATCATTGGTCACACGTATGCCGAGCTACCCCTGAGGCTATTGCCAAGTATCATTCCCATTGTGAGTCTAATTTTGCACATGTGGAATATCTGGAAGATGCTACTACATCAATGGAGATATCAGATTTTCAGGAGGCATCAGCGCCTATGGACGAATAAATTAGACATGTTTTTAGGGTGTTTACCCCTAGTGGCCGAACCCACTAGGAGTGGTTGGCCCCTCTCCCCTATTTTTCTAGGTTTATGGTTTAGTTTTGAACAATTTTTCTAAGTATTTGGAATAATTTGTTTGGTTTTGGTTTGTTTTGAATTATGGATTGTTATGTGATGGATATTATTTTCTGGAATTGCTTAATTAAATGAATGGAATTATATTTATGCATGTGACCAATTCAATCAATTTATTTCTAGGTATGTCTAATGGGGAAGTTAGTTGTCAGGCAAATAGTGCAACCACGCACACCATCTTGCGTGAACGACACTATTTTATTAACTTAATATCTAAGAAAGCTCATTTGACAACTCTCTCAGGCCCATCTAACCTGATTGAAGGATACGGAAAGGCCCGTATCATGTTGTCCAATGGTACTATCTTGACAATTAAGGAGACACTCTATTCTCTACGTTCCGGAAGAACGTTGCTGAGTTTTAGAGATATTCGAGATAATCAATATCATATTGAAACCATTGAAGATAATGGTTCTGAATTTCTTTGTATCATTTCGTATGAATATGGCCAAAAGTGTATTCACGAGAAGTTTGAACGTCTCCCGAGTGGGTTGTACATCACAACCATTCACGGCATAGAAGCTCACAGTGTGGCCGGCCCTATGACTGAGTTCTAGGACACTTTGTTGCTTTGGCATGACCGTTTGGGACATCCTGGACGTGACATGATACGCCGTATCCTCAAATCTTCACATGGGCATCAATTACCTCCCTATGTTGGATTCCCGCCATGCAAAGCGTGTTCTATAGGGAAGTTGAATACTCAACCCTCACATACAAAGATTATTCACGACCTCCCTAAGTTTCTTCAGAGGATTCAAATGGACATTTGTGGACCTATCCAACCAACATGCAGACCATTTAGATATTTTATGGTGTTGGTTGATGCATCGACACGATGGTCACATGTTTGTCTGTTGTCCACACGCAACGCTGTGTTTGCTAAACTCCTAGCTCAAATCATGCATCGACACGATGGTCACATGTTTGTCTGTTGTCCACACGCAACGCTGTGTTTGCTAAACTCCTAGCTCAAATCATTAAGCTAAGGGCTCACTTTGATTATCCGATTAAGTAGATTCGGCTGGATAACGCTGGAGAGTTTACGTCACAGACTTTTGACGATTATTGCATGTCAATAGGGATTGATGTGGAACATCATGTACCCTATGTTCACACCCAAAATGGCCTGGCAGAAGCTTTCATAAAGCATATTCAATTGATAGCTCGGACTTTGATTATGAGAACCAAATTGTCGATATCTACCTGGGGTTATGCAATATTGCACATAGCTATGTTGGTCCGCTTGAGGCTCGCCGCTACTTACTGGATATGAGCCTGACATCTCGTATTTACGGGTGTTTGGGTGGGCCATTTATGTGCCAATAGCGCCACTACTACGTACCAAAATGGGTCTTCGGAGAAAAATGGGAATCTATATCGGTTATGATTCGCCATCAATTGTTTGCTATTTAGAACCCTTGATAAGAGATCTCTTTACCACACATTTTGCGGATTGTTACTTTGATGAGACAGTCTTCCCGTCATTAGGGGGAGATAAGCATGCTAACGTTCCTATAGAACATCGCGAATTGTCGTGGTGTGCTCTCACTATGTCTCATTTAAATCCATGTATTGCCCAGTTTGAAACTGAGGTGTGACGAATTATAGATCTTCAGAGCATTGCTCAAAGCATGCCGAATGCTTTTAATGATCTAACAAAGGTGACAAGATCACATATACCAGCTGTAAATGCACCTGGAATGATAAATGTCCCCCGTGTACATCAATAACTCGTCTGGGAAGGCCAGACCATCCCCAAAGGTAGGGAGGCCGCACCTTCATTGCGATAAGGTACATTGGTGACTAGCCAATCATCTATTCCGACCCTGAAGCGTGGCAGACCCCTTGGTTCAAAGGATTCATAACCCCGGAAGAGGAAAAATGCACCAACTAGTGACCTTATTTTGAATCTGACCATCTCTTACTCATCCGTTCCAACGCATGAGGTTATTCTAGATTACAGTGATGCTTCAAAAGAAACATGCCAGCCTTCCCAGAATCGTGAGTTTTCAATCCACTACGCATTATTGGATGAGGTTTGGAATCGGAATGTGATGATCATCGACGATGCATTTGCGTACTCAGTAGCTACTGACATCATACTTAGCAATGACATTGAACCACGTTCTGTCAATGAATGCCGACGTAGAACCAATTGGTCAAACTGGAAACAAGCAATCCAGGTCAAACTCGATTCGCTCACAAAACGTAAAGTGTTTGGGTTTATTGTTCCTACACCACCACGCGTGAAGCCCGTTGGCTACACGTGGGTTTTTGTGAGGAAGCGTAATGAAAAAAATGAAATAGTGCGATACAAAGCACGCCTCGTAGCGCAAGGCTTCTCTCAGCGCCCTGAGATTGATTACGAGGAGACGTATTCCCCCTTAATGGATGTCACAACGTTCCGTTACCTAATCAGTTTGGTAGTTTTCGAAACAATCCAGGCAGATGTGGTATAACTGTCTGAGTGAATATTTGACAAGTTAGAGTTATGTGAACAACGAATTATGCCCATGCGTGTTCACAAAAAAGTCACATTCCGGATTTGCAATCGTTGCAGTTTATGTTGTTGATATGAACCTCTTCGGGACTCCCGCAGAGCTTGAGGAAATTGTTACGCACTTGAAATCAGAATTTGAAATGAAAGATCTTGGGAAAACACGATATTGTCTCGGCCTGGAGGTCGAGCATTGTTCAGATGGAATCCTAGTACATCAATCGAACTACACCCAAAAGGTGTTGCGATGTTTTAATGAGGATAAAGCGAAGCCTTCGAGTACACCTATGGTCGTTCGGACTCTAGATGCTAAACGAGATCTCTTCCGTCCAAATGAGGATGAGGAAGATATTTTGGAACTCGAAGTTCCTTACCTAAGTGCAATTGGGGCTTTATTATACTTGGCTCAGTGCACTAGACCCAACATCTCCTTCGTTGTTAATCTTTTGGCTAGATACAGCAATGCGCCCACACGCAGGCACTGGAATGGTGTTAAAAACATTTTTCGCTACCTCAAGGGTACGACGGATTTGGGCTTGTTCTGTACCCACGAATCTTTGAGTGTTGCCGCCTCCTATGGTTCTCGAATTGATTCGCGCCTTGTTGGTTACGCAGATGCTGGATACCTGTTTGACCCACATAAGGCACATTCTCAAACGGGCTATGTCTTTACCTTTGGAGACACCGATATCTTGGAGGTCCAAGCAAACGCTAGTTGCGACTTCTTCGAACTATGCTGAGATTCTCGCCCTGCATGAAGCATCGCGTGAGTGCTTTTAGTTGAGAGCAGTTATGGAACATATTCGAAGCACTAGTGGTTTTACTTCCGTCGTTGACCTTCATACGACAATCTTTGAAGACAATGCATCATGTATCTAGCAGTTAAAGAAGGGATACATCAAGGGAGACAACACCAAGCACATAGCGTCGAAGTTCATTTACTCACACCAGCAACAGCAGCATCAGAACATTGAAGTTAAGCAAATCCGTTCCTAGGACAACCTGGCCGATCTCTTTACCAAGTCATTGCCTACTTTTCAGAAGCTCGTCCAAGGAATCAGTATGCGTAAATTGTCTGAGTTGAATCACTTGTAGTTCTCTTATATAGAAGTTATGTATAACTCAGGGGGAGTATCTAGAAGCATACTCACTTGATCTTAATGTACTCTTTTTCCTATGAGTAGGAGCATTTTTCCCACTAGGTTTTTGCTACCTAACGAGGTTTTAATGAGGCACCTATCCTGGGATGATCATACTCCGTTGAGTTTACTAATTTCGTCATGTTCGACGTTTGTTTTAGACATTATGCATACTTCTCACTTTTCTTCTTAGTCTATGGGTTTTAGCATAGCGAGGTTTTGTGAGTTTTACTACAAATGCATACTTTCTTAAATTTGAGACTTGCGTTCACCCATTGTGCCGATGACTTCATCAACTATTCTACCTTATCTGCTAAAGATCTAATGTGATGGTTTGTTGAGTATTTACACACTCATGGGAGAGTGTTGCAGTCATATTTAGAATAGGAATGTGATTGTGTAAATCCTAGTAGATATATGAATGTATCTTATATTCCTATTAGGAATTGGTTACCTATTAAGAGTTGTAATCCTAAAGGGATAGATTTTTGCCTATCCTACTACTATAAATAAAGGCACAATGGGGTGATACAAACACACCTCACAATTAAATCACTCTTTTTTCTCCCTCAATACCGCCGGTCCCCTCTCTCTCTAATCCCTTATATTAGTTCAATCACATAGGCCTACAACAACATTCATTATCTGCTTGTTCCCCATATTTTCAATATGTTTTAGTGCATTATAATTTATATTTACTTTGCAATTTATGTATCCTAAACACAATTATGTAGGTTTTAAGTATAAGTAGACGCTTTTAATACGTTATATAATAAACTTAACTCAATTAAAAAAAACCATCTAGGCGCTAGCCCTTGTACACCGCGGACTAGTGCTTGGCATTTTTTAGAAGGGTTTTTATCACAAATGGTCCCTAAGATTGACCAAACTTATCATTTTGGTCCCTCACTTTCAAAATCAATCAATGTCGTTCCTGACATTCATTACCTCACATCAATTTGGTCATTCCGTTAAGATTCCGTCAACTATTCCGTTAGTTTGTATGTGGGACCCACAAATCCAATGAAATGGTGACATGTGGATTACACAAAATAAGGGTTTTTGTCACAAATGGTCCCTGACATTGATCAAACTCCTCATTTTGGTCCCTAAGTTTTGAAAAATCGATAAATTTGGTCCCTGACTTTCACTACTGCGCATCAATTTATTCCCTCCGTTAATGTGGTCCCATTAATCCAATTATATGGCTCAACATGGATTAACTATAAAAAAACTATTTTTTTAAGAGTGAACCGAAAGAATAGTATTCCACGTTGACATTTTTCTCGCATCCCACAACCCCAATTGGAAAAAAAAATTCAATCTAAATTCGATAAAATCAAATCCAAATTCAATTCAAATTTGATAAGATTTAGGATTATAACCAACTGGAGAGAATGAGGAGTGAGTTCAGGAAGCCAAGTACTTTAGTGGTGTCATTGTGCCTTCCTTTTCTTTTTTAGCATACCCTGATGAAGACGACGATGACTTTTTTTTTCTTTTAATTTTGATTTTTAGTTTCTTATTTTACTTTTAGCTTTAAATCTTAAAAAAATAGATTTTTATAGTTAATCCATGTGGTGTCATATGATTGGATTAGTGGGACAAAAAATATTGACGAAACTTTAACGGAATGATTAAATTGATGTGCGGTATTGAAAGTCAGGGACCAAATTTATCTATTTTTTAAACTTAGGGACCAAAATGAGGAGTTTGATCAATGTCAGGGACCATTTGCGATAAAAACCCTTATTTTGTGTAATCCACGTGTCACAATTTCATTGGATTTGTGGGTCCCACATACAAACTAACAGAATAGTTGACGGAATCTTAACGGAATGACCAAATTGATGTACGGTAGTGAATGTTAGGGACGACATTGATTGATTTTGAAAGTGAGGGATCAAAATGATGAGTTTGATCAATCTCAGGGACCATTTGTGATAAAAACCCTTTTTAGAATATTGAAAAATACTATGCGTAAATATGATATCACAGGATTTCAATTCTTAAAACGATTTCAAACATACAAAAATTGGCCTTAAATCCTACAACTCTCTGGATATTGTTTTGAACACAAAGTATGACTTTCGAACATTTACGTTACAATTCCTTTGAACACAAAGTAAAAATGTCCTGAGTTTATGTATGATTAGGGGGAACAATCTTCATCACTCTGAACCATCAGGGAAAGGTTTCAGTGCATCCTGCTTCCCGTTGACATAAAATTCCACAACTGCTAACATTCTAGGATACTTATCGGGATGGTAATTAACGTGAACAATCACCGGCTTTAACTTACTCAGTTTAGCGTCTTTCCTCACGGTCTTGAAGAGGACCTTGCTGTTCATAAAGAGATGGAAATCCATAGTTCTCCTGGCAGCATGAAGTCCATCGTACCCGGGATGAGAGGGGAAAAAGAGTTCCTCATTGAACACTGCCTGGTCCCAAGCCTGCTCCTTAGAGAGTCGATTGGCCACACGATCCAATAGCTCAATTGAAGGAATTGTTGGTCGAATGTAGAAGAAACCAGAGTTATAAACCCACATACGCATTGTATGAGCATATCGAGCCCAACCCATTCTTGGCTCATCAAAGACGTCGTTATAACCATAAGCAGTCATATTGTTGTGACCATCAGTCATGGACTCTACATCCGAATCACGATATAGATGATTAAAAGGGTTTTGCAAGTACACAATATCGACATCTGACAGAAGAACACTATACCCGAGCTGCAAAAACTCCCTCAGAACACGAAATTTTAACCCGGAGACAGCATGGTTACCTCCGGTCCTCGCAACTGAATCAATGACTTTGTCTGGGTCTCTCATATAAACTGGAACATCTTTCGATTCGCAGTATCTGGCAATTTCTTCGTCCAAAGCAACAACCAGATAATTAGATATGCCCACTCTCTTAATATTAGTGAACCACAAATCCAACATTTCCTTCACATTTGAGTTTGCAAGAGCAACTATAAGCTCTCCGTTTAAAGCAACCTTCTCCAAAATCTTTGCTAACCTCGGATTCACTGATTCATCAGGAAGAACACTGGGGTTGGTTCGTGAGCCTTTGACGGTACCAAAAGGCCCAGCTTTCTTCTGATCTCCCAACACAAGAACTTGTTTCTCTGCCTGATCTTTCCTTTGCTCAGCCAACCGAATCTTTTCAGTCAATTCTCTAACCTGCTTCTTCAACTCGGCATTTTTCTCAGATGCTGCAACAAACTCTGACTTCAACAGGTTGATCCGTTCAGATGACTCGCACAGGGAAGAACCAACCTAGTGCACAAATAACTAAAAATATCAACATCAACATCTTTAAGAACCACATATTGCACTCGATAATATTAAACCAACTGTTATGTGCTTAGCTATTTGATTTCGTAGCGCAAGAACAGCTATATGAACCGCCAACGATTATGTTAAAGAGTATGAATAAACGATTTCCGCCTCATGTCAAAGCTTCAAACAAATGCCCAAATGGGAAACGAAAGCCGGTTTGAAAACACGCATCATAGTTCACATCAAGCTTATTTCTCATTATTCCAAACAAATACAGATCTGATTTCGATTTATTAAACGAAAAACAAAACTTTGAGCATGTCAAATTATCAGCTTTAGTATTTCCAAACACTGTCATGTGTCAAGTAGAGAGCACAGGCAAATCAATTACATTTTCTGGGTTTGAATCAAAAGTCAATGCATCCAAAGCTCAAGTCATCGGGCATCATTTCGCATCGAATTGCCTAAATCCCAATCGCTAATCACCCATTAATTTAAAATTATACAAAATTTCAAGCACTAATCACTCAAACAGAGAAGTATAAAAACCCAAGAAGGACAAGAAGGAACCTGGGCGATCGATTTAGCGAAGTTGCGATTGAGAATGGCGGCCGGATTGGAAATGGAAAGGAAGCCACTGGGGAAGCAGAGGGCGAAGATGCAGCCGAGAAGGACTCCGACTGCTATGGCGGCGCCGACCTTCGATTTGCTGAGAGACTGCGCTCTCTCTCTGCGACCCACCACCGCCATGCCTTTGTTTTCTCTTCTCAGCTATGCTTTGCTTGCTTCAGCCTAGAGAGAGAGGGACAAACGAGAGAAACGCAGAGAGAAGGGAAGAGGCTTTTGTTTAACTTCAGACAGTGGTTGACTTTGTCCAAAAAAAACAATGAAAACTAATGAAAATAGTTTGAAAACTTCGAGTTTTAATGATAAAGATAAAATAAAGGGTAAAATAAATAGTATCATAATTGATTTTTATTGTAAAAATATGGTTTTTCTTTAAAGTAAACAGTACCGAGAATTTTTCGTTAAAGTTCCAAAAAAACAAAAACAGTGGTTGGCTAGAGCAATGGAAAAACGATATTTAGTTAATTAACTAAATTAATTTTGAGGGTTTTTTTTTTAAAACTTTTTTAACAAATGAATTTTTTTTTTTTTTGAAAAGGAGTACGGTATTCATTAGGATGAAGAAAAAAATACGTACAAAGGAGAGGATAGGGCATAAGTAGGCCTCAATAAAAACTTTGTCGAGGTTTTCAACCCGATCGAAGGAAAACAAGAGTATCCCATGTAAGAAACTATCCTTAATACGCACTAAGATTACATAGAGTTATCTTCAAACATACTATCCCATATCAAATCTGGAGAATCTTCAAACCACGAAACCACGAGAGGTCTTCCAATTCCTGAGCGAGCCAATCTTAGGTCCTATTATCAATGACACTAGAGAGTTTCTCAATGGCTTTGCTATTACAAGTCTCATAATGAGCTTGCAATAATGTGGTTCAAATTCACCTTTGGTGAGAGTTGAACCTAAAACCTCTCACTTACAAGTGAAGAGGAATACCACTAAACCGTAGTACTAACTGACAATTTTGAGGTTTTTAATCTAAGTTATTGACTAAATATTGGGATGATTTTAAATTAGTCTTTCAGCTTTTAAAACTTTCCAAATAATTAACTAACCTATTAAAACTTAAACATATATTAGACCAATAGTGTTAAGTTAGGACTTTACCAACATTATGTGATGTCATTAAACCATTAAATGATGATGGGGTCAAATACTAAAGTTGGGTTTCACTAATTGTTAGAGCTCTAATCCCCCAAATTGACTTTTTTAATCAAGTTAACGCTAAATTTGCTTAGCTAAAATTCGTACTCTATGGATGACTTGAGAATTAAGACACGCCTTAATATTTATTCATTGTCATCACTTAACGCTAATAAACCTAACAGATGTTTATTTTTAAGACTAGTTATTTAGAATGTTTTAAAAAGTTATGACCAATTTGGAATTACCCCTAAAGGTTGGACAATTATATGGACTTAATCCTAAGTCAATAGACGGCTTTGAATTTACCAATGGTTGTTTATGAGATTTAAACTCAAATTATTATTTGCACATAGTGAATTGCTCTAATGGGTATGTCCTTAATAGTCCACTACATTCCGAGTTCGAACGCTTCCCTCCTCTTAATGTTCAAAGTAAAATATCGCTTGTATTAAAAAAATCTTAAGATTGTTGTATAAAAACTACTCTAATTTATAATTGGAAGCTTCAAATTGGGGACTAGAGATTTGTAGTTCAATTGACTAAAAGAATGGAGCTTTAATGAAAAGGGCTTCCCCAAACTTCTTCTCAACAAAAAACCACCTCATTGTTGTAGGCATAATTTACTTGAACAATTATGGAGGCCATAGAGAGAGAAGGGGTCCAGCACATAGAGAGAAGAGAGAGATGTGTAATTGTGAGGTGTGTTTTATTCCACCCCATTGTGCCTTTAGTTATAGTAGTAGGGAAGGTTAATTCTTTACCCTAATAGGATTACAACTCTAATAGGATAATATCTAGTCTAAGAGATATGGTAGAATCCCACAAGGATATCCTAGATATGGTAGGATTTACACAATCACATTCACAATCTAATAGGACTGCAACACTCCCCCTTGAGTGTGTAAATACTCAAACAAATGGAGCATCAGGTCTTCAGCGATGAAGTAAGTACAGTTGATGAAGTTGTCAGCACAATGAGCGAATGCGAGTCTTAAATCAACGAGAGAATGCATAAAAGTAAAACTCACAAAACCTCGCTGTGGTAAAACCCAAGGTGCGAGAAAAACCCATAGACGAAGGAGAAAAGTGAGAAGTTGCATTACGTCAAAACTATACGTCTTCTGGATGCAAGTAAAAGAGCTCACAAGGGTATGATCAGCCCATGATGGGTGCCTCGTCAAAACCTAGTTAGGTAGCAAAAACCCAGTGGGAAAAATGCTCCTAATCGTAGGGAAAATGAGTACATTAAGATCAAGTGAGTATACTTCTGGATACTCTCCCTGAGTTTGACAGAACTTCCAAATGAGAACTACAAGTATTGCATATGAATAGTTAGGCATACCAATTCCTCGAACAAGCTTCTAGAAGGTTGACTTCGGCAGTGACGTCGTGTAGAGGTTGGCAAGGTTGTCTGGGATCGGCTTGCATGACTTCTATCTCCTGATGCTTTGCTGATGTAGACGCAATATGTCTTGGTGTTGACTTCTTTGATGTGTCATGTCTTGGTTGGGTGGATACATGTGACATAATCTTCATGGATCGTCGTTATGACTCAACGATGGATGAAAACAGCAAGTACTTCGAATATACTCAACAAGAACTCCTAACCATGTCTTACTTATGGCGTAGTGAAGTGAGGTGAGTCTTGGAAAGATTCGAAGATTTCGCAACTAAGGTCATATCGTGGACCTTCAAGATATTACGATATCCCTTAACGGTAAAGACATAACCATTCGGGGATTTACCTTGTGCGGGTTTGATAAGTAACCATCGTCAGCATAACAACAAGGCAAGCATTATTCTGAGGATTAGGGGGGTCGGATCCTCTCGAGATGCGTTGGGATTAGCCTAAATCCGTAGTACCTTTCAAGGTAACGGAAAAACGTCTTTAATACCAATTCAGTGGTTACGTGTAGGCGCAGTGCTGCATCTTTACCAATAACCTCTTCACGTGTAGGCGCAGTCTTGTCTAATACAATGAACTAAGTACAACGAAGCGTAAAGTTGAACTTAGATATGGAATTTCAGATTCCATAACCTCTTCACGGGTCTCATTTGCATATAACGTATGAAAGATCACAAGTATACTCAAAGGTAACACCTTCAAGGAGTAGTTCGACTGGTAGACCAAAGAACCGTCAGAACAACGCTTGAACTTCAATTTAAGGTATAAATGAGTTTTCCCAAGATCCTTCATCTTAAATTCTGTCTTCAGGTGCGAGGTAGTTTTCTCAAGCTCTTCTAGAGTCTTAGTGAGATTCATGTCAACGACATAAACTGTAACTCTAGCAATTTGGAATAAGACTTCATAGTTTAACACACAAGGGCATAATTCATATACTTGACTGATCAAATAATCACTTAGACAGGTATACTACATCCGCCGGATTACTTCAATCTGTAAGTGAACGCCTCAAACAAGTTAAAAGGGTGTTCTGTGGTTTGGAACTATTTGAACCAGTCCATGTAATTCTTTGGGAATTTACATATGAATCTCCGTATCAATATTCCCATGGAGAAAACACTAACCACATTTCATAATGCTGCAATCAATCACATGGCGTTTAAGAGAAACCTTGCGCCGTAAGGCATACATCATATTGCACTATTTCATTCATCTCATTACGCTTTCTTTCCCACTAGTAACACAACAGGGTTACCCTGGGCAGTGTAGGAACTACAAGTCCAAACACACTTTGGTAAGTAATTTAACCTGGATTATGATTTCGGTTGTCCAATCAGTTCTACGTTGTCACTAATCAACGAAACACGGTTCGATATTGTCGTTTTTCATTTATGTTGGTAGCTACCATATAAATGAAAACATCATCGATGATAATCTCATTCCACTTCAATTATATCATCCAAACTAGTATACTGGACCAAGAACTTCAAGTCTCAGGAGTAATCTGGATTAATCTCATAAGATGGAAATGATTTGAGACAGGGACCAAGTATGGATACATTATTATGCTGTGATTTTCCTCTTCTAGGGAAGTGAATCCTATGAACTGAGTGATTTGTCATGCTTCAGGCCAAGACAGATTGATTGGTTATCCGTCGGTGTACCAGACCATCCAACAGGGGTGGCCAAATCGTCCAACAAGGGTGGCACATCCTTCGAGGATGTTGACTCGACATCTTTTAAGTAGGTCTATCATTGCAAGCATGTTTGCAAATGGTATATGATCTCGTCACTTTAGCTAGATCAGAGGAATGCGTCTGGAGTAACATTCTGAAAGCTAGAATACATCGCACTTACTTATCACACTTGTGCGGTATGGGGATCGAGATGAGACATAGTGGGCAACGTCCACGCAAATTCGCGCCGTTTTATAGGAACGTTGACGTTCTTATCTCCCCTTAACGGCGGGAAGACAGTCTCATTGAAGTGACAATTTGTAAATGAGCAGTAAAAAGATCGTATGCAAGGGCCCTAAAAGAGCTAGTGTGAAGGAGAATCATAATCGACAAAGATTCACTTCCTTCTTTAAGGACCCGTATTGGTACGTTGCGGCGGGGCATCTTGGCACATGGAATGCACACCCAAAATGCATAAATATGAAGCGTTAGGTTTATACCTAGTAACCAACTGTAACATCGAATAGATCGGGTGGCAATGGGCCTCAAGGCGAACCAACATAACTGCGTACAAGATTGCATAACCCTAGGCAGAAACCGAAAACTTGGTACGTACACCAAGGTCCGGTCGATCATTTAAATTGCGCTTTATGATCACTATGAGAAGCTACTTAAGGTGAACATGGGAATGCGATGTCCAATTATGGAGGCCATAGAGAGAGGGGGGTGCAGCACATAGAGAGATGTGTAATTATAAGGTGTGTTTTATTCCACCCCATTGTGCCTTTATTTATAGCAGTAGGGAATGTTAATTTCTTACCCTAATAGGATTACAACTCTAATAGGATAATATTTAGTCTAAGAGATATAGTAGAATCCCACAAAGATATCCTAGATATGTTAGGATTTACACAATCACATTCTTAATCTAATAGGACTGCAACACTAATAACTTTATTTAATTAAAAAAGCTTGAATTTTAATGAAAATAACAAAAGTTTAATATAACAAGAAAAAAACTTGAAAAAAAGCTAACGCATGGACCAACGCATCCCTTTCCTTTGTCTCTCCCACCCTCCCTCACTCGTATCCTCTCTCTCTCTTTTCACCTATCACCATTATCTCTCTATCTCTCCTATTTCACCCATCACCATCATCTATTTCCTCTTCCACCCATCAGCGTCACCTCTACCTCATCTTTCAACCATCACTATTATCTATCTCTTATCTCTCTCATGTTACTCCTTCTTCCCTTTCCTTTTCTTTTTATTTTTTTTTATTTTTTTATTGTTAACAAATTTTTAATAAAAACTTAACAAATTCTAGAAAAATAATGAAAATTCAAGCCTTAACAAATTCAAGCTTTTTTAGTTTTTTTTTTATAAACGGTGCCATTATTTCTAGAAACGGTGACACTATTTCTAAAATCGATGACTCCATTTTTAAAAACAAGGACACTATCTCTAGAATCGGTGTCATTATTTCTAGAAACTGCGACACTATTTCTAGAATCGGTGCCACTATTTCCAGAAACGGCAACACTGTTTCTAGAGTCATTGCCACTCTTTCTAGAAACAATGCCGCTATCGACCGATCAAACCCTAAAAATTGAAACTTCCAACTATTTCTGAAAACGGTGACACTATTACATTGGAATAACTATTCTGGAGAGTGGAAAGTAAGGTTCTAAATATGAACTCCAAGGTTCATTAGTAGGGGTTTTGCTTTTTTGTAAGAAGATAAAGAATCTGAAAAGAAAGCTAGAAAATTGAAAAGTATGGAAAGAGTGATTGAATTGGACACGTGACTATGTGGGAGAAAAGAGGGCAAATTAAAATAAAATCACATAAAATTTGCATGAGAGAGGCAAACACCTATTTAGCTAATAAGCTAATGCTTAGAGCACTTCCAGTGTAGGAAGGCCCCTTGGGCAATAGGCAACTCAATGCCCTTAAATAAACAGTAATGTCTGTAATGTACAGTAACTGCCCAAGTGCATCTCCACCTCTAAATTGAATAAGCAAGGCAATGCGTATTAAAATATTAATATTTATTATTTTATCAAATAATAAAAGATAACTTTATTTTTAATAATAAAAGATAACTTTATTTTTAATTTCGCATAATAATAATAAAAATTGGTTAAAAGTATTTGAAAATATTGAAATGTATGTAAAGTGGAAGAACATGGTAGGTATTTATAGAAAAAAATATAATTTTTTTTATATTTTTAATTAGTTTTTGATAATTTTTTTATAATTTCTATAATTTTTTAATAATTTAAATTATGGTTGACGTCATGATGACATCACATAGGTGAGGCGATTATTGCCTGACTTTTTCATCGGGCTCGCCTTAATTCCAATTGCCGAGTGGGCTGGAGTGTTTTGGGAAGGGGAGAGAGTGGATTGGGTTGCCTATCTCCAAAGCAATAAGCAACGATGGAGTTGCTCGTATAGCAAGGGTTGTCTAGTATCTTGGGGAGTTTAGGTGGTGGGCCCGCTGCATAATCATTCAATAAAGTTATTAAAATGCTTTTAACTAAAACTTAAAAGTTTAAAATCTTTTTCATTAATTTTCATTTTAAAGTATCTACAACCGTTTCCAAAGTCCCAAGTTGAATTCTCCAGTTGCTCGATATCTTGCTTGTATCACCCAAAGAAAAAAAGATAAGACATCCATAAGATTTGAACTTAAAAAGAGACTACTAAAATAGATGATCATTAGCATGATAAAGCACTAACGAGTTTTACAACTGCCGAAAATCGTAATCATGGAACAATTTGTCTAATGAAATTTTAATGAAATAAAAAACTGGATGTTAAGGCATGGTGAAGAAATAAGTACAAGTCATGCCAAGAATAGTAGTCAAAGGTCTCACTTCTTGTACGAGAACTAGGGTTCCACAAGTAACTAGCAAGAGAAATTATGTGTATTATGTACAAGGTCAATTACGACCCGAAAAAGGAAAAAAGGAAAGGAAAAAAAAAGTCTTAACATATTAACCACCAAATCTATCAAACATTTTGCTCCCTGTGAAGAATGCTCTACTGATCTACTCATCCTTATCTGATTCAGAGGAGTCTTGACCTTCTTTTGCAGGGCCTTCAATCGCACGATTTGATTGCCTTTGCCCTGGGACGATGCCCCTAACTGCTCCATAAAGAAGGTATATGTAGGTTACAACCTAGCACATATTTTATGTTAGGAGTAAATTGATTGTATCGATGTTTAACCCTAACCTCCGTGTTTTTCAATTAAAAATTATAGAGAAGAGTCACTAATATCTAGTCTTGAGATAGTGGCAAACTACAAATAGATTCCACTCATACCTGAAGCCACAATCTTCATGAAAAGCGCCTTTGCAAACTGTAATTCTCCTTGGTGTGAACTGATGAATTTAGTCTGCAAATTAAGAATCTATCAGATCTGCAAATTAAGAATCTATCAGACCTCAAGAATGCGCAACACATACAAGCCTTGGTAGCTCAGCACATGTAAGTTGTCAAAAGTAGTCATCGTATTATTGTATAACTGAGATCTCAATAGTTATGGAGTGGAATCATAATGCCGAGAACAATTTGACAATAAATCAGTGTTTTCAGGAAAATACAGTCAAACATGGTTAACACAACAATTCTTCCATAAGAACGTCAAAGATCCATGATGAGTGATTACCATTTGGCCATAAATAAAATCCACCGCTTGATCAAGTCGGACTTGATGTCTCCGAAAGAATGGACCCAGATGGTTCATATACAAATGCCTTGCTCCCTGTTACACAACAAGCTGTTAGCCAAGCTATTTAAGAGCTTAAAGTGTGCTATTTGTAGTATTTCTGGTCAGCCTTCACAAGATAAGAATAACTGAACATATGCAATGAACTTTGCCTTCACCTTCTGAAATTGTTTTTCCTTTTGGAATAAAAATTGAAAAAACAACCGGTATCTAATTAAAAAAAAAAACATCGAGTTTATCAGAAAAGTAAATAATGGAAGTTCTCTCAAACTAAAACCAACAATACTATGAGACAAGAAATGCAAACTTGCACTAGAAACCAACTGCAATTTAGCCATGCTTACATTTGAGGCTGGAAGTTGTAACCAAACAAGAAATGCAAACTTCATATGGTAGTAGAGCGGAAACCTAATGAAGTGTGGAAAAGAACCATCATTAGATTAGAATAATACATTCAGGAAAGCAGTAAAACAACTTTTTAAACTTGATATTACCACTTGCTAATTAGCAGCAGTTTTCACATTGTTAAACGCAATTACAAATCCAGAAATATGAAAACAAATGCAACAAAGAACTGTGCTTGTTTCCACGATACAATTGAATAGAGGAAGGAGAGGGAGAAGAGAAGGGATAACAAGGTAAAAATAAGAGGTAGGCAACCTCATTTCAACTTCAAATTAAGGTCTGTCAAAAGAGTTATGACACCGCCTAATTAATAGAAGACAATGAAAATCAACTTAAATATTATTTCCTAATCATAACCTTTTTCATATCAAATTACCAATGAAATCGCTAAAAGTACCTACTTTAAATACTTAGAACCAGGGAAAATCTAACCACTATGCATGTGAATAGACTGATCTATGTTAAAACTTTTCAGCAAATAAACAACGTTAAGGTTAGGCTTCAAACTGATTCTCTCAAAGGTTATGGTTCATATGGTCTGCTTTGTATAAAAGAACATTATATTCATATATATGCAGATGTAATATCATGTTATATAGAAAAACTTTACCAGGAGAGAATTTTGTCTGAAAATACTTCTGCAACACTGAAAGATCCATAAGCTGCAAGTAGCAAGAAAAAATCACCATTAAAAAAAGGAATAAAACAAACACTGGAGAATGTAAATAAACTGTGAACTACTACACTGGATGGCCGCCAGCAGCTACAACTGGGAAAAAGACCCAAATACGTAAACAAGTAGCTAGCAGATCAGACCATTTTAACATATACACACATAAATAAAACCCTCTCTAGTCGTCCTGTATCTCCATGCCAACCTAGTACCTTAAGTTTCCCAAAGTTAGGTATCTAAAGGCATTGAACATGGAATGTAGCGTTCTTCAGCATATCATTTACTTGCCTTGTACCTTTTTATATCGTCCAGATAACAACTAGTAAGAAGGTCACCCAACTGTTTTTTTCCCCTAAAATTTCTTTTTGAAGGCTTTCTTAGGTTAAGAGAATAAACCATTTTCCTGGAAATTCTTTGAATTTGCAATACTGATCTCATAAAAGGTATAACTAAAATCAGACCTACACACAATTCATCGAAAACCCATTAACAATTCGTAACATAAAATCGTAGCTTCAGTCAATTGACCGAGGACCGAAAAACAATTCATTAGGGAGTGTCTAATTTCTCAAGCATATGCAAACACCGATAAAGTAGTACACAAAAAATGACAGATAATGTATTTGGATTCTGGAAGAATATAAAATTGGTGAAATCGATTTCGAACCTGCCCAATAAAGAAGCATTCTTTGTTGCTCCTCTTGATCCTTCTTCTCAATAGCTTTAAACGTCGAGTAAACAGGTAAAGCAATCCCCACAGAGCAGCTGCACAAAAACCCATTACAGAAACAGTGAAAGAAAAATAAACCTAAAACCTAGAAGCTAATTAAGATGGAAAAAAGCCCCCAAAAGAGAAGTTTACTTACCAAGCGGTCCGGACAAGGACGTTGGAACCAAAGGGGGAAAGCAGTACCCGCAATCCGACCTACACGAACCAGCGACGATTTTAGATTTTAAATGTTGAAGGAAAGATCAAACACGCAGAGGACTGAGAGAGAGAGAGAGAGAGAGAGAGAGAGAGAGAGAGAGAGAGAGAGATCGCTCACCTCGCTTGGTAGAGCCATGTTTACAGTGAAATACGAGATATTTGGAATACCTTTGTAAAGAGACCCAAAAATACTCTTGCCCTTGTTTTCTTAAATGAGAAACGCCAAGGAAGTGACTTAGCATCGGATATGACCCTTTAATTCTTGGTTAAATCATATATTAACTTTAAATTTTTAGCCTGAAAAATTTAAGTTTTAAACTCAAAATAGTTTTCCTCCCCCTTCTCTTAGGGTAGATAATATGATTGTTAAAAACAAAAAAAGTTTTTCTCCCGAAATTATTAGAGAATGAAATTATCCTCCTTTAAGTAACTTTTTTAAAACAAAAATTATGTAGACTATCCTTATTTAATTTTACCAAGATTTTAACTTAAAAGTATTTAGATGGAACACGAAGGAATATGAAAAACATGAAAAAAAAAGAGGGTAAATTACAAAAAATTACCTCAACTATTGGTGTCATGATACTTTTATACCTCATCTTTTAAAGTTGACAATGTCATAACTCATCTTACGAATTTGTGCTAATGTTATACCTTCCGTTAATTGACCGTGAATTTTTCAGTTAAATGCTAACGTGGCTTGATCTGGGACCCATTTTTTATTAAAAAATTATTAAAAATTAAAAAAAAATCATTTAATATTTTTTTAAATATTAAAATAATAAAGAAAAGTTTATAAAAATTAAAAATTAAAAAAAACCAACACTTGTCCCCCTCCCCCCTCCTCTTCTCTTTCATCTCTCCATCTCCATCTTTCTTTCCCCTTCCTGCAACATCAACCTAGAAAAAAAGAAGAGAAAAAAAAAAAAAAACCAATTTGTCTTCCCCCCTCCCCCCCCACCCCCTCTTCTCCCCGCACCCAACTTCCCCACCTTCGCACCCAACCTCGCACCCACTACCTGAAACCTAAAAAAAAAAAACCCAAATCCCGTCGTGGTGGAATCGGGAAACCTTCGGCAGGCCGATTTCGAAGGTTGAGAACCTGGGTGCAGAGAAAATGGGAGAAATGGGTGTGGAGGGAAGAGGTGGGGGGGGGGGGGGACGGACGAACTAGGTTTCCTTTTTTTTTTTTCTTCTTCTTCTTCTTCTTCTCTCTCTTCTTCTTCTTCTTCTTCTTCTTCTTCTTCTTCTTCTTCTTCTTCTTGTGCAGGTTGGGTGGGTGGGAGTGGGGGTGGGGGTGGGAGTGGGGGTGGGGGTGGGTGGGGCGGACGAATTGGGTGTTTCCTTTTTTTTTCTTCTTCTTCTTTTTCCTCTCTTCCTCCTCCTTCTTCCTTTTTCTTCTTCTTTCTAGTTTGCAGGAAGATTTCTTCTTCTTCTTCTACAAGTTGGGTGGGTGGGAGTGGGGGTGAGGGTGGGGTGGGGCGGACGAACTGGGTGTTTCCTTTTTTTTTTTCCTTCTTCTTCTTCTTCCTCTCTTCCTCCTTCTTCTTCCTTTTTCTTCTTCTTTCTGGGTTGCAGGAAGATGGGGAGAGAGAGGGGGAGGAACGAACTTGAGGTTTTTTTTTTTTCCTTTATTATTTTAATATTTAAAAAATATTAAATAAATTTTTTTAATAATAATTTTTTAATAAAAAAATGGGTCCCGAATCAAGCCACGTCAGCATTTAACTGAAAAATTCACGGCCAATTAACGGAAGGTATAACATTGGCACAAATTCGTAAGATGAGGTATGACATTGTCAACTTTAAAAGATGAGGTATGAAAGTGTCGTGACACCAATAGTTGAGGTAGTTTTTTGTCATTTACCCAAAAAAAAATTTATAATTATTTTAGCCGTTGGATTTAAATTTGGACCGTTAATTTTTTATTTTTTTTACCATTGGATTTGATCATATTAGATCTTAACCGTTAGATTCAATGAATTTATAAATATAAAATTTATTAAAAAAACATATATGATGAGCCAACCCACTAACCCAGAGGGAATTTTGGGCTAAATTTGGCCAAAAAATGAGTTATGTGTTAAAATTCATATTTGGCCCAAGGGTTGGAGCAAGTTGGGGTAGTTTTAGAATCTAAAATTTGAGTTTTACTCCAAAGGTTGTAGTAGGTCTAAGCCTCAGCATCTCCAATGGAGATGTCAATAAAAACATGTCAAATATAAAATTGAAGGTTTATGTGGCAATGTCAAATTTTCTTGTGCTGCAAACCATAACCGCTCTTCAAAACAAATAAATAAAAACTAATTTTCAGCCATTTAGGACTACGGTTTAGTGATATTCCTCTTCACTTGTAAGTGAGAGGTCTTAGGTTCGATTCTCACCAAAGGAGAATTTGAACCATATTATTACTGTCCCATTGTGAGGCTTAGCACACTTTTCCACACCCTTAGGGTAGATAATATCGTTTATTAAAAAAAAAAACTAATTGTCATAATTTATCATTGGTACATTCCTAGGACCCACACAAGAAAATGTTTAAAAAATAGTTTGACATCAAATTTTCTCTTATGTCAAATTTGACATCACATAACAGGTATGTCAAACCCACATAGGATTGGCATATCGGTAGGAACTTATATCTGTCTTCAAATATTATTACATGACATTCCACTTAGGATTTGGCATCCCCTTTGGAAATGGCCTAAGTCACTTTATGCTTTTGACACATTGTTTTATAATATGGTCACGAAGACTATGCAAAAAATATGAGGTATCAGAGAGTCTCACATTTGAGAGACTCTTCTTGGCATTTCTCTTGCTAAATTTTTGCTTTCTTTAACATGTAAAAAGACTAGGGGTGTATTCAATTGGGATTTTGAGGGATTTTAATTCTTCTAATGAATCTAGGGGTATCCAATCAGGATTTTAAGTGATTCTCTGAAATTAAAAGTGTATTCAATTAGAATTTTAAGATAGTTTATTAAAATCCTTACAAATCCGGGTGTATTCAATTAGGATTTTAAAGAAGTTTATAACATTCTAGGTGTATTCAATTAGAAATTGATTTTAAAGAATTTGAGAAAGTTGAAGAATTAAAGGGAATTGGAGAGATTTCGTAGTGTATTTTAAGCATCCACAAATCTCACCTCTCCTCATAAGATTTTGAGGGAATTGAATCAAAATTTTATATGAAATCTCTACAAATCAATTAAACTTCGGGGGGTGTATTCAATTGAGAATTTGAGAGATTTTGATGGATTTATAAATCCATGGATTTTTATGGAGTCTAATTGATTTGTAGAGATTTCATGTAAAATTTTGATTCAATTCCCTCAAAATCTCTTGGGGAGAGAAGAGATTTGTGGATGCTTAAAATACACTACAAAATCTCTCCAATTCCCTCGAATTCCTCAACTTTTTCAAATTCTTTAAAATCAAATTCTAATTGAATACACATGAAATTATATAAACTTCTTTAAAATTCTAATTGAATACATCTGGATTTCTGAAGATTTTAATAAACTATCTTAAAATCTTGATTGAATACACATTGAATTTCAGAGAATCACTTAAATTCCTGATTGAATACTCCTAGATTCATTAAAAGAATTAAAATCCCTCAAAATCTCAATTGAATACACCCCCCTTCATAAAAATCCATTAAAGTCTCTCAAATTCTCAATTGAATACATAACTTTAAGGTTTCAATTCTCTCAACTCCGTAGAACAACCAACCCAGAGAACTACATTCCTCCTTTTTATCCAAAGTAATACTAGTTAGATCAATTTTTTAAATCACCACTATAAATTATATAATGTATCACTATTGAAAAATAAGCACGTTATCAATCCCTATTAAACAACTAATGCCACATTAAGGCTTTAGAGAAATACATAGAGCTTCATTGCCGCCATCTCCAACTATTTCCAATTCTCTCTCTCTCTCTCTCACTCACTAACTCTAGTCCAAACACAACTAACTTCATCGCCTTCTTCAATTTTTATATTTGTCTTTTGTTGAATCCAACATTGGTCGTAGTAAAAGATAAGTAATAATTTAAATATTTTAACCCCACTCTAATTAACACCGAGGTCTTTTGTGATAAAACCTCACACATGATGGATTGTGCAGATGGTATTACCAAGTTGGGGACAATATCGGTGTTGTTGGAAGTGAGCCTTCAACCCGTCTCTCTGATAATTCTACATGGTATCAGAGTCTGGGAGTGGGCTCGTACGTACTGCCACGTGATGGGTGGGTCCCCTTGGCCCCGCGCAATGATGGTGGGTCCCTTGGTCCTGCATGTAGGGTGAGTCCCCTTGGCTCCACGTGGTTGCCGATGTATGAATCTTCCGCGTGTGACCCATTAATTGGATCCCATATGAGGGGTATGAATCTCCCGCGTGTGACCCACTAATTGGATCCCATATGAGGGGGCGTGTTAAATCCCACAACAGCCATAGTAAAAGATAAGTAATAGTTTAAATATCTTAAGCCCACTCTAATTAACACGAAGGCCTTTTGTGATAAAACCCCACACCTGATGGATTGTGCATGTGGTAATTACCAAATTGGGGACAATATTGGTGTTGTTAGAAGTGAGCATTCAGCCCATCTCTCTGATAATTCTACATCTTTTTCTCCACCAAATGACTCTGTCCTTCTTCGAAAAATGCTCGAGAAGACTTGACTACGTGCGAGAAAATCTCAACGTGTTCTCGAGTGGATATGGTCGAGAAAAGCTCGAGACGATGCGGAGAAAGAATACAGAGCCTTAAAGGTGCTATCATGTTAGCAGAGGTGTCGCTGTCGACCTCCTCCAAGTGACAAATCACTCATGTACCACCTACTACATGATTCTTGTTGGCGACATAACTCCCCATGCGAGAGTGTTGGAACTCTGTGTCAGTTTAACGTTGTTTTTGACAAGCCTTGAATAGGCCTTAATGCTCTCTTAAACGAGTTGGTGATTGTTAGGCGTAGGCGTATCACTGTAAGTCTAACAGATTGATTGGTTGTTTGTTTTAAGTTGCTTTCTTGCGCCACAACTAATTCAACTTCATTATCAAAAGGATTGTGCCATAGAGCGGTTAAATATGTTAAGTTCTTTTCTATGCCTGGTGACAAAGACTTTGTATTTTCTTTACGTTGATACCAAGGGAGAACTACAAATATTGATCGAACTATAGTCAGTTGGCAATTCTCATGTAAATGCAAAGACAGAAAACAAGACACATTAGCTTGGAAAACAAAGTATTCACATTGATGAAACGTAAAGGCATGTTTAAATGTTTAAAAGGTAAATAACTTGAAGATAAATAATAAATACAAGCAATTGAGCACGATTTAAACCTAATCGGGCAAAGCCAGTCGGGCAAGTTCCTGCAAGTACAAGATGAATTTAGGAAAGAAAATTCATTAAAAGAAATTGATGTTGCGAAGAAAGTAGCAAAGCTATAAATATAATGAGGAAGTAGGCTGCAAAGATTTGAAATTTTTTGTACGTTGAATAGAGTATCATTTTCTTCTTCATTTCTATTGCCTTTTATAGAACCGCCTCTTTCTTCCAGAGTAAGCCTTTCTCCTTTCAATTCATTCTCCTTGATCCAAGTGGCTGATGTGATTGCTATAAGAGGATGAGTTTTCACTTGGATACTCGAGCTTTTATCCCCTTGAAACTACGAACTTGCCATTGGAAAATACTTTTTCTCTATGAAACTCGACTAAGCAATCTTCATTCTGTGTGAAAAAGAGTTTTTGCCACCCACAATTGCCACGTCATAAAGCACTGTCAAATTTTGGGTCGTGCACTGTTCATCTTCTGCATAAATTAAATACCCATTAGGCTTCAAACATAATTCAGCGTGTTGAGCCTTGGACAGGCCCAACAGTCTATTTTTAGTCCAAACTATTCTCAGTTTGATATTAGTGGTGGTGGCGGGGTGATGGTGATGGATATACGATTGTAGTGGTGTTAGCGGTGGGGACGATGGTAGAGGCCGAGATGTAGGTGATGGTGGTCATGGTGACACGGTGACGGTGGTTTTGGTTGTAGAGATGGTGAGTCGATGGAGGTGGTGATAGCCATGGTGTCAAGGGTGAGGGAGGCGGAGGAATGGTCATGAAGGTGATGGTGGTGCGAGGTGGTAGTTTCAAAGATGGTGGTGGTGGCAAGGATGATGAGACGGTGGAGAATCTTGGTGGTGGTGACGCCGATGGTGACGGTAGTGGTGACATACAAATTTTATTTTTAATTATTTGCAAATTGGTTTGAAAAACAAAGGAAATATCAATTTGATGTTCTACAGAATTTAAGCTAAATTTATTTTCTGCGTTTTTCATTTTCTGCATTTTTCGTTTTCCTGAAAGATGTCAACTTATGATACTTTCAGAGCATACTTCCAACAAATCTGAGGTCAAGGAGAACTGCACTGATTTCTTCTGGAGGCACAGTAATGCGGCAATACAGAGAAGGTTTGAGGACTACGGCAACAGCGATGTGGTGCCAGAAGTTCTGTTTTGGCAGCTGAGGAATCCAGCAACGTTGGTGTCTTCAACAAAACAAGGGGGCAAATTGTTGGGTGGCTTCAGCTACAATTTGTTTAAGTTATTCTTGGAACATGACGCGGATCTTCTCCTGAACGACGCCATGAAAGCAGCCATCGCAGTGTAGGAGTATCAGAGTTTGGTTATAGTGAAGTGAAGAGATGGGAGCTAGCTATCATCTTTAAATACATCAGTATTTACAATTACTATTTGTTAAAGAAATGATGTCCCCTTGGTCTTGACAACTCTGATGTAACGACATAGCAGAAACAAAGATTGACAAGGTTTCTCGACTGAAAATTTCCATCTGATTGACAACAATTTAACCGATTCAACTTGTAAATTCACAATTCCACGGTTTTGCAGAATAAATTATTTACTTGTATTGTCCAAAGTGTTAACTTTTTACTTTCTTGAATTAACTGGGAAGGCGGATTGGAACTTTACAGTTGGAAAATAAACAACATTGATATTCTCATGAACAGAAGACCATGCCTACAAAGAGAACAAGTAAACGACACAAGAAAGCATTACCTGCTCCTTCCAATCAGTTGTGAATGTCCCCAGCTTCTACAGAAGGAAGATAGCTTGTCAGTGTCTCCTTAGAGTGTGAACGGGGTTATTCCCACCACGCCATCGTTTATTTTTCTGTCGCATTGGATTTTTCCATGTTATAGAATTGCTCTCAGTTATCACTCTTCAAGCATTTCCTCCAAGATGAAGGAACAATAATACCATTGTCATTCCATTGCCGAATTCAATTCATATGCGCTAATTGGCATCCGCTAATGGTACTCTGGAGTCTGTACCCAGGCACTTGACCAATAAATGCATTATTCTGCAGAAAACACATAAGATAAAACAGGTATAAACAGAATCAAGAAGTAATAGTGAAAGATCCAAAACATTTGTATTCTCTTTTGCATTTACGCATTGCACTTCAAACGAAAAAGTGTTGTTCGTTTCATATATCAATTATTTGCCACTTACACTGGTTATATGGTAACGCAGCCCCAAGGACTGGTCTAAGTAGCACACAAGTCATTGTGGGGAATGGAATTAAGTAGATTAATTGTCTCAGGCCAAGAGAAAAAAAGAGTGTTCTTTGTCATAAATGTCATAAATATGCTTGAATGCAGAGTTTACTTCTCTTACAAAAGAAGATATAACTAATAACTATAGGGTAAACGATATCCAAGTGTGTATGTGCCTACCTCCTGAAAACGAATGAATGCGGACGGCATGGAAATACCAGTCCTATATCTGATTTAGTGACTGAATGTTCTGAACATCATAATTAGTTGTGTTGAGACAATGACATTCAAATTATGATCCCAGCGGAGGCTCAAGATATCTGATACAGTTCTTCAGTCAATAAGGCTAAGGTACAATTTATAGCCTCTGCTCTTGGGTGGGCTTTATCACCAGAGATAAATATATGAACACCATTTTCCACGTATAACCAACTGCAACCAACGGTCTTCTTGGCCTCCTTCCCTTTCATCTTCTTCCTTATTCTGCAAACCTCATCCCAATCTCCTTCTGCTGCATAGAAATTAACCAACTGTACATACCGATCACCAATGTCTCCTTCAAGTTTTAATAGTCTCTCCTCTGCCTCTCTAGCAAGTACAGCGTTCCCATTTACCCTACAAGCATTCATGAATGCCCCCCATAAAATGGTGTCTGATTCTATAGGGATCTTTCTCATGAATGCTATTGCCTTATCAAGTTGATTAGCCCTCCCGTACAAATCAATCATGCAAGCGTAGTGCTCAATTTCAGGTAAAACATTATACACTTTTTCCATCAAGTAGAAGAACTGCTCACCCAATTCCACCAAGCAAGAGTGTCGACAAGCTGATAGCAGCGCTAAAAAGGTGATTGCATCGGGTCCCATACCTTTCTCCAACATTTCATTGAAAATCTGGATAGCTTTATTTTCATGCCCATGGTGAGCATAACCAGCTAACATCACATTGTACAGGATTATATCTCTGTCAAAGTCGCTTTTAAAAAGTTTTTCTGCGTAGGTAATACTCCCGGATTTTGAGTACATATCAACCAAAGCACTAAAAAGCTTCTTATCGATTTCAATCCTGTTCCTTAGAATGTAAGCATGGATCTGCTTCCCAGGATCCAGGGCTGCTTGTATTGAACAGGCACCAAGCACACTGATGAGAATCCCAGCATCAGGAACTATTGATTCCTTTGCCGTGAACTCACCTAAAAGTTCAAATATAGCTTCGCATTTCTGGTATTTGAGATACCCAGAAAACAAAGCTGTCCAAACAACAGCGTTCTTTTCAGTCAATGAATCAAAAAGTTTTCGTGCTTCTATTAGGTTACCATGAGAAGCATGACCAGTAATCATTGAACTTACCGAAAAGGAATTTTCGGACCCCATTGCTACATGAACTGACTTTGCATAACACATATTACCACACTTGGAGTAGACATCAACAATGCCACTGACTATATACGGATTTGATGTCATCCCATTCTTCAAGACCCAAGCATGGATTTCCTTTCCAAGTTTGGAGCTCTTCAAACCGGAGCAAGCACTCAAAGCACTAGCAAAAGTGTGGTCATTCCATCTGAATCCATTATCTGCCATACAGACAAACAATTTCAGTGCCTCTTGCTCAAAACCATGCTGTACATACCCTGCAATCAGTGTATTCCAAGACACAGCATCATTCAGCTCCGGCTCTGTCCAAAACAGATCATCTGCCATTTCTAATTTGCCTTCTCTACAACAAGCCGCCACCATTGCATTCTTCGAAACCAAATCAACCACCCCTCTATATCCACTAAACACCCGTCGTGCTTCTTGAAAACACCCACATTTACTATACATATCGATAAGCGAGCTCACTGTGAACCCACTTAAATCATTAGCAGTTTTCACCATAAAACAATGCAACTGTCTCCCATAATACCCAATTTCCAACTTGGCAGTCAAGTTCAGCATAGTCGTGAGACCAATCTCGTCAATCCGAATCCGATCATCCCGTGACTTCATTTCGCCAAACAGTTCAAGCGCACAATCCTCATATCCGTCGGCGCTTATATAACCAGACAACATGGAATTATACGTGACCAAATCCTTGGAAGAGGCAGCGTCAAATAACTGGCGTGCCCGGTTCAAGTTGCGTGCCTTGATGTGGGCGGAGATTATGGCATTCCAAGAGAAGACGTTTCGTTGGGGCATTTCGTCGAACAGTTTCTGGGCTTCTCGAATAAGGCCATGCTTGGAGTATAAGTGGATGAGTTGATTGGAGGTGAAAATAGTTAGCTCAAAACTGACTTTAATGGCTTGGACGTGATATGTAAGACCGTCTTTTAGAAACTGCATTTATATATTTATATACGACTTCCTTGTCTCTCTCTCTGCTTCTGGTTTCAGATAATGGTCCCTCTGTATATGAACCTCCTCGTAACAAAAAAGTTCAAACAACCCTAAATTACAGAAAACTACCTCAACTATTGGGCTAATCATAGTTTCATACCTTATCTTTAAAACATTTCAATGTCCTACCTTATCTTCGAATTCCGTCAATTTGTTCTTCAGTTAAATGCTGACGTGGTTTGAGGCGAGATACATTTTCTATTAAAAAATTAATTAAATATTGAGAACTAAAAAATAAAATCATTCAATAATTTTTTTAAATGGGGACCCACCCCTACAAACCCACCCCCTTCTTCCCCATCCAAACGCAGCGAAGCTTCAAGGGAGTTTAACGCGGTTGAAACGGGCGCATCCATGGCAGCGGGACGAGTGGTATTGGATTGGCAGGCAAACATGAGGGAAACCAGGAACGAGATGGCTGATACCAATGATAGGATCACAAATCTCAGTACCCTATTCAACCTGCAAGCCGCAATAGAAATGACAAATGGAGAAGATGAAGTAGAAGGGAGCAGAGCTCCTATATATTTTTGTGTTTGTAAATTCTGTTATCCCTTACAATACTGAGAGCTAGTGCTCTTATACAAGTCATGACTCATCATGCCAGCTAGCCAATTATAACAAACTCCACTAAAATAGGAATAAGCCTAATAATCTCAAGAATAAAACCCTTAACAGTGATTAAGCTAATCACTAATTACAGATCATATCAGAGCATGAGACAGAGTGGACTTGAGAAACGAGAGCTCCTCCTCGATCATGCAGGTGTCGACGACGAAAATAAAGACCAAAGGCGAGGTGGGTTTTTCGATGGGGGAGGTTCTCGTCGGAGATGAAGGCGTAGTGGAGAGGGAAGTGGTTGCGGGTGAAGCAGAAAGGGCAGATCCAGATCTTGGCGGCGTAATCGACGGTGGAGAAGGGGTTGAGTACGGAGCGGCAGGTGCGGCAGCGGAGGGGGGCGTAGGGGAGTACCGGCATTGAGGGGAATGGCTTGATCGGAGTGTAGATGGCGGAGACTGGGACTACGCTCAGGCAAATATGGGGTGGGCAATGGGGGAAGGGGGTGGGCTTCATCGGAGCCCCGGTTCTTAGAGCCCATAGGAGAAGAAGAAAAGAGTTGGAGGAGGAAGTAATTAGTCTAGGATTTGAGGGGCATTTAGGGGTTTTTTGGGAGTTGCCGAAGTGGGAAGACTTGACTGGAATTTGGCAGAGGTGGCTGGGTGGAGAAGACGATCGAGTGGGGAGAATAAGGACGAGGGAGAGTCACGGTGGGAGTTTGGTTTTGGAGTGAAGGGAGGAAGGGAGGAAGGGTGGGGGGACACGGGGGGGATAGGAAGAAGGTAGGTGGGTCCCACATTATTTTTATAAAAATATTTAAAGAATTGTATTTTTTTATTTTTTTAATGTTTAATTAATTTTTTTAATCGAAATGGATTAGGAAGTGGGCTCTGCCTCAAGTCACGTCAGCATTTAACAGAAAAATTGACAGAAAAATTGACAGAGGTATGACATTGTAACAAATTCGTTAGATGAGGTCTGACATTGTAATTTTTAAAACATGAAGTATGAAATTGTGGTTCGACGAGGTAGTTTTGTGTAATTTACCCAAGGATTTTCTTTGTGATTTTTCTTTTCCTATTCGAAGAAACCCGCCAGAGTTGGGTTTCATCATAAAACTAAGGGAAATTTTATTTGAACTCATACAACGTTTCTCTAGACCTACCTTACTCTTTACACCCATATTATTTTCAATTAAACAATCAATATCTCTTTAAACCTAATTTTACAACCTAAACTACCCTTATAAACGCAATTCAACATACATCAATGCTCTCCTAAGGTCCTCTTTTTGAGGACCTGTAAGGACCTCGTTTATATTAGCCATATGATTAATCTAACAGTAGAAAAACTATTGAGTTTATATTATCTTGTTACACTAAAACAAAATCAAAATTGAAATCAATACAACCACAAAGAAAATATCTTTTCGTAGCTTCGAATATAATTTTAATTTTCCAAGGGCATTGTGAAATATGGTCGCGTTGCTCTCCTTCAACGTCGAAAATTTGAGCGTGAACCCTATTTTTCTTTTTTGGGGTGTTTTGATTTTGTTTTAGTGTAACAGGATTATATAAACTCAATAGTTTTTCTACCATTAGATTAATCATATGGCTAATATAAAAGAGGTCCTTACAGGTCCTCAAAAAGAGGACCTTAGGAGAGCACTGCTAATTCAACATATATGTTAACTTATCTTTACATCCATTTAAAAAATAAAGTAAAAAATCAAAATCAAAGAATTATCTTCTCTGACGTTCTCTCCTTCCAATAGTTGTTTTTTATGGAGTTTTGATCATCCTCTATAGCGTTGCTCGATAATATCTGGTTGTCTTGCTTGACGATGTATGTTGCATATGAATTTGAGTTTTTATGTTTTAGATGATATAAAGACTTTTATAAGTTATAACCTATAAGCATATATAGGTTATAGGTGAAATGGCAGGAAGTCTTTTGTTTCTTTTTTCCCTTTTCTTGTAATAAGTAATGTTCTTTGGGGGATAAAATTGCAAATTAAAACCAAGACGAAGGTGCAATGACATAATTTAAATCGAGGGACAAATGAAAACAGGGAAATATAAACGCCGATATATACATAATTTTTTTTCATCATCTTTTTGAATTTTAGAAGAACGGGCAAAGAAAATTAACCAAAAGAAGGCGGTGCAATGAAGAGAGTGAAAGTGAAGGTGTAATGAAGAGAGTTAGAATGTGGGTGAAGTGAAGAATCAAATGATAAGAGATGGGAAGAATGTGAAAACAATGAAACAAAGTATGTAGCTGTTGTTATCCAATAAAAGAAAGCAGGATCTCATGAATATGTTATGTAAATTAAGTAGAAGACTTGGTAAATAGTGTCCAAAATGAACAAGAAAAGACTTGGAAAATTATACAGCTAGCAACAATTTGGGGGTGGGAAATATATATTTTTTTTAGATTTTTAATTTTTGTGTCAAGTTAAAAGTTAAAGATTTTCATTCTTTTTAAGTTAACATCCATAGATTATTTTAAACGTTAGAACAAATGGATATAGTGAAAGTTAATCCCATAGTAGAGTCTTTTCTATTTATCGTTGCTTAGACACTAATTCATGAGTTATGCTTTGAAAATTTGCACATTCACATCAACATGGTTTGTGGGAAGTGAGATTGAAACACTTACTTTTAGTCCCTGTTAATTTTTAATTTTTATTCTTAGTAAAGTAAAGTTTAGTTCTTGTTTTAGACATGTAATAATTGTTCCACCTGAGGTTTTGCTTAGTAACCGGGCCAGTCCTGTCTGATCAACAGTGATTCTCGCGTCAAACGGTAGAGTTTTGGCATGGGGCAGGGTGGTTAGTTGGTTTCGAATGAACTAGCATTACACGACCACTACTATTACTATTGAAAAAACAAAACAAAAAAACAAAATATATTGAAAAAGGAAGAAAAAAAAGAAGAAGAAGTTATGTGTGGAATATGTGAAATAAAAGGACGAGGGTTAAGGGTTTTAATCGAGTATCCTTAGCTATGTTGGTTCACTTTACACCAAAGGAAGTTCATGAATTCTTTTCTAATTGATTCTAAATGGCTTAGACTTTGTGGTGGGATTAGTTGGAACTTTTGGAGAGATGTTATGATTTTTAACGTTTTCTATGGATTGCAACTTGAAGATGAACATTTTGTCTTAGTTGAGTTTTAATAAAGTTTCTAGTTTGTTAGTTTTTATTTTTGTTTTCTAGTTTTGTTTTGCTTGAGGACAAGCAAAAAGCTAAGTTTGGGGGTATTTGATGAGACGATATTATATCATATATTTTACCCTATTCTTAGTATTAATTTATTGGTTATTTTGTGAGATTTTGATACTTTGGATTATATTTTCAATGTAGGACATTCGACTTCCTCTGGAGCAAAAAGTGATCAAACAGATGAATTTTGGAGTGATTCCAATTAAAGGATGTTCGTGAGTCTTTCAAGATGATTGTGTCAAAGTTTCAGATTTTTCTACCAAGCCGTTTGACCGTGGTGATGAAATAAAGACCCAGCGCGCAACTTTTCCAGATTGACGTTTCTGGACGTTTTGGGTATTTTGGAGGTCAAGAGGGCATATTTTGAGGAAGATTCCTTCTGAAGATTTATTAGGGACGTCTTAAGCTTTAAAAAGAGACATTTTGGGACCAAATCGGAGTTGATTTGGTTGGTCAAAAGACTGATTTTTTGATAAGTCCGAATTCCAGTTAGAATAGGAAACCTTTTATTTATTAGTTATCTTATTCTATTAGGTTTCCTAGTCTTATTTTAAGACCTTTTACTAGGAGGATTTTAATTAGAGTAGTATAAATAAGGCTATTTAGCCATAAGAGAAAGGGGGAACGCATAGTTGAGGGAGAGAACGCATCACTTTGGCTTTGGAGCTTTGATGATTCAAGTTTATTTTTAAGGTGTTTTCTATTCATGTTTTTAATAATATTTTGTTTTATGTTTGTTCCTAACTAGTTTCGTTTGCTAGGGCGAGGCCACGAGCCTTAGCAAGAATATGTAGTTTCTTTTCAATTTGCTTATGATATTATGCATACAAGTTTTGAATTATTAATCACCGTGTTTGAAACTATCTAATTGTCTTAGTGATTGGCCACCATTAGGATATTTAGAAAAGTAATTTGATGCAATTTTTGTGGAGGGCTGTCCCTGGAATTGGCGCTGGCTTCTTGTGGTTAATATGTGTAACTTTTTAGGATGGACGACACATCTTAAGGGTTATATGGTTTTTCAAAAGGGTTTCACAAAACTTAATGAGTCTTGCATGTTCACAAAACTTAATGAGTCTTGCATGTTAGATATACGTTCTATGTTAGATATACGTTCTATGTTGGAGGTTCCAAGTAGGGCATACTTTAGGAAAACCTAACCTTCAAATATGCATGTGTAAGTCATAAGTAATTGGAAGAACTACATAGGATTGTTAGGGTGACGGCGGAACCCTAGTGCTCAAATTTATTTTCGAAACTATTTTCTTTTGTTTTCTTTATCTTCTCAATTTTTAATTGTTTTTAGTTAAATTCGTTTTTAATATTTTAGGTCATTAAATCATCCTTTTCCAAATTTTGTTTTCAAATAATTAATTAAGATTTGGTTAACATAAAATTATTCATTCAATCTCTGCGGAAAACGACCTTGCTTGAGCTGCTATACTATGACAATCTTGTACTCTTGCAAGTATTTTTAAGTGTTTTTATCCCTACTTTTGCAGGTGGTGAAAATACCTATCAAATGTCAATGCCGGAAAGGTGTGACTGCAATGAATACACATTCCCATTTAAGCAGTTCAGTCTCTCAGGTTCTGTACATGATCAACCTCCTGCCGATGTTCCCAGTTCTATTCCCACTGCATTAATCTTTCCTCATGGTACTTCCCCAAATCAACCTGTGTCCTCACATCAATCCTCTACATCACATCCAATCCCACAACAATCTTCTAGACCACACCCTATGTCCTCAGAATCCAATTCTATTCCTACATCACCTTTACTAGATCCCATACAACCTTCTAACATCCATCTAATGCAAACCAGATCAAAAGTTGGTATTTTTAAACCTAAAGCATTCACAGCCACAAAGCATCATATACCACAACATCTCAATGAGGATTATGTACCATCCACTTACCTCCAAGCCTCCAAACATGCTCATTGCAGGCAGGCAATGCAAGAGAATCTAGTAGGCTACAAGTAGGTTTTCCGAATTAAAAAGAAACCTTATGGGACTATTGATAGGTATAAAGCTCGTTTAGTTGCAAATGGTTTTCATCGACTATATAGAAACCTTTAGCCTTGTTGCTAAACCAGTCACTATTAGGCTTATTCTTACATTGGTATTTCAACATGATTGGTTTTTAAATGAATTAGATATTAGTAATGCCTTTTTACATGGCAATCTCTCAGAAAATGTCTTCATGAAGCAACCATCTGGTTTTGAAGATTTAACCAAGCCCAATCATGTATGTCAGTTGCATAAATCCTTCTATGAGAAATTATATGCTGCTCTTCATTCTCTTGGTTTTACAGGTTCTTAGAATGATCACTCTTTGTTTGTCAAAAGGGATCCCTCACTGGTTTTTGTTCTAGTCTATGTGGATGACATTATTGTGGCTAGACCTTCTACTCAAGCTTGTCAAATACTATATCTCAGCTCAGTATTATGTTTTCTATTAAAGATCTTGAACCACTACGTTACTTTCTTGGTCGAAGTCAAGAGGTCTTCAAAAGGAATTTTCATATCCCAAACCAAGTACATTCTTGATCTTCTCAAGAAAGCAAAAATGGATGGTGCCAAGCCCTGTTCAACTCCACTCAGCACTTCCAAATTGGATCACTCAAGTCCTTTGCTTTCAAATCCGACAGAATATAGGTCATTTGTTAGTGGTTTGCAATATCTTACATAGACTAGACCTGACTTGTCTTTTGCAGTTATCTTGTATGTCAGTTCATGCATAAACCAAGGGAATCTCACTTTCAAGCAAGTCAAGAGGATCCTCAGATATCTCAAAGGGTCTTTGGATCTTGGTCTTTGGCTTTCTAAAAGTTCAACACCACTCAGCATAAATGCCATTTCAGATGCTGATTGGGCAGGTTGTTCACTTGATAGGAAATCAACAGGAGGGTTTTGTATATTCTTGGGTAACTCTCTTGTAAAAAAGATCAAACTTAGCTTTGGTTAATTCTGTTGTAATATGTTGTTAGTTGCTGTGATTAATTAGGCTAAGTTTGTTATGGTAGTTAGGCTGAGTTGGTAGCACAAGTGTGTGAGTCAAGCCCATGTAAACTTATTATTCTTTAAATCATTGAAAAGATATTTTCTCAATAATTTCCAGCAGCAAAGATCCCAAAAGTGACATTTGAACTTTTAAATCTATCTAGAGCATGTGTGATACAATTTACAAGATTTGACAAGGAAAGCCAAACAATAATTCTAGACTTCACACATTTCAATTTCAGTGTTTTTCTCAAATTGTTTTGTAATTTGATTTTCTCAATTTTAGTGATTTAAACACCTAAATCATGCTCTGTTTTTTATCATGTTAATTCAAAGAATGATTTTTCGGTCCTATTAGTTTTCTGCTTTCTAAGGGTGAGTTTCCCATATTATTCTAGTACGGGACCATTCCTTTATATTTTTTTCAGTCTTCTCTCTGAGAATTCTTAATATTTCAGCTTTGGTTTCGTGGTTCTCTGAAGATTTAGAATTGACTTATATGAGCACACTGAGCATTGTTTATGTTCTGTGGTCTTATCATTTCTGATACAAAATTTGATGATTTCTGGCATATAGACGCTACCCATTCCTAGGGCTAAGGGCTAGGAGTACATTTGATGCAGAAGTTAAGCCACTTCAATCCGTCTCTTTTTGGTCGGATTCGAAATTTCCTGCTCATAAATTATAAAATAGAGTATCGCATTGCACAAAAATAAAACGAAAAAACCATTGAGGTGTTATAAATTAAATGCAATACTAAAATCTCAATTTCTTGAAACGTGAAAGCCACATTTACACCCCGATCTAATTTGTTTTTCCATCTTTTCCGCCGTCTTTAGAAATGCTCGTGTCTTCGACTTGTAACTTTTGATTGCAGACTTTACTTGTTTAATTAACGTGCTTTGGTAATTTATGTTCTCCATTCTTACTTTGAAGCAAGCGAAAGAGCTCCTCTATTTCTTCCAAGTCCTTAATTCTCATTCCCTGCTGCGAGCCAACTAGTATGGCGTTCCCGTTTGCCATACAAGCATTCACGAATGCCCCCCATAAAATGGTGTCTGATTTTACGGGGATCTTTCTCATGAATGCCTCCCGTACAAATCAATCATGCAAGCATAGTGCTCACTTTCGGGAGAAGAACTGGTCACCCAGGTCCGCCAAAGCAAAGGCTGGACAAGCTGATAGAAGTGCTAAAAAGGTCTCATACCTCTCTGCATCATTTCATTGAAAATATGGATAGCTGTATTTTCCATGCCCCTAGTACAGGATGTTAGCTTAACCAGCTAACATCCCATTGCACAGGATTATACGCCTCCTGACCGGCTTATTAGCGTACAACATTCAGAAGCTAGCTTGTCCATATTTCGTTTGATCTTCATCATTGGGAGATTAATTTTGTGATGATGCTCTTCTGGTGTTGGTCTCTCTACTTTCAACGTTGTTAGGTTGTAGACTTTTTTTTATTTTTTATTTTATTTTTAACAAACAATATTTCTTACATTAAGGGAGAGATGGTAGGCTTAGCCTTACAATGGGCTAGCAATAATGTGGTTGAAATTCGCTTTTGACGAGAATCGAACCTAAGACCTCTCACTTACAAGTGAAGAGGAATACCACTAGACCGTAGTACTAAGTGGCTGGTTTCACGTTGAGTTCAGAGAAATTTCCAATTACTCACACAAACCATAAGCATTGCTTCTTCATTAATTATTTTTCATCAGTAAACAACTCCAGTAGCTCATAAACTCAAATGCATGACATTACAAGACAACAAAGACTCACGTTTGCTTCTCAAGTGAAAATTTCCATCTGACATTGTTCTCAACTGAAATTTTCCATTCTCAACTGAAATTTTCCATCTGATATGCAAAATTCAACCAACTCAACTCTTGATTCACAATTCCACGGTTTTAAAGCCCTGATTGATGGAACACAACTTTTGCAGCCGAGTATACCAACTTTGCATCATCTGCATCCAAACAAATTGTATAACGATCAGTATATACAGCCTTGCATCAAATAATTGAACCTCTTTCAGTCATGCAAAACTGCCAAAAGTGAAATGTGTTTTTTTTTCTTTTCTGAAATCCCATTACACGACATCATTTGGATGAATCTCAGAAACGGGTTCACAAATTTGTTTTCCAACTTATTTATAACGAGATATATCATCTGTTTGTCATGTGAGTGTGGTAGCTAAGATCTCAAGCATCACATGGATAACTGCGGCGATTTCATGGTAGCTCGAAATTCTGAAATTAGGCCACCTTATTGTCTTAAGCTTCCCAGCAAACATGTAAACTGAATGCGATGGGAAAAAATATGAACGCCAATCCATTTTGAAACACACATTATTTACTCTGTATGCAAAAGTTATAACTGGACGGAGCAAGTACAAATCCTTTCTATATGCAACATAAAACTTCAAACTCGTACCTGCTATTGCGGCCAGATTAAGTACACGAGGCACATTGGTCTCTGCCTCAACTGCAGCTTTGGAAGCTGCAATACCAACTGCTAGACTTTGCATGACATCTAAACCTGCACAAATGGAAGCAACAGTCCCCCCAACCAAGCAATCGCCAGCTCCTGTAAGCCTTACCACCGATGCAGGACGTGCAGGAAAATGCACAGCAAAGAGAAACGAGCTTTTGTCAGAATCTGAAGGATTTGAGAACGTATTTGATGGACAACTTGCAGTCACAGTGTTAAACAATTCCGCATTGGAAAAATATGGTTTGTTTCCCTTGCAAACAGTTCTCATGAAGCTTGACCCTCCTTTAGAGCATAAGAACACTCCATCCGAACCAACGGTCGCAACAACTATTTTGATACCTTTCTCTAGCAAAACCCAGACCGCGGGTTTTAGCATATGGAACAAAGTTTCAGTTGAGCATTGATTTCTGGTACTGTCCCTTTCAATTGGAGAAAACACATTTCCACCAGATAAAGCATTTGCCATGGCAACAAGTTCATCCTCGTTGGGTGAAGCAAAACTTACCTGTACCAAATGATCAGCATGTTAGCTGTTGATGAGGAAAAAAAGCAACCCTGGAAATATAAATTTGGACCAAGCATAAAATCTGTTTTTATTATTTAACCATAAATAACTGTATGCATGTTTTGATAAAAGATGCCAAGGGGGTTGGATCCAAGTACCCTACAAACAGCATGTTTATACAATGAGATCATCTCTCTGAAATTTTGTTGAGATTAAATCCTGTACAAATGAAGCAAGGTGCAAATGCGGATCTGGACCCTTTCTTCCATACCGCACCTCCCAGCAAGAAAAAGAGACTAAAACGGTATAACACTGCGGACTAGAAAAAGGGAGTAACCCATCCCAAAATGAGCTGGATATAACATTTAAGAAGATTAATTGCTAAATGTGAATGTAAGTGCAAAAGCATAACACTCACATACTTGGAAATTGAATTGATTCTTCTAGATTTTGCTACCGACACAGGCTCAAACCACACTGGAATTTTAGATTCTGCTGCCACTGAAAGAAACCCAAATTAAGAGAGAAGATAAACATTTGGAATAAAAGAACAAAAAAATTTGTAGTTACTTTTGAGTAAAGAAACGAACCAATGATAACAGCATACATATATATACATGCATGTATATTGTATATCAAATGAGTATGTATGTGTGAAGTGTGTGTTTTGCGTGTACAAGATGTTAGAATTACATTGGCAAGAAGCTTTTAGAGCAGAAAGATTCAGGTTTGCATCAATCATCAACACTGGAGCAGAGCGTATACTGTATTTAAACTGTTGGATCCACTCGGGCGTCAGAAACTTTTCCTGTGCCATGGTCATCATGTAAGCAATACAGCTTCTTGTAGAATTTATAAACTTTTCTCTACTTTTCCAATTTGACCGTTGTCATAAATAAGCAACTTTATTTAATTGAAATTGTACTTACGAGAGCTTCTACACTCGCAACACCAGCGGCCACCTCCCCATTAACATCAAGTACGTTGCACACAACAGGAGTCTCAACATTTTGGTGCTTCAAAATGCCTACTCCAAAACCATCATTACAAATTAACATACTACTAGGAACTGTAAACATATTTTTTAACACTTCAAGATGAAGAAAAAAAGGTACAAAAATTTGATTGTAGTTTATCCCTGTGAGACATGCACACATGCACACACACCGGAAGATAAGTCAAACTGGCTATATAAAATATAAAAAAATTAAAAATTAAAAAATCTTTGCAACCTGGAGTTATTACTATGATCAAAAGTCAGTGTAGGTGAGAGATAAAATTTCAAACATAATAGATGACCTTCCATAGATAGCCCAGAAGACTTCCAGTGCTCCAACAATAAGTTTCCTAGTAACATAGAAGCTGTCAGTTTCACAAGTCACGTGCTGAACAAAAATCTTGATTATGGTGCAAATATAAAGTTCAGAGAAACAGTCACAGCCTAGTGATTAAGCCTATCAGGGAAACAAAAAGAGATATTTTGAGGTTCATGTGTTAAAATTCAAATACATTAATATTTCCAATTATTTTTATCAATCCTAAAATCAGATTTTGGAGTGAATAGAATGAGCACTCAAATTTCTCTTATGTTCATATCGTTCCTGAAATTACCGGAAAACTAGCATCCCTACATTATGACTAATCAAACATGTCAGATGCGTATCCCAGCCCCAAAAGCCTCACTTGATATTTTCCTACAAAGCATCCAAATAATTGTCATGAGTTTTCGCAAACTCTGGTTCAGGACGAGACCTACATGTCTTGTACTGAGATTGGAAAACCATGATTGTAATGTCAAATAAAAATAAAAGGTTACAAGATCACCTGCCATGTCAAGGCCCAAGGCGCTAATCATGAAGGGCTTAGCTCCTAGCTTTGACATGCACTCGGCAACATTCCTTGCTACCCCTCCTAATACATAGCTGACCTGAACAGATAACTCCCACAGGTAAGCATTGGCAAATAAGTATATCTAGTAAATATCTAGTAAAAGCACTAATCTTTCCAAATTCTAGACATGCCAGAAACCATCTCTATGTTAGCAGGGGAAAAAAATTACTTGATCCTTTAAAGCTACAATTGGGAAAACTAGGAATTCGGGTATAGAATTTCAAAGGGTTAGAATACTCAATCAAACACAAATGAAAACTTCCTTTCCCCTTTGAGCATTGATCATTTTATAAGCACAAGGCGATATTTTCACCACACTGCCCTAGCTAACCGACATAATTCACGTCTACTGGTCATTTTACATTCAAAAGGAAGGGACTTGGAGCACAAAAACCTTTTCATTACTTCAAGTTCTTTAATAAAAGTGGAATCTCAAATACCAACCAATGTAGTTTACCAGACACAAATAAGAAGACAATGTTCGATACCCGATTCAAATTCACACAAAAGAAAACACGTAATATGAAAAATATATTCAAATAAAAATTTGTGGGAAGTAAAGTTAAACTGACAAATACCTTGCCAGGAGTGGTGGTTCTGGGATGTGACGGGATGGAAGGTGTGGCATGAATGTCCAACACCATGCCTCCTATCACCACAGCCTCTGACCCTTCACTTTCCGATTTCCCATTACTTAATAACACCGCCTACCAATTATAATTCATCAAATCAGCAAAATACAACCCAAAAACTAAAAATAAATAAAAAAGGAATTCAATCTTACCTGTTGAAGGCCATGGTTAGGTTGACGAGGTTGCAATAGAAGGTGACGAGAAATTGAATCCAGTCGCCTCTGTGCACTGCTTTCCTCCATTGTCGCTCTGTAGGTCTATCTCCGGGTGACTCCGTAGTGGGACTTCCACTGACAACGATTCTTTCGGCTGACATTTTAAGAAGCTCAAGTTTAGTTAAAAGCCCAAAACATTTGGGCCCAGCTTTGTGCATGGGCTATGTTTTCCGTTGTCCCGACTCTTTTCGAGAGTTGCTATGAACCCCAAAGAATTTAGTCACTACACCAAGTACCCAAAATTTGTTCTTTTTGCCCTTTTAAGTTTTTGACTTTCCCACTTAGTACTACGATCTAGTAGTATTCCTCTTCACTTATGAGTGAGAGATATTAGGTTCGATTCTCGCTAAAGGCAAATTGCTAGCCTATTGTGAGGCTTAGCCCACTCCCCACCCCGTTAGTGTAAATAATATCGTTTGTTTAGATTAAAAAAAAAGTTTATGACTCTTTAATTGTTTTCTCTTTTTTTTTTTTTTCTTTT
This sequence comes from Heteromeles arbutifolia, assembly GCA_024362995.1. Classification (NCBI taxonomy): domain Eukaryota; kingdom Viridiplantae; phylum Streptophyta; class Magnoliopsida; order Rosales; family Rosaceae; genus Heteromeles; species Heteromeles arbutifolia. The sequence goes on from JANCRC010000004.1 coordinate 31,555,040, forward strand.
TTTTTCAAAATGTAAAAAATAAATGGAAATTTTTTAAATAAAAAGGTTGTTATTGATTTCTTATGATCCAAGTAATGTCCCCATATCGTTGAGATTTGCCCTCTTCTACCACGGTTGGCCCACTGAGCTAGGGGCAATCGATGCCCTCATCGCGACTTTAAAGATATGGTTTTAGTTTGACAATGTGATAAGTTTCGATATCTAATTGTTATCGTCAACTGATTCTGTGGCTTAACCTTAGTCTTTCATTGCTTAGTGTAATTTATTTTGTTGTATTAAAAATAGGATAATACTTACATTCTTCTCTTGCGAATAACATATCTTGACTGTACAAATTTTATAATCCGGAATTGTTCAATTTTTTTATTCTTCATTTGAAGATCACCCTAAAACAATCATTTCAATTGGAGTGATTTAGTCATTCAAATGTATAAAAAAAAAATTGACGGTGTAGAGATGGTCTTCAAATTAAGATTAATTAGTAGAACGGTTCAAATTTTTAATTTTATTCGATCAGTATATGTTATTCGCAAATGGAATATGTGCATCCCCACAATGCAAGTATTATCCTTCAAAATAAAGGTGCCATATTTGAGAAGTTATGGAAAGATTTTGATGATTAGTGTAGTGGGTAATTAACCAAAGAAAATGTAGAATTGGCAAATTTGGGCTTAGACAATAAAGAAGGGTACATTTGGGTCAGGCTCAATTCGATCAAGCCTAAAGAAAAGCCCACAAACAGATTGGAGACTTAAATGTCCAAGTAATATTTTTAGTAAAAGCAATATTACTTACCGCAATTGAGGGGAGAGTGAGGATTTGAACTCGAGTAAAGTGGACGGCCCTAATTATTATGACAATTTATCATATGCAACTTTTGGCCGTCAGTAGAATAAGATTTAAAAACGAAATCTCAATTAATATTACGAAAAAGAAATATTACTAAAACAATAGATGGTTGGTAAAACGTAATTAAATGAATTTGTTAGGCACGTGTTTTGTAGATTCATCTAGAGAAAAAATAGACAAGAGGAGAAAGTTGCTTGTGAACTCCTTTTTGAAATATGTCCAAAGACATCTACAAACGGCACTCCTCCCTTTTGACATTTCATTTTTGGTCAGTATTATCTTATTATTTCTAACACTTACCACTTATCATTCAAGGAAATTCACAAATATTCACATAAATCTGCTTCCAATTAAGTGCTTATCCAAACCGACCAAAATAAGTTCTTATCCAACAGCCAACCTGGCCGCTTTGTAAACAGTACATGCATATATGGTGCATGCGTATATGGTCACCCGATATCCACGTCTTTAGGTACTCCTTATTATCAATTGGATTTGGGATTAGAACCTCAAGTTATTTTTACTTCCCTTTAGCTGATGGTGATCCCAAAAGGATGGCGATATATACACTGACAAGCATTATTACAAGGAAAAGGGTTGAAAAAGAAAAATGCCTGGTGGCTTGTTTACCAGATATGATTAAGCAAATGAAAAGTAGTACTGATTTTGTTTTGGTTGTCGACCAAACCATACTGGCTATAGTGAAGATGTCCTAGTTCTATAAAATTAGTCACACACTAAATATTAATAAAAAGGAAGATAAAAAGGAAGATGTCCTAGTTCTTAATAAAGCAAATAGTTGTCACTTTGTCAGTTTCACAAGTCATGTGCTAAGCTAAAAATTGCGATTATGGTGAAAACTCACAAAAATAACAAATCAATTGGAGAAATAGTAAGAAAAAAGGAAGGTTAATATTGATAAATTGAAACTTAGGGATCAAAATGAGGAGTTACGTCAATGTCAGAAACCGTTTGCGATTGAAACCCGCATAAGATTCATGTGTTAATATTCCAATGAATTGAGGGTAGATATAGTATTATCAATTCTAAAACCTGGCTTGGACTATGGAGTGATTACAATGGACACTCCAATTTGGAGTATGTTAATTCATGTTACAACTCATATAACTGGATGATTAATCAAGCAAATCTGTCATTAGAGTATCCGAGTCACCAAAAGCATTACTTGGTATTATCAATTAGGCATCCAAGAAACTGTTTGGAAATTCACAAACTTGTATTCATGAGGGGATATGCATGGATCTTTCAGAGGTGAATGGTTCAGTAATCCACTGAGGGGGATTCTTAGTTCAAGCCCACGAGCTTGGCAGGCTTGGACCCGTGTGTCCAGGCTAAGTTTGGTGTTGCTCCACACTCTTGAGTGCTTATACTTCACATTTTTCACCCCAAAATTCAATCACTCCACCTACATCGTTGAGGTTATATCATCTTTCCAATTTGGAGTATGTTAAACCACATAAGTGACTATAATTGAGTATCAAACTCGTCAACCATGTACTCGTCAACCATGCATGCAGTTGGAACTTGAGATCTTCTACTTGTAGTGGAGACGAGTATCACTAGACCATACTAGTATCGAAGCATTTTTTTACTTTAAGCAAATGATTATTCAAAAAAGGGAGATCAAAATAGTAAAAGATAATGTGAACAAGTTAGAATGTCATTAAAAGACTCTCGTGTTTTTTTGTTTTTTTGTTTGTTATGCAAATGACATTGAGGGAAGGGAGAGTCCAACGTTGGAGCTTAAACGAAAGGATAACTCTCTTCACAAGTTGAACAGTTGTGAACTACAAGTCGTATTGTGAAAAAATCAAATGAAAACCTACCAAAATATTAAGATCAAGATTAGGCAAAGGAGAAGAAAGTCATAATATTAGGCACATGCTGTTCAATGGGATTTATTTTAAATAAAAAACAAACAAAAGGAAAAAACTGTTTGTTTCTCTGTGCCCAAATACATCTAAAAGGCACTCCTCCATTTTTCACAATTTTTTAATTTGTAACAAAATAACATAAAAAGTAAATAATACTAGCACTTATCAATTAAGCACATTTACAAATATCCACAAAAATTTGATGCTAAGTGCTCATACAAACCCCCACCTGGCTGCCTTCTAGACATTACATGCATGCATATTACCCCCATTTAGTGCACTTTATACTTTTAAAAAAAAAAGTTGTCAACTAGAAAAATCCCGACTGAGAAATAATGTAATATTTTCAGTTATTAATTAAATTACAAATTTACAACATGGAATTAAAGAGGTTGGAAGGTAGACCCAAGCATGCATCTGGTTATTATGAAAACCTGTCCTTGTTCTTTAAATTTGGTCACACATTGCATAAACGTAGTACACTTAGCAATTCAATTGACAACACAAGTATGGTGGTTAGTGGTGACGCACAATCTTTGAAATAAACTCATCTTATAGTCAACAAAAAAAGTCAATTGGATTCAGAACTCGAGTTTTTGGGGCTGAAAAATCTTAGAGAAAAGTCTGCCATCAATCTCACTATCGTTTTTCCAATCTGTACACATAAGTATGTAATCTTGTCAAGTCGTCCTAATTTACTTAGACATTTGTGGGAACATTGAAGGAAGTTGAAGTCACGTTGCAAAATTAATTGGCAATGAGAGGAGATCAATTACTTATAAATACATGTAAAGTTTCTTAATTATTCGATATGGGATAATGTTTAACATTCTCCCACGCTCCCTCATGTATAGCAAAACTCCAGTCAAACACATGGACAACACATATAGGATGATGCATAATACATGTGATCAATGAGTTTTACACGTGCACTAATCTAAGGTGGTACCACGAAGACAGCTGTTATTCCACCCTAAAATCAATTGAAAATTCAAGAACAGTGATTCAACTTTTCTAAGCTCATACCAAAAGTTTCGTATAAACCAATGTAAGCCAAACAGAGCACATCCTCACAAAAATTAATTTATACCGTTTTGTTAGGTTTTGTCTTTTCCAATATGATACGTAAACTATTTTAATCTATACTAAGAAGAATTCAAGTTTGAGTGTAAGAGAGTGTACACTGACAGCCAACTAACACAATTTAAATTTTCTATGTAGTTTGTTAGTTGGCTTAACTTGATTTTTAAGAGGTTAATCCTTATATGAATATAGATAATGTAGGTTTAATTTTATGAGTAATCAAGTTCTAAACTTGACCAAATTCATACACAAACACTACTAGTGGTAAATTAGATTGAAATAATTAACTCCAAAACCAATTCTTATCCAAACCAATCCAAAACCCATGATTTCCACACCTACTCATTTAGGCACATGTCTACTCTTCTGTACTAAAACTCAGTAGAAAATCACTGTTTATTAACAGTGAAATGACGCTTTTGCCTCTATTTTACTGTTCTATCCTGTTTAATTTTTTATTCTACACTTTAAAATTACTAATATGCCCGTATGTGACACGTATGGGTCAAATGGTATTCAGTTCTTTGCTGTCGTTTTCTCCTGTGACACCTATGGGAGCATGGGACTCCGCAAACTAATTTTATAATCCAAACACTTGAACATATGAGAAAGAAAAGAAGCCAGCCGAAGAAAAGTCCTTCCATGCTCCCAATAAGTCAAAATGTTCCATCACATGCATCTTGGTGTAATGGTCCCAAAAGACTAATTAAAATGCAATTGGATTGTCTGCCCTCCCCTATCCTATCATCTTTCTATGTCTTTCTATTTGAAAGGTCACGGTTAAGTCACGTTGATATTTTATATTCTCATTATTTTTTATCTTATTATTTCTATAAAAAAAATCAATATCAAATGTTGACGTGGTTTAACCGTGACTGTTCAAATAGAAGAACATAAGAAGGGGATGAGATGGAAGAGGGTAGACAATCCACGTCCAATTAAAATGGCGTGGGACCGTCCAAGTTCAATTGATAACCACTAGGAGTCGAAAAATCTATAAAAGCATGGATTGATGCACTGTCCCCAGTTAATTTGGAATTTAGTTTGGAAGACCGGCATAGCAATATAATTTTCTGAAAAGCAGGTAAAAAATTATTGCAAGAGAGAACATGAGGTGGAGAGTTGCAGCAATCAGTTTCAAACAAATGTCTTGTTCAGTTAATTTCTTAAAATTCCTAGTTCCTACAGTGAGTTGGTTCTTGGGTTGCCCATACATCGGTTATTGTTATAGAAACTGATTATAGATATGTGTGTGTGTGTATATAGGGTTAAGATTTAGAGATACACGTTTTTTTATAACGTTTTTGTTGGACTTATTATGGAATGTATTTTAACGACGTATATTTTTTATGTTTTACCTTAAAAGATCATATCTACCAAAATTCACTCAAATTCAAAACTATATCACCATTAGATCTAATGAATATCTTAATGACCTTGGATTTGTCTAATTTTTTGCAAGAATAATTTATGAATGATGTACTAAATATAGACGGTTCGGATCGTTAAAATACATTACGAATTAGTGCCTACAAAATAAGTGTCAAAAGTGTGTCCCCAAATCTTAAATTATATATATATATATATATGCGCGTGCGCACACACGCACACACACACGACACGATATGCATTTGAAAATTATTCCTAAGACAATATGCAATATTGATACTTGACATAAGACGTTAGGTCATCTTCAACCAATCCGGTCAAAGGGTCATAAGGCTAAAAATAGCTTGAAATGACAAGAAAACCATCTCCAATCGAAAGCTAGGCCAAAGGGCTTGTGGGCCCCACCAGGCCAAAACCACCAAATCAGGCCAGCGGACTGGCCATTTCCTTCCAGCCAGCTAGCCAGCCCGATGAGCCTAGCCCACTTTTTCTTTTTTTTTTTGGACGAATTTTTTTTTTTAAAACACCATTTCTCACATACTTTTTACCATTTCATACTATCTTACCTCATTTTATTTCAAATTTTCACATTCCATTCTCTTCCAATAATATTTCCTTTAATTTTTTCAATAATTTTCAAATGGCCACCTCTTTCAATAATCTTCCAATATGTCCGAAAATCTTTTTTTAAGGTTACCCTAAGATAATGCATCAAGCAAAACAAGAAAAACAACATAAAATCTGATCAGTTGCAGGCATGCATCTAGTTAACTATATATTAGTCAGTCTAGCACGTTATTTTTCAATGAAAAATGTTGACATGATTGTGATAATAATAATTTGAAAAAAAAAATTGAAAGAGACTTAAACGATCTCTTATAAAAAATTAACTCGTAGATTACCCTAATGTGGCTAGGGTTTGTATCATACCTTGTAGAATAATTGGACCCAAAAAATTAGTAAACATTTGAAGATATCTCTTTCTCTTTTGTGATGAAATAAGTAAACGTGCACCCTTGGCATCCTTATTTAATAATTTTAATATTTTTCTTGCCCTACATAATGAGTTTAGGTTGTTTTTTCTGTTGTTGCTTTTTTGCCATCTCTTTCACGCGACGTCATTCATATTTGGCGTATTGGTAAGGCCCTTCCAAGAGATTAATTATTATAGGAGGGAGACGTAACATTTCTCTCTTTGAATTTTAAGGCAGTCCAAATCAAATGTCCCAGAGTGCAGGGCAAGTCGGCAGTTATCAAAGCAAGTGGTTATTGCTTTCTCTTCCTAAAAGCCCCAAAGCAAAAGTTTAAGCGCCTGAGAGTGAATTCAATTCACGTGTATTGGACCAACATGTACGTGGACCCCAACATGAAGAAAATTAAAGAGAAAAGAAAACCACGTGGACTCATCTGTTGAAAATAAACTCGACTCTTTCTCAAACATTCGTCTAAGAAACATCAGGAGTAGCTAATTTTACGAGAAATTTTTTTGGTTCGATAGTTAGATCATGTTATCCGTTCATTTTCAAACACACAAAGAAGACCCCATGTTGGTGGATTCATGCGCAATCTTTATCCGTTCATTTGCAACATGTTGGTGGATTCATAAGCAATTTCTTCAATTTCATGTTTTCAATCACAAAAAAAATTTACTGTACTTTCATGTCTTCAATCGATGCCTTTCCAAATTCCCTATAGGCTTAACTGCCATGACCTGCCAGAATTGATACGTTTTATTTATTTTGCTCATTTAATTCGACAAAGAAGTTGCTTTCGGAGGTTGCTTAAGAAATAAGGCTGAAGGAGATTTGGACTTGAATTCTGTAAACATTGATTTATCTATCTCTGACAGCTAAGTTTAAGTTTTCTTATGCGGGTTGTTGTTACATCATCATATATTTATGTTGGCTTTATATATAGATGTGTGTATGTTACTGTTCAAGAAGAAAAGAGATGCCCTAGTTAATAACTCTTGTTTGAAGAGAAATATTTTAGATATGGGTTGCATTTCTGACATCTGAGTTTTATAGTTTTGTTGTTATATATTATAAGTTCTTATGTTGTTTACTGTTAACGTTATTGTTATATTGATGGATGAAAACGGTTTCATTCTTGTTTGGTGAAAGGGAGGAAAAAAACAATGAAGGTGGGGGCTTTTTTTTCTCTATTAATTAATTAAAATCCATCACTCATACATCTTTATATAATGAAAGTTACTGTATTCAAACGCCTAATAAAGCCAAAATGAAAAGTGAAAACCCCAGTAATTTAAAAAAAAAAAAAAAGATTCATAAAATACAAATATAATTGGGGAAAAAATATATACAACCAGATATTTTACGTACCTACTTTAATGATTTCATTTCCAACTTTAACTGCAAACTTTCTACCTGAGTAGGCAGAAAGTGGTCCTATATAGCTTTAGTTTAATATGCATGTTATGATGATATGTTACTTTAACTGCAACTACCTGTCTACGTTTTTATTTGTTATTGTAATATTACAGTTAGCTGAAAAGAGCTCTCTAATATTGGTATTCGGAATATTTTTCCCTTCAAATAAGAGAGCATTTTTGCTCACCACCATTTAATATGATGTATACTCATCATCCTATTTATCATAGTTAGATGAGTTTAAATTTTGAGATTTGTGTAGTATATAAGCACAAATCTCAAAATTCAAACTCATCTAACAGTGATAAATAGGATGGTGAGCAAAAATGCACTCTTCAAATAAAGTGGTTAGGTACCATATTATTTGCTAAAATTTATAAAGGATCATTTTAAGATAGTTTTTCAAAAAAAAAAAAAAAAGATGTTGCAGTCCTATTAGATTAGGAATGTGATTGTGTAAAGCCTAGTATATTTTGGAATATCTCTTATATTCCTATTAGGAGTAGATTACTTATTAAATGTTGTAATCCTAAAGGGAAAGGTTTTTACCTATCCTACTACTATAAATAAAGGCATAATGGGGTGAGATAACACACATCCACAATTACACATCTATCTCTTCTCTCTTTATGCCGCACCCTCTCTCTTTCTGGCCTCCATAATTGTTTAGTAAATTATGCCTACAACATGTTATCAGCACGCTCTTGACGCTTAAAATAAAGAAAGATATTTGAAACAACCTTGAAGCATGAAAACATTCCCCATGATGCATGAACCCCCTATGTTTATATTTTCCTTCCGATATATATATTGTATATGTTCATATATTTGTCAATATATATATATATATATATATATATATATATTTGTTTCATGCATCGCACAATTAAATTGTTATGTAGAATATGTGAGTCAATGTATAAAATAAAATTAGAAGCAAATCTAGGGTTTGTATAACCCTACCTATGTCGAAAGAAAAAAAAAGGTTTTCGGCACTGTGTTGCACCACTACCGCAACACCCACCTTGACCTGCATGGACCACCGTTGGCCTGAAGCCCAGTCGAGTAGATCACACGACATCACCCTTTGGGTTTGCTGCATTCAAGGTATTAAATATCGATGATATTGGAAATATCGGTAGTCCAAAAACACGGTAAATTTCGATGGAAATATCGGGATATTATCGATATCGATAAAAATTGAATAACAACCACGGAAATTGTAAGAAAAACTTAGAAATTTTTATTGAAACTTTGCAGAATGTTTATTTAGTCAATTATCTATTAGTTTATCACAAAAAATTGGAAGGAAATGCATTGCATGATGGATTTAATTGATTTAAGTTGATTATATAGCGAGCTGGTAAACATTGTGAGTATAGAAAATATGTAGTAATTAATGAAAGAAGTTTAAACACACCATAATCATTTATATATAATGAATTAGTACAATATTTTACACTTTATACATTGCATGGTAAGATACATGAGTGACTTAGTACCACATAGAGTTCCTATGAGGTTCAAAATTTTGACTATCTTCATCATCTCTATGTATAGAGTAAGTGTATTATGAAGAGTAGTCATCAAATGATAAATCCCTAAAATAGTTTTGCATGTAATTGTTAACATGCCACCCATATGGATGATGGAATCGAAATCGAAACGGACAGACAGACGAAGATATAGAGAGAACAAATCAAAAGGAAAAGAGATGGAACAAAATGGAAGACATTTCTAGTAGCTTCAAAAAGCAGGGTGAATATATTGAAGACCAAACCTCACGATCACTGACACGTGGGCTGGATATTTTGAAAGCAGTTTTGGATTTTTTTTTCTTCTCTCAGATAACACACACAGACTGACACATGGGCTAGATATTTTGAAAGCAAGTTTGGGTTTTTTTTTCTTCTCTCGGATAACACACACACACACCCCACTTCCACACACACAGACACACACGCACAGACGACTTCCTTCTCCCTTATTCCTCTCCTCATTCATGTACGGTTCTCCCCCCATCTCTTCTCTGCAAGTCTTCTTCCCAGAGCAGACACACACACAAACACCCCACTTCCCCGTGTTTCCCCTTTCTCCAATCCCTCAAACCTTCTCCCTCATTCATGTCCTTATTTCTTCTCCCCCGAAGCACTGACCACCACACTCACACCCGCCAAGCACCACAGTGGCGCACACTCCGACGAGCACCATCACCACCTGTGGACCATTCCTCCTCCCTTTCTCACCTCCCAGCGACCACTATCAGGCAATGGGATCCATCAAACGATTTGATTCAAACCCAGGCGGGTTTTGGGATGCTGAGAAAATAGATTTTTCATTTCTGACGACGGAGGCACAAATCTTGGGTCTGAGCCTGGATTGCAGAGAGAGATCTGGGCAGCTGAGACGACACAGCTTCGGCTGCCTTTCCGACGACAGAGCCACGATGATTGTTTCGATAATATTGAATATATCGCGATATTATCGATAATATTACGATATTTTGACGACAATTAGGGGGATACGTGGAAAAATATCGGTCTCTCTGGATATTATCGATATTTTAGTCATTAGCTGCATTGACCCAGACAACCTAGGCCTTTGGCCTACTTAGCTCTCTAGGGCCCGAAGTCCCTTAAGCCCAACCAAAAGAAAAAAAACCTGCAGATTTCTTTTTCTTTTTGGCCCGTTGTCCCATACTTGCCCAAAGCAGTGTGTAGCCCATTGGGCTGTGTCACATGCCTCGGTCCACTTCCCGCATCAAAAGTCACCAGCCCGTGCGGTTGGGCTCCCATGCTAACCCACATGCCAGCAAACATGTTGAAGCCTGAACCTATGCCACCCCTTTTCAAGCCAACCTTCAACGGATGGGCCTACCCCCTGACTCGTGACCTGCAGCTCACCATCGAGCACCTTTTGTTGCTCACGGCACCCAACCCAAATATTTTTGGGCTACCGATAATATTATTCTAATATTATCTTTGCTTCTACGATCGACCCCGAATGGTCCCGATCTATTGAATTAATTAAAAGTGACATGCAGTCCATTAATCTGATAATGAATCCAAAATTATTGACTTGAAGATCACTTTTGGATATTAACAATTCAATAATTTATTTTTATACTTTGAACTGTTTACTCACTTTCGTAGTCCCGAAGTGCTCACATTTGAGTTCCCAAAGAAATTCAAATCCACTACACTTAGTTGTATATTGCATTTTGTGTTCTTGCAGGAACCTCTCTTTTATGAATTAAACATTCATAAACTCAATTGAACCTGTAGTTTCAAATTTAGTGCCTTTGAAACCCAAAGCTTTCATAAAACAATACACCCATGAAAACCCGACGTTTTTCATGAAAACCTGACGTTTTTCATGAAAACCATGTCCTAGAACTCGAATGTTCTAACTTTGATGCTTATGCATGATTCATTCTCATAGCACCAATCACAATCTTGTTCCCTCCAATCTAGTGGATTGTCAAACTGTCACAAGTTCGATTTCCCTGATTTGGACGTTTCTATTAGAAACCACTTTATGTGGGGTACAAAACCTGAATCTCCACTTGACTATCAAGAAGCTGAGACACCATTGAAGGCATGAAATAGCTGAATAAGCCTTCGCCATGATCTTCACTCGAAGACTTATGCCCAAAGCATTACAAATGGAAATAGCTTCTGAACGAGGATTTCATGGCTCTTTGCTCACTTCTACAGACTGTCTAATCATGAAAGACATTGCCTGAAGCACACCATGATTACATCCATAAATGAGTACAATTCTGAAGTTTATAAATTCGAACGAATTTTGACTAGAGAATACTTTTCTCATCCTTCCATGTTTCTAACTAGCTCTTGAAGCAGCAGTGTAGAAAGCGGAAGTTCACCAAATTTTCAGATCTAATTGCTACCACAAACGTGAGAGAAAGGTATGGAACCAATTTGGCTGGAGTCTACCGAATGGTATAGACTTAGTTCAACTGAAGTCTACCAAATGGCTCAAACCCAGAATGGCATATTCTTTCACAATCTAATTTCGAGTTTGTTCTTACAACATATGGTAGAATCAAGGCCTGCCAAAGGATAATATTCTCGAACCTTAACCCTGCAGAATCTACTTTCGTCTCAATGGAATAGATAATTGGTTATGCACCTGTTCGTGCCCCTACCAATGTTGTTGAGGAGTACCATTCTAGTAGTCAATATGTGTGACTAATTTTGCTCCACCGAACACCGTTGGAAGCGCATAATTTTGACATGGATAGCCTTTTTGGTCGAATCCCCTCAGTAAACCACTTTGTGAACATTTTTCCATGTTCTTAGATTCAAGTTTGGTGTATGTTTTACTTATGGATAATTTTATTGATATTGTCCTCGAATACGAGTTAATTGAATCATGTTTCTTAATACATGTGACCAATTCAATTAAACACGTGATTAGGTAGGAATGTGGGAAAGTTAGTTGTCTGGATGAATGTGTACTATGCACACTAACTTTACACCTAAATCACATCTCTAACAATGACTTCAGGTCTATCCAACTTGATTAAGAGCATTGGCACGCTCCTCATTGTATGAATGGTACTGAATCACCATTTAAGGGACCTTAAATTCTCCCTGACGTTGAGTTTTTAAGGATATTCGAGTTGATAATGATCATAAATGAATCACTGAAGAAAATATAGTGAAATATCTTTGCACCACTTCCAAAAATGAGCCTGAAGCTTTGATTTGGGCCCAATGGGCTGTCTCCCAATTGGGAACACGCCACATGTGGCCGGCTTGGAGCTGGGTGATTGAGCAATTTACTTGTTTTGGCACGACCTTTTGGGACACTTAGGTCGAACAATGATGCTACGACGCATCTCCTTACTTGAAGTAACGATATTTGTGCCTACAAGCACACTTTACCAAGCCTGCTCGTTGGGACATTTGATTTCTATATCATTCCTCGCAAAGATACGAAATCACCCTTTTTCACAGTGGATTTAAGGGAATATATGTGGACTAATCCAACCAAAATACGGACCATATAAATACTTATGGTTTTGGTTGATGAATCGACACACTAGTCACATGTTTGTCCACACACATTGCTGCTAAACCTCTTGGCCGATTAAGAGCTCACCACCCTACTTATCCCTTAAGATCCGGGAGACTGGATAATGCCAGAGAGTTTATATCGACGGTTTTTCGATAAAGTATTGCATGTATTTTGGGTTTATAATTGAACATTGAATTCCCATGTTCACCCTAAATAGCATCGCCTAGCGGTCATAAAGCGCAATTTAAATGTTCGCCCGAATTTTGGTAAACATACCAAGTTTTCAGTTTCTGCCTAAGGCTATGCAATCATGTACGTAACTATGTTGGTCTTCCTTGAGGCCTATTACCACCCAACTTATATGACGTTACAGTTGGTTAGTGGGTACGAACTTGACAATTTTCGTATTTACGCATTTGGGTGTGCATTCTATGTGCCAAGTTGCGTCGCCGCAACGTACCACCATGGGTCCTCAAAGAAGGATGTGTATCTTTTGTCGATCATGATTCTCATTCACACTAGTTCTCTTCGAGCCCTTGCATGCGATCTCTTTACCGTTCATTTGCGGGTTGTCACTTTAATGAGACAGTTTTCCCACTGTTAGGGGGAGATAAGAACGTCAATGTTCCTGGAGGACGACGCGAATTTGCGTGGACGTTACCCACTATGTCTTATCTCGATCCCCATACCGTACAAATGTGATAAGCAAGTGCGATGAATTCTAGATTTCAGAATGTTGCTTCAGACGCATTCCTCTGATATAGCTAAAGTGACGAGATCATATACCAGCTGCAAACATGCCTGCAAGGATAGACGTACTTAACGGACGTTGAGTCAACATCCCTGGAGGGTGTGCCGCCCCTCTTGGATGGTTTGGACGCCTCTGTTGGACGGTCTGGTACACTGACGGATAGCCAATCAATCTGTCTTGGCCTGGAGCAAGATATATCATTCGGTTCGTAGGATTCACTTCCCTGGAAGAGAAAGACACGGCACAATAATGAATCTAAACTCGATCGCTGTCTCAAATTATTTCCATTTCATGAGATTAATCTGAATTACTCCCGAGACTTGAAGTTCTTGGTCCAGTATAGTAGTTTGGATTAGCTAAATGGAATTGAAATGAGATTACCATTGATGATGTTTTCACTTATATGGTAGCTACCGACATAAATGAAAAGCGACAATATCGAACTGTGTTCCGTTGATTAAGTGACAACGTAGAACTGATTGGACAACTAAAGTTACAATCTAGGTCAAATTCCTTACCAAAGTGTGTATTGGACCTGTCGTTCCTACACTGCCCAAGGTAACCTTGTTATGTTACAAGTGGGAACTGAAGCGTTATGTGATGAATGAAATAGTGCGATATGATGCACACCTTACGGCATAAGGTTTCTCTCAAAACGTCCTATGATTGATAGCAGGATTATGAAATGTGGTTAATGTTTTCTCCATGGGGATATAGATACAAAGATTTTACATGTAAGTTCCCGAAGAATTACATGGACTAGTTCAAATAGTTCCAAAACCACTTAACACTCTATTAACTCGTTTTGAGGCGTTCACTTATGGATTGAAAAGTTCGACGGATGTGGTATACCTGTCTACGTGATTATTTGATCAGTCAGGGATATGAATGAATGCCCTTGTGTGTTAAACTGTGAAGTCTTATTCCAAATTGCTAGAGTTACAGTTTATGTCTTTGACACGAATCTCACTAAGACTCCGGAAGAGCTTGAGAAAACTGCCTCGCACCTAAAGATGGAATTTGAGATGAAGTATCTTGGGAAAACTCGTTTATGCCTTGACCTAAAGTTCAAGTGTTGTTTTGACGGTACCTTGGTCTACCGGTCGAACTACACCCCGAATGTGTTACCTTTGAGTATACCTTTGATCGTTTATACGTTATATGCAAATGAGACCCTTGAAGAGGTTATGGAATCCGAAATTCCATATCTAAAGTTTAACTTTGCGCTTTGTTGTACTTAGCTCATTATATTTAGACAGAACATTTCATTCGTTGTTGATCTTGGTAAAGATGCAGCACCGAGCTCACATGCAACCACTGAATTGGTATTAAAGACGTACACTGAAGGTACCACGAGGGTAAATCCCAACGTATCTCGAGCGGATCCAACCCCCTCGATCCTCGAAATGATGCTTGCCTTGTTGTTATGCTGACCCAGGTTACTTATCAAACCCGCACAAGGCAAAATCCCCGAATGGTTATGTCTTTACTATTAAGGGATATCACAATATCTTGGAGGTCCACGATATGACCTTAGTTGCGAAATCTTCGAAATGTTCCAAAACTCACCTCACTTCACTACGCCACAAGTGAGACATGGTTAGGAGTTCTTGTTGAGCATATTCGAAATACTTACTATGTTTTCATCCATCGTTGAGTCCCAACAACGATCCATGAAGACTATGCCGCATGTATCAACCCAACCAAGCCATGATACATCAATGAAGTCAACGCCAAGGCATATTGCGTCTACATTTACATCAGCAAAGCATCAGGAGATTGAAGTCATGCAAGACGATCCCAGACAACCTTGCCGACCTCTACACGACGTCACTGCCGAAGTCAACCTTCCAGAAGCTTGTCCGAGGAATTGGTATGCCTAACTATTCATATGCAATGCTTGTAGTTCTCATTTGGAAGTTATGTCAAACTTAGTGGGAGTATCTAGAAGTATACTCACTTGATCTTAATGTACTCTTTTTCCCTACGATTAGGAGCATTTTTCCCACTGGGTTTTTGCTACCTAACTAGGTTTTAACGGGGCACCCATTCTGGGCTGATCATACCCTTGTGAACTATTCTACTTGCGTCCAAAAGACGTATAGTTTTGACTTAATGCAACTTCTCACTTTTCTCCTTAGACTATGGGGTTTTCCCTACCTTGGGTTTTACCATAGCGAGGTTTTGTGAGTTTTACTTTTTATGCATTCTTCCGTTGATCTGAGACTCGCATTCGCTCATTGTGCTGACGACTTCATCAATTGTACTTGCTTCGTCACTGAAGACCTGATGCGCCATTTACTTGACTATTTACACACTTAAGGGGGAATGTTGCAGTCCTATTAGATTAGGAATGTGATTGTGTAAATCCTAGTATATCTTGGAATATCTCTTATATTCCTATTAGGAGTAGATTACCTATTAAATGTTGTAATCCTAAAGGGAAAAGTTTTTACCTATCCTGTTACTATAAATAAAGGCACAATGGGGGTGAGATAACACACACCCACAATTACACATCTCTCTCTTCTCTCTCTATGCCGCACCCTCTCTCTCTTTCTGGCCTCTATAATTGTTCAGTAAATTATGCCTACAACAAAAGATAATATATTGATGCTAGAAAGTAATAATTTAACAGAATTTTTTTTGTCACCACTTTCAAATGATGGTGATGCTTATTACCCTATTTATCACTATTGATGAGTTTAAATTTCGAGATCTGTAGAGTGGATATGCATATTTTAAAATTTAAACTCATCCAATGGTAATAAGTACGGTGGTGAGCATCACCACCACTTAAGTGTGGTGAGCAAAGTGCACCCCCAGTTTAAATCAAAACTAATTTTGGGACTCGCTAATTGTAAGTTTACAAATGTCATTAAATAATATGTAAAAAGAGCTACAAACATAACCTTCATTCAATAATCAAAAGTAGTTCAATCTTAAACAACCAAACATAAAAAAAAGCTTAAAAAACTCTAACATTAAAGTTTAACTTGAATAATAGCGTTATATAATAAAATAAAATAAAAAAACAATCATTTTTAGGGTGTCATTACTGACACTTCAAATATTTTATTGTGCACTTCTTCAAATTTTTATATGTAGAAGGAAAAAAATTTTAAATTTGTAAGATGTGCACAATCAAATTTTAAAGTGCTAATAAAAATAAATTTTTTAACATATAGTATTGTTAATTATAAATATTAGATGACAAAATTTTTTTTGGAGTACCTTGAAATTTGAGATCACGTGCAATTGAACCCTTCGCCCCCCAAAAGCCGCCTTTGTATTCGCCTTGGAACCAGTTGGTAAAAATGGGTTCGAATATAGAGACGATCAAATGTGACATTTTTTCTGATTAGAATAAAATCATAAAAAAAATCATATGCAACCGTTTGCAATCTGCCCTCTTAATTAACTTCAAAGAGGAAAATAGTTTTACTTGTTAAATTAATCCTATTTTAAAACACAAAATTGTATAATTTTTAGGAAACTTTCTAACCGAGTAGTATTGAAAAATGCGTTAACAGTAGTGTTAATTTTGTGTCTAAGCAACATTATTTTATGTCGGATAATGTTAGGAAAATCAAAATTTTAAATCAAATTTGTAAATTAAATGATGTGTCATCAATAAGAAATAAACATGTTAATTAACACTTCAATAATAATTCAACCATTAACATTCACATCATTTAGTTTATAAAATTTAATTTAAATATTTGATCTCCTCGATATTATATTTTTATGTCAATAGTCAAGTCGGACTTGCCAACGTAATTTTCTTCTTTCATTTCACTTCACTTGTAGACTTTGTAGTACTATATAGTATACAACCATTTTATTTTTTGTTAGATAACCTAATCTATTGGTGAATCTTATTTTAGTGCATTCGCACAACAGAGTCAACCTGCTTTGCAAATCTTGAGGGTCAATGTCGAATCTCTGGATGACGAATATCAAGGTAAATTACACTCTCATGCCTTAGATTTAGGCTCTATTTCAATTTCTTACAATATTTTTAAAACATTTCACTTTCATACCTTAAGTACTATTTTATTTCAAAATAATACCTTCGTTACATTTTCCATCCATTGATCCGTTAAATGCTGACGTGGCTTTCACATATATGCCACGTGGCTGCCAAATGTCTTCCACGTGGTAAATAAAATAATTTTTTTTTTAATTTTTAAAAACCTGAATTTTCTCAATAAAAAAAATAAAAAATAAAAAATTTGAAACCCACATTTGCAAGAAGAAGAAGAGGGAGGAAGAAAGAAAAAAAAAATTGTCTCTCCCCCACCCCCCAGCGATCCACATCTGCAACAAGAAGAAGAAGAAGAAGAAGAAGAGGAGGGAGGAAGAAAGAAAGAAAAAAACCCCAAAATCCCACCCGAGCCACCCCTCCCAAAAATCCCCCATCACCCACCCCCAAAAATCCCACCCGAGGATTAGGTGGATCTACCACAAAACCAGCCCAAAAATCATCTCAAACTCAAACTATTTTCAAAACTCACCCACACTGAAAATCACCAGATTGCGGAGGGAGGAGGGTCGCTGGGGGGGGGGGGGGAGGGGGGGAAAGGCTTTTCTTCTTCTTCCTGCATATGTGGGTCGCAGAGGTAAGGGACAATTTTTTTTTTCTTCTTTCTTCCCCTGCATATGTGGGTTGTTGGGGGGAGGGACAATTTTTTTTTCTTTTCTTCCTCCCTCTTCTTCCACTTGCAGATGTGGGTTTCAATTTTTTTTTTTGTTGAGAAAATTTAGGGTTTTTAAAAAAAATTAAAAAATTATTTTATTTGCCACATGGCAGACATTTGGCAGCCACGTGGCATATATGTGGCAGCCACGTCAGCATTTAATGGATCAATGGATAAAAAATATAACAGAGGTATTATTTTGAAATAAAATAGTACTTAAGGTATGACAGTGAAATGTTTTAAAGATGTTGTAAGGAATTGAAATAGACTCCAAACCTGAAGTATGAAAGTGTAATTTACCCGAATATCAATGCTATAGAACCCTATTATATACTCCGGCCGACCAAAAAAGTAACAAAAACCTATCATAAGCATAGGGAATCTCTGTACAACAAGATATATTATTACTAGTAGTAGCATTACTTGTCAATCTCTGGACGATGAATCTCAATAAAAGAATTAGGGTTTACTGAGTAAATTTAAAAGTTCAACATGAAACACTCTTATTGTTGTTTTTATATATTCTTATAACATCGTTTGGTTTGTGAGTAAACATAATAAATTTATAATGATAATTAATTAGTTGAAAAGTATTATATATTGAGTAATGATTGAAATTAATATATTGAGTAATGATTCGAAAATAAAATAATTAGCACGGTGGTCCAACAAAAAGAAGTGTACATATAAAACGCAGAAAATTTGTATGTTGTCATGATTTGAGCCACATGAACCCTAGTTCATGCGTAATTCACATGCAGCTATTGTCGTATCCATGTGTGTACTCGACTAAAGTAGTAATATTTCTAGCAATAATGAATTATTGACAATTGACAAGTTAGGGGAGAAATCAAATATTCTCCAATAAGTTTTGTTGGCCATGGTTTTCTCCCATTAGTGATTTATGATGAATTGGAGGCATGCATGGCACATTCGCAACGTGCATGTCACGTAGATGGGGGTGTGTACGTGGAGCGGAGAGATTGATCAGTGAACGTATACTCTTATCAAAGGGGTGGTTCGGATCAGGATCTCAATTTGAAAATGGGAAGTTGAATCTCGAACCACACTAGTAGAAAAAATTATTTGCACGACGAAAACAGAATACCGTCGCGCAAAAACGTCTTGACAAAACAAAAAAATGGAAACCTTATGTGACCAAGGTTTTCGTCACACAAGGCACCTTTAAATAATGAAACGAAATGTTCGTCGTGCAACAGATGAGAAAAAACGCCGGTAAGTGGAAATTTGGCGCCGAAATCTAGCCCGACAAACAATTTCCCGTGAAAACGTTGGGCGATGACGTATTCATCGCGTAAAGGTGTTCTGAAATAGTCAATGGGTCATTTAACGTGTGGTATTAATTGGGGACTTTGTGTGACGAACTATTCCACGGTTCTTTATAACACATATTTACTTTCACTTATTCTCACATACGTTTTCCAAAACCCTAAATTTTCCTCCCATTTTCTTCTTCCAAAAATCCCTCATATCCCAATTGTTGTAGTTTCAATGTTCTGTAGGATGGCCGCTTCCGCTGCTCCTCCAACTGAGCGATGTGAGGGAGAAGGATCTGGGAAAGGTAATAATTAAGTTTATGTGGATCTAATATTTTTGTTTTTGTAAAAACAATTTTGGATGAATCACTTCTTTGATTTTGAAATTTATATTTTGTTTCCACAGATAAAAAAATCAGGAGAGCATAGGTGTGGGCTTGAATGGCTGATAGTGCCCAGCATAAGTGAATCATTTATGATGATATCAAGGGATTTAACACAAGGCGAACACAGAGCTTATGCACGGCGTTGGGGTACTAGTGCAAACCAACTGTTCTACGGAATGGATGCCTTAGAAAAAAATGTGCCTGATGACCAAAGAAATATATGCTGGATGACTTATCAGGAAGTGTGAATTAGTAAAATAATAATTATTTTTGTTAAATAGTATATTATCATGATTAGTTTTTAATTATTTTTTGTATAACAGTGTAACTGTATTATTGATGTTACAGACCAAAAGTTGATGAAGTTCATCGATGAGATGTTCATGAACGTTACCGGCAGTGGTAGTCTGACGTCTAGCGACACGCAAAATTACAAGGAAATCTTGAAAGACCAGTGTAGTAGAAATGTTATTCAAGTGTTATGGACGAGTAATATATTTTTTTAATTATGTATTTGAGGACGATATTGTTTAATTATTTCCTTAGTAGGTATTTGGATTAAATTTTCAGTTTAATTGGTTAGTTGGTTAATTTAATTTGATTTAAATTTTTATAAGGTTAAATATTGAATTTAAGCATTTGTTTGTAATTATGAAGTTTACATAAACAGAGAGTATCAATTGTCTAATTGTTCTTCTGTCAAAGTTTTATGAAGTCTGGGATAAATTTTGACAAAAATCAATTAGACAATACTCTATGTTTACATAAACTTCAAATTTCCAAATAAATATTTAAATTCAATGTACATCATAGCTTCATTATTTACCCGATGAATGTGTCATCGCAAATACTTTAAGCGACGATAATATGTAAGTGTGTTTGTGCGACAAAATTTTTGTCACGCAATGTGTAGGAAAAATGCTTGTAAATTTTGCGTGACGAAGACTTCGTCGCTCAAATATTTTATGTTTTTAATTAGATTGTTCAATTGCAGAGGCAGAAACTGCAAAATTTTTAATCAGATTGCTCCGTTAATTGGCTTGGGCTCATTTAAACATGTCGCATGCTTGGCGTGACTCGAATAATGTACTAATATTATAACATGGTTTGGCATGATAAATATGCATGATTTGCATGGATTTGGCGTCCAACAAACTATTATTTTATTGGCATGGCATGATTGTAAATTGGCATACACTCCATTTCGTACTTTATGCATGGATTTTTAAGCTCGGCTTGTGACACTTCCAGAATGCTTGACCCTTAAGACATGATTGAGTTTGTAAGTGACATTTTTGGACCTCAACAAATAGCAAAACCAACTAAGCCATCCCAATTGAAAAAAACCCCAACCAAAAGGCCTAATTTCAGTTACACATAAGATTATTAGAACTAAGATTAGGGTTTTGATTATTACCTTTAAACAAAGAAGGACGTCGATCAACTTAAGAGACAATGAGGACGATGATAGGGTTTTGACGGTGGGTACTAGTTTTGAGTCCGAGAGTTGAAGGCAAGCGAATGAAAGGAAAATGGACTCTTAAACTAACTAGGTTTTGTTTTCCTGTGGTGGGAACACGGTAACTCGTAAATAAGAAACCATTCATATGAGTACACATATTAATTCTTATTAAAAAAAATAAAAGCAAATATATGTCTGTTGGTTCGGTTAACCACTAGGTAATAATTTAGAGAACCGCTTGCCGGATTGACTAAGGGTGGTTCGATTCGGTTTAACTACTGAAAATTTAAATAATTAAAAAAAAAAAAAAAAAACCAATCTGCCAGTTTGATTCGGCTGGTTGAGTCAGTATTTTTTTTTAAATGTCGAACCCTACTCGATTATATTTTATCCAGAAGGAGGTCAATCTCATATAGCGAGGATCGATTGAATTGATCAATGACTACGATTGCACCATCAAATACCACCCTACATGTGCATACATAGTGGCAGATGCCCTCAACATGATATTTTATGGTCGACTCAACGCCCTCTATGTTTGTCATATTCATTTCCTGAACAATCTCGAGTCTACACGAGCAGTCTTGGGAATTGATCACTTTAGAGCCTTGTTAGCGAACTTCTAAGTCAAACCAATCTTATTGGATGTTCATGATGCTCATATGAACTATCCAAAAATGTTTGGAACTGAAGCAAGCAGTGTTGAATGACAACAGGGGACACCTAAAAGCAAGGAAGACAAATGGTATGTTTATGCAGGGTGACGAGATGTATGTGCTAAATATTGAGGAGTTGAAGAAAGTGATTTTTGACGAGGCACACATTTCATCCTATGCCATGCATCCTGGTAGCATTAAGATGTACCACATTATCCGACCTTTCTGTTATTAGCCATGAATGAAAAGGGAAATTGCCAAATATGTAGGCTGATGCCTAGTTTATTAGCAAGTCAAGGCAGAACAAAAGAAACCATTCGGATTGCTACAGTCACTCCCTATACCCGAGTGGAAATGAGAGAATATCACCATCAATTTCATGTACAAACTAGCTTGTACATGTGGCAATTCTGATGGTACTCGGGGTGATTGTCGACCAACTCACCAAGTGTGCGCATTTTCTGCTTGTTCATAAGAAAGACTCTTTGAACTTTCTGGTGGAAGTCTTCATTTCTAAAATTGTCAAATACCATAGTGTTCCGGTCAGCATCATCTTTGATCGTGACCTTAGTTTTACTTTGAAATTCTGGAAAGCTTCTTAAGAAAACTTTGGGATCGTATCTACTCTACAGTATTGCCTACCATCTTTAAATAGATGGATAATCTGTGAGAACTATTCAAATACTTGATGATATTTTGAGGTCCTCAGTCATTCAGTGTAGAGATGAATGGCATAAGCGCTTACCTTTTAATGAATTTTGCTTACAACAACAACTATCGCTCGAGCATTTGATATGTTACCATTCGAGTTGTTGTATGGTAAACCTTACCGAACACCATTGTGTTGGTCGGAAGTAGGTGAAAGAGCACTAGTAGGTCCACAGTTGGTGAATGAGATGACGCATAACACATAAATGATCTAGAGGAACATGAAGATTGCACATGACCAACAAAAGGGCATCATAGAAAGACATTTGACATATAAGGTGTATGCATTAGTGATTGGATGTTCTTGAAGATGTCACTGTGGAAGGTTATTGTTCACTTTAGAAAAAGAGGAAAGCTAAGTCCTCACTACACTGGTCTATACCAAACCATTGAACAAGTTGCTGAGGGTGCTTAACGACTTGAGTTACCTCCAAAGTTGTCGAATGTGCACAATGTTATTCACGTGTCCATTCTATGGAGATACGTCTCCGATCGTTTAAATGTGATATAACCTCAACCCTTGGAGATCAACCAAGATCTAACCTGTGATGAGGTACCGGTTGTCATTCTCGACTGAAAGAAGAAAACTTTGAGGAACAAAATCATCCGACTTGTGAAAGTCTTATGAAGGAATCATGTTATTGAGGAATCGACTTGGTAGACCGAGTGACGTATGAAGGCTCTTTACCCATATCTATCTCTTTGACTGTACCTCGTTGTAGAAATTTTAGGGACGAAATTTTCTTAAGGCGGTAGGCTGTGAGTCTTCTAACAACCTGTCCCTAATTGTTTTGTATTTTTCTCCCTCAAGTTGTAAAGTGACAAAAATGCTCATGTTGGCCCAAGTAAAATTTTATGCGAACATTTGAGCTCACTTTTGCTTCCAATATCTGTAAAGAAGAAAACACCACCTCCCCGGAGTGATAATAGTGTACAACCACTTTGCAAGGCTAGACTTGGAGTGAACAGAAGGCCAATCCTTTTGCCACGGGGGAATAATCCAATCAGGTGGTTCCTGGAGTGATTGAAGTAATCAATCACCTACCAAAGCACTCAGGGCAGATTAATTCACTCCGAAGTACGGGCTTAGCCAGATGTCTCTACTTAGGTACTCAGTTATCTTGCCTAGACTGCGCATTACCTTCTCGCCCACGTGATGTGTCAGACTGCGCCTATTGGTATGGCTGAGCCTTCGACCCACAATGTGGAAGTGACAAATAGTCTTTCCTTGACGTGGTATACATACGTTAGAATGGTTCCTTGCTGGCTTTCAATGTCCCCAATGACTTAAGGGAATATCGAATGACATAGGTCAAATCCGCAAAGCCTATAAATACGCCTGGTGACTCCTCAAGAAATGTTAGACAGTTTGACTCCCAGAAGTATACTACACCCATTTCATTCTCAACTTGCATGTCCCATGATCAATTTCCATGTCCTCAACGCCCCATCTTCCTCACACAACGCAATTTTAGGATGACACTAAATACACTTCATGAGGGTTGTCCCCTCTACCTATCATCAAGTAATCTGATACCTCACTCTCATCGAAGTGAAGGGAATTGAAGGAGATAAAGTTAGCCTATACTCCTGTGCAGTTTCAAGTTTCAACTTCATCCACAAGCTCAATCGAGCATAGGTGCCCACTCCGAACATCAACCTCACATAGCAGTTAAAACTTGAGGGCTTGACGAGGAACTCTAGGGAGTTCGATTTTGACCTCGGCCCCCAGGATGATTATACGCCTGAATCGAAGGAGGACGAAGACATTGAATTTATCTCCCTCGATCTGGAAAGGCCGGATCAGAGGGCCAAAATCAGAACCAAACTCTTGGTACGAGAAAATGAGTTTTTTACTCATTTTGTGCTAGACAACAGAGACGTCTTCGCCTATTTGGTGGAAGATATGCCCAGAATCGACCTAGGAGTAATCTGCCACAAGCTACATATGGACCCAAACTTTAAACTGGTCATTCTAAAGAAGATGAATCATAATCCGGAATGGGGTAGAATTATTGAAACGGAAATCGACAAACTCATGGATGCGAAATTCAGAGTGGATGTGTACCACCCAAAGTGATTGGCCAATATGGTGTTTGTTAAGAAGAAAACTGGCTAATGGCGAGTCTGCGTGGAATTTACTAACTTGAACAGAGCTTGTCCCAATGACAGTTTCCTACTCCGGCAAATTGACTAACTCATCGATGCCACGTCAGGCCACGAGAAGCTCAGCTTCATAGATGCATACAACGACTATAATTAGATCAGCATGGACGAGTTTGATATGGAAAATAATTTCCTTTTTTTTTTGTGGTAGACAAGGGTATCTACTGTTATGAGGTAATGCTATTTGGTTTGAAGAGAAAATCAGAAAGACTATGGAGGTCTATGTCGACGAGATGTTGGTGAAAATTGGAAAGACTGTGGAGGTGTATAGATGTGTATATCGACGACATGGTTGTGAAAAGCAAGCGGAATTGTGATCATTTGAAAGACTTGGTAGAGTTATTTGACTTACTCCGCAAGTATCAAATGAAGCTCAACACGAAAAAATGCATTATGGGATCCACATTAGGAAGTTCCTAGGGTATTTGGTAACACAGAGAAAGATCGAGGCCAAACCCTAAACAAAAAAAGGAGATCATTGATATGCAGTCCTCTAGGATGGTGAATGAGATCCAGAGCCTCACAGGCAGAGCAGCTTTCTCCAGGTCGACAATAAGTGAAAAACTTTTTTTAATGCCATAAAAAATAACAAGAGGCTGTTGTGGGATAAGGAGTGTGAACACGCATTCTTAAACTAAATGAGTATTTGTCCTTATCTCATCTCCTCTCTAAGCTTATCCCTGGGGAAGATTTATATTTGTATTTGGCAGTGTCTGGAGTTGCAGTTAACTGCTCAAGTTCAAGAAGATCCGGAGGGCTGAAAGCCAGTATATTACATGTTAAAGGTTCTCTTTAGACCAGAGACAAGATACCCAAAGATGGAGAAGTTAATCCTAGCATTAGTCACAATGGCAAGAAAGTTTAGGGCCCACTTCAATACATTATGGATCGTGGTTATGACATAATTCCTAGTTCGCTCGATCTTCCACGGCCTTGACTGCTCCACGAGAGTCAACAAATGGGCTATCAAGCTAGGCGGCATGGCATGATCTGCAAACCAAAGACTACCACCAAGAGCTAGGTAATCGCATATTTCATTGTCGAGTTCACCTCGGAGTTCACAGGAATAGATAGGCCCACTCCAGAACTTTTAGAGACCAATACCGGGTGGTACTTGTACATAGACGGATCGGCCAACCCTAATGGAACATGGGTTGATAGGAGCATATTTAGGCGACTTGGTTGGCTTGTTCTTGTGCATTTATGTTGTTATGCCTTAGTTATTTTAGTCTTTTAAGCCATTTTCGTGTGTTTTCAGGTTCTAAGGACAAAGTATGCAAGAAGGTGCATTTTGGAGCCTTTTGGAGCAAAATTGGGCTTGGAATGGATATCACATGTTTGGAGCAAAAGGAATGGATGAAATTGAAGACTTGAAGATGTTAGGATTCCTAATCAAAGGAGGCTTCCTAGTTGAACAAGGATTCCTACTCAAACAAGGATTCCTACTTGAAGTAGGAAAGTTAAGCCAAGGTTTCCTATTTTGGTTTGACCTTTCCTAATCCTAAATGTCCCTAAATTCCAGCAACCTTGAAGGCCTCCTATGCATTCTAAGACACAAACTAAAGGACCTAGAACACATATGGACCATTGTCGCACCTTATTCTTAGTTTCCTCTTCCTTGCCGTGCAAGGGAGAGTCATTCTTTCCTATTTCCTGCATTAAAACACATTCCCCTTTTAATTAAAGTCTTTGCCGCATATCTTAGCACTTTCCCTTAGTTTTCTGATTTTATTTCCTCTTTCTAGAAGCTTTTGGCTTAATTTCTGATTACCTAAATAAGTTAGGGTTTTAATTTCTGAAAACCTTAAATAAACTTCCTTTTTGCAGCCCCAAAATCATCCATTCATTCACCCATTCACGCCAGAAATCAACACTCACTCTCTGCCACATCCATCATTCACCATTCTCCATAGTTTCTGACCTTATTCACCCCTTGTCGTACCATAACCTATCCTAACCATAAACCCAGCCTTCTTCATCATTAATAACCCCCAAAACTCACCACAAAACCTTGTGCCGCAGCAAAGAGGAAGGAGGAGAGCCCTTGGACGTGCTTGCCATTCGAGTTAGGATTGCTGGAACGTTTTAGGTGTAATCTTTCTTTGTTTTCAATGTTTAATTTAATTTCTCTTTGTTTTGCTGTGAACATGAGGAACTAAACCCTCTTAGCTAGGGGGAAATTCGAAACAATGGTTATACTTGCAATATGATTTGATTACATCCAGTTGTGATTCATAAGTTGTGAATTCAATTTACTTATCTGTTTGAATTAAAACTGATTTGTTTGTGTTAGTTGAGAGTGCACGCTTAATTTTCATGCATAAATCTGATGCTAGGATATAAGGGATTTTCATCTAATCGTTATGAACTTATATTCACAAGTAGTGAAGGTTGCTAGTCACGATCGTGTTAAGTAAATTCTTGGCATAAGTATCATGCGCTTTCATAGTTACGAGTGTCTCGTCAATACTTATGATTTTCATTGAACTTAATGATCTTTGATTGTATCTCTATTATGCGCTTTCATGTAGGGAACTTTTGAAGAATAATTTGATTGTGATGCGCTTTTTCCATCCAATTCAATGACATGAGAAAAATATGAGGGTTAATTTAAGCGTACCTAATTAATCTGGGGTGTTGAGAATTCACGGTTTATTGAAAAGCAACTGGAAATCGTTTTGTTTGTAAGTGTGTCATGTGTGGAGAAGAACCTCCTGGCTAGCCCATCATCCATAGATTTGCCCAAATTCGTGCAGATTTCATTAGTTCTTTAATTTACTTGTTTTGTTTTCAAATTCGTCAAAACTCAATCCCCCTTTACGTGGTTGTGTCTATTAGTTAGGATTTGTCTAAACTTGTTTCTTTTAGTGTTTTGAGTCAAGCAAAGTTAGGAATTCTTCCAATTTCTCCCTAGAGTCTGTTTTGAGTCTATTTGGTTGTTTTAAGCTGTTTTGAGTCTTTTAAGTTTATTTTGAGTCTTGTGAGTCTTGTTAAGTGTTTTTAAGTTTGTTTTTGTGTTTTTAAGTCAGTTTAGCGTAGATTAGCAATCCCTCCTAATCCCCAGTCCAGAACGATCCCTACTTGTATCTATACTACAATTGTTAACAAGAGGGTTTAATTTGTTTCCTGTTTTTAGGTACTAGTTTATGACTCGAAGCTCTCAACCTATTCGTAAGAATATTTTGGACTTTGACGACGATTTTGAGATGACTCTGAGAAAGAATAAGAATCAGCAAGAGTGTAATCCACATAGCCCTAAACCTGAGCTTGAAGAACATCCAATTGAGGAGGAAGAGGAGCCCACGGCACAAGTTGTGGAGGAAATACAAGTCATGGCAGCGGACAATCGAACCATCAAAGAGCTTTCTGCCTCGGGTGTGGGCAATGCTATGCCCCTATGCATCCAATACCCCACGGCAGCCCAAGGGAAGACATAGGAGTTCGAATTAAAGTCAAGCTTGTTGCATCACATTCTGAAGTACCATGGGCTGTCTATGGAGGATCCAAACAAGCATTTGAAGGATTTCGAAGTGGTTTGTTCGAGCATGACCCCAGTAAATGTTTATGGCAGCATCTTGAAGATGAAGGCTTTTCCATTCTCTCTAATAGACAAAGCTAAAGATTGGTTGTATGAACTAGCACCTAGGACGGTTACATCATGGGAAAGCATGAAACGAGCATTCTTAGAGAAGTTCTTCCTAACTTCAAGAGTCATTCTCTTGAGGAAACGAATTAGTGGCATCCAACAAAATCAAGGTGAGTCGTTTCCAGCTTATTATGAACGTTTTAAAACTCTTGTTGCTTCATGTCCACAGCACCAAATGAAGGAGGAACTGCTCATTCAATACTTCTACGAAGGATTCCTCCCCATTGAACGCCAAATGTTAGATGCCTCAGTGAGTGGTGCGTTGGTTGACATGACTTCGGTGGCTGCCAAGCCTCTAATTGCAAACCAAGCACATAATGCACATTAATATGAGGGTGTTAGACAAAGGGACACCCCACGGCAGCAAGTGAATGAGATAAGTTCCACATCCGACATTCAATCCAATTAACTAATCTTACTTCTATTGTGTCTCAGATGGCCGAAGGGATGAAGATGCAAGGACCAAGTGTGTGTGGCGTGTGTTCTATCCAAGGACACCCCTCTGATAAGTGCCCGTAACTGATTGAGAATGGTGGATGGGAATCTGCCAATGCAGTGGGTTTTGGAAGCCAAAACCAGCCAAGGAACGATCCATACTCTAATACCTACAATCCAGGTTGGAGAGATCACCCAAATTTCAAGTGGAGGGAGCCCCAACAACCCCAACAACAAGAAGGATTTAGGCAGCAACTCCCGGGCTTCTATTCAAATCAATATGCACCAACATAATCCCAACAACAACCTGCCCAACACAATTCACGTATGTCTTTGGATAATGATACGCTTCTTAAGTTACTGACCACTTTGTCTCAGGGACAAGAAAATCAAAACAAAGTGATGCAAAATCAAGCCAATGAGGTGGATGAATTGAAGAAGCAAATGAGACAGATTTTAGAATTCCTTGGGCAGTTTCGAGAACAAGGCAAACTTCCTAGTTCAACCGTTGTGAATCTAAATGAAGGCTTTAAATCTGCCAAGGCAATCATGTTGAGAAGTGGAAAAGAAGTAGGAACTGATCCCCAACCATCCAATTCCAGCCAAAATGAAGACGAGAAGTTGCAAGTCGAAGAGGAGGAGCAAGCACAGCCCATGGCAAGGATAGAACCACCCTTGCCGCAGCCTCCTAAGTACCATTTGCCGTCCTCTTTAACTAAGGTAGGCTGAAATTGGATTCCTTCTAACGTTATTCCATCAAATGTGCTTTTCCCTCGTAGGTTCTTACAAGCTAGGAGTGAAGAGAATGAAAAGGATGTTCTAGAGACCTTTAGGAAGGTGCAAGTCAATATTCTGCTTCTTGATGCAATAAAGCAAATTCCGAAGTATGCTAAGTTTTTGAAGAAGCTTTGCACGACCAAGAAACGAATTCACGAGAAAGAAGTGGTGCATATGAGTGAAAATGTCTTAGCCATCTTGCAACGAAAACTGCCCCCTAAATGCAAAGATCCCGGTAGTTTTACAATTCCTTGTGTTATTGGCAATACTCGGTTTGAACATGCCATGTTAGACTTGGGTGCATCAATTAATGTCATGCCTTATTCTATTTATGCATCTATGAACTTA